>CM002512.2:20952377-21637793 GCA_000576495.2 Oryza glumipatula | reverse complement strand
AGCAAAACATGCTATAAGACTACTGAAACAGGAAACAAAACCATTTTTAATGGATTCTTTGCATTTTTATGTATTTACTGAGACTTGAATGGACTTAAACGGAGCTCGGATGAATTACTCATGAATTTTAGAAGATAAACTGTGTTTTTACTAATAAAGAAAAAGTCCTTAATCAATTTATTGCGCAATAATACCTAGGGCTGACGTCATCAAAAGGGGGGCGGCGCTGGCAAGTGGGCCCCACGGGTCAGCGGCTCCAAAGGGGGGAAGGTGGCGCCTGGCGGGTAGGCCCCACCAGGCGGTGGCTCAAAGGGGAGGCGAGGAAGGCGCCGGCCGGGCTCGGCTCGGCCTCAAGGCCGAGCGACCGACCAAGGCGAGGCGGCGGCGAGGCACGGCCACCGACGGCGGTGACCGGCGGTGCGGGAAGCGGCGGCGACGGCCGAAAGGCGGTGGCGCATGGCCGGAGCAGCGGCGTGGCCGGCGCTCGCGGGAAGGTGAGGAAAGGAGGGGGAGGGAGGACTCACCGGCGACACGGCGGCCGGAGCGGAAGACGAAGGCGGCAACGACGACCCGACGAGAGGAGGAGCGGACGAGCGGCGGCGACACCTAGAGGAGGGGAGGAGAGGAGTTAGGGATGGAGAGGACGACCGCGACGACCAAAGTGGCCGGCCGGAGACGGAGGGGAATGGATAGCTCACCGGCTCGCGAGGGAGATGGGGTTCCGGTGGGGTTCCGGCGACGCGAGGCGGTGGCTGAGATGGCCCACACGGCGGCGGAGCTAGCGGCGGCGGCGGCTTGGCGCGGCAGCAGCCCTAGCGGCGACGGCACGCGGCCGGAGATGGGCGGCGGCGGCGGAGCTCGGCGAGCGCGGCGCGACGGCGGTAGAGGGCGTGGGAGAGGACGGTGAATGGGGGAAACGAGAGAGAGAGCTCGAGTGAGAGTTTTTATGGGTGAGGGAGGGGCGGACGTGGCCGGGGAGTTGGCCGATTTGGCCGGCGACGACGTGGAGAGGTGGAGGAGAGAGAGAGGGTGTTGGGGGATTTCAAATCCCCCACCACTTGCGGGCGCGCGCGCGCGGGAGATGCGGGGGAGAGGGCGGCGACGTGGGCGCGAGGTGCGGGCGTGGAGTGGAGGCGCGACGTGGAGCGGAGAAGGCGGCGGCGAGGGCGGTTGGAGCTCCGGCTCCAACGACCGGAGGTAGGGGACGACCGATAGGTGGGCCCCACCTGGCGGCGCCCGAAAGAGAAAGGGAGGGAGGGAGGACTTCGAGGAGGGGAAGGGAGGAGCGGGCCGGCCAAGGAAGGGGCGCCGAGCGCGGGGAGAGAGATGGGCCGACGGCCCATCTATAGAAAAAGGAAGGAAAAGAAAAGAAAAAGAGGAAAAGGATTTTCCTGGGATTAAAAATTGCTTGTGCTCAATTTTAATTGGTTAAAATTATTTCTAGAGCTCTGAAAATTCCACTAAAAATCTTGTTAATATATCGTGACATGTGGAACTCAAGGAAAATCCCACATTGCCAATTCCAATTATTAAATGCCTTTATTAATTAGGGGTTTAGCTCTAGGTTAATTAAGATAATTTCTTCGAGCAATTTATTTAACCAATTTTTAAAGCAAGGAGAGGGGGAAACTTCAGGGTGTGACACTTATACACACAAATCAAATACATCACAAATCCTACAAACATATCAAATACATCAGAGATCCATACAAATGTGCAATGAATCACAAAATTATCCATACAAATGTGCAAATGGGTTGCCGCTGCCGCCGGCCGCCTGCCAGCCGCCGCCGGGCGCGGCCCCACCGGCCGCTGCCGCCCGACCGCGCTGCCGCCTCGCTCCGTGTAACATCCTTAAATTTTAAAATTTGACTCCATCATGCTGGCTTTTGATTAAATTAGTGTGTTTTAAAAATCTATTTGATTCTTAAATTGGTTCAAGTGTTACTTCCTTAAGAACCCTATTAATTTAATCTAATTATTCTTTTTACTCCAAACCTTAGTCAATTTGAGCAAATTCTCTCAAATTTCAATCTATAGATTATTTCCTTAGTTTACCCTAATATTAGTGAGGATTTGCTATATTTTAAACCCTAGCGAAACCTTTCCAAATCCATAGTTTAAATCCAATCTTTTCTAGGAAAAATACTCAAAATTACTGAATTTCACTGTTCATTGCACACTAGGTGCTCAACAAAATGTCTAGCCCAGCTAGAGCAGCCCAACACCCATCCAATCTTGCACAAAGTCTAGAATTGATCCTAGGGGACCATATCCCACTCAAAAACCGTGGTTTAGTTGGCCTTCTCCTCCCCCTTGCGCGCGCTGCCTTGGCGTCCGACTTCGCCGCGTGCCAAGCTGCCGCGCCGAGCATACGAGGATATAAGTTCATGAAACATGTGCCACAATTGTTAATGACTTAATACTGGGCCATGACTAAAGTCGATGATTATCAGCAAGTCGTGGACTGCGGGTAAAGCGTACATCTGCTGCAGTAGAATATCTTTGAAACTATTCGAATAGTCGTACTCATGGAATTGAGTACCGGGACTCATATGGTACCCTGGTTAGAAATCTAAAGTTTATACGTTTTATAAATTCTTGCTATAACTCTTCCAGATTATTTATTACTGCTTTTTGCAAAGAACCCTACTATATATTAATGCATAACATATTTCCATGATAATTTGCTGAGTATTGAGAATACTCATCCTTGCTCTTATAACCCCTTTTTCAGATCTGGGTCAAGAGGACCCTTATGACTATTACTACGATGACCCCGATAACTTAGAGAATCCCTAAAGGTTATACCTCCCTAGTCAGAATGTATAGAAACTTCTACTGTGTATTAATTAGTTAGGTAAGTACCTATTATTATAAAACCCTTAGTATTGTAAAACTTTAACGTATGCAATGAAGAACCAGTTATATTGTATGTGTCAATATTTACTGATCTAGGGATTGATACATTAATTCTAGTCGGATCCAAGTTGTTAGTTTTGGGCTCCGACACTCCGCCGCTGCCGCCCGACCGCGCGGCCGCCTCGCTCCGCCGCTGCTGCACGGCCGCCGCCACCGTCCGCTGCACGGCCGCCGCTTCGTCGCCACCGCTTCGTTGCCGCCGCCCGGCCGCAGCAGAGAGGGGAAGGAGGAGGAGGAGGCGAGGAGGGGGATCGGAGGTGAGGGGAAGGCCGGAAGGGGGAGGAAGGGGAGAGGAAGAAGGAAGAAGGGGAGGAGGCGGATACCGAGACTAAGTCTCGGTGGTTTTTAACGAAGGAGAGAAAAAAGGGGAGGGAATACCGAGGAGATATCAGCAGTTTATTTTGGTCCCGGTTGGTATAAACAACCGGGACTAAAAATAGATCTTTAGTCCCAGTTGTTTATACCAACCGGGACTAAAGATAATTGGAGCTTAACTGTACCCACCAACTTCTTTGAACCGGGACTAAAAAACCAACCGGGACTAAAGATCAAAATTTTTTTAACCGGGACTAAAGATGATTTTTAGTCCTGATTTTTATTGCAACCGGGACTATTGTGAAATTTGGTCGACCGACCAAAGATAGTTTCTCCACTAGTGTTACTGCTACTAAACGTCATTTAGACACCGACAGAGTAATTTCCAGAGTGGCATCTGATAATCTGAATTGACATCGTTACATTGAGATATTACCTGCTTTCTACCAACAAATTAAACTGAAAACTGATGCCTTGAGCATGACCTTCAGCCTTCAGAGTCACTCCATGAACCACTTTGAGAACACAGCAATGAACGCTCAGAATTATTCATCTGACAGATGATGTTTGCTCTCTATGAACATTACTAAAAAGGAATAGCCATGTGCCCATGTAAGTATGTTCAGGCTGTAATTTAAAAACAGCTTGAATCATGCAAATCACGAAACACAAGCAATCTGACTAGGTACATACAGGGTTTACAAACCATGTGATTATTATGATTATCATGTGTGGTAACATTTTTAGTTTTTATAACCACGATATATTTCGTGGTAACCGTGATAATCTCACCTCTAAACGGTTTGGTAAACGCTGGGTAAGTACACGGGCAAATGGCAATTTGGAGTACGCTTGAATACCTGCACATGCATTCCATTAATCTTGCTAATGGACTGGAGTTCAGAAGCTAGGTGCAATGACACACATTATCTAAGAATATAATATATCACTAAGAATAAATCGGTCATTTGTTACAGTATTCAATAACTGGACCTTGCTGTTGAATTCATTCAAGAAAACACTAGCTCTGCCTCTTTGTGTTGTGATGATTTTCCTTGCCAATCCGTGTCCTCCACCTGTGCAGAAGAACAAGAGAAAAGAACATAGATAGTTCTTTATATAAAAATATGAAATGAGATGCTTTTCGGGGAACTGCGAATGCCACTTTGAAGTTTCTCTAAATTTGGTTGGAATTTGTTTGAAAATTCGGATTTGCTTTTCAAATTCGGTGTACAATTATAATAATTTACTCCATAGGTGTTGGTGACTGAGATAATTCAGCCCTCTTAATTTTTCTAGTACCGCAATTTTTCGCTGTGTGGATTTTGATTTTGGCGAGCACACAAGCTTATCATTTGTTAAAATTTCTACTTTTGTCATCGAAGATGAAAGTGAAAACTAGAAGACATGGGATGACGCAAAACTTAGAAATATGGAGAGTAGTGGGTAAATTTTAGTGACATATAAGGAGCTTTCTTTGTCAACCCACGGACTCGACCTCACAATTCATAATTTTTTTAAAAAAATTGAACTTTTAAATTTCGATTTTAAAAATAAACTCTTTCAAAACTTATTTCTAAGATATGAATCTTTTCGCCACGCCAACCAAATTGACGTAGCAAAATAATATTGCCACGCTGATACCAGTCTAACTGGTGTTAAAATGTTATTTGGTGATGCCAGTCTGACTAGTGTGATGGTATTATTTGGCTGTGCCATCCTGACTGGAATGGTAATGGTAAGATAAAACTATCACACCCGCTATGTGGCGTGTCAGTGTTGTTTTGCCACGCCAGCCAAAAGGTTTATATTCTAGGAATAAGTTTTGGAAGAGTTTATTTTTAAAATCAATAATAAAATAAGTTCAAAATTTTTTTAAAAAAATCACAATTCACACATGTACGGTCGGTAAAGCAATTCACTTGTTAAAAGAGCTGAGATTTTCTGATGAGACGCCACAGTATGATTCAAGTCCAAGAAACATGGCAGAATAATCAACACACTGCAATTTGCCTCCACTTTATTTCAGATCGTAGTACAGAGTACAGACCACAGCTGTAGTAGTTCATGCAAAGTTACCGCTAGAGTACTAGCTAGCTATGACAAGCAAGTTCATGTGTATGGAGCTCTGTTGTTTTACAGGTTGCTTGAATCAAAAATAACAAATCCTTTCTCTTTCAAGCTCTCGATGGTCTCCTTGATGCTCGTGTGCAGGGGAGTCAGTTCCAGGCCCAAGCTTTTTATCTTTTCCTTTGATACCTGGTAGATTGGCACTGATGGCTTGTCATCTGCACACCTGTAGAAAAACGATTATCACTCACTGGTCACTGCGATGAGCAGGTTAAGCACTAGTAGTAGTAGTTTATTCATAAACTGGCTGACAAGATGGACAATGAGCGCTTAACGAAGAGGAAGCTAAGCAATGAAGGATATCTAACGTTAAATAATCTTTTGATTTGGTAAAATATCATGGCACATGCATTAAGCATTACTTAATAGAATGAACACTTGCAAAGCGCAGTGACTTACTTGTCTGGCAGAGGAATGTTGGGATACATCTCACGAATGATTTGGACGAGCTCTGAGTAGTGCGCAACTCTTTCAACCATGCAATATCTTCCATTTGCTGAAGGAACTTCATATGCAAGGATATGTGCCAGGGCAACATCCTTAACGTTTATCCAGCCAAAGCTGAAATTAGGATATGTCGAGGATGATCCTGCATGGACATGATAAGAGCCCGGATCTTCAATTCTAATATTCTATTTCTTGTTAAGGGTCCAAACATGCAAACATAAAAACTATATTGTTACAGTGCACAGTCTGCTCTCGTAACCAAATCTCTGTAATTTGGACATTTGTTCTAATTGCAAAGCATTTTTGGGTTCATATTTTATCATAAATCACCCCAATAACCTTTCTCCAGAGGCATATTTGTTTCTACAATTTTTCCATGTTCAGGATCTTTATAAAAAACAAAACCTTGTTCAGGATCTTGCTTAAAAATCCTAACCCCACCATCCATCCAGTTCTAGTTATGAGTATCAGGAACCACGTGGGTGGCAGGATTTGGAGCCTTAACCATTGATTGTCCCAATTATGTGGCAAAACACTAGTGAAAATGACTTAACACATTCCAAGTCAATTTAACACAGCCAAAATATTCCTATTATTTAGAGAACTTCCGTATGTAGCTTGTGGCTTCAGGATTCATAAGTCAATTAGTTAGATGAACAATTGACAGGAGAATTCCTTTTCAATATGAAATATATCACAGTGCTTGTGTGAGTTGCCAAACAATAAGAGTAGCTTGAAATACCATGAGCATGTCTATCTTCTATCCGAGTCCTAGATAATTGTCCTAATAGGTGTTTCTCCTAAAGGGCAAATGCAAAATTGTTGTAGGCATCACAAGAAAAATCTACTGTAGATGAAGGCATGCACGCTGTAGCTCAATTCAAGGAAATGTGTTAGTTGAGGTGTTGACCCCATACCATTGATTAGCTTCAGAATTGCTTCAGCACTAGTATTCAGTGAAGGCTGCAGCAGGGGACCAATGACCATTGCTGGGTTCACCGTAACTATTTCAAATCCATTATCTTTTGAAAACTTCCAAGCAGCCTCCTCTGCTAGGGTCTTGGACAGAACATACCATTGCTGAAGCAGAATGAGCATTCAAATAAAAATATATTAGAATACCTTAACAGAAACTTTGTATGGTGAAAGTACAGAAATTCAAAAAGGATATTTAAAAGGAACTGCTGTGAAACAACAAACAAATCCTCTCATTTTACTTAAGAGTCAGATCAATAAATGGAATTTTTTGGAAGGCAGCAACTGTAACTAAGCTTAATATTCCCATCAAACTAATAATGGACAAGTGCAGGAGTTAACTATATCACTTCAATATTCACCAAATCACCAGAAACTATGCTGTATTCATATTAACAAGGCAATGGGCTGTATTGCTGTTGTGTAGCAAAAGACAATGAATGGCCATTGCAAAATGGCCTAACAGTAAACTATGTTGTATTCATATTAACTAGGCAATGGGCTGTATTGCTATTTTGTAGCAAAAGACAATGAATGGCCATTGCAGAATGGCGTAACTGTAGATTTTTATAGAGCATGTAAATACACAGCGTGCAAGAGTAAATGACAGTGAGTTTGCTATACTAAATTTCTAAATATGGAGGCATCTACCAACAATCTGGGCTGGAACTATGGGAAACAACCAAAGCATCTTCCAAACCCACAAACAGGTGCATAACAAAATAGAGCGGATCAGCAAGCGAATAGACAAAAGCAAGGGCATTTGGACACAGGTAAGGTCCTAGACACAAAGAGCAGCCAGAGTGTCTGGCATTTATTCACGTCATTAGTAACTCCACCATGTATACCATACATCCAACATACAACTGGCACAATAAAGGCATATTACCTGATGCTTTTCACAAATCTCTGGAACTGAAAACCATGTCTCATCAACAACTACATCAGGAGTTCTTGGTTTCCCGTTGTAGGCAACAGCAGCCATGGATGATGTCACGATAACTCTTCTAATGGAAGCTTTCTTGCAGGAGCCTAGAACATTAAGGGTTCCTTTGACTGCAGGGTCAAGTAACTCAGCCTGTTTTTTTTTTAAAAAAAAAGGAGTAAATCAGCGTGAAAAATGTAAATATATAGAAGAAAACAAGATAATACTGTTTACTTATGAAACTTCAGTCAACATGTGAGATCACTTGTTAAAAAAATAGTTAGCCAAATGAATGTAAATCATGTTCTAACATTCAAATATTCAATGTTGTTAAAACTAGGGAATATCTGGATTATATTTTTCATAAATTAAAGGAATTAGGTACAGGGTGAAAGATTATAAAATGGAACATAAGTGATATATGCATGAGTCCTAAACAAATACTCCCAAGAGAAACCTTGGAATTAAAAAAAGGCAATCCAAATGCACGATCAATAAAGGATACCAACAACAGTGCACAGCACAGTACAGTACAGTACAGTACTGCACCAAATGCATAATTAATAAAAGGATACCAAGGACAATGCACAATGAAGTACATTACTGCACCTATAACAACGGATAGTTGTTGCCTATTAACACTGCATATATTTAAGCTCAGTATTCATGAATAATCATTATCCTGAGAACTCTTTTAGTAAATTGCCTATAAGCACTAAAATTCTGCATAAAGCTGCTTCCATATTGCAATACATCTTGAAGGAAAATAATAAGTGACATCAGGATCGTTTTTATGTCCAGATCAATCTATTACAGTAACATACAGCAATTATGATTTTGCATCGAACAGCTATAGTGCTCACCTTAGGATCTTTAACATTGTGGTAAAAGGGAGAAGCCGTATGGAAAACACAATCACAACCATTGACCGCAGCATCGAAAGAGCCCTCTTCCAGCAGATTTGCTTCGAACAAATGGAGTCTTTCGTTGGCTCCATCCAGGGCACGCAGGTGTAGTGTTTTCTTTGGGTCAGCTGAAATAAAACAGTACATAAGCATCGCATATTTTATCAACCGGGAACCACAAGTTAAGTTCAAACAAATCTCTCTATTTCTGTAAAGAACAAATTAAATACCCTCTTGGTTTCAGACTAACAGGGGCAAAACCCCAACAACTCCCAAAATCTCAATCGATCATGTTCAACAATAGAAAATTCAAAATAGATTAGTGTACCTAACAGATGCACAGAATTGGTTGCGATGTACCAACGCTAAAAACCAAACTGATTTAACTCAACCAAACAAAAAGATCATCACGACGATAGTTACGGGGAAGGGGATGGGAACAATCCATCCATCCAGTCCAAGTAACGGCGAGAGAGGGGGGAGGGACGAGATGGACGGGAAGAGGTGGGGGGGTGGCTCACAGGTGTCCCGGACGGTGGCGCGGACCGTGTAGCCGCGGGCGAGGAGCAGCCTGACGAGCCACGACGCGATGTACCCCGACGCGCCGGTGACGCACACCAGCTTCCCGGTCCCGGGCGCCGCCTCAGACTCGGAGCTCATCTTCCTCCCTTCCTTTTCGTGTGAAGCGAAGGACGGGGGTGGGGCGCCGGACTCGACGATCTCGTCTCGCACCGCCGCCGCCGCCGCCGCCTCCTCGCCTTGGCTCCGGAGAGAGCGCGAGAGAGATGGCGTGGAGTGGGTGAAGAGGAGTAATAATAATGGTGTGTGGTGGTGGGAGCGTTTATGTAGTGGTGATAATAACTACAGAAAAACGCGTCAGAGCAAACGTCACCAGGAGGCGGATGCGCTCATCCGCGGCGTGAGCCACCTGACGGCCTGTTTGGTTATCTGCTGATGAGGAAAACTGATTAGAAGTATTAAATATAGATTAATAATAAAACTTACTTCATAGCTCTGGGCTAATTCACGAGACGAATTTATTGAGCCTAATTGATTCATGATTAGCCTATGTGATGCTACAATAAACATGTGCTAAATATGGATTAATTAGGCTTAAAAAATTTATCTCGTGAATTAGCTCTCATTTATGTAATTGGTTTTGTAAGTAGTCTATATTTAATACTCCAAATTAGTGTCCAAACATCCGATATGACAGGTACTAAAGTTTAGCCCGTGAATCCAAACACCACCTTAATGGTTGCGTCGTCACCGGCTACCGCTGCCTACTGTCACATCTCACACGGAAGAAATGTGTTCAATTAATAACTTGTGGAACTGATGACTACCAGGGGCTGTTCAGATTATCCAAAATAAACCTTATCAAATTTTGGCAATATCAAAATTTTAGCAAGTTGTCAATATTACCAAAATTTGAATAGGATTTCCTATGTATTTACCAAAGTTTGGCAACAAACTAAATGCGGTCACTTTTTGCAACATTGTAAAAAAAATGATATGGTTGAAAATAACATCAATCTGAATAGTTCCCTTATAATTTCAGCATTCCAAATATTTTAGATTCTATATTTTTAAAAATCAGTAATTATATAATCTGGAGTAGGAAAAAAAAGGATTTGCTATTCGTTTGTTGCTGTTTTATTTGGGTTTATCAGCCGAATTTGTGTCCATTGGATTTTTATCAAGATGCGTGCGCCACCGCGCCTGCTGGGGAGACAACGGTGGCCTTTATCGATTCGCGCGCCCTAAAGCCCGGCCCAGATTAAACGAGAGAGGCATCAATTTTTTTAAGCCATTTGTCCTATAGACAGTAAAAAAAAAAATAGAGCCATTGTAATCATGAAGGGGCATATAAACTACGCAGTGCAAATTGCGTGAAACTTACATTATCGTTTTGTTTCTTTTCAAACCATTATTCATGATCACCGTGAAACTTATTCCAACACAAGTGGCAAGTGGTTTAATAACCTGTCTTCCAAAATTATGCTTCTTTTCTAGGGCTGAAGCAGGTGATTCATGGATATAGTCCACAAGGCATACGACTACCGGAGCCTTAGGGCGAGTCTGAGAAGAAGGGGACAGAGATCATAAAACGAGGTAAGCTATTAGTGCATGATTAATTAAGTATTAATTATTTTAAATTTTAAAAGTGGATTAATATGATTTTTTAAAGCAACTTTTCTATAGAAAATTTTTTGCAAAAAAACACATCGTTTAGTAATTCGGGAAGCATGTGTGTGGAAAACGAAACAAACTTTCTCCTTAATGTGCTGCTGCCGAACGCAGCCTTAAGAGCAAGTACAATAATAGGGTGTCGCATAGGGTGTTTGGACACTAATAAAAAAACTAATTACAGAATCCGTCGGTAAACCATGAGACGAATTTATTAAGCCTAATTAATCCATCATTAGCAAATGTTTACTGTAGCACCACATTGTCAAATCATGTAGCAATTAGGTTTAAAAGATTCGTCTCGTAAATTAATCACAATCTGTGCAATTAGTTATTTTTTAAGTCTATATTTAATACTTTATGCAAGTGTTCAAACGTTCGATATGACATGATGTAAAATTTTGGGATGGAATCTAAACACCTCCTAAGTCAACTACAAGCTTATGTGGAGAAGATAAAAGAGGAGAGATAAGAGAAGCGGGCTACATATTCAGCTACAACACGGACTCCAAAACGCTATGTATATATGACATGTAGTATATATTTATAGTTAATTATTATATGAATTAACTATTAGATTGATTATGGATGATTTAGAGCTAGTAGTAATTGGTTCTACTGTTAAACTTGCTCTAATGATGTTCTGGTGTCTTTGTAATTCCATAACTACTATGCATTACCCACCATTCTATTTATGTGCCCTGGCTTGCATGGGATGATTTTCATAACATCTTTTTCCTTCATCTTGAACGTTATGCCGTGAAATCCATTGCAAATATTTGAATGTGGATACTGAAACAGTGAGTAATTCGTGAGAGAAATTCATGCTGGTTTCTCAATTTCTGATGAATTACTGCTGTAGTTTTTTCTGTTGAGGCTAAGCACAAAACTTCCTCTACTGGGAAACAATCATGTACAGAGATTGTGGTAGGGGTGATTTGATATTTCCCTCTAGCTACTGCCCAACACCATATATATCGTTCGCGTTACTAAATCCGTCACAAATGGACCAAAAACAAAAGAGGATCAGCTTTGAAGCAACAAGTACTTCCTCCGTTTCACAATGTAAATCATTCTAGCATTTTCCACATTCATATAGATGTTAATGAATCTAGATGAATATATATGTCTAATTTCATTAACATCAATATGAATGTGAGAAATACTAGAATGACTTACATTGTGAAACGGAGGGAGTACAAATATTAGGGGCTGATTTGGTTTGAAGCCAAAACCTGCCGTACCAAAATATTGATATTTTAAACAGTAATTTTAGCAATGTTTGGTTTGCTAAAAAAAAAAAACAGTTCGTGTTGCATGATCAAGCTGGGTATTTTCTCTTGTGAATCCCCTCGTCCACCATTGTGATGACTAATGAGATCGTTGTTGAGGAGAGTTGTCCGGTCCAGTACTGTTGGCGGCGGTGTCCAGCAATGGCTGCATCTTGGCGCGCAGGACGCAGCGGAGGCCACGCAGCTGCGCGCGCTCCGCCATGGTCAGGTGGTCCCCGTCGCGCAGCGCCGCGGCGAGCCCGGCGTCCACCTCCCTCCACGCGGCGGCCAGGACGCGGCCGCGGTGCGGGTCGCGGGCCGTCCGGTCGCCGCCGAGGCCGAGCGCGGCGGCGACCACCTGCTCGTCGAGGAGAGCCTGCAGCTGCAGGCCACCGCCACGTCCCGCCGTCGCGCCGCGGCCGCGGTCGCAGTGCCTCTCCTCGCCGCGCAGCCACGCGTCCCGCTCCTCCGCGGCGTGGCCGGCGATGGAGCAGAGCGCGGCGGCGAGCTCGTACGCCCGGCGGTCCGACGGGTCTCTCGCCACGGCCGCCCTGTACCGCTGCATGGCCTCGTCGAAGCGCCCGTCTCGGATCGCGAGGAACGCCAGGAGGAGGTTGACGTCGACCACCGCCGCGGAGGCGTCGGCCTCCGCCTCGGCGTCCGCGAGGGCGCGCTCCGCGACGGCGCGCACCTCGCGGAGGCGCTCGCCGCAGAGTGGCCGCGCTCCGAGCACCGGCGCTAGCATCGCCTGGGAGCACAGCACGAGCGCCTTGTTCAGCTGGGACTCGGTGGCATTGATGGGGGGAGGCGGTGGCCGTGTCACGTCCAGGATTTGAACTCCGGGTAGGCGGCGGCGGCGAAGCGCTTGGACACGAAGCGGCGGAGCAATCTTCCGAGCACCGCGAGCTCGAGCCTCTCCAGCGTGGACCACTCGCCTTCCTCCAGCTTCATGGAGAGCGTGTCCTCGGCGATCGCGGCCGCGACGTCCACGACCATCCCGTCGACGCCCTCTTCGACGCGCTGCGGCGAGGATCCGGGCATGGCGTACACGACGATGGTCACGAACCGATCACTGGTTTTGAAGCGGCGGGCGCTCTCCGGGACGCTCTTGAGCCACTCGAACGCGGTCCCGGACCGGCCGTGGAGGCAGCACAGCGCGGCGGCGGCGAGCCGCGGGCGGATGTCGCCGGGATTGTCCCTGGCCAGCTGGACGGCGGCCGCGAGCGCCTCGTCGAGACGGCCTTCCCGAGCGTGCAGGGTGGCCAGCTCGAGCCTGAGATGGACGGCGGCTTTCGAGTCGCCCTTGGACTCCGCGGCCGCGAGCTTCTTGGGGATCCTGTCGGAGACCATCAAGCGGATCGCCCCGCCGGTGATGGTCGGCACGCGGAGCGCGCTGGCGGCGAGCGCGTGCGCCGCGTCGAGGAAGAAGGAGGCGTCCGCGCTGCCGCCGCTGGTGGTGGTGGTGGTGAGGGCCGCGTTGAGATCCCGCAGTCCGGGGTGCGCGCGGACTAACCCCAGGTGGCCGCAGCGGGTGGCGTCGTCGGCGCCGCGGTGGGGCGACAGACGGGAGAGGCGGACGGAAACCCCGCACTGCTCCGCCTTGGAGAGAGCCAAGGTCGCGGCGGCCCCAGCCATGGCGGTGGTCAGCGCGGCGCGGCGGAGGAATCTGGAGACGGACATTGCATTTGTGCTTCGCGTACTCGTCTCCTCTCTCCGATGGGGGCGGCGGCGGAAGAGGAGGACGAGGAGGGGAAGATACGGTGCCGGGCTCGTTTGTTGCTTGGAGATGCGTGCAATCCGATTGTGATTTGGGATAATTCGTCTGTTGGGCAGCACAAAATATCGTAGCCGTTCACAGGTGGAACAAGTTCATATGAGGTATGTTAATTTTACACCAAATCCGATTTATATCCTTAAACCCAAAAACTAGATACAACCAGTCCCTGAATTATTAAAACCGATGCAAACGATGCGGTTTGACTGATGTGGCGCCTACGTGGTTGGTTTGACTAGATCTTAATTACACATGTGACGTTTACGTGGTAATTCGATCCCAGAAAAAAAATAAAAACTACAGGCCTACATGTCCGCTATACACACAACATAATTAAAAATAGTGGAGCTCATATATACCCCACATGTCATCCTCACTCTTCCTTTCTTCCCTCTCCCCTCTCTCTTTTCTTCTTCATCCTCACTCCTCCTTTCTTCCCTCTCCCATTTCTTCATCGTCTTTTCCCAAGTAGCGGACAGGTAGGTGGTCACGAGGAGAACGGTGGAGCAAGCGGAGCGAACCGACGGTGGGCAGTGACCTTGGCGACGTGGCGCCCTCCCTCTCCGACGGGTCGTCATTGTCCGCGACCTCCATGGTGGTGACCGTGGCTGCTCATGCGCCTGGCCCAGAAGCCACAGGAGGAGTCGGAGCGCCCGGCCGAGGGCTCCGATGATGAGGAAGACGACTCTGGCGCCATCGCCACCGTGCTTGAGACGGAGATGGAGTTCGACGGAGGAGGTAGCGGTATTGAGGGTGGTGATGCGTCCGCCGCAGCATGACCGCCTCTTGCGCTTCCCGTTGTCGGCTAGCAGGGGCCACACTGACCCGAGCATGAAATGTGGCGGCGCCACCGCCGCGAGCTCGATGGGCTCCTCCTTCGCTGCCGCCATCGGTGATAGTGGCGGAAACGGCTTCTTCTTTGGAGGCAACAGTGGTGGCGGGACCGCGTGAGCGGGGTGTTCTCCTTCAGCAGTGGCGGCGGTGGTAGCGGCTTCTTCTTCAGCAGCAGGCAACGGCGGCGGAAACAGCATCGCCTTCTTCCTCGGAGGCAGCGGGGCTGGAACAGTAGCGGCTTCTCCTCAGTCGATGGCGGTGGAGGCAGGACAGGAGCGACGTAGCGGTGGGAGGGGAGATTGAGGGCGGCGCCGGGGCCGTGGAGGCGAACGCAGGCGTCATTATATTAGAGGCGGCGGCGGTGGCCTCGGCCCACGGCGGTGTCGAGCCATGCGCGTCACTCGTTCTCCTTGGGGTCGCGGACTCCGCCGCCCACCTCCCCCACGGCCGTTGCCGCACACCGGTGAACCGCCTCGCCACCTCTTGGAACCGTAGTTGCGTCCGCTTCACCAACACCCGCCTCGCCGCCGCTACCTCCCCCTTCCTCCTCATTGATAGCCACACCACCGCCATGCGCACCATCCGCCTCGCCGTCCATCCGAGCAATCCAACCTCGGTAGCTCAAGTAGTCAGAGGGGGTGGATAAGGTGGCGTGGGCGTCGCCGATGGTGGTTCCGGCTCAGGCGAAGGTCCGGCCTCAGCCCCTCTATGTCGCCCGTCGCTGCTCTGCCCTTTTCCTTACAGTGCAGGGGAGAGAGAGAGGAGAGAGGGAAGGAGGGAGGAGTGAGGATGACATGTGGGGCCCATGTGGGCCCACCATTTTTAAAATTGTTTTGTGTGTAGCTAACATGTGAGCCCAGAGTTTATCAGGATTATGGATACCACATACCCAACAGTAGTTGAGTAAACTCGGCAGGGCCCACCACATACCATGTCTTATATGAAAACAAACCTCGTATATAGAAGGAGTTCCGAATAAAGAAGGACAAATAGAGTTCTATATGGAAACGACAAGGACTATTCAGATTGTATCCATATTTATCTCCCTAGTCTTACTTGGACAAGGGGGCACCTATGGGTATAAATACAAGCCCCTAGGAGGAGAGGGGACACGCCACAAATACACAAGCCAACACACGCCATAAGATCTCGACACCAGAGATTAGCCTAGCCATACCCCATCTGGTGCCTACGGAAGCCGGCAAGAGGGATCTAGCGCGATGAGTTCATGCTCGAGGAGGAAGACTACCATGTTGTCGACTACGAGTTGGTTATCTAGCCGCTAAGTCGACGACAGTTAGATAGGTTATCCCAAATATTGTATTTGTGTGATTCAGATGAATAAAGGAGCAACACCGGCTTCAGCCAACAGGATGTAGGGCTATTACCTGTCAGTTAAGGGGCTCGAACCTGTATAAAAATCCCTGTCTCCATCTCTTTTGCCTCAATCTCGCATATACCCTGGTACCAACGATCCCCATACCATCCAAGTACCGTAGTTGCGATCTCAAACGTCGACACAGTTATTATTATTTTTTCCGAGATCGAATTGCCACATAAGCATCACGTCAATGCCACGTGGAACGAAGACCTAGTCAAACTAACCACGTAGGCACCCCCGTCAGTCAAAACCGCCTTCGAAACCGCCGAGGGATCTCGTTTGCACCTGTTTTAATAGTTCAGGGACCGGTTGTAGGCTTTTGCGTTCAAGGATGAAAATCGGATCCGATATAAAGTTAAGGGGTCTCAAATGAACTTGTTCTTCACAGGTCACAGCCCAATAGCCCATCGATCTGCTACCTGGAAACAAAGGACCAGCCCCAATTTAGTACTATCCCCCATTCTATGTGTCCTGGCTTGATTGGATGATTTTTCATCTTGTTCTTTTTACCTTTTCTTTTTCTCTTCCATGTTACCCATGTCTAGTGGACATCCAATGCAACTTCTGGTATATCATTATAACCGATACATAAGAATATTTGATTGTTTGTTTATCTCTATCTCTACTATTATAAAAATACTATTATAAAAATTTAAGATATTTTTGCTAGGATTTCTTACGTCGTCCCCGTACTGCATGAGTTTGTCTGTTCGATTCCCTCCCAGATCGTGTCTTTGGTACGCATTTCTCCCTCATGCTCCGAAACAATTTTTCATCCGTCCGTTGTTGGTCACGTTCAGGCACGATGTGGGGATTGTCATAAGTTTTTGAAACCCCGGGATTGTCATAAGTCAGGACTTCTATCTCCGATTGGGTCTTATAGAAGCGTATAAATCAAATTAAACAAAATTCTTTCTACGTATTTTCTTCCGTTCAATAGCATTCGATCCTCATCCTCTAGATAGGGGAAAAATGGAAAAGAAAACAAAAGGAAGAGAAAACGGGATGGAATGAAAAGCTCAAACAGAGCAAGGCATGGAAGGATGCGTCGAGCGGCGTCCTCGGTGAGCACTAGATCCTTACAACTACAAAAATCCTCCTCTCCTCCTATGGCTCGCCCATGCGTGCCTGCCTCCGAGGGAATTACCGAGCATGCTCACAGCATCAGCTAGCCACGTGTGGAAGCTTCAGTGTTGTCTATTCGCCGAACCGTTGTCGCTGCTCTCGCTTAGGCTGTGTTTAATTCCACACCAAAATTAGAAGTTTAAAGAAATTGAAACGATGTGACGGAAAAGTTGAAAGTTTGTGTAGGTAGAAAAGTTCGATGTGACGGAAAAGTTGGAAGTTTGAAGAAAAAAAAGTTAAAATCTAAACAGGACCTTAGGCCGGAGAAGTAGGGTTAAGAATTCCGGATCGAATTTCTGACATTTCGGGTTTTCTCAAAATTGGTCAAAACAGTAAAAAAATCCCCAAATGGCAATTCCCAATCCCCTCTCCTCTCCACTTCTCTCTCAAATCTCAATCCCTCCCTCACTCAATCTAGCCATACCTCAAGAATATGATGTCGTAGGGGAAGATGATGCTCCGACGACGTCCACTGCAGGCTCTCCAGGAACCTGAACGGCAGATCAACAACGATTGTTGCCTCTGCGACTCGAGCAAACTGTTGTTGCGCCCTCGATCGTATGGCTCATTGCTCGCGTGAAGGCCGCGACGGCGCTACGAGCCTGCAGCTCGTTCCATGACCGCCAACGGCACTCCATGCTCTACGGTGGTGGCTCATTTGGCTTGGCTCGACAACGGCGCGACGTATACCAATTGAACAACAGCTCTGCATTGAATACGGCGACTTCACTTAGCAACAAAAAGGAGTGTAAAATCGAGTAGAGATTGCAAAGTTGATGGGCTGTGGGACTCATCGTTGGAATGAGTAAATGATGGCTCGAGCTCCTGGGAAATGAGATTAAATTCATTCAGCCTGCTGTTTAAATTCAAATTTTGTTTGAATATTTTGTTCAAAATTGTTAAAATAATTCCGGAATTTGTGAAATATTTCCGTGGCCCTTGAAAATTTCCCCTTTTTAAATACTAAACCATGCTAGAAGAAAATGGGAATGAATTTAGAGGAGAGATTTTGTTTTGTCCGTGTCATCAGATATCCTGACTACAAGAGACTTGGCCCGTCACGGATTGAGATCCTCTAACTTGTGTCACTGATATGTGGGCCCTCTACCCAGTGAGCCCACATGTCAGTGAGTCAAAGTCAGAAAAAAATAAGTCAGAGGATCCTTTTCCTAACCCACCATATGGGGCTTTCATGCGTGAGAAATATAACTGCACGTGCACCCGCCGGCTCACATATAAACGAGATGGCCAAAAAATTTTCAATTACGGGTCTATAAATGTTTTATGTAGTCGATTAAGTTATTTTTCATTTGTAGAATTAGTTTTAGCTCCATGGCTGAGTCCGGCACTTCATGTTACCAACTCACTTCTTTCGTTTTCCGCACGCACGCTTTTCAAACTGTGTTGCAAACCTTTTCTATATGAAAGTTGCTTTGAAAAAATCATATTGATCTATTTTTTTTTAAAAAAGCTAATACTTAATTAATCACGTGCTAAGGGCAAGTGCAATAGGGAAAGTTTCCTTACTATTACTGTTGATATCAGCTTTTTTTTTCATAGCTGGAAGAAAGGTGTAAAGAGAGAGAGAAGCGGTCAAATTAGTCGACGGCTCCACACGGGCGCCTTGGCAGCATGACGCGTGTGCGAGAGATGCGCATGATTGGTGAAAGGATTAGGTGAGAGAAAATTAAAGCTGGCCCACTCGAAAAGAGCTTCTGCTATTTGTTAAAAATTAGGAGAGATAACGGAGATTTGGCCCACATAAAAATAAAAAATAATGACTCACTTAATTTTTATATAATTTTAATGACATACATCACCATCTATTAGATGACTGCTTACTGTTCTATTAGACTTGCCCTAATAGACCGTTCTGTTTTGCGTGTAGGAGAGATTTAATTCCCATCCTGCACCGCTGAACGCAGCCACATCTAAGCTTTCTAAAAATTGCTAAAAAATTGAGGAAAAAACTTTTCCTTCTTCATATTAAATTATTTTTAGTTAATGGAATCAATGAAAAGTTTAATCATATATTTTTAGCTTTTTGACCAAAGGTGATTGTAATTTCATTTCATCATCATCATCATCATTATTATTATTCATCTTTGCCAAACAGTATCCCATCTAATGCTCATGAAACTCAGCAAGTGTCTTTGGGTTTACTCTTGTTTAAAGAAATGTCAAAGACGGCAGAGGAAAAGACGGCCCTTGCCGGTGGAGAGAAGCGAGAGTGCCAGTGGAGAGAGAAGACAGTGGTAGAGAGGGTGAGGTGGAGGAAGTGGGACCCACTGACGTATGGGTTACACTATTTTTTTATCTTCTTATTTGACTGACATATGGGATCCACGTATTTTGTTTTAATTTTTTACTTTTCAATTTTGTTTTTTTTTATCAAACTGCCACGTAAGCACCACGTCAATATCACGTGGGATGAAAACCTAGTCAAAGGAGCTACGTAGGCATCACATCAGTCAAAACTTAATACAATACTATCGAGGGACCTTATTTATACTGGTTTTGTAAGTTGGAGAACCTATTGTATCTGGTTTTTAGGTTAAAAAAAATGAAAATCGGATTCGGTGTCCAAGTTAAAGGATCTCAAATGAACTTAAGAACTGCATACTTTAGGGGAGGCTTCATGGTTTTGTATTTAACAAGGGGATTACAAGCAGAGTTTTCCCCATATTGTAATGCACAAATCAATCACTGATTCTGAAATATATTTTCGTTTATAAATACACAAGTGTGGCAGTGTCGTGGGGCGATGGAGGGGAGAGGCGTTCGGAAATCCCCCATCACCTGAGGTCCCGTTCTTTTCTCCAACAAGAATTAGATTAAGATTAAGATTTTCGTGTCACACTTTTCAAACTGCTAAACAGTGTGTTTCGTGTGAAAATTTTCTATGAAAGTTACTCTAAAATATCATATTAATATATTTTTCAAGTTCGTAATAATTAAAAACTCAATCAATCATACGTTAATACTACCTCGTTTTGTGTAAAAGAAATTTAATCTTTATCTTTAAGAGAAAAGAACACCACCTCATCAGTCACAGCCGCAGTCTTGACCATAGTTGTGGCGTGGCGGTACGGCGGAGGAACCGACATGGCGGATGAAATAACACGTATAATGCAGATGGTGTGTAATTCTTGCATTTATTTGGTCTGCGGTAGGAAATAAAATGTCACAAAATACGATGTCCTTATAGCTATCTTATTAAAAAACACTTTAAGATGTCATGCAAATCTAATAAGTACTCCCTTCGTCTCAAAAAAATTCAACCTAGAAGGGGATATAACCCCTCCTAGGACAATAAATCTGGATCTAGGAGGGGTTGAGAATTTTTTAGGACGGAGGGAGTAGACGATTAGCCAGCAGATGTTGTCTTGATCTGACGTGGAAGAGAAAAAGTAGATGTGAGAGAAGGAAGCCAGTGCTTCTGCAGCCGCCCGCTCCGCACGAACGGCTAGACGTGATGACAGCTTTAGACCCATATCAAGAGAAAGGAGGTATAGTACATGTCGGTCCTACCAAAAATATAAAAATACTATTATATGCACTGGCTATAGCATCTTGCTTAGAGCCCATAGCAGGCTCCTCTATTATCCTTGGTCTAATCCGGTCTAATCCTACTGCGGCTGCCAGAAAGACCGCATGTACTCCCATTGCATAAAAGTTCATCCAAATGGTTATTTTCTGTGAGGAAAAGATATGACATATGAAATGTGCAGCACGATGGTATCTACGACTACAATCATGTAAAATTTCGTCTCTAGATATATACCATTCCTTGATTATATGAGACCAAAAAGAAGAAATGACACAAGGATTCTCTATAGATAGAAAAAGACAAGAAAATTAAGATGTGGAAAACAAGATAGGAATTGTGTACAATGAGATTGTACAACAATTTTGAAAAGGGATGTAGCGAAGCTTGGTAGCGTGTTTGTTTTGGGTACAAAATGTCACAGGTTCAAATCCTGTCATCCCTACCTATTACTTCTTTCTTCTTTATAGGCAGTAGTGAGGAGGTCGATTAAAGCGGGTATAACTTTAATTTGTGGATACTATACGTAAGTGAGACACATTAGGAGTAGAAAAGGATTTGATTTTTGAAAGCGCTCTTAGTTCAGTTCGGTAGAACACGGGTCTCCAAAACCCGATGTCGTAGGTTCAAATCCTACAGAGCGTGATTCCATCTATCTTATGTCGAAGCAGGGCAAAATAACTTAACAAAACAAATTGCAATTCCAATTTGACCTCCTCCAGACCAGAGAGGAGGGCAATTAAAAAAGAAATATTACTCAATCAAAGATCCAACTGATCCCCATGTCTGTATTGCAAATACGCTGTCACGAATAATCCCGCTAAAGTATTAGGAATTAGGCCTAAGACGATTCCAAATAGAAAAACTTCAATCATTTCGATTTGTTCGAGGGGATAAAAAAAGAGGTACGATCTATCCCTAAATAGTAGTCTAAATTATCCACGAATCTCAATGACCAAGAAAAAAAGAATTGGTAATTAGTGCGTAGAATACCAGGAATCCAAAAGAGAGATTTTTTTTCTTTTCTGTCTTATTCATTCAATTCATTTCAAATAAAACGTATCTTGTTCAAGCCAATAAAAAGATCTAGGGTTAGAGTTAAAGCAGCCAATAGAAAACCGAAATAGTTATAGTAAGCATGAAAGGGTTAAATTCCATTTTTTTACTACACTACATATGTTGGTAAAGCACTTACCTAAGTTATGGAAAATTCATAATTCATCGGTTATTTTAGATAGGCAAATTTTGCTACATGACACTGCTTATGTTTGGTTTTAGCACTAGGACACTGCCCAAACTCACTTTTGGGGGAAAACACTCCATAAACGTGGTAATTTGCGAGTGGACACCGTGTCGATTAAAATAATACTTTCCGGTTGAAGAGGAGAGAGAAATCGCGTGAAATGTTAAAAATACCCTTGTGCCCACATGTCAGCTCTATCTCGTATCTCTCTTCTCATCTCTCTCTATATTCTCTCTCGACGGCGGTTGCTGCCACGCCTGGGAGCGGTAACGAGAACTCCCACTCGAGAACGGAGTGTTCCTGCGGCGGCGGCGGCGCAAGGCTCCGCCTCTCGTAGGAGGTGTACGACGCAGCGGTGGACGCTTCGTGCTCCGGCTTGCCGCCGCCGCCGTACACTACCGCTGCGGCGTTGAACTCCTCCTTGGGTTTGACAATAAGCGACGGCGCATACTCTGCCGCAGCGGGGAGGACCGCCGCCACTAGAACAGCCGGATGCGGGTGTGGCCATGGATCCTTGAGCTGCTGTTGCACCTGGAAGTGCTTGTGGTCGGAGAGCTTCCAAATGACGAGGATGACGAGGTGCACGGTGACGAACAGGTACGGCGGCACGAGCTACACCGCTCCACTCTGCCTGCCGCGCGCTCGCTCGCCGCCGTTGCCACTCCGCTCGGCCGACGCTGCCGCTCCGCCGGCTGCGCGCTCGTCCACTGCTGCCGCCGCCCCGCTACTCCGCCGGCCACCGCGCGCTCGCCCGCCTGCTTCGGCTGCCAGCTCCGCTCCGCAGCAGCCGATGCCCTGCTCCACTCCGCCGGCCGCCGTCCTTGCCATCTCCGCCGCGCCCGACGCCGCCCCGTGCACCGTCGAGAGAGAATACAGAGAGAGATAGGAGATAGAGCTGACATGTGGGCCCAAGGGCATTTTTGACATTTCACGTAATTTCTCTCTTCTTTTCAACCGGAAAGTATTATTTTAATCGGCATGGTGTCCACTGGCAAATTACCATGTTTATGGAGTGTTTTCCCCCAAAAGTGAGTTTTGACAGTGTCCTAGGGCTAAAACCACACATAAGCAGTGTCCTGTAGCAAAATTTGCCTTTTAGATAATACTAAAAACAAGATAGAGTGAGATACAAAAGTGTAAAAGAAAATGGATTCATCAGATGGGGCATGAGTCCCTAATTCCGAATCAAGAGGCGGCGCCGCCGTCGCTTTGAGAGAGGGGATCGGGGGCGTCGCTCGCCGGTCGTTGCTCCGCGCCGCCACAGCCGCTCAGGGGTTGGGGGGGTGGTGCCGCCGCCGTCGTCGCTCGGGGGAGATTGGGGGCGTGGGGGAGGGGGGAAATGAATCCTAGGGTTAGGGTTAGGGTTTGGGTATATTTATTTAGGTTAGGATTAATCTGGACCGTCCATTCGATCGGACGGCTCCAGATGCTCCCGTGTCGGGCCGTCGGCCTATTGGGCCACCAGATGGAGGATGCAAAATGGACTTCAACGGAGAAAGGAAACATGCCAGACACATAGAATAGACAAAGGGAGGGAATATAAACTTTTCTATATTCGGCCCAAACGGAGGATTTTGATTCCTTTTTCCAATTAAATAATTGTTAAATGATGTTTGTATTATTAAAAATTAGCAATTAAGCTCGGATAATTTCAATAAAATTCTAAAGAGCGTAACTAATCATGGAGAAATTAATAAAATTAAATTTAACCATGTCATTTTATTTCTCACACTTGATTTACTTATAAATTGATTTAATTATACACCTACCTACTTAAAAATACTAAATATTTCAGCAAATTTGTATTTTAATTAATTACATAATATAAATTTTTCTTAACTTTTCCTCAATTTTCTGGTCCGTACACTTCCCGGTAGAACGCACAGGCAGAACGCACAGGCACTGTTGAAGTACCGACCCATGTTATGATATTTTCGTCATACAGAGAGTTTCAGATGCCTCTCTAGATTGAAGGCAACGCATCCCACGCATCCCAGTCATAGAGAGTTTCAGACGCCTCCGAAGACTGAAGTTGAAGGCACCGCATCGCAGCCATAGAAAGTTTGAGACGCCTCCGAAGACTGAAGGCACCGCATCCCAGCAAGAGAAACGGAGTGTCCGCACAAGTTTTAATTGACCACATATGCTCACTGCAGAAACTAAAAGCGATTCTCATTGTGGGTGGAATGCCTTCTGCACCATTGATCCTTTGGATCCAGGGTCCCAAAAAAATAGCTAATATCCTCGTCATCCCAGATGCAATTCTGATGTTGGCCTGCAGCTTTTCCCCGGCTCCTGCGACATCTAATAGCTTGTCATTTACAGATATGTGCATATCATTAAAAACAGTCATGTTTGCCCTGCATATTTCAAGGGAACTCCTGTAAGCTGACAGGGCACCATATGCAGCTCTCTCATTAGAGACGGCTAAGAAGATAATAACCGCACTATGTACACAAGCCTTATTAGCAGAAACCTCGTCCACTTGTTTAGATTCAAGGCGATCTCTATTTGCAGCGTCGGTTGCGGCAGCAGCAACAGCAGCAAGCGATGCGACCTTGTCCACTTGTTTGGATTCAAGACGATGGAAGGTGCGTTCCATTAGAGAGAGCGATTGCCATGCAATGTCAAGGCTATTTTGTAGCTTGAGGAGATAGTTCCTGGTCCAGAATGATTTGGTAGGAGGGGCAGCACCCAATCTCTCCAGAGATTTTGAGACGCTGCGAAACACGAATGCCAAGCGCTGGACAAAGGGAATTTGCCCCTGGATAGCCATTGTAGTAGGTACTGTGCGTAATTTCCAAGATGTAATTGCAAAAGAAGAGGACGGGCAGAGCTGCCTGAAAACAACAACTCTATCTCTTATCTCTGCTGCAGATGGGATTGCTGGCTCTCCTCTCCTCCATGGCATATTGGTATCTCTACTACTCCTCAGTCCTCACCGAGCATATATAACTTGGACTAATTACTCAGAGCATCATCCGCAACCGCAAGTAAACATGAGGAGGAGGAGGAGGAGAGTCTTCCTCCCCTTTCTCTAAATTTGGTCACAAAAAATTGCCAGGAAAAAAAGCAGCAGAAATTAACTTACAAAATTTGAGCATCAGTCTTGTTGATCGATCATCATCATCTGGTGACGATGAGGAGGAATACTCCCATGGCGTCATGTCCATGGGGTAGCTGCCGAGCACGCGGAGGAAGGAGGTGAACTCCTGTATCTCCGACAGCGCGGACCTCCGCCATGGACGCCTGGAAGTCGATGTAGAACATGTACTCGAAGTGCTTGGCCGTGCCCACGTTGGCGCCGTCGACGAACTGGATGGGATGGCGGTGGCGGTGTGGCCGGCTCTCGATCTTGGTGAGGCTGATGTCCCGGAACGCGAAGGCCGACAGCACCTTGAACAGCACCGACGTGCCCTCCCTGTCGTGCGCGAACACGATGCTCGTCTTGAATGGCCGGGTCCGTTCGCGGGACGAACCGCGTGACGTTCCCGGCGTCGTCCTGGATGTCGTCGGCGAGCACCTGGAGCCCGTACATTGCCAACAACAATCTGACAGGAAGGATACCATCAGGTACACAACTTGATAGCATCTATAATGAACATCCTGACATCTACAATGGAAACAGTGGTCTCTATGGCTTTCCTCTTCAGAAGAATTGCTCGACTAATGATGTTCCAAAGCAAGGCAGTCCAGAAAAAACTAGAGATAGTTTCCACATCGAACCATTTTTCTTTGGAGTTGTATCGGGACTCATAGTTGGTTTCTGGTTGGTCTTCGTTACCCTATTGCGGAAACTCTTTTCAGCACCGCACCTAGGGTGCAAGCCGCAGGATGGCTTTGAGATTCGGACGGACCCCCCCCAGTATGCGGCAGTATTTCCCGACGTGGTCGATGTATTTTGGATTTTCTTTTGACTACAGCAATACACCGGTGGGACCCACATAAAGCTGTAACGAGGCGATATACTAGACGCTGGGATATGGCACGCCGTCCCCTTAGAGCAAGTATAATAGTACAGCCCACTACTAGCTCCAATTCATCTATTGCCAATCTAAAAGCTAATTTATATAATAGTTGTTTCCTGTACTATTAATATATGGTCTCACCTGTCATACACACAGTGTGTCTTGGAGTCCGTGCTGCAACTGGCTATAGATCTGTAGACCGCTGCTCTTCTCTCTCATCGTTTATCTTATTAAAATATGTTTATAGCTGGCTAATAGCCTGCTATTGTACATTCTCTTATCTCGCATTCATTGCAGCTCATAGGCGGCGAATCGCTTAGAGCAAGGACAATAGTGCAGCCAACTGCTTACTCCAATTTTGATCCATCTCAGCTATAGGTAATATTGTAGCCAGTAAACACAATAATCAAGCTATACTACTATGGCCCACACTGTACAAGAAATTTTATTTTAATCTCCCTTCTATTCCCACTCTCTCTCTCTCCTAATCCCCTGTTCTCGCCGGCGATTGCTTCTCAGGAACTAGGCATCCAAGCTCACCCATGGCCAAAAAGATGAACAAATTTATGGCTATATACACATCCGTTTTGTACTATACATCTGCTCATCTACATGGAAGGAATCGGTACAGAACAATATATACACATAACTATGCTACTACTTCGCTTAAGCTATCTGATTTTTCTACAGAAAGATGTTATTCTATTTTCTCCATCAGAAAATAGAAACAGCTCATCGTGCAGGCTCACGCTGCCCGTGTAGCTAGGGATAGAGCGAACGGGTCACCGGAGCCGAGCTCGTCGTTCGGCGACCGGCGTTGAGCTGGCCTTCTGTACACGGAACGGTGGAAGATAGAAGTGAAGCAACCGGGCAAACCATCAAGCTGATTCATAAGCACAAGGCCTCAAAACTCAATCCAAGCTTTGTGCTCTCTTAGTCTCTCTCTTCTACTTGCTCTCCATGGCCACGGTAGACGAGAGCCGCAACATCGACCGACGAGGGGCGAGGGCAACGACACGACGGTGGCAGCCGTGGCCGAGACGGACGAAGTTGGCGGCGACAACTGCGGTGGACAAGGTCGGCGGCAGCGGCAGCAGCATACAGAGGTGACGAGCACGGTTGACAAGGACGAGGGCAGCGGTGGTCGCAGTGGACAAAGGCGGCAGCGGCGGCGGACGCGGACATGCGCGACGATGGCGGCGCGGCCCTGGACTTGGACGCTCCGACGCAGGCAACGGCGAGTAGCACGGGTGCATCGCTTGCTACGGGCAGGCCCACGTCCTCAGGCCATGCGTACAGCCGGGCGACTTTAGTCGCCCGCTTGCGCCCTCTCCCCTCCCCTCTCTCCTCCAGCTCAGCATAAAATCCTACATGGATCTCCTATCGCCCATTATTGTATCTGCTCTTAGCAGGTCACGCGCCGCACAGGCCTCCGGGGGCGCTCGTCGTGCGTACTGGAAGTGACGGCAGCGGCGGCGGCGGCTCCCCCCAAAAAAAAAAAAAAATCCCATCCCCACCCACCCCTGGGACAGCAGATCTGTTTACTTGCTGATGTTCTTCGTTGTTCAGCTAAATGGATGAGCAGATTTATTTGCAGAATAGTTTTTAGGGTGCAGCCCGCTGTCATACCAGATCAAGGTTGATTTTGGGGCCTTCCTAAGGAACAAGTACCCGGAGTTTGGTATGCTCTCTTTTCTGAACCATTGCTATTCATACGCAAACCTTAACTCCTGCAAAATTCCTTTCCCTAACACCGGAACTATCAGCATCTCTCGCAGATGGATGAGGCAATAGTCGACGACCTTAGTTCACCCAAATGGTTATTTTCTGTGAGGAAAAGATATGATATATGAAATGTGCAACACGATGGTATCTATGACTACAATCATGTAAAATTTCGTCTCTAGTACTAAAAGAAAGACAAATTTAAGCATTGAAAAAATTCATAGAAATTTTACCTGAATGTAAATACAATCATGTTACACATCTTAGATTTTTTTTTCACAACTAAAATGACCACTTGAGCACGACATAACCATTGGCCAATTAAGTAGGGGATTCCTAACGCGCGCGTACGCGCCGCAAGCGGAAGTCGCGCACCCGCTCCGAAGGCCGACGCGTACACTGCCCCGTCACTAACGTAGCACTAATGATGATGTGATTAGTGATTACTGCTAATCATAATTAGTACATACAAGAATTTTTCTTTTTTCTAATAGATTGGAAACTTTTGACTTAAGATTTAAACTTTGAAGTTAAATTTTAAAATCTTTCAACTCAAACTTTAAAAATTTTCAACTCAAAATTTAAATTTGCAAGATAAATTTTGAAAACTTTCGACTCGAGATTTTAAATTTGAATTATAAAACATATTTTTTTATTAAAATTATCTTACAATAGAAATTTTGATAACTTTCACTACATCCTAAATTAATTAAGATAAAGACATAAAAAAAGAAAGACCGTATAGATGCATGCAGGCATGTGTGGGACCAAGATGTATACATGTGTGTAATGCATCTGCACGGGTGGAGACCGAGGTGCATGCATGCATGTGCATCTGGCTTGCCACGTGCGTGCGAGATATGCATCTGGCACTTCTACGCGAGATAGGAATTGCGAATTAAGTGTCCATAGCTCGACTTATAATCAGTTTAATCAGACACAGATACTAATCATTTTGGAGGACGACAAAGGTCTCCTAAACGGAAGATTAACCGCGCACTTCTATTCTGATTTATGTATAATACAATAAATTGTCACATCACTTATCAGACTGCCGTAGTATCCATGATATCCAAATTAATCAACGGAAAGCAGGAATTTTCCTAGAGGGTTGCCGTTGGAGAAAAATTACTAACGAATATTCTTGTCAAGCCAAAAATACAGCTGGTAATCTCAAATATAAGGTGCTTGTATATTAAAAGATTAGTTATGATGGGCCTAAAATAAGGTCTAAATATACAAGAAAATCAAACCTAATGATAAATAAGTTAATCAATGAGTTCTGTACAAGCGTCTGGCTAATCAATGGGCTGCAAATCCCAAAAAGGCCCTTTAACCATCGGATGACTCTTCATCATCACTAGGCTGTTCATAAATTTCAAACTCTCCATCACTTGCTTCAGTGTTGTTAGGGGCATCGCCTGGTTTATTTTGGCCATCTTCATGCAGTGGAAAATTGCGCAACATCTCTTCAAGGTATCCATTGGAGAAGCCTTCTCCAGATGTATCTGATATTACACGTCATAGGAAAACTGTCGGGGACCTCATCCACAAGAAGATTGTATTGGGGCAAATATAACTATGTTTAGTAAAAATGAGAGATAATGCAAGAGAAAACAACATTTTTCAGAACTTAAATGCAGAGTAGATGTTGCCTTTGTACCATAACCAAAGCAACCCACAAACATTATAGAGTAAAGACACATGGAGTATTGTCTTTGTATCAGAGCACCCGCAATGGTAAAGTAAGGTGCTATCTATAAAACATGTACATCTCAGCAATAGACTAGATTAATAGTAAACCACTTCAATGGTATGTCTACATGGGTATCTATAGCTCTCTAATCCATTGCCTCGTTTTTCTCTATAGACTATCTCCATGTTAGTAGATAGCTTTGCTCTCTCTCTTCATTTAATCTCTTCCAAGTAGGAAAATATACTGACATAGATCTCTTGTAGAGAGCTTATAGATAACCATTGTGGGTGCCCTCAGAAATCTACCACTTCTCCACAAGTTCATAATGAACTATTCAAATTACCAACACCATAAATGCAACCTTAAGCTGTTATTCACATCCAATTGTTTCAATGCATATGAACCAATTGTTGCAGAATAAGCGAAAACCTCAGAAGGTTGTTTTTGTTTACTTCACTGACCAACTAAAAACTAATAAAAAGCGAGGATCAGTTTGAAAATAGTAAATCCCTACGATTAAGCATAATCTATCAAGATTCATGTCAAGGATACAGGGATCATCCAATGTGAAATCAGGGACATCATCTGCCTTCAAGCAATGCAAAAAAGGATTAGTTTCTGCAGCAAATTATGGGAAGTTAGTACGACCATGAAAAATAATGGCATACCATAGGTGGAGATTCATAGCCATCTGACTCTTTATCTTCCTCTTCATCATCCTCCGCATCCTCACTATCAGAGTTGTTGCCACCAGCTTGATCCTCAGTTCCATTATGTCTGTCAGATGCTTCTGGAGAAAAGGATTTAACAACCAGGTCACATGTGGTTAAGCATCTCTGAAAAAAAAAAACCAACAAGTATCTACACTCATCCATACAAACAGGGAGCCATCTGCCCTGAGCTTTTGGCATGCCTGTCAGAATAAAAGTACAAAACAGTAGAATACATAATCGATAGTTGTGCAACTTGAACCATGATACCCGGCTTTTTCTGAATTTTACTGAACAGCAAATATGTTAAGCCAGTTCATACTGCTCATATCTCAGAGCATGTCCCCAAAATATGAAATGTAAACCATTATGTTCTGAGTGCCCTATGACCATACATATCGAACAAAATGCATTTTGGTAGTATTGAGAAGACAAAAGGGAATAAACTTAACAATACCCTTATTTTCCTTTAGTTGCTGAGATCTGCAAAGTGCTTCCTGCTTCTTAGACCTTTCAATAAGTTCATAGGCATTCCTCAGAAAGTTTTTGGCATCTTCATTAGGGCATAATGAGAATAACCGTATGCTCAATTGCAATCTCAAGGTTTTAATCATCGGCTTACAAAACCAACCTGTCAAATGCTACACAAGAATCAGTTATTTTTTATTATATAATACATCACTAAAAAAATCTAGTACTCCCTCCGTCCCAAATTATATGGTGCCCCCCTTTTTAAGAAAAATCGAACTTTGTAGCTTTTGACTAATAATCATACTAACTATATCTATACTAAGTATTATGCATGTTATATACTAGATTCATATTTTAAAGTACTTTCATGTGATGCTAATTTCATATTTGTTGGGATCATAGAATGGAATAAAATACTGGTCAAAGTATGTTATTGAAGACCATGTAAAAAAAAATATAGGCCTTATAGTTTGGGACAGAGGGAGTACTAGCTATGAATCAAGATCGTTGGACATGAAATGACCACTGCAAAATTAAGCATGCATGATCTAGACTAAAAGTTGCTGAAGTACAAAAAGCCCTGCTTGCAGCAGCACAAACTAGCCAGGTACTTTCTTTAACAACATACTTGTAATAATTCATAATGAGATCACGATATACATCCTCAAGATCAGCAATAGATCCCAGAACTCGAGTACTCAACAATAAGACTCAACATAGTTAATTCCAATTAAACAGAAAAGATGTATTAAGTATATTTCGCATCCAAAATTTAGTGTCCATAGAAAAATTAATAAGTACATATCTTTCCCCCTTTTATTTAACATTATTTTGAGTCAGTCTCTCAGAAATCAGATATGTTACACCTTTAGAAAACCCTATTGATATATCCTAATAAAATATAATTCATGAGTCATTTAACAAATATCTACTAATATAGTTTCAGATACTGAGTTTGATGACACACATTTGAAAACACCAAAATGAATGGAGGAATTGACAGTTAAGATATGTTCGGTGTGCAGTTTTAGGTACTGTGAAAACCTCAGACACAGTGTCCGGGTAGAACAAACGAGAAAAAGCCTGAACATAGTTGTTTTTGTTACTCACTGAGCAAGTTGGTTGATGAGAAGGTTTTCGAATTTCCGCTTGAATAAAGTCATCCTTCAGTTCAAATAATTGCAGGAAGATGAAACTCTTCGATGGCATCACTTCAAGCTTGCACATCTCTGTCCACTTTTCAGGTCTAAAAGCGCCCAAAAAAACAAAACTAAAGATCTCTGCAATGGAAATGGCCTTCGTATGCAAAGAAAAAGGATTTGAAGTTTTGAACAAAATCATCCAGAAACTAAATTTACAACGGACAATGCAATTATCGACACAAATCAAATGAGTCACTGGAGATATTTTTTTCATGGAAATGTGTATGTATTTACCACGATAAAAAAAGATACAAAACTGTCTTCTTAAAATTACAAATAATGTTATCACAGATATAAAACTAAGCAGAGTACTCTCATTTGTCAAAGATATGATCAATTGTCCACATATTAGTATGGAAAACTAAAAATGATGGTGTGCCAGTTGCTATAGTGATTAATAAGAATATCATTTATAGCATAATGCTGTATTGTAAACCAAAATATAAACAGAAAGGAAAATGAGGATTGGGGCACTAAATTGAGGGAAGATGGAGCAATCGACAGATAATGAACTAGATGTTTATAAAACAATATACTGATATGACATTTCTCAAGCTAAAAGAAGATATCACTCACAGGAAGAAATATTACTAACCTACGCTCCTTCCTTGGAAGATTCCTCAGCTCAGGGGGCATGCGAAAATCAATTCTCTGAAACCTACACCCAAAAACAAAACATTCCAAACAGCTTTTAAAAATGGCAGAAATAAAACTTTCCTCAGTTTAAAGAAAAGTATAGAAAAGAAAATGCCAAATGTTAATCATTTTAAAGCCTCAAATTTCAGATGAAATGGATTTATCCTCCAAACTTCCACATAAAACGAAAGCATACCTAAAGAACCTAAATTATTTTTGGAACCAAAAATCAACATCGGAATTTGGGAAGCAAATCGCAACTTTTGTTTAATAAATTGTCTGCATCAATAATAATTGCTGCATGAACTACAGAAACCTTCCTAAATACTAGACCAATTATTTCTGCATGATTGGTGGACAAGGAGCAGAATAATAATGATCACATAAATCATCCTCTTATTTTGAGTTGGTTCTGAAATTTACAGTTAGAAAGGTCAGAGTTAACCAGAACATCTACTGACAATAACATATACAATGAATATATCATTCTATTCCCTCTTGCTCTAATGACAAGGACTTGACTATTTACTGCTATAAACATTACAATGTTTTCAAATTATAATTATGTTTGTACACTCTGCTGGTCCAGAACAGACCATGGTGATGAATCATGGATGAAAGAGAACTACAGCAATGAAATGCCAGAGATATCTCCTTTTTTCCCTTTTGTTTCCTTTTTTTTTTTTTGGGAGGGGGGGGGGGGGGTTGACCTCGAGAACTACAGAAACCATATCCCACTAGTAATCATGTTTACCCAATCAATCCTTTACGTTATCATGAGAAAACAGATGGAATGTTGACATCACGATAATGGCTACTCCCTCCGTCCCAGAATATAAGAAGTTTTAGAGTTAGACACGGTTATTAAGAAAGTAGGTAGAAGTGAATGGTGGAGGGTTGTGATTGGATGAGTAGTGGAGGTAGGTGGGAAAAGTGAATGGTGGAGGGTTGTGATTGGTTGGGAAGAGAATGTTGGGGGAGAAGTTGTTATATTTTGGGACAACTCCTAAGGGCTAAAAGTTGTTATATTTTGGGACGGAGGGAGTACCAACTAAGGATGCAGAGCTGCAGGCTTAGTGCTATTACCTGCCTGGTGTGCACTTATGCTATTATTTCAAAATACCAAATCATCATTACAATATTGTTAGTGGCAATGCGGCACATTATAAATTAGTAAACTAGGATCAGAGCAGTTGTTTGACAAGTTAGCTGGAATATAGCTTATGCTGATCCAAATCATCTGATGTTAGCCATGATATAGTCCAATAAACTGGCATCCAGATCCAATTAACTGGCCTGCCAGTTTCCCTGTAACCTGATTAACCCAATCCATCTAAAAAAAATCATCAAACTATACAATTGCAGATTGCAAAGGCAGAAGCACTATTGCTACCGATCCAGAAATCTGTGCTTCACTTGGAGAATGATCTGGTAAGACACATTATTTTTCTTGTCACTTGTGCATTGTACTTAATTATTCTATTATTATCTTAATCAATGGTCACTTTTATGCTTCCATCTAAAAAGGGGAACATGAGAAGCATTAGGTACAAAACACACTTTTTCTGTCTATAATAATGCAATGGAAAAAGGTGCCAAATAAATAACAATTACAAAAGGAGGCCCATGCTTACATTCGTGAGTCTGGGTCTTTTCGAGGATCATATCCTCTTCTGATCCAGAATTTGCCGAATGGACCAGTAGAAAAGTAATATCCAGCTCTAAAGAGAAGCCTGAGCAGATAAACAAAACATACCCAAGAGAAAGAATGAATGAAGAACATATCAGATGGAAAGGCATATCCAAAATAATGATGGAATTGTACAAACAGAAAGGAATAATGAGACCTTTTGAATTGGCTTTGTGAGATCTGCAAACCATCATCAATCAAACATTCATAAAGTGACTGCCTTGGCCAAACAGGACGCTCATCAAACATTTTGCACACAGCCATCTGCCAACCCCACTCTGCTGAATTTTTCGAAATGTGGTCTTCCCAATTAATCTTTTCTGGAACAGGTAAGGGCCAATTATGGTAACAAAGAACACAGAACAATATTGCCAATTATATCATAATGAAGGTACTAAAGGCCTTGAGATCTAGGCTTATTTCCCATCCCCTATCTCTCAAGGCCTCAAGCACAAGCCAGGCACGAACACACTCCCATCGCATAAACCGCCCCAGGCAGCTAACCCCCAACTCATCCACTTGATGGCTTAGCGTCATGTACTGTGATGTGCCGATACTTCCAAAAAAGTGTGTATCCGTGTAATGACATGTCCAATTCTGACATGTCTCCAACACGCCTCCGATACATGTCAACCAAGTATCAGCCAATTAAACAGCAAAATAACTAATTTAGTTATCCGAAACACCATCGACACTTCTCTGCATGTGACATGGCCTGGCCCATTAAGCCACATACTAATCATATCCCTGTAATGCAACTATGTTGGCTTTCTTAGCTACTCTAGAGTGAAAGCACACTTGCTAAAAAGAAAGGTGAATCCAAATATGTCATAAGGTAACAGTACCTATTCGTAAGGTAAATGGAATTCTAGGATATATATATGGCCATGTATTGACTGAATTCTAGGCACTAAGGATCATCATTGAGGCACATTTTCCTTGCTTGCAGTGCATTGTTTTTTTATATTGGTGACAAACAATTGAGAATTTGAAAAAAATATATATATTATTTTTAATGAAAATATGAAGCGGTGTCGCTGTATCGGCATTTTTTTGGAAATTGGCAACTTCCTGTATCAGTGTCATACTGTGCCTCATCGATGTATCTGTCATGTCCATGCATCATAGATTCATGGGTCACGTGACTCAAAAACCAAGCCATCTCAACCCCAGCTCAACTACTTTACAACAGTGAATGTGCAATATAAGGCCTGCTCATGTTCTACCCCATGGCTCCAAGGGAAGTAAGCAAATTGCTTTCTTATTTTCTAGGTTGCTTTTTTTTTGCTCAATTTTCTCCATTCACCTATATGTTTCCAGTTAGTGCCCTGTGCCCTTGGAAATACTAGTGTCTGTCTTGTTAGTTTTCTCTGTGGGTCTTGCTTTCTTGCTTGCATGATGTACAAGTACAAATTGAAGTGATGAAACATAATTTGATAAAAACCAAATACTGCACCAAATTACTTCAGCAATTTGGTGTGGTATATATTTCCTAGAACCCAAAAAAGAATTTCCAGCCCTATTTAGAGTTACACCTTTGCTTAGGAAATCTATACTCGATGACTTAAGCCCATCATTACAATATAGCTGTTGATTATGTTGAACCTACCCCGAGATTATATGTCAGTTTGTGGTAACTAAGCTGTGCTTATTCCAGATCATCTTTGAAAATCAACTGCAAACAATTTAGTAAGAATTGGATTGATAAATCATATTGATCGGGTTGGTTTAGCCAATTCTGCTATGCTTTGCTTGAACCTCTGATATTTCCACTCACTGATTTTATTTTCTTAAACAAATATTGTGCCCTATATGAGTAGAAACAGAACAATATCTTTAGCTGCAATTTGGTTTAGAAAAAAGTAGTGCCTTAATGTAGATTTAACCATCAAGCTCAAACTCAGTGCTAAATAAAGCACTACTTGTTAATATCACTTTATGAATAATCCAAAACAAACAGAGAACTACGATGCATGAATTCATTCTTCTGATTGGAAAATATCCCTCAGGAGCACCTTAATTTATCTTTAGAACTTTGCCACTCGGCCAAAAATGGGAAGCTATTAGAATGTTTAGTTACGAGGACAACCTCTGATTCAGTGATGGACCAACGCATCTTGTCCTCCAGAACAAGAGGGTCTTAGAACCAACATATTCCTAGTATCAAAGAGACAAAGAAGATCCCATATCTCAACTAAGGCTATATAAAATAATATCCTTCCCAAGCAAGAAATTCTCCATATATCATTTTTGTTCTATTTCGAATTTTCATTCCAGACAACCCCCACCCCCCAAAATAAAAAAAAATAAAAAAAAAAGTGTGCGCGGTACTCTTTTGGCTTATCTTTATTTTTATTTTTTTTCTTGCCAACAACTATTGAGGCCAGGGACATATATTTTCAAGGGAAAAAGGCAAACTTGACAGGACAACAGTAGAAAAGGATATCTTGAACATTGAAAGGAAGCGCAAGGGTTGGTCCAATATCCATCTGTTAATAAAGAAACATACACACAATTAAAATTCAGTCAACAAGCCAATTCGAATTGTCAAGAACTCAAGATCTCAAATGAAACAAGCCACAGAGAATAAATAAGCATAAGAACAATTATTTTGTATCATTTCATAGTATAGTTTCTATGCTAATATGTTGTGGATACTCCATCAGCTGTCAGTAAGCAGCTGAGAACAAGCAATATACCAAGTTTTATCCCTTAAACCAGTGTATACTGTTTAAAACATTTCAGAATACTGGAGGTGGTTTGTGCCCAATTCCCCTTATCTTAGCATGAACAAAAAATGTCCATGAACCCAATTGCACAGATCACATGGGACCATACCATCACAACTCCTGCATCTCTGTCATGACCCTGAGTATTTTATATTTGAAGAAGAGAATAGACGGCTAAAAACATAGTTATATTTTGGACCAGAGGCTTCTGCATAGAGAGAATCAATTTCCATGGCAAAGCAAGGGCTCACAATCCTAGTTGGCCATAAACTGGAACTCAAACAGAAGCAGTTTGTTTCAATCAATTGTATCCACTGTGTTTTAAATGGAGACAACACTGTGATCCTAGCTCACACCATAATTCTAGCATGTATTACAAAGGATATTAGAAAACTAGACGCTCTTACAATATAGTGAGATAACAAAAGAATGAAGTTCTGCCTCCATTTCGTTTACAAGGCATATTGAGGAGATCATCAAACTAAGAAAGTGGTAGAAGCAAATGGCCCTGCTATTCATAGCATTAATGCTTCAGTAATAGTAAACAGACTAGTTAGTGTGGTTGTTTCAATAATAAGGGTTGGAAAGGGAGGGATGATAAAGGAGGTAAAAGCAGAAAAAAAAGTACATTAAATGCACACGCACACTATATATTTTGGAAGGAGCTCATAAAGTTAGTAGGGTAGGTTTTATTTTGAAATGGGCGTAGTGGAAATCAAGATGGCTAAGTAATGCAGAGCCATGTAAACTACTGGGTCTACCCTGGTAGTAATTTCCATTAAAAAAAATGCAGAGCCAAGTAAAGTTTACCCGCAAGATAAAAAACATAGGAGAAATTTACAGTTATATGCACCAGTAGATACTCATGTGCCCCCTAGAATCATGGTTACAGAGAAATAACTAAACTAGTGTGTGCAACGATGACAAACCTCCCATCGATGCTGTACAACTCCCCTTTGCATGCTTTTGGACAATGCATTAGACGATGGGAGAAGCCTAAAACAATTCCATCAAACAATATTAGGCAATAATATTGATAAATCATTTTTTAGTTACAATATGCTACAGATACAGAAAAGTAGAGTTCTACGCAGCTTTCACTTCTGTTACTATTTAACTCTGATTTCAGTTATGCAAAATGGTTCTCTATATACTAGAAGAGGCACAATGGTAACTCTAGAAGATTTGTAGACTACTAAACTTCACTACATGGAACGAATGCCCTTTTCAAGCAAGTGCACACGCATAATTTATTTTAGCATTACAGAAAGGTTAGGGAACATGTAGAAAATCAGAGTACTTCTGAAAATAGTCAGTTACTGTTGATATTTTGTTGAGGATTAGTGATGCAACAAAAATTGCTGTAGAACTGTAGGAGGCCTATGATGAGTTCTACTAAGGACATTTGGGCTTAGGCAAACAAAAGGTAGTTTGTAACAAGAAAAGCCAGTCACTATCCAGGAGTTAATTTTTGTTATCATGCACATACTGCAATTCTTACTTCTCTGTCAATACAGACTACCCATTTCATTACTCATCCAAAAACAAGATCGAAAAAACTGTGCACACTAAATCTATAAAGGTCGCGGTGATTAGCCTTGCCTCCAAGTTGAACACTTCTTTCCTCAAAACTTTTCAACCATAAAAGCCATGATTAATATGCTCAAAGATCATAGATATGCAAATCCAACAGAATTTTCAGGCATATTGCAACATGGTGCATCAGATAATGTGCAAATCCCATTTGCTGTTCCATGATGTGTAAATCAAGAGGGAATTACATTCACACTCATATTGAAGGACTATTCTTACCTTTTGAACACTAATATAAGAAGAGTTAATAAAAATTATAAAACAATATTCAATTCCATTTTCTAACTATGTAGTTAGTGTTACTTACGCTATCTTTGTTGGTTTATCCTTTATTGAGAAGAGTGGTGGCACTAACATCATGGCATCTTCATTATCTGTCATCCAGGAGAGGAAATAAACAATAAGATATATTACTATCAGGCATTGCATGTGAAAGTACAGGATCAGAAGGTAAGCTACCGTTACACAAATGTTCTTTATTATTTGGACACTCCGGATGTTTTCTTTTTCTCGTTTCTGCAGCGTGCACTGGAACAACATGCTGAAAATCTGCCATACCTACATAAACATGTATATGAGCACATTTTCATCACAAATAGCCATTGATTGAGAGTGACTTTACAAGAGGAATAAGTTTGTGTGAGTTTAGTATCATAGAATTTATAACTTTAATTTTACAATTACAACCACAAGGGTTGACAAGTGAGACAGTCAAACAAGACAAGTTTTATACAGTGTCACATACATAGAGTATTTTAACTCAATTCTGATTTCAGAAGATAGGAGAAGTTCTTGAGGCAATAAGAAACCTCTCAGGACACATTAAGTAGAACAGACTCATTTGGGTGCCTTTCATTGGGACACTTTTTAGAATTAGTCCTTCATATAGGGTCCTTTGTGCAAAATTCCTTATCCTATATATGTGCAAACTTACAGATTTTGCCTCCTGTATATCAAATAAATCATTTTTTTCTCTTACCACTAAGGAATGTCCTATTCTCATTCTCACCACTAATTTTATGTGAGTTCACACTTATGCAAACCCTAGTGGCCTTCTCAAAGATGCCGTTCAATGGGGTTTGATCCTTAGAAAATTGAACATGAAAGTTAGAAAACAGGAAAAAAAAATAACTCATATAGGATTCTCAAGAAGATTACAAAAAAAAAATAGTTGAACAAGCAAATTCAAACAAACAATTTAGTTGTGAAGAATACAGAAGGAAGTTTCCAAGAAAAAGTACACTGTAAACAACTTTTTGATTTTCTTTTGCTTTTGTAGAATATTGTTAAAATTTAACTAGCATAAAGATATTAGTGTTTTTTTAACTCTTTTCACAAGTTATACCTGTTTTTCCCCCATACATTTGAAAGCCACGATGACTTAAATGGATATTCCTTGGTTATTTTTCATATTTCAAGAAATAAATTCAATTTCCCTACAGAACAAAACCATCTAGCGGAGAATGGTTTTCTTTGATGTTTTAAGAAAATTTTGGTTTGACGTATTGAGAAGACCCCTAACGAGTACCCGGACACACCCCCAAATCATTCTAACATAAACAACTATTTTGGCGTGGTCCTTAAATAATGAAGATTTTTTTTTCTGAGCATCCACCGAGCAAGCTTGTTTAGATCTTCCATGAAGTAAACTCGGGCCAACTGTTCTAACAGGACAAGCACACAACACAACAGCCACTCTACAAGTGAATGAAAAGACGAGGCATTTCATCAAACAGGTGGCGCTCAGCGCGCTGACCTTCGAAGTGGTAGGCGTTCCGGACACGCGCAACCACCTCGGCGCGCGGCGGCGCGGTACCGCCCTTGGGCCTGGAGAGGCGGAGCACCAGGCCGGCGGACATGCGGGGCTCACCGAAGGCCGGGTGGCAGTAGGGATCCTCGGGGCGGAAGCGGAGCTCGAGGCGGGCGCCAGGGTCGGAGCCCCTGACCTACGAGGGAGCAAAAAAAAAAGGGCAAAGCCGCAGTCAGCCACACCCCGCCGCGCGCAAGCCCGCAAGAGAGGCGTTCCGAGTCGACGCACCTTGGCGATGGCGGGGAGGCCGCCGAGGGTCTGGGCGGCGCGGGCCGGGGAGGACGGGTAGCCCGGGTAGTGGACGGCGAATGCCTCGGCGGCCGGAATGGTGCCCGAGACGGCGCCGCCGGTTACAGTGGACGGCGAAGTCGGCGGAGGCGGCGCCTCGGCGTCGGGGAGGGAGGGGGAGGAAGGCGGTGACGCCATCCGCGGCGAGGTGGGGAGCGGGGGAAGAGAGAGAGAGAGAGAGAGAGGAGAGCGTGCGCCGCGGGTTACAGTGATCACACTTCTGATATGAAATGTTGGCGGCGGCGCTGCTTCGGCCGTGCTCGCCGAACGGCGACGGGGAAGCGGCGGCGGCGGCGGCGGAAGGGGTGGATGGTTACATGCCGAGGGGTATTTTGGGGTAGCGGACAAGGATGCGAGGAGAGATCCCTGGACCCTGGTTCCTGGATCCAAGATCCTACGGCCAGAAATTTAGTGACTTTTTATTTAAATAATATATATAGTGAGCCATAAAACACCCAGGGCCTGTTTGGCTAAGGGCAAGTACAATAAGGACTAATCAACCTACTATTAGCCCGTCCAGGTCATCACAATCTGAGCTGGAGGACAGAGAAAGGAAGAGAGAGAAGAAAGCGGGCGCTTGTTTAATCGACAGCTCGGCACGAGCAACAAGATGGATGGAGTAGGCGCGGAGACGATGCAGGAGCCGATGCCGTCGACAAATAACGCGTTTTCTTGGCCTTTTGCATCCCATGCTCCATGGCTCATCCCTTCTCTGTATATTTGGCGGTAAATCCCCATCCGCCGGAAAAAAAATCGCACTTCACGCGCCAAATTAGTTAGTCGAAGCGTTAAATTCCTACAGAAATACCCCATCCAGTTAGTAATCCCTCAACTCAATCTGCTGAAACAATGGGTCACTCGAAACGGGAGGTTGCGCCGCCGCCGCCGCCATCTCCGTCGCAAGCCTCGCCGGGATCCTTCGCATCTGGCATGATGTTGCCGGGATCCTTAGGCAGTGGTGCCTGGCAAGGTCCGGAGCCACCGCAGCCGCCGCACCCTTTGCTCTACGCGTACGGCGCCGCTGCTTCTGCTTTTCCCATGGCCCAAATGAAGCAAGGATTGGATCGTAGTGCCATTGATTTGTCAGATCTGCAAGAACGGTATGTACTTTTGATATTGAATGGTTTTGGATTGATTTGCTCCGGAAGTTCCGTGTACCTCCATGTTGATTAGAAAATTAATGGTGTTGACTAGCTAAGTTTGATTCTTGCCGTATTCTAGTTTTCCCCTCACAATTTGATCCGCTGCTAGCAGATTAGCATATCCCCTGCTAATATGTCAAAAGAATCAACGTGTACATCTGTTTCTCATACTAAAGTTAAGTCTTGCTATATTCGGAAAGGGAAAAAATTTTGTGGCAAGAGAATAACTTGATAGTAAGCAAGGGCTACAGATACATATAGATTTATTTTATAGCAAAAACTAGTGTACATAGGTCAGTGCATGGCCAAATTTTTTGTACTAATCTACACATACAGTTTGAATAATCAAGAACTCTTACTACATAGGTAGTGAATAGACAAATCAACTTATCTACAAACACAAAAATAGTAACTTTATATAGCATGAGAATTATTAGTATCATAGGCTGTGCTTTGTCAAATTTTAATGTACTCATTTACAGATGAAGAGAAAAAAAGTGCTAAGGATGTTATATGGCAATAATTTTGGATCTCTGTCTTTTTCTTGCAGTGGTATGGACTTTCATCCGCCTGGTGGTTTCTTAAGTTACTTTCAGGATCCATCAATTTTACAGAATCATCGACCTTTTGTGCCTCCAAATTATTATCCTGCTGAACAAGTAGCACCATGTTCAAAATTACGTCCAGGAGCACAACAACCTGTCAACATTAATAGTGGTGATGAAGAAGCCCCCACTGTTAGGACTGAGAAGCGGTTGACATGGTCAACAGAGGAGGACATAAGACTAGTAAGTAAATAAGGATGTAGGCAATGAATCGTGTTTTCTCATTGACTGTTACTTTATTTCTAGTATAGGACAAATCATATTTTGTTTTGATTATAGGTGAGTGCTTGGCTAAACAACTCGAATGATTCGATCAGTGGTAATTTTAAGAAAAATGATTGTTATTGGGGAGATGTTACTGCTGAGTATAATAGCACCACTCCCAAAAACAGGACAAGGCAAGAAAAACAAATCAAAGACCGTTTTCATAAAATTAAGAAAAATGTTGGCCGTTTCTGTTGTGTTTATAAAGAGGTTAAATCCATATATGTTAGTGGACAAAATGATATGCAACTCAGGGAAAAGGCTGAAGCAGCATATCAAACAGATTACAAGGAAGGCCCATTTTCATTTCTGCATTGTTGGAACATTATTCGTGACCAACCAAAGTGGCATGCTTACTTGGAGGAACTTGAGAAGCCAAACAAACCAAAGATGGATGATGAAGTGGAAGTGATGGAGCAAATGTCCACTCCTAACAGTCCTGAAGATATTAAACGTCCAGTAGGAACAAAAACTGCTAAGGCGCAACGTAATGGTAAAGGCAAACGCAAAAGGAAGGCAAAGGTTTATCTATCAGATACTGATGATGAAATTGACAAGCTTAAAGAAGTTCAGGAGATGGCAAATAAAGGTCGTGATGAACTACTAGAGACTCAGAGACGTGTTGCTAGTGATAACCTTGAATCAAAAAAGTTAGTGCACCTTGCAGCCATGGAGCACAAGGAGGCTATTATGTTGGAAACATATCGGTCTCTCATGTTACAAGATACAAAAGATATGCCTGATGATGTTAGATCCGAGCATTTGATGGCATTGAAGTGTATGAGGGAGAAGTTGTTTCCGTAATACTAAGGTATCTTCACGTTCCAGTCTCTAATTAAAGCTTGTTGTATTTTTTTTTACTTGCTGCAATTGAACTTCCTGCAAACATATATATGTTTCTTGCACAATTCAAAGAGTTGCAAATATTGATGTAATCTAACTTGTAATATAGTCAGCATGTAGCTATTATTTCTAGAAAAACATGTAGTCAAGTCAGCAGTTGCAAAATTAACATGCAGTCAAGTCAACAATGTGCAGATAAACATGCAGTCTTGAATTCCCAATAGTCTAGTTAATAATCCAAATAAACATGCTCTGTGTATGCATTCCCAATAGTCTAATTAATAGTAATCCAAATAAACATGCTCTGTGTATGCATTCCCAATAATCTAATTAAGGGTAATTCAAATAAACATGCTACTAGCTAGTATGCATTCCCAACAGTGTACTGTTGGCCCATATATATATATTGGTCTAATGGTGCTAACTATCCATCCCTCTGCCATTCCTTTCAACACTTCTTTCTCATTCCTTTCAACACTTCTTTCCTATTCCTTGCACCCCTTGTCTCCACCATGTCTCCAGATGATTCTGGTGAATTAGATCCTTCCAAAATTATAGACCAATACATTGTTGAGCAGAACCTCATAGATTCTTTTGCAAGAAGGGTCATGGAAAAGATCAAGACCAAGCTTAGAATTGGAAAAATCAGAAGGAAGAGTGTGACAAGGAAGACAATCAAGAGGGATCACACAGCAGCACATCAACGTCTCATAGCTGACTACTTCAGTGAAGACCCTCTTTACCCTGAGAGCATGTTCCGTACAAGATTTCGTATGGGAAGACCCCTTTTTCTTCGCATAGTGAGTGCCCTTGGAAGGTGGTCTCCTTACTTTACACTAAAGGTAGATTGCAGTGGTCGCCAAGGGCTCTCACCTTTACAGAAGTGCACAACTGCAATGCGCATGCTAGCGTATGGCAGCCCTGCTGATAGCCTAGATGAGTACCTTAAGATTGGCAAGAGCACGTCCTTGCAGTGCTTGGATATGTTTGCACGAGGGGTGATTGAGGTATTTGGTTCAGAGTATTTGCGACGTCCCACATATGAGGATGTGGAGCGTATACTTCAAGTTAATGAGTCTAGGGGCTTCCCTGGGATGCTAGGCAGTATTGATTGCATGCATTGGAGGTGGGAAAAATGCCCAACAGCATGGAGAGGGCAGTTTACCCGCGGTGACTATGGAGTGCCAACAATTATCCTCGAAGCGGTTGCTACTCGTGACCTCCGCATATGGCATGCTTTCTTCGGTGTCGCGGGGTCAAATAATGACATCAATGTGCTGAACCAATCCCCACTATTTCTTGATGTGCTAAAAGAGGAAGCTCCTAGAGTAAAGTTTTCTGTCAATGGTAATGAGTATAACACAGGATACTACCTTGCTGATGGAATATATCCAGAATGGGCTACCTTTGTGAAGTCAATAGCTGCTCCACAAACAGAGAAGCACAAGCTATATGCACAGTATCAAGAAGGGGCAAGGAAAGATGTGGAGTGTGCATTTGGGGTCCTGCAGTCCCGTTTCAATATTGTGCGCCACCCAGCACGGTCGTGGAAACGGAAGAGTGTTGGGAGAATCATGAAAGCTTGTATTATTCTCTATAATATGATAGTTGAAAATGAGAGAGGGGGGGTTAAAATTCCTATTGATCTGAATGTGGACCCTGGAGCATCGGTTGCTCTTCCTCCTGAAGTAACTACTGGGCACAATCCATGCTTTGATCAGGTGCTGCGTAGGAAAGCTGCAATACGTGCTCGTGCACCACATTCCCAACTAAAAAAAGATCTGGTTGAACATATTTGGCAAAAGTTTAGCAATACCAGTCGTACTTAGTTGTGGTAGGACATTAAGCATCTTGTTTTCACATTTTCAATTACAATTGCAAGCATCTTAATTCACTTATCATTTTATTTATTTATTTCAGGGACAATGGAAAACTTTGGTGCTAGCTTTTTGGTGCTTTCTGCTATGGTTTTGAGAGGTATGTACATGTCTACTTGCACTGTACAGTCCAAAGAACAACATAATCAAATAAGTCCTTTAATAGTCCTTTTGTTTCTACTTAAAATAGTAGTACTACTTCCTTCCAGTTGTTTTGCCATCCAGATTATATGCTACAATTGTTCTATAATCGTTAGCCTCCTATTTTCCATGGAAATAATGTTGCTTTAATGACAGGTAGTGAAGGTGCTCAATTTGGCAGGCTGGCAACTTGTTTTGGTTCTGCTTGAGAAAGATAATCTAGTTATAAAGTAATTTTTGTAATTCGCTGGTGTCATGTAAGAACACTTGTGTTGTTACCATCTATTGGCAGTATGGATTGTTGTAATGGCCTAATTTCTTTTGTCGAATGTTGATGTATGGATCATTGCAACAGACTAAGTTATTTTGTCGGTCTATGAATTAGTTATTTGTTAATCTGTGAACATTCTTTCGATCAAGTAACAATCTAAATCACTATTGTACTGTTTAGTTCGAATGAATTAGGAATATTACACCATTGTTGTTGATAAATCCGTCTGCTTTGTGATAAATCACATGATTTATTTCTTTATTGATTGAACATAGTCTTCCGTCTATGGTTGACATATAAGTGGCTACTCAAGTGATGTTTACAGTTGATCCTACATAACTTGAAAGATACAATTAGAGAATTAAATGCAGCTTGCTTTGCTAGAGACGGCTTAGAGACAACATGTACTATATTATTGTAAATGTCGTCTGTTAAACCATCTATAGATGATGTAGAGGATACTAATAGTAAGATGTTTACTCTATTATTGCCCTTGCCCTAATGGGACTGGAAAATCATTTTCCATCCACTAAAAGACATCTTTAAATCCTAACCCTTCATTCTTCCTCTTTCATTTAATCTTAGCCCTTTATTCATTTCTCAATCCCAATCTTAATCCCAACCCACATTTCTCATTATCCAAACAAACCCCTAATGTTTTTAGTAATGTTCAAATAGCTGAAATAGGATTTTTTTTCATTTAAATTCCTTCTATTAATTTTTAAGATAAATCATCTGATTATTTTTTACGAAGTTATAGCTCGCCTATTAGAACATGACAATTGGGGACCACTCCAAGGTATTTTTCTCAGGAGGTAGCTACCCATCTACTCTCACTTGGATAATTATTAGTAATCACTTTTTCTTATGAAGGTAGTATACAACTTGTATTAAACTGGTAAAAAACATGTGCATGGCGTGGTGGCTACTGGCGTGCACTGTGCTTGCACTACTCAAGTCATGAGTTTGATCCCTCCTCATGCATCCACAGAATTTTTCCTCCTCCCCGCACGACAAATTTGGAGGAAAAAAAGTAAAATAAAATCCTCCTCGATGCAATCTAGTACACAAATCAAAATATTTGAAAAAAAAATGTGTGCATGAAATGTAGCAAAACTGACCCGAGTTCTTTAGAGCAAGTACAACAGAGAGCGGTTCGTTGGTGACAAGATGGATATGTAGTCTTCAAAGCCAAGCTGAAGGAGAGAGCGCGAGGTGAGAGATGTTGAGCTGATGACTAAATTATTGCCCGCTTCGCATGCGCTCCAAGAGCGCCGCAGCTTGCCTTTCACCAGGTCGGAGCCGATGTCAGCAACACCCCCATGCAGTTTATGGGGCCGTGCAACCATCTATGCAGAACGGTCCTAGAGAAGTGGCGGTGCGGCCATCTCAAACGGAGACGTTGAGTAGGAGTCAGGAGGGAAGAAGCAATAGAGAGAAGAATGAACCAGGAGGTGCCCATCAACCCATGACCTCGAAGCTCCGCAAATCCATTGCCGGCACTCATCTACTTTATACCATCGTGCAAAGTTGCCTCTCTCCTCTGCACTTCGCTGCTAGAACTATGGCCCCACCTAGGCTTCACCACAAAGGGTGAAAGGTGCTCGTAACTCCTGTAGCCGTCACTGCGAGCAAATCGATGATCGATAGGAGTACTAGTGTATTCACTGTGTGTTTAGCAACTCCTGTAGCCGTCACTGCGAGCAAATCGGTGATCGATAGGAGTACTAGTGTATTCACTGTATGTTTAGCAAATCTAAAAGGAGGAATAGATAAAGCTGAGAGAAAGGGACCGCTTCATCATTAAAAAAAAAAAGAAAACTGCATAGGCATCTGTGTAAGGTAAATAGTTGTAGATAATCACTGTATTAATCGGCTATTTTGTGCTTGGTACAAAAGCGGATGTGTGTAATTTTAGCATCGGTAGTTAGCTATATTATTGATCTTGCTCTTATAGTGCATTGTCTCAAGCCCTTGTCCCTCGTGATTGGAGTAGGTTGTATTAGACATATCATAATATAACAAAATAATTATATGTTTCTTAACCTTATGTGCTTAGAGACAATATGCGAACGTGCCCGCAACGGGGGCTAGGCCTGCTAATGGTTTGGACTAAAATGGTTTTATTGGATTGGTTTTAAGTTTAGCTAACTTTAGATAAGTGTAAGCTGACTAAGGTGCAAATAGTCTAAAGCAGTTTGGGTGGGAGGTGGAAATGGTCTAGATTGGAGTGGTTTTGCCTGCAAGAACCATGGGCCTAAAATGGTTTTATTGTATAGATCCACACTAGGATGACAAAGTAGGCTCACCATCTCTTTCTAGTTTTCTAGTGTGGCTCATAGTCTTCCACTTCGGTCACCCTTTACTTTGCCCAACGGCCCTTCGTGTCCTTCCCTTCCTCAAATCCCCAACATATTTGCCCCAAAATCCCTATTAATTCGACAACAATGCAGGCAATGCGAGTTGTGGGACAGTAGCCAGCAACTTGGTAAACAAAGCGGAGAAGAACGTAGTAGCCACCATTTAGGAAAAATAGGTGAGATTCTCACCATTGAAATATGAAATATTAGTATTAGTAATTGAATGGATCATTTCTCAATATTTTCTTTGCAGCATTTAGAACCACATTTATGGATTTCTTTTGTTTTGGGATTGGTTTGAGAATAGGTTCAACCCATTTTCTTGCTTTAGGGCTGCTTCGGAGGGCTAACTGCAACTGTACTGTACCTCCGTTCGGCTACAACGTTGAGTTTGTGCCGTAACAAAAAAAAAACCTATTTGTAGGAGACAACGTGTTTTATATTGACTTGTTGTAGCCACTGTTGTTATACAGCGCACCTATGAGCGTGTTTGGTTACCTACACCAACCTTGGCTCACACTGTGGATGAAGCGAGTGAGCTGTTTGGTAAGATGTACGCACGAGAGAACCCGTACAAAGCGGATGCAAAAGTAGCCCCCGACTCCCTAAGTCGGCTGAGGTGGAATGCCCAAAACGAAGACAGCTCATGTACAGCCATCGAAACATCACCCCTTTATCATCCCATTGAGTTCAAAACATCACCCCATTATCATCCCATTGAGTTCAGGATCAATCAGTTTGACCAACCAAACAACTTCAATTGCACCCACTCATTTAGGCCACAATCAATTTAGATGGCTCATGAGATGCACTTAATATGGTAGTGGCAAGGGGTATGTGGTTTCAATCCTAAGATCCCATGTTCAATCCTCAACACGCTCACAATTTCTTCTTAAAAAATATTTGGAGATATGCTTCTCCCTCTCTATATATATTTTTATCTAGGTCATACAGGTAAGTTACATTAGTGATACTCTGCTAGCATTTTTTTACATTATGCTGCTTCGGAACTGCCCCTTTGGTTTGGGCTGGTTTCGATTAGCATTTTTTTTACACGCGGTTTGGATGAGCTTTTCTACTTGGAGCGGCTTTAGTTTGGATTTTGCAAGTGATTGTTGGTTTGGAGCGGTTTGGTGGTGATAAGTTAGGACCTTCCTCATCGATTAAGGGGGCCTCACTTTAGTCCCTCCAACCAAACACCACCTAAACATTTCCAAGTGGAATTAGGCCTACAACAAGATTGGTCAACGGGCCCGGCCCATGCCATCTCCAAAAGTCCACCCTCGCCTTCGTTTCTCCTCCCCCATTTCGTCCCTACCTGCTCCTCACCAGATCCTTCCGCCGCCGCCGCCGCCATGTGGAGGGGCGGCGCCACCGCCGCCTCCGCCGCGAGGGCTCTCCGCTCGCGCCTGATCCCCGACACGTCCCACCACCCGGCCACGGCTCTAGCTCCCATCGCATCGCCGCGCTCCTCCTCCTCCTCCTCCTCCTCGTCTGCCCCCACCATCGCCGCCGCTGTGCCCGCCGTCGCGGAGGCTACGGCGGCCGCGGCCGCTGTTTCGAGGCAAGCTGGATCCGTCTCCGACGCGCTGAGGCACTACGGGAGGTGCTACTTCGAGCTCTCCAAAGCCCGCCTAAGGTGTGCGCAGTTTGCTCCCTCTCCCATGTTTGTCGTAGTAAATTTAGTTCAAGTGGAAAAAAAACACACGCACCTTTCCAGTTGATGTTTGTGCGTTTCTTGCAAATAGCTCTGTCTTGTCTTCATTTTGTTGTCTAGGTAAAATGGAATTACCTCCTTTCTTTCATCTTTCATCAATAAGGTTACTTTCAACTCTTATAATTGAATTGGAGTATTGGGATAAATGCTATGTATATTTGGTTCTTATGGCTGTGTTCTAACTTCTAGGATGCTAAAAACTTTTTTGCGGTCTTTCATTAGAGTAGTCAAACCTTAGTATATGACTATATGCACTGAAGTTCCGTTTATCACAAAGGAGTAGGAGCTCATTACTACTTATTGATATGTATACCATGTAAGAATTAAGACCATTTCATTTAAATTGGTATATTAAAATGTGAATCCTGACCCCTTGAGGGCTGTGCCAAATCGACCCCTTCTTTTATTGTCCTCTGCCAACATATGGTGCTCCATTAAACAAATTAGCTTATTGTAATTCTTCTCAGGGGCGAAGCCAGGAAAAATGGTCACCGGGGTCTACTAACTAATGATACTAACAGTAGATCTATAGCTTGCAATGACCTAAGACTATGCATAAGATAGAACTAAATTAACAGTGGCATATTATGATAAAATAAAGTCTGTTGCTGTAGTGGTTACCTCTTACATGTTACAAATCTTGTCTACGGCTCCTATCCTCCATCTTGTGAAAGCCAACAACCACATCATTATTTGGAATTGAAGCTAGCATTTCCGGCTCGACGAAACATATGATACAATCATTCATAAATTGATCACCAATACGATTCCGTAGAATTTACTCCACCACAATTCTCATTATCACCATGGGGGGTATTTTTGTTTTCAAGAATCAATCCATCATAGTTTTCATGCCTATGAAATAGTTATAGAACAAGATTGATCAGGAACACAATTACACAATATAGACAACAAATGCATAAGCAGCCACTCTTAGCAAAACCACTAATTTCTTACCATCCGTTATGCTGGGAAGAAAAAGAATTATGAATATATGATTCAATCCTCCTCGTTCACGACCATCAGGCATCAGGCCATGTAACAGAAGTCTGAATAAATTGAAAAGTGCATATTTCAGAACCCTAAATTCCTAAGATTAGGTTTCAGAGATGAGAAAACAAGAATTTGGGATAGTCCCCGCAGAAAAAAAAATTGGGATAGGGTTACCTACTTACCTGATCAAACGGCAGCTCAGCTGCTCGCACTGGCCGTCGTGGCGTCACTGATCACCTAATCCTAGTTCTTGACGTCTTTGGTCTTCACCGATTCGCCCGTTCGCCGCCCGTCCGGCCATACCGGCGTCTCGCCCGCCCTTGCCTAGATGTGTGACTCGAGAAGACCTGAAGACGAGAAGTCGAGACTCCGTAATTACCAGGAAGGAATACTAGAATACGTTATCAAAATAGGGAATTTCTGGAGACTAGTGTAGTAGTGGGCTGCTAGCCTTGTGGGCTCAAATCCAAGCGTTTTCTCATTATGTGGGCTGGGCTAACCTAGCTTAGATATTAGTTTGTTTGTTGTGTCATTACTGCTAATCACAAGTGGGCTTCAACTAAGTAATTCTACTGGGGTCTAATACTTTTTTTGACCGGGGTCAGTGCCGGTAAAATAGAGGGGGTATAACATGCTTGTTAAAAATCGTCGGGGTCAGTAGACCCCGATGCTTTGCTGTGGTGTCGCCCCTGATTCTTCTGATTATACGATAGAACTGGATTGAAAAGGTATTGTAGAAAAAAGAAGGCAAAAGTCATGTCCGTATGTCAAGGATGCAAAACTAAATTTCATGATAAATAAGTGTGTCATTTCAATGCTAGTATTGTAAAGATGCACAACAAAATTTCATGATTACAAACGTGGCACTAGCACCTAAGCATTTCAGTTTTCTTGTTATTGTAAGAATGGTATGTTTGGCATTTATATGAGTCAGCACTTAATAGAAGAAATTTGCATGTTGGCGCCTTCATATGTTGACGTATGCGCTTGTGGTTTGTCTCTTCGAGAAAAAGAGTCACGTGTATGATAAATCGTGTTTTTTATCTTCACCATTTTTTTTTGAACTTTAGGACCTCTATCTCTATGTGCTCAAGTATGCACGAATTTGCCAGAACATCACTTGTGCTGGAGATCTGTTTTATGTCTAATCCCTAATGAGCTTTCATCAATGTTTTAAAACACATCCATTATCAACTTAGAGGTTGGTTCACCTTGATGATTTATCAGTGTAAATCATTGGTAAAGTTTTGCTGCTTACTGCCCTCGCAGTGCTTAAATGTTCTCTATAGTAGTATAAGAAATTACCCTTGGTTCTTGTTTCTGTTTTTGGCTTCATCACATTTTGTCTTTCAGATTTCTTTCATGTCCTCAATAGAATTTAGTCAAGTTACTCATGTCACAATTGACAAATAGCTGTAAAATATATATAGGACCCATAACCCAATTATAATGGTATGATAGTATTTCTTTCGAAACAAACCTACATGTATGATCTTTATGTATGCAACTTAAGTACTCTAGAAGATGCTGATACTCAAAATTTTAGAAGTTTTGATCATATGCTTGTTCAAAACAACAAGTATTTGTGACCAGGGGGAGAAAAATCCAAAGTAAAGAGACGTACAACAGATTAAGCAACTAGCGTGAAAGCCTTTTTTCTGGATTGAGTGCTAAGCAACCAGACACTTGTCCATCCATTTTCTTGCTTGGAAAAAAAAAGAGAGTCAATCTGACTTTTATTGACATTCTGGATTGAGTAAAAGAAGGGGTGTATGATATAAAGGACTAGTCAAAACCATCATGATCTCTAACTCTCTATTATGTACTAAACTAATAGAGAATAAGAAACTCCTAACAGTTGCTTTTTTTTTTAAGATAAAGGAATATATTATTCCAGCCTCTGCATAGGCCATGCACTCAACCATTCATCATTACAAGGATTTCCAGTTCAAAATAAATAATGCTATCAAAATTGCACGTTCATAAAATTTAAGCTTGAATGACAATGCATTAGCACAAAGCCTATTAGTAAACATCCACCCATGCTTGGAAATGTTTCCATCACCATAGTCTCCAAAATACGGCACACTCACTTCATCTGCTCCCTTGGTAACTTCTTTTGTAGTAAGGCCCAGAAGCGAGTCCAATGTGTCCCCCTGAAGATCACCTGCATATAGGATTTCATTTATGTCTTGTCCAAAACAATGCCATTCCTCGATGACCACAACGCCCAAAGCATAATTGATGCTTAATTTTCTTGTAATCTATACTGCAATATAAACATTCATACTTGTAATTGCCAAACAGTTTTCAAGGTTGCATAAGCAATAATTCTGTAAATTGCAGGCGGTAGGTGGCTAATCTCTTAGCATGCAAGAGCTTGCTGTATCAGGCTCCTATCTAACCTTCATTATGCCACTTTTTAGTTGTGCACACGACTTCTTAATCTCCCTAGATGCTGTCGAATTTGTTGTTAGAAACTCAGAACATGTAAATGGGATCAATACTGAATTCAAATATTTGAGCAATACACATTGGTTGTCAAAAGTCTTTTGAATTAGGCTTAGCCATCTGCCATTATCTCTTACCGAGAAAAACTGTGATATACTCCGTCTCTTTCTTTTGCTAGCATTAGAACTGCTTGTAAGTGGTCAGTTGTTTCTTTGTTTTGATCATATATTCTATTATTATGGTATTCAGTGCCCTTGTTGTGGCAACATCTGGGGCTGGTTATGTGCTCGGAAGTGGCAACATGGTAGACATAGCTGGACTTTGTTGCACCTGCGCTGGTACCATGATGGTTGCAGCATCTGCAAATACTCTCAACCAGGTATGTGCTTGTTTTTCGAAAGCTTTATCCATCAGTATGTTGTACTAAACCAATATTTAGAGTGAATTGCATAGTAGGCCACCTATTTTTACCTTACTTTCACTTTAGACCACCCCTAAAGCAATATTTTCACTTTGAACCACCTTTTATTGCCTTTTGATTCATCCTGGATCCTTTGTTTTTCCTCTTCCTCATCTTGACAATGCGTCAATCTCAGCCGCTGTCTTGCCACCGTTGCCACCGCCTTTTGGCGGGTCTCTCTTATTCGCTACTTCCCTTCACTCTCGAGTACTTCGCCATGCAAATCTGTTTGGCAAAGCTATCAAGAATCCAAGATGCTCATGTGCAGCTGTGGGTTGATGCACGAGCTCCAGCATGGTGGCAAGCACCTGCTCTCCATGAACTCCGCATAATCTGCAGGAACAGCCAAACAGAGCCAACGATTCCTTTAAGGTTACATCAACCTTCTCATTGTGCTGGTTCAGTTTTTCACAGGCTCACCACTGCCGATCAATTAGCAAGAGCTGGCACACATCATCTCCTCAATTCTTCGGTGTCTGATTTTCTCTGCATGAACCTGTTTATCCTTTGCTTCTCACTGACTGGTGGGTCACCAGTCCAAGCTGCAACTGTTTGGTAAAAAAAACTGGTGTAAAGTGATAAGTTTTGTAAAACCTAGTGTAAACTACAATACAGGTAATAAAACTAGCCCAAAGTGAAATTTACTCCAATATTAATTATATTTATGCTTGCACATCTTTTATTCTTCATTTACTCACATTGTCATAAAAAGTGTCAGACGTTCATTTCGTTGTTTCCAAAATATTTGCATCCTATCAGGATCTGTAGCTATTAAGAGTTTAGGATGGACCTCGTTAATTATAGTTGTTTTCGTTCAGAGAAAATGAATGTTCTGTACTTGCTTTAAGCATCTGTATCTGAATACAGTTTGAAATAACTTTGTTTTTAGGTGTTTGAGATAAAGAATGACGCTAAAATGAAAAGAACCATGCGACGGCCCCTACCATCAGGGCGCATTAGTCCTGCACATGCTGCCATGTGGGCTACTAGTGTTGGAGTTGCTGGAACAGCTTTGTTGGCTTGGAAGGTTCGTACAAGATCTTCTCTATTTATCTGCACATGTTATGTGTTGTTTTAAATGTGTTTCGTTTCAGTAGTTGGTATAGTACTGTTATTACATCTGAACACCGTAAAATTTTGGCAAGGTTTCTGCAGGCTAATGGCTTGGCGGCTGGGCTCGCAGCTTCTAATCTTATTCTGTATGCATTTGTATACACACCATTGAAGCAAATACACCCTGTAAATACATGGGTTGGAGCAGTTGTTGGTGCCATACCACCACTTCTAGGGTATTCAACTTGCTGAACCATTTTGCGTTTGCTTAAATGCAGTTTGAAGTAGTAAATTTTCTATGGAGGGTTATGGTGTCATATGTTCTACTTTGCTTCCTAGTTTTACTGCTGTGTAATGTCAGAAAATAGTTCAACAAAAGCTCTCTCCATTTCTTGAACGAGTGGCGAAATTTTGAACATAAGCAACAATGGAATATATATACCAAATAGCCTATTTGCAGTTCCACACAATGAAAATGCAAATAACAAGCCATTGTTGTTTTTTGATCCTTTGTATATTGAGATTGATTTGGGATTTCGTAACCTGGTGGAACACCACCCCTGCTATCTGAACTATATCTAATACTACTTTAAATGGAGTTCTGTAAACTACCCCTTGAACTTCTTAGAATGTATAAAATTAATCGTATCTAAATGGATAGCCATATCTGAAGTCATATTAAGGTGAATATTCCCTATAGCAAAATGATAGGTAACACATTTCATGGAAAAAATATTTTTTATTTATCGTAGGTCATATTGAAATATATTTTTTATCTGTAGGAAAGCACGAGCATTCAGCTAGTTTTTATAATGTTTGGACTAATGGAGGCCTCCAGGGGCTAATGCACTGGGTATACAGTGAATGCCAGAGATACTCTAGATGTGTTAATTCATGTATTCTGGCTGAAATGTCATGATTGCATCAGATGTATAACTGGAACAGTCATAACTGTTCAATGTGTATGGACTAATGCTTTTAAAAAAAACAGAGGCATATTCGGTTCTTCTCTGCATCTATCCTTAATCAGTGATTTCTTCACACTTCATTTAGATTTTGTTAGTTTTCTAAAAACCTTTTAGTATTTGTAACAAACTAGAACGCCTGCACAAGGTGTAAAATGTCAAGCTTAGTTCCTGATGGACTTATCAGTATGTGTCAATGTCCTATCTGTTGAATGCCAATGAGGGACCTTTTTTTCCATTGCCACATGATCTCAGTCCTTAATTTCATCTTCTTCTGTACAGGTGGGCAGCAGCTTCGTCTGAACTGTCACTGAATGCTATGATTCTCCCTGCTGCATTGTACTATTGGCAAATACCACATTTTATGGCCCTTGCATACTTATGTCGGAATGATTACCTTGCTGGAGGGTAACTCTCCTATCTGAATTGATTATTAGCATACTGACTGTAGAATTTACATCAGAATAATTCAAGTGCAAAACCTGTATGTGACTTGTAGAATTGTATGTTCTTTGTGATTCAGGTACCGAATGTTTTCTTTTGCTGATCCTACTGGTAAAAGAACTGCATGGGTATCACTTAGAAATTGTCTATACATGCTGCCCTTGGGATTTTTTGCATACAACTGTAAGTACTCTTATATACTTTTGCCTCCCTTATTTTTCTGAAAAAAAATACTTATGAGACTTGCATTTTAGGGGGTCTCACATCTGAGTGGTTCAGTCTTGAAGCATCACTTCTAACTTTGGGCCTTACAATTGGAGCTCTATCATTTGTGCTGGAGCCAACCCCCAAAACTGCAAGGAGAATGTTCTATGGTAGCCTTTTGTATCTTCCTGCTTTTATGGCTGGACTTCTGTTGCATCGGCTGCCTAATGAGCAAAAGGAGCATAATGTCACTCAGACGAGTGAAATCACCGGAATTCTTTATGGTGCTGAACAGCAGGATGAAGAACGAGCTAGACAGAAGCGTGAGGACCGAAAACCTTCTCGTATTCACTCGCGCCCTCCGGTTGCCTATGCTTCTGTGGCCCCTTTTCCTTTCTTACCAGTACCTATATATGTCTCTACCCAAGGTCATGAGCTATGAAAGATATTACATGGACTAGGCTTGTGGACGCAATGTTGGTCCATATTTTTTTGGTTTCCAAAGGAAATTTTCCTGATCAAGTACTTTGTCCTTGATGTTGATATGATTCGAAAATAATGAACAAGAAATTTAGCTCTTGGGCTCACCTGACTGTAAAAATTGATGTCCATTTACATTTGATGTCTTGAGTAACATGAATGCACATACTTTCAGAAATAATCTGCATATTTTCAAACTTTGTTTGCTAATGCTGCCAAATGAACCTAGCTGTGGTATATGGTCTTATTCTCTCTGTTTAGGTGGTCATATGTTCATCATTGCAAACATTTTTTTTGTTGTATGTCCCTAATTACTGCATTTGCCAACCCGGCTATACATTTGAGTAGCTAGTCGGACTGTTCTCATGTGAGATTTAGAAATAATCTATTAAAGGCCGAAGTATTTTTCATATCCATAATGAAGTTAAGTGAAGTGGAAATCAGCATAACAATTAACTCCTTCCAGCCTGAAAGAATCTAGGGCAGCTTTTATATTTGTGTTAGTTAAATTTTCGTAATTTTTTTCGAAAACACAAGAGAACTAAGTTAAATTTTCGTACTTTTTTTTTGAAAACACGAGAGAACTACGCTTATATTTCATTAAGAAAATAGAAATATTTAAGGAAAAAAAGGTCAAGGAACCCCTCCAATTTTCACACTTTTGAGCATCGGTAAATATCTACTCCCTCCGTTCCACAATATAAGGGATTTTGAGTTTTTGTTTGCAACGTTTGACCACTCGTCTTATTCAAATATTTTTTACAAATATAAAAAACGAAAAATTGTACTTAAAATATTGTAGATAATAAAGTAAGTCGCAAATAAAATAAATAATAATTTCAAAAAATTTTGAATAAGACGAGTGGTCAAACATTGCAAGCAAAATCTCAAAATCCCTTATTTTATGGGACGGAGGGAGTAAATCAGAAGAGCCTGATGTCTTTGAGAGTACAATCACAGCATGTAGTGCACACAAAATAGTTAGTTATGGAATCTTGCACGAAGTTTACTAACTTCAACTGGCACTGTTTTCTCTTCTCATAACAGGTGGAGTAGGTTTGAGCATATGAAACATGAACTGGAGTGATAATTTTGGTACAGCAATATTCAACATAGCATGTTTTACAAACTTTTCTCAAATAAGGGCTATCAACATCAACATTGGCAAGATACAATAAAAAGGAAAAACGATAGAAAATGTTCACTGAAAACAAATTTGAGAGGGAGCTAATCTAGATATTTAGGATAGGATATGTGTGATAACCAAAAAAAAAAGCAACTCTTGAAGCAGAACGGTAGAGTACCGTCCCTGTTTGACATAGTTTATATTTCAGATTCACAATAGATTGGAAGTCTGTATGTTAAATAATAGTGATCTAAAATTTTAAATTTCATCTAAAATAGGAATAAAATGATTTATTCAAATGTTATCAATGTAATTGTAAATCTTGATCATGGATTTTTGGAGTTAGGAATATCTGCTTAGAAAATCTTGAATCTATAGCCGTGTCAAAAAGGTAATATGTTTCAGATTGATTTTAATTTAGGCCGGAGGGAGGGAGACCAACACAAGCAAGAGCCACAAAGAAGTATAATGAACTACTATATTCTTTCGTAGTTCAAAAGATGTTTATCTGTAAGCATGTCACACTCGTCCATTGTTAGGCCGCCTGGCTCCAAGCTTTCAACCCAACGTGACACAAAAGCTGCCGAAAAAGGTATTTCCTTTTGCTTGTCACAAAAGGAGCGAGACCCACGTACTCACACGATAATTCAGCTTTAGCAAACATCGCCACAAGGCTATGACTATCTCTATCCCCTCTAACCTACTCCCTCCGTCCCACAATATAAAGGATTTTGAGTTTTTCTTGCAACGTTTGACCACTCGTCTTATTCAAATTTTTTTTTTGCAAATATAAAAAACGAAAAGTTGTGCTTAAAGTACTGTAGATAATAAAGTAAGTCACAAATAAAATAAATAATAATTTCAAAAAATTTTGAATAAGACAAGTGGTCAAGCGTTGCAAACAAAAACTCAAAATCCCTTATATTATGGGACTGAGGGAGTAGTAAATTTATGACGCATTGCAGCATGCAAAAAATAGGAAGTTCTAAAGGTAAATTAATTTGTAAATTTAACAATTTTAAACCGATCTCAAGGAATATGGATTTACATTATTCCTACAAATGATAAATTCTGATATTTGAAGTAAAAAAACAAAGGTGTAAAATTTTTCTGAAGTTTAAATAGGACAAAATGTGTACCGTTTTATGGAAAATGTTCTTGAGATCAAGTAATACTCAATTGTATTGATTTAAATACACTATATTGTTAAATAGAAATATTGAGTGTTTATTTGCATTTTGAAATTCAAATATAAATATGAACATCAATTTCAAACATTTTGCTCAATTTCTCTGGGTCAAGTACTAATATTAATGTTACTAAGCCTACTATTACTCCCATCTAGTAGCATGTATGTTTAATGAGTCGATCATAAAAACCATTGATGGGGACAATCACATTCCCTCGCTTTAATTTGCTGTCTACTTTTCTAGATGAAAGACAAGTGAGATTCTCACATTAAGGTCTACTTTAAAACACATGATTAAGAAAACAGAGAATAGGAAATACATAGGATTTCGACAAAAATGCAAGTACAAAACAAAAAATTATAAAAAAGAATACATGAATGATCATTTGATTGGACTGTAGAAAAAATTTAGGAATCGGATGAGAGATAACTCAAAGAGAACTTTCCATGATGTTGAACCTCATGTTAAAAATCCTCCAAAACATTACGGCTTAAGGCATTTATTAGGAATCAGTGCAGCAACGTTTAAGTTCTCAACTACAATTCTATTTGTGAAATCTCTAAAAAAAAGTGTCAAGACTATATTTATAGAAGTATTTAATTTTGGTACATACGATATTGGCGCCTCACAATTTATAAACACATAATGATTCGGTTAAGGATGTGTGCATTGGTTAGTTTTTACAACAAACCGAGTAGAAGGATAGTATTTGCAATAAAATAATTTATGAGATGAAATGTTAAATGACTCTGGATTGGTTTTTATAATTTTCCCTTGTCCCAAAGAAGGGCCCTAAAAAAATCCTATAGGATAAGAAGCGGGCTTTAAAGATGCGGCCTAACCTCCTAACTATCAGTTAAGTCCTTTCACGAGAACATGCATGCAGTTAGGCACAAGAGACATGCATTTTAGCATGTCCCGTAGTGTAGATACATCCTAGAGAATCTGATCTTACGCAAGGACACACGAGCGATAGCGCGATTGGTAAAAATAATAGTCGACTGTAGCACATATTACTTGCAGTTGCAGTAGAGATGTGGATAATATAGACACTACTTATGGTGCCTTAACTTATATGGAAAAAAAAGAAATGATTATGACTAGTTTGGATAATTGTCATTATAGCCTTAGCAAAAATTTGTCAATACACTTGTGGAGAAATCATCTTTCGTCGGTCGGTCGAATTCCACAATAGTCCCGGATGCAATAAAAACCGGGGCTAAAGATGATCTTTAGTCCCGGTTAAAAAGGGTAACGGGCATATTTTATCTTTAGTCCCGGTTGGTAACACCAACCGGGACTAACTGTCAGGGCCTGTCAGGCCCCCCCGGGCACCAACCGGGACTAAAGATCGTAACTTTAGTCCCGCTTGGTAATACCAACCGGGACTAAAGTCCCACCCATATATATATATATATATATATATATATATATATATATGTCTTCTTCCTCCTCCAGCTGCCCGAGCAAGCTTCAAAATTTCTTCAAAAAAGAGGGGAGGTCATGCCAAAATTTCTAGTGAATTTATTTTGGTGATTATATACAAATAGGAGGTGCCTAAAAGTTTGCAACTTCATCCTCCAATGTTTTTTTCTGTCATATTACATTTGGAGCTATATTTTGCACACTTTTTTGTCTCCAAAATTTAGTTGTAAGTTGATGAAAGAGAAAATTTGTGTGGGGAAGAAAGAACATATAGAAATTTAGTTGATTTGCTAAAGAAGGTTTTATAAAATAGTTGAGAAGGAAAATATAGTGAAAGTTAATATTAAATAATAGAAAACAAACTAAAATGAAAATTAAAAGAAGTAAAACACATTAAAATTAGTTTAAAACTTTAGAAATAGTAAATAAGAATTGTTTGGTGTAATATTTTATGATTTTTGTATGAATAAACATGTCATTATTGTATGACTGTTGAAAGAGTTTGTAATTATCTTATAATTATTGTATGACTGTCATTATTGTAAGAATAATTATTTGTGTACGATTTTTTTTCGACTCATGTAGATGGATTGGCAATGGATGTACGCTGACCGGCGGTCCAAAGAGTTTATTGACGGCGTGCACTATTTTTTTAGAGTGGCCGAAGCTAACAGGCAAAGGGGTTTTATTTGTTGTCCATGCAATAAGTGTAAGAATTAGAAGGAGTATTCTGCATCAAGGACTATTCATTTCCACTTGTTTGAGTCGGGGTTCATGCCAAGCTATAATTGTTGGACATCCCACGGAGAGCAAGGTGTTGAAATGGAAGAAGATGAAGTGGAAGACGACAATATTCCGGACTTTGCTCAGTACGTTGGATTTGAAGGAAATCAAACGGGTGAGGAGGAAAGGGATGCTGATGGTAACGACGTTGCGGATGATCTTGGTTAGATGTTGCAGGACGCCAAGGAGGACTGCGAAAGTGAAAAGGGGGCCCATAAATTGGACAAGATGTTAGAGGACCACAAAATGTCGTTGTACCCAGGTTGCGAGCAGGGGCACAAAAAGTTGGATACCACTCTGGAGTTCTTGCAATGGAAGGAAAAAAATGGGGTTAGTGACAAGGCATTTGGCGATTTATTGAAACTCGTCAAGAACATTCTTCCGGAGGGAAACAAATTGCCCGAGACAACGTACGAGGCTAAGAAGATAGTCTGCCCGCTAGGACTGGAAGTTCAGAAGATTCACGCATGTCCGAATGATTGTATCCTGTATCGCGGTGAGGAGTACGAGAACCTAGAAGCATGCCCTGTTTGCAAAGCACTACGATACAAGATTAGACGAGACAATCCAGGAGAAGTTGACGGGCAGCTAACAAAGAAGAGAATTCCTGCTAAGATGATGTGGTATTTCCCTATAATACCACGGCTAAGGCGTTTGTTTAGGAACAAGGGGAATGCTAGAATGATGCGATGGCACGCTGAAGAGCATCAACAGGACGGAATGCTGAGACACCCCGCCGATGGTTCGCAGTGGCGAAACATCGACAGAAAATTTAAAGACTTTGGAAAGGACGCACGAAACATACGGTTTGGTTTGAGTACGGATGGCATGAATCCTTTTGGAGAGATGAGCAGCGGCCATAGCACTTGGCCCGTTACGATGTGTATCTACAACCTCCCCCCCTGGCTATGCATGAAGAGGAAGTACATAATGATGCCGATTATTATTCAAGGCCCCAAGCAACCTGGTAACGACATCGATGTGTACCTAAGACCACTGGTCGAAGATCTTAAACTGTTGTGGAAGAAGGAAGGTGTCCCTGTGTGGGACGAGGACAAACAGGAGGAGTTTAACCTACGAGCGCTGTTGTTCGTAACCATCAACGATTGGCCTGCACTTAGTAACATATCCGGACAGTCCAACAAGGGGTACAAGGCTTGCACTCACTGTATGGATGAAACAGAAAGTACGTATCTTAAGCACTGTAGGAAGGTTGTATACATGGGTCATCGTCGGTTCCTTGCAGCAAACCACCCGGTTCAGAAGAAAGGCAAGCACTTCGAACATAAGGCTGACCACCGTACGAAGCCTAAACATCGCAGCGGGAAAACAATGTTTGCTATGGTTAAAGATCTTAAAGTAGTGTTCGGAAAGGGGCCTGGAAGCCAGCCTATAGAGAGCAAAGATGGTCACACGGCGATGTGGAAAAAGAACTCTATATTTTGGGAGTTACCCTATTGGGAATACTTGGACGTCCGCCGCGCAATCGACGTGATGCACCTTACTAAGAACCTTTGCGTAAACCTTCTTGGCTTCCTAGGTGTATACGGAAAGTCGAAAGATACACTGGAAGCACGTAATGATCTGAAGCATATGGAACAACGTGACGACCTTCACCCAGAACCAAAGGAGAAAGGAAGCCATTACTTGAGTCCAGCTAGCTACACTCTTAGTAAGGCAGAGAAGGAAAGTATGTTTGAATGCTTGGAGAGCATAAAGGTACCGTCTGGATACTCCACGAATATAAAGCGAATAATAAGCACGAAGGAGAAGAAGTTCACAAACCTAAAGTCTCATGACTGTCACGTGTTGATGACACAACTGCTACCAGTTGTAATAAGGGGTATCCTTCCAGACAATGTCCGGGCAACAATAACAAAGCTATGTGTATTCATGAACGCAATTTCGCAGAAGGTCATCGATCCGAATAGATTAGAAGCCCTTCAGAATGATGTGGTGCAATGTCTCGTCAGTTTTGAGTTGATATTTCCACCTTCATTTTTCAATATAATGAGGCATCTGCTTTGTCACCTTGTCAAAGAGATCAGTATTCTCGGGCCTGTGTACCTACACAACATGTTTCCTTTCGAGAGGTACATGGGCATTCTGAAGAAGTATGTTCGTAACCGTGCTCGTCCAGAGGCAAGCATCGCCAAGGGTTATGGAATAGAGGAGGTCATCGAATTTTGCGTAGAATTTATTGAAGACCTTCGCCCAATCGGGATACCTGAATCACACCATGAAGGGAGACTACGGGGAAAGGGAACTCTCGGAAGGAAAGCAATAATGACGGTAGACAACAATTTATTCCGTAAAGCCCATTTCACGGTTCTGCAACAATCTTCATTGGTAGCTCCTTACATCGAGGAGCACTTGGCTCTAGTTCGCGCCAGGAACATCGGTAAGTCCGATGCATGGATTACACGGCATCACATTGATACTTTCCCCGCGTGGCTACAACAACATCTCATGGGTAACGAGTCGATCAACCAACAACTTGCCTTCCTGGCGAGGGGACCGTCTGGGTCAATCGCGACATTCCAGGGATATGAGATCAATGGGTACACATTCTACACGAGAGCCAAAGACATGAAGAGCACGAACCAAAACAGCACTGTTCGTGTCGATGCCATGGGACACGATGGAACAACTGGCACGTATTACGGTGCCATCGAGGACATATGGGAACTTGACTATGGTCCTCTCAAGGTCCCTCTGTTCCGGTGCCAATGGGTTAGGTTGACTGGTGGAGGCGTAATGATTGATGACAGTGGGATGACAACGGTTGACCTTAACAAGGTTGGATACTCGGACGAATCTTTTGTCCTTGCCAATGATGTAACGCAAGTCTTTTACGTGAAGGACATGTCTAGCAAAGGAAAGAAAGGCAGAGGGCCTGACGAGCCTAAGCATCACGTGGTTCTCCCAGGCAAAAAAAAATCGTCGGAGTTGAGGACAAGACTGACGAGGATTACGATCAGTTGGATGGGCAACCCCCTTTCACGGTGACGATTAACCCTAGCATCTCCTATCAAATGAAGAAACCCCTTACTCACGTAGCGATCACAAGGAGGGAACAATAGTGAGGAGAAAGTACGTACGGTCAACCGTCACCGCCGATTTATTGCCGTAATTATTGTGTACACGATGTAAACTATTTTGGATGTATTGATTATCCATATAAATCAATTGATGTATGGCATATGTTAATTACGCACGATTATTAGAGGTTTAACAAGTTTAAATCATGTATATGCTAGTTATATGCGATAATTACAATTTTTAAAATTTTTAAATCATGCATGTGGTATTTACATATGTTAATTAGAGTTGTTAACAATTAATTTAATATCATTCATATGCTAATTATATATGAATATTCGAATTTTTAAAAGTTTTAAATCATGCACGTGGCATTTACATATGTTAATTAGAGTTTTTAACAATTAATTTAATATCATTCATATGCTAATTATATATAACTATTCGAATTTTTAAAATTTTTAAATCATGCATGTGGCATTTACATATGTTAATTAGAGTTTTTAACAATTAATTTAAGATCATTCATATGCTAATTATATATGATTATTACAATTTTTATTAATTTTAAATCATGCCGTATGTATATACATATGTTAATTAGAGTTTTTAACAATTTAATATCATTCATATGCTAAGTATATATGATTATTAGAATTTTTTATTAATTTTTAAATCATATATTTGCTTATTACGTTTTATCCACTTAATTTATTACAGACAACAATAATTTTTCGAAGTAATTGTCATTAATTTTTGTACTTTAAATAATTTTAATGCATTATTTTCTATTTTAGAAACACATATGTAATGGAAAATAATATTCAGTGCGCTTATCAGTAGTCCCAGTTCTTAACCCTAACCGGGTTTAAAAGAATTTGGAAATAGCGGGAAAATATCTTTAGTCCCGGTTCATCAACCGAGACTAAAGATCTAGGGGTATATATATTCCCGATGCGCACCCTCGTCTTCTCCACCAACACTTAGAAGTTTTTACCCGATCGATCCCTCTCGGCTTCTCCTTCGCCGCCACTGCCTAGGGCATCCCCGCGCCGACGCCGCCGCCGTATCTCGCCGTCGTCTCGCGCTCGTCGTCGTCGCCACCGCCTCCGCCTCCTCCGCCACTGCCGCATCTCTGGGGTGAGAGCCGCCGCCGCCTCCCTCTCATCAGCTCTCTCTCTCCGATCTCGATCTCTCTCTCTCCCTCTCGGTTGCCGCTGGCCGCCTCATTGCCGACGCCGACGCCGACGTCGTCACGACAAGACGCCGTGCCACGACGCCGCGGCGGCACGACACGACGAGACGCCACGACACCGCCGCGGCACGGCACCGGCGCCGCGCCGCCACGCCACCGCCGCGCAACGCCGCCGCCACGCCTCGAACGTGAACGTGAACGTGAACGAGAACGTGAACGAGCGAACGAACGTGAACGAGAACGAGCGAACGAACGTGAACCAGAACGTGAACGAGCGAACGAACGTGAACGAGAATTGAACGTGAAATAACGAACGAGCGTGAACAAACGTCAACGAACGTGAACGTGAACGAACGTGAACTAACGAACGTGAACGAACGTTAACGTGAACAAACGTGAACGTGAAATGCAATATAGGCAGGTGAATGAACGTGAACGAACGAACGTAGGTGAATGAAACGTGACCTTAAGGAGAACGCGAACGTGAACGATCGTGAACGAAACATGAACGTCAAATGCAATATATGTTACTTCGCGTTTATCCTAATACATCTTTTTGTATCTTGCAGAAAAGACGTTGTCGGAGTCGTCCCTCAAGCCGGAGTGGTAGCTAGCCCTCGAAGGAATTCGCGCAGGCAAGTGACGTAATTATATATATGATTGTTATATTTGTAATGCAATTAAGACTATTAGATTTAATATACGACACTTAGACTTAGTTTTAATATAAGATTATTATAGTTTTAATACAAGATTATTAGATTTGTAACTAGACTTAGCATATAAGATTGTGTAGGGTTCTAATATACGACAGTTACACTTAGCATATATGACTATTTGAGTTTTAGTATAAGATTATTTGAGTTTTAATATAAGATTATTAGATTTGTAATTAGACTTAGTATATAATTTATTGACTAGCTAGGGTCCTATAATATACGTCACCTAGACTTAGCATATATCATTATTTGAGTTTTAGTATAAGATTATTAGATTTGTAATTAGACTTAGCATATAAGATTGTGTAGGGTTCTAATATACGACAGTTACACTTAGCATACATGACTATTTGAGTTTTAGTATAAGATTATTTGAGTTTTAATATAAGATTATTAGATTTGTAATTAGACTTAGCATATAATTTATTGACTAGCTATGGTCCTATAATATACGTCACCTAGACTTAGCATATATCACTATTTGAGTTTTAGTATAAGATTATCACTTAGCATATACGTCACCTAGACTTAGCATATGATTGTTAGCACATATAAGATTGTTAAAACATAAATGTCTCATGACTTAGCAGCTGTTTCCTGTATGAACAGATGGCTGATCGCGATGAGGAACAGATATTGTATGATACAATCGCGGAGGGAAGCAGCCAGTACTGGAACGAAGAAGAGGGGAACAAGGATCCAAACCAGTATTTGAACGAGGAAGGGAACGTGGAGAGGGATGCGGAGGGGAACCAGGAGGGGCACGTGGAAAGGGATGTGGAGGGGAACCAGGAGGAGGAGGCTAGTGGAAGTCAACCCTCCGCTGGACAGAAGAGGGCACGCGGACAATGAGGTGCCGCGAAGAAGCTTGAGGGTCGGCACATCATAACGGAAGTGGACGAAGACGGCCGACGTAGTGCCCCGGCAGAAGCCGCCAAGAACTATGTACGTCACAGCGGTTGGGTTGTGCGGGATAACGTGCCTGTCAGTACGGTGTACTGGCGCAGAACAAGGGCACGCGGAGATCATGATAGCTTTGTCCCAGATTCGGAGAAAGAGATGCTGTGGACCACAATGCTTGAGATATTCACCCTTCCCGCGGGTACAGAGGACAAAGTGAAAAGGTGGACTCTGAAGAAAATGGCAGAACAGTTTCAGAGCTTCAAGGGAGATCTGTACAAGAAATATATCCTGAAGGGGCAGACACCGAACTTCGACACATTCCCAAAGCTAAGGGATCACTGAGGCGAGTTCGTTGCATATAAGACAGGTGAACAAGGGCAGGCGATGATGGAAAGAAACAAGGAAAATGCCGCCAAGAAGAAGTACCATCACCACTTGGGGTCAGGCGGCTATAGCGTCGCGATGCCGAAGTGGGAGGAGATGGAGGCTAGCTTGAGAGGGGTATCGAACCGGCCACCGCTAATTGGCCGGAACGATCGAAGTTCTGGTACTATGCTCACGGTGGAACGCTCAACCCAGCTGATGGCTCCCTGGTCTTCGGCGATCAGATACGCGAGGCTGCGCGTCGACTAACAGACACAGTGGAAGCCTCTTCTCAGGGCACGTTCCGACCGGACAGAGAGAAGGACGAGCTGTCACTCGCCCTGAAGACTCCAGAGCATCCAGGACGAACACGAGGGAAATGGGTGATTCCTTGGAAGATTGGGTTCAAGGAGGACATCCACACGTACAGGAGTCGGATGAGGAGCAAGAGAGATACCGAGGCGAAGATTGCAGATCTAGAGTTCAGGGTATCGAGCTACGAGCTCAGCATGCAACAGGAGGTGGCAAGGAAGGTTGATGAACGCATGGCCACACATCGGTCCCATGATCCCCAGCCGACCATTGCTCCTGCAATGGTGAGCCCGTCAGGAAACCGTAGCAGCTGCGCCTCAACGGGGCAGGTAGGATAACAGAGCATGGACGCCATGCAAACCCAGAACGAAACCACCTGCCCCGTTGATGACATCACTCAGCGGACACCATGTAAGCTGCATATTCCCTTCAAGAACCTATCAATAAAGGTAAGCTCGTAGTTTATAGATTTTAGATTTGGCCATTCCACTAGTTGCTGCTTATATATGTTGATTACTAATAAATAACCTCTCACCACACGAAGGCGGCGTCGGGCATGGCCATCCCAACGGACCCTTCAGATACTTACCACTGCAGGCCGATTCTAGCAGGATACTCCAAGGTCGAAATTGAGTTGGTCGAAGGCGCGTACGAGGACCTCGAGCTGGATTACCCTAGAGGAGACGGTGAGACGCATCTACGAGACACAAGCCACGCCATTATTCTATGGCGCAAGCGGTACATCATCCTCCCTGGGTGACAAGCGGCGTCTCGTGCACCATCTCCTCCGGCTCCGCCATCTCCTCCTCAGGCTCCTGCACCGTCTCCTCCTCATGCTCCAGCACCGTCTCCACCTCAGGCTCCTGCACCGACTCCTCCTCAGGCTCCTACACCAAATCCTCCTCAGGCTCCTGCACCGATTCCTCCTCAGGCTCCTACACCGACTCCTCCGCAAGCTCCTCTTCCGGCACATTCCAAGTCAAGGGCCCCCCAAGCTCCACCGCCTGCCCCCACAAGGGCAACGAAGAAGGCGAAAGTTGACGCCGCCAAGAACAAGGACCCAGGGTACGATTGCACGCAAGAGGAGCTTGACGCTTACGTGGCATCAGAAGTCAAGAGACAATTCAAGCCTCGAAGTCCAGAAAAGAAGATTCCTATAGACCCGAGTGTCAGGAACTTCTTCAGGGGTATGTCTGCACCTGCCAAGGAGGCCATAAAGCTATCGGACTATGAGCGAACACTCAAGAAAGAATCTTCTGGAAAGTCCAAACCAGTCCCTCAGCTTGGAGAGCAACCAAACCAGGAGATCGAGCCGTTGGTGACCGGTGAAGATTTTGGAATACAAGAATTTATTAATGACACCGGGCTAACTACGGATCAATTGCTAAGAGACGCACCAATCGAAAAGGCGGAAGTGAAATACATGTACGAACTCGGTAAACCGCTTGTCAAGCCTGAGCTGCTGCAGTCCCTACCCACACAAATGTACAAGTTCCATCAGCTGTACATGCAGATGAGCGCCACCGGTAGAGAGATGATCGGAGCGAGGATCAGGGACACAGACTTCTTGCAAGGAGATGACATTCTCTGGATCAATTTCAAGGGAATCTACGAACTATACCAGCTGGACGCCCTCGACGTCTCTATTATGAGTTGCTGGATTTTGTAAGTATATCGTTCAGTTAGATTTCTTACTACGTCTCCTTTAACTAATTAGGTCCTTGTATATAAGTAGACTATATATAATATATACTCCCTTTTATCGTTGTAGAATGGAGATTCAAAGGGCCCGACGGTGGGGGGTTTTCGATACTGGATTCATCGACCCTCGGAAAGTAAACGTCGCAATGCTCGACCAATATCCGCATGCCACAGAGGACAATCTCGTCCATCTCCTGAAGGCGCAGCATTACAAGACGTTCATACTGTTGCCGTACAACATAGAGTTAGTTAACACAGAGTTAGTTTAATTTTACTGTCTTCCTATACCAAATTTCATTCCTGTACGAACATGCTAAGTGTTTCATATGTAATGCATCCCACACACATTACAGATTCCACTGGGTGCTTTTACTCTTCGACCTGGAGGCCTGCATCGTCAACGTATATGACTCAATGGATAAAAAAGAGTCTACGTTTGACAAGGTTTTCGAACTTATAGACAGGTACTGTCATAAGTTCCTATGTGTTAATTAAGAATCTTGTTATAGTTAATTGCTACTACGAATCATAGCTTTAAACTCCATGTAGGGCTTGGTATCGGTTCCGTCTTTTGGTCCGCGGCAAATGGAGAGAAAGACTTAGGCGGAAGTTCAAATTTCCTGTGAGTACACATGCTCTACATTTATATTTCTCCGATTCAAATACATACAAGTGTATATTAATTAGATTTCTCGTCGTTTGTCATTTATTTATAGTGCGCAAAGCAAAAGCAGGGAACTAACTTGTGCGGCTACTACGTGTGCGAGTATTGCCACTGCCTTGCAGACCAAATCATCACCACAAGAGAGCTCGATGTATGTACAAATAAATTCAAAATTTCATTACGTATCGATTTGTTGTTTAATTACTAATCAATTTCATACATTCATATAGTTAATTCGCATGAGGGATAACCTGATCACACACAAGGAATTTATCGCGGCGGTTCAAGAACAACTCATGGGATTCATCAACGAACAAATCCTTGATCCCAAGGGTGAATTCTACTACGACGGAAACACAATTCATAGGTCCTTAGCTTCTGAGCTAGCGACTACTACTACGTCAAAATCGTAGCTAGCTAGGACATATAATGGATTGTAATTAATACATGACTACATATGTTTCTATATGCATGTGTACACATTTTCTATAATGTAAATATATATTTTGGTCATATATATATATATATATATATATATATATATATATATATATATATATATATATATATATATATATATATATATAGACACACACACACACACACACACACACACACACATACATAGACACACACACACATATGCATTTGCATAACATATATATATATGTATAAATACATATATATTATGCATGTACATATGTATTGAAACATATATAAATATAATATAATATATATATATATATATATATATATGCATATATTATATATGTATATATATATGTATTGAAACATATATATGCATGGTTTAAATATATATATAAACCATGCAGCAACAGGGCCATGCAAAAAAAAAAAAGGTCAGCTCGATCTTTAGTCCCGGTTAGTAACACCAACCGGGAGTAAAGATGGCTCAGCCGGCCACGTGGCTAGTCCCGGTTATTTCACCCGGACTGGTAGTCCCGGTTTAGAAACCGAGACTAAAGGGAGGTTACGAACCGGGACTACAAACGCTTTCTCCACCAGTGATATAAATAGATGTTATAGTATTGCCAAAATTTTGATAAAGTAATATTCTAAAATTTAGAAGTTGTTTGGTTGTACTCATATTTTAGACTTCATTTAGAAGTCCCTTATCTCAAGTTTATTTTCCATGCGCACACTTTCTGAACTGCTAACGTCATTTTTTTAAAAAAAAGTTATAAAATGATTGTTTTAAAAAACCATATTACTCTTTTTTTTATTTTTTTACGATAATACTTAATTAATCTTGTATTAATCCGCTGTTTCGTTTTGCGTGCAATGGTTCCCAACACCTGAAAGCAGGTACAATAGCATGCTATAAGCCAGCTGCAAACATATTTTAAATAGATAAATGAGGAGAGAGAATGGCAGCGGGCTACAGATTTGTAGCCAGCTGCAGCACGGACTCCAAGACGCAGTGTGTGTATGACAGGTGGGACCAGGTATTAATAGTGTAGTATGTAATTATTATATGAATGAGCTATTAGATTAGCTATAGATGAATTGGAGCTAGTAGTTGGCTATACTATTGAACTTGCTCTGATGGCAAACACGTACGGCTTGCCAAAATTTCCACAATGCTAATTATTTCTCAGAACCAAACAGAAGAGTGGAGTATCTATCAGCATTTACGTTGATATTTCTTTTGGCTTGGTAAAAGATAGGAGTACTGTAGTACAAAACAGGCGGCCCCTTCAGCTTCCAACCTTGCAATTAAACATCAGATGTCTTCAGTGATTCCTCCTGAAAAAGAGATCTCTTCAGTGCTTCTCACCATCTTTCTTGCTCCATGCATTAAGTCCCTTCTCATCCTCCTGATGCTAAACAATTAAACTAATCACTCATCACTCTTCTTAATAAATAAGAACTTTTTTTTAAAAAAAATTGCAAACAAAAAACTTCCTCTCTTTTCAAATAATGATATACCAATCTTAATTTGACAAAAATACAACATCCTTTAAAAGCCTTTTACTCCCGGTGATAAACATAACCGTACAATTATAACTAAAATAATAATAATTTAAACACGCAATTAAATCGTCTCTACTCTCCAGTACTGCACTAAACACTGACATGTGGGGCCAGACACACAGTTCGCACCCGTCCTCTTCGTTGGTGTCCCCTCGCTTAAACCCCTCCGAAATTTATTTACTCATCAAAAATTTAATAACCGAATCCGATTGATCTTCCCCCCTCTCTCTCTCTCACTCCTCCCAGCTCCCACCCAACCACCCAAGCCATGCGATCGCCGCGCGGCGGGGCGGCCGCGCAGCCGCCGGGGCGGCGCGGCGACACGACGGCGGCGGCGGCGGGCGATCTGGTGACGACGCAGGTCAGCCTTGGCGGCTTCGACGCCGGCGTCGCCGCGGGGGACCTCGCCGACTTCCTGGAGCACGAGGTCGGCCTGGTCTGGCGCTGCCGCGTCAAGACCTCCTGGACGCCGCCGGACTCCTACCCGGACTTCGCCCTCCCCACCGCCCCCGCCTCCGCCTCGGCCGCGGCCGCGCCGCCGCGGTACGACCGGGTGCCCCCGCACGCGTTCGTCCACTTCGCGCGCCCGGAGGGGGCGCGCCGCGCCGCGGACCTCGCGGGGGAGACCAGGCTCATCCTGAGGGGGAAGCCCCTGCGCGTCGCGTCCGCGCCGGACAGCTCGCTCCGCGTGTCCCGCCGCAGCAGCATCGCGCCGTTCCGGTTCCCCGACGTGCGCCTCGAGGTCGGCGCGCTCCCGTCGCCCGGCGCGTTCCTCGCCGCCTGGCGCGGGCCGGACGCCGGGCTCGACCTCTCCGTCGACCCCTTCGACGGGTGCTGCCGCCTCGTGTTCACCCGCGACACCGCCTTCACGTTCCCGGGCTTCCGCGAGGTCGCCGCCATACGCTGCGACGTCAAGCTGGAGTTCCCCGTGCGCGACGTCCTGGAGGTCCGCCTGTACCGCCTCGACTGCTCGCTGCTCCTCCGCCTCGCCGCCGCGCCGCTGGTGCACTACCGCACCGCCGACGACGACTTCCACGAGCCGGTCCCCTTCGACCTGCTCGACGACGACGACCCGTGGATACGGACCACGGACATCACCCCGAGCGGCGCCATCGGGCGGTGCGGGGTGTACAGGATCTCCTTCTCGGCGCGATTCTGGCCCAAGATGGACCGCGCGCTGGACTACATGAGGGAGAGGAGGGTGGCGATCGTCGATTGCGGCGGCGGATGGGGGCCGCGGCGGGGGCTCACAGTGCGCGACGAGCTGGAGTTCGGGGAGCCAATGCAGGACGTCTTCTTCTGCCTGCAGCACGCCGAGGGGCTCAAGTTCCCGCTCCTCTTCATGGTGAACGCGTTGGTGCACAAGGGAATCATCAACCAGCACCAGCTCACGCCTGAATTCTTCAGCCTGCTGGGGAGAAGCGAGGAGAACGTCAATGTGGCTGCATTGAGGGATTTCTGGGGGGACAAGTTCCCAGTGTTTGATGCGTGCGGGAGGCTGAAGAAGGCGCTGAATCGGGTGGCCAGGAACCCCAAACTTCTCTGCAGCAAGGTCGGGGATGACCACGCGGAGGTGCGGAGGCTGGTGATCACGCCCACCAGGGCTTATTGTCTGCCTCCAGAAGTGGAGCGCTCAAACCGTGTTCTTCGGCATTACCATGAGGTGGCTGACAGGTTTTTGAGGGTCACTTTTATGGACGAGGGTATGCAGGTGCTGAACAACAATGTGCTCAACTCCTTCACTGCACCAATTGTCAAAGACTTGATGTCGAATTTTTTCCAGCAGAAGACAACGGTGTACAAGCGTGTCAGGATGTTGTTGACGGAGGGTTTCCACATGTGTGGAAGGAAGTACTCATTTCTCGCATTCTCATCGAACCAGTTAAGGGACAAGTCAGCTTGGTTCTTTGCCGAGGACAGAAAGACAACGGTGGAAGCAATTAGGAAGTGGATGGGACGGTTCACAAGTAAGAATGTTGCGAAGCATGCTGCTCGAATGGGGCAGTGCTTCTCATCCACATATGCAACTGTGACAATGCGGCCGGATGAGGTTGATGAGAGTTTTGATGATGTTGTGCATAATGAGTACATTTTCTCCGATGGAATTGGCAAAATTACCCCAGATCTTGCATTGGAAGTTGCCGAGAGGCTGCAGCTGACAGATAACCCGCCATCTGCTTATCAGATCAGGTTTGCTGGCTTCAAGGGTGTCATAGCTGTCTGGCAAGGACATGGTGATGGGACACGGCTTTTCCTGAGGCCAAGCATGAGGAAGTTTGAGTCTAACCATTTGGTGTTAGAGGTGGTCTCCTGGACAAAGTTCCAGCCAGGATTCTTAAATCGACAGATTATAATATTGCTATCCTCACTGAATGTCCCAGATTCTATCTTTTGGCAAATGCAAGAGACCATGCTTTCTAACCTCAACAATATTCTATCAGACAGAGATGTTGCTTTTGAGGTTTTAACAACTTCATGTGCTGATGATGGAAACACTGCAGCATTGATGCTCAGTGCTGGCTTTGAACCTAGAACTGAACCACACTTGAAAGCAATGCTCTTGGCTATAAGGTCTGCACAATTGCAGGATCTTTTGGAAAAAGCAAGGATATTTGTGCCAAAGGGAAGGTGGTTGATGGGCTGTCTTGATGAGCTTGGGGTTCTTGAGCAAGGGCAGTGTTTTATTCGGGCAACAGTTCCATCATTGAATAGTTATTTTGTTAAGCATGGGTCAAGATTTTCATCAACAGATAAAAACACAGAGGTCATTTTGGGTACTGTGGTAATAGCAAAGAATCCCTGTCTTCATCCAGGGGATGTCCGCATCCTTGAAGCAGTTGATGTGCCCGAACTGCATCATCTGGTTGATTGTTTGGTGTTCCCCCAGAAAGGTGAGAGGCCACATGCTAACGAGGCATCTGGGAGCGATCTTGATGGGGATCTCTACTTTGTGACATGGGATGAGAAACTTATACCTCCAGGCAAGAAGAGCTGGAACCCTATGGACTACTCCCCACCTGAAGCAAAACAACTTCCGCGCCAAGTATCTCAACATGTAAGTTCAATAACTCTTGAGATGTCAGCAATGTCCCATAATTTTTTGTTTCCTACATACATGTCCTTTTTATACGATGGATAACCCTCCTTTCATTGGAAGCATATATGGGTTTTCTTTACAGAACTGAGATAAAGAAATTAAACGCAAGCTATGGTCGAGCACACTGGCACACCAGCAAAAACAGGGAATAGCTTTAGAATCTCAGATATATTACAGCAATCAAAATTAAGTCCAAACCAGAGAGGTCCTCCTAGCATTTGTAAACCTTATAGGCATCATCTCCCTGCTGAACTACCGAGGCCATTTCTTCACATTTGTGACTTCCCTATCTTCTTTACGTAGCATTACCTTCCGTTTCTGCAATTGCAACTTTATATAAAGTTTAAATCAACCAGCTGTTGAAGGAGTACATGATTAATTGCCATCTGTGTTTCTACCTGTCCAAATCACCCCTGAAAAAACATCAAACATAACATTTTCAACCATTTAGGGCCTCACACCTGGATCCAAGGAAATCCTTGATTGGAGTTTGGTGCTCTGTCCTATCTAAGAGCTTTTGATGCATATCCATATGAACCCTGATAATTTGCATGTAACTAGCAGGTTATCGCTTGCTCAAACGCTGGGCAACTAGTCTCTAGTCTTGGTCGAGTGTGTGGTTGACTTGGTCGTGGACATGCTTGGTTCTTAGATCGTGTTTTGTATTCAGGGTTTCTTATACCCTTTCTTTCTTGCACTGTCCATATTCTAATGCAAATTTAGAAGTAATGATTTTCATCTTCCTTGTTATTTTATTATTTGGTTATACTATTTGTGGTTTCTAGCTGTCAACAAGTAATGGTTGTGGTTTTCTTCATAGTTTTAGTATGGTTTTGTGATATTTACGAAGTTAAGCTTTAGCAAACTATTAGCATAGCATGGTTGGTTAGCGCTCATTTTATTCACCATCTGAATTTACCTCATGTTATCATATATTCCTACTTGGCAAGCTGCCAACTTCAAATTGGAATATGGTGATGTATTTACAAAGTTGTTACCATGTAGATTGTTATTTGGATTTGAAATCTGGCATTGGTGATACATTTTCTCCAATCGCATATGCATATAGCTGCTTAAAAAACTGACTCATATTAATTCCCCTAGTTTCTGCAAATTGTAGATTTCTTGATTTGTGGGCAAGTATCTATTGCTATAATGCATATCATTGACTAGATCTTGTTTTTGTAACAGGATATCATTGATTTCTTCTTAAAGAACATGATAAGTGAGAATCTTGGTAGGATCTGTAATGCTCATGTTGTTCATGCTGATCTTAGCGAGTATGGTGCAATGGATGAGAAGTGTATTCACTTAGCTGAGCTAGCAGCAACTGCCGTGGACTTCCCCAAGACTGGCAAACTTGCGATAATGCCACCACACCTTAAACCAAAAGTCTACCCTGACTTCATGGGAAAGGAAGATGGACAATCTTATAAATCAGAAAAGATTCTTGGAAGGCTTTATCGTTCAATCCAAGAGGCCTCCAATGGTGATGTGGTGTCACAAGAGGTTTGCACTCCAAATGATCTGCCTTATGACATAGATCTGGAAGTTCCTGGTGCATCAGATTTCCTCGCGAGTGCTTGGCAATGCAAGTGTTCATACGACGCGCAGCTGAGTGCGCTGCTCAGTCAGTACAGGGTCCGCACTGAAGCTGAACTTGTGACAGGGCACATAACGTCCCTTGTTAAGAACAGCAGCAAGAAGCAAGGCGACATAAAGGACAGGCTGAAGACTGCTTACTCTGCACTACGCAAGGAGTTCAAAAGTACCTTCGAGAGCATAGCATCGGATCAATGCGAGATTGGTGATGACGAGAAGAATCTGCTGTACGAGATGAAGGCCTCTGCCTGGTACCAGGTGACCTATCACCCCAAATGGGTGGAGAAGTCGAGGGGCATTCTGGGCCCAGATGGTGAGGAAATACCGGCAAGCCTTAGCTTTGCATGGATCCCGGTGGATTACTTGGCGCGGATAAAGCTAAGGTGCCATGGTAAAGTGAGAGTTGAAGGCCAAAAGCCTGTTGAAAGGCTTGCAGCATACATCTCCGAGAGGATATGATGAAGCAATGCAAAGGTCGCAGTAAGACCACTCTGCCATTCGTAATGCCGGTTCAAAGGGCATGCGTACAAAATATCTGAGTTTTTTTTTTCTTTTCATTTTTGTTCACTTCACTGAACTTGATCTCCCGAATGTTTCAGTGTGCTTTTGTTCCTTCTTACATGCCCCTCAAGCCTGAAAAACTGTACGTTTCAGTTGAGGGCTGTCTATATTATGAAATGCACCAATATACGCTGCCTGCAGCTTTTGGCAATATTTCAAGTTCAGGTTGTGCGTCTCCTTATTTGTGCCCCAGATGAGGGCAACAAAAACTGTCGAAAAAGGTAGCATCTCTATGAGAACTGTTCTTAGTCCGTTGTAAATTAATCCTATGTACCATATTAAGTACTTAAAGCGGCGATTGTAATATGGCGCTAAAACAAATTAGAAAAAACAAAAAAAAAAGCCAGAATTGAAAACGTACCACTTATATAGAAACGACCCAAGTCGGCCCGTAATTTTCTTCGTCACCGTTTTCATCTCTAGAAGATGGGGCTGCGGTTGTTGATGGGATGTCCCTGGGTAAAAACAGGTACTGCAGCGACACCAAATTGTGCAGAGTAATGTTGCTAAAGTGAAGTGACTGGAATGCTTCTCATTGCCCACTCGTTAATGATGATCTCGTATCTCTGATCAAGTCTTGTATATACGAGACAGTTTTTGCCCTCTTTTTTTTTTTAAAAAAAAAGGGGCACAACAGCATACCACATAACCACAAGAGTGATGATGGTTTAAGGCCGAGTTCATTTCTTCATACTTTCGCTTTCGCTTTCTTCTTTTCCATGCGCACCCTTCCCAAATTATTAAACGGTGCTTAAAAAAATTCATAGGAAAATTGTTTTAAAAATTTCTATAGGGCCGTAAATAAGGTTATTTTGGGACAGAGTATCATTTTGTTGTCCCATTTGGCATGCAAAATTCTAGACATAAGCTGCTTGGGCAGGGAATTTTTTTTATTGGTCATAGTTGGGTTGCATAGCCGCTCCTGATGCCCGTATCATTTGGGTACAAACAGATACAGCGCTCGAGCAGAATTGAAGGAAAGTACACACGCAACAATAACCGAGCAGTAGCCAGAAACGATCCATCGACACCCTCACGATGTACAGGAGTACCGGCTGCGTCCACAGCACTGAAATGCATTGGCAGTGATGCAAGTTAAAACACACGATTAGAGGCGACCAGGAGGATGCCAACCTAGAGTTTGTCTGATCTGCTCAGCCTCCCTCGGATGGTAGTACACGACATACAGACACATTACATCTGTACACGTAATCTCTGAAACTCCCTAATGACGATGCGAACAGTGGGTGCGTGCGCTCTTCTAATCGTGTCTATCTAGCTACTAGTTCTGACGAGAGGTGTAGTGCGTGTGGACCGTCTGATCTACTCGTGGCTAGCTGCTGGCGCCGACGAAGGCTCGTCTGGCTTGTGCTTGCCGAACGATTTCTGCTTCTCCAGCGTGGGCATGTACGGTGCCGTGCTCTTGTGGAGAGCATCGGCCAACGGTTTGTCCGGCTGATGATCCCGTGGGCTCGTGAGCTGCTTCTCCATGACATCGAACTTGGCTGTTGCCCATGGTGCCGTGCCCACGTTCCCACCAGCACTTGTTGGAGTATCCACTGTCAGGGTTGTGATGGCATCTCTGGACGAGAACCACGAGTGTCCACAGGCGTTACATTCGAGCTGAAATCAAAGAGAAATCTTGTGAGAAAGCTGGGCCAAACAAGAAGGTAGTTTCAGCATTAGTGTACGACAGAAAATAAGATATCTTTTAGGTCAGTTTACTAGATGTTCACACTTCAGAAATCAGATATCTATTGAAGCACGGTAACACCAAAATTTAAAGATTCAAGTACAAGGGCCCACTAATTTCCATCTAGCAAGTGTTCAAACTGATCCTCTGCAATATGAGGCGAGTCCAAGTTCAATCATTACTTCATATAAAGAGTATATACATTGAACACCATCAGCACATTAGTTATAGCCGGTGTCTCTTTAACACATTAAATATTCACTTAGAATCTGCAGCAGATCCATAGGCTTTGATAATGGATAGCACATATTCAGAAACAAATAAATGAGGCAGTTCGGGTGTGGATGAAAAGAAAAATTAAAAAGGAAGGCATTGCAGAGGCAAAACAATATAAAAGCAACCTTTTGGTCAATATATAATAAAAACATTTGGATGTAAAATCAATCCAACTACTGAAGTACTAACTCTTTTCTTTTTCTACTTGTCTTTAGGGCATCTTCAGTCTCCAATGCACACGTTTGATCGATGTTTTTCAAACAAAATATTTATGCGACGGTGGCCTAAGGCGGGGCTGATGCGGCCTCCAATCCAGACGCTAGTCCTCTTTGTTAGTATAATCCTTGCGGGCTGCAGTCAACTGGTTCCTTAGGAAGTATGCCTGTTACTGTAGCAAATTTAGATTTTACTTTATCTGCAAACAGCCGTTTGAACATCATGCTGGTTACTGTAGCACGACTTAAAAGTCCTATAAAAGGACATGTACCCTTCTTGCGTTAGTAAGCTTTTCAGCTCATATTTCAGATTCAGTTCAGCTAGACTAAAGTGTAGTTCAGAAGTGATCCTACCAACAATTGGTATCAGAGCTTGGTGAAAGGAGTGTGAGAGATATGAAGTACCAGATGTGGGAGCCAATGCTTCTAGGTAGCCACAACACTGAGGCCAATGCTTCTAGGTCGCCACAACACTGAGGCCGCTGTCACTCGCTATCGCCAAAAGCACAGCAAGGACGAGGTCGAGGCGCTACTGTTCTAGAGGTTGTTGTGCAGCGGACTGTCAGGGAGGTTGGCGGCACTGCTGCTTTCCCCACCCTCGCGCGAACTAACTACACCGAGTGGTCGCTGTTGATGAAGGTGATGCTGCAAGCCCGTGACCTTTGGGACGCGGTGGAGTATGGTGACTGCAATGAGCCACCAATGAATCTGTGAAGGACGTCTGGGATGCTCGCCACCAATGAATCCGTGAAGGACGTCTGGGATGCCATCAAAGTGATTCACATCAGCACGCTGGAAACATGAAATCCATCTCATTCTGTGATGGAGAATCGATCGACTACTTCGCCCTGTGGCTCACAAGCCTAGTGTCTCAGATTGGGACATTAGAACGGATCGAGGAGCAGAAACATCATCGGGAAGTTCCTGCACGTCGTCCCAGAGTGATTCTCCCAAATCACAGTGTCGATTGAGACCTTGTTGGATCTTTCGACACTCACCATCGATGACGTCATTGGGCGTCTCAAGGTGGAGGAACGACAGCCAAATTCATCGCCGACAACTACTCCAGCTGGAGGCCAGCTCTTCCTCATGGAGGAGCAGTGGCTCGCGTGGCAGAAGGAGCGACAGAAGGGGGAGGGATCCTCAAAGCAATCGCAAGGCAGAGCTCGCCGGCGACCTTGCTCCCACCGCAAGAAAGGAGGCGCTGGCAACGACGGAGGCGGCTAGAACGGGGATGGCGATCAGGACACAACACCAAATAGATTGCAACTGTCCTTCTTGGCCATTGGGCCAAGGATTCCCATCGATCCAAGAAAGAAGCCACTTACCTAGCCTAAGGTGACAACAATGACGATGTCTTGCTGTTCTCGCGGGCATGTGAGCTTGAAGACGACGACACCACATTGTTGATGGCCCAAGCTTGCGAGCTCAACGACGACCCCGTCGTCGTGCCATCTCTCGTCTCCCTCGTTGAATCGCTCATGCAGATGAGCCTAGGAGCCGCTGACGATAAGGACAAGGAGGCATGGTACCTTGACATGGGGGTGACCAACCACATGACGAGCCGTCGTGATGTTTTTGCCGAGCTCAACCGAAGCGTCACTGGCACTGCCAAATTTGGTGATGGCTCCATCATTGACATCAAGGCACCGGTAACGCCATCTTTATCGGCAAGAATGGCGAGCACAAGGTTCTCAGCAACATCTACTACATTCCGCGCCTCAAGAGCTCAAATCATCAGCGTCAGCCAGCTTGATGAAAGCGAGGCGCATGTGCTAGTTGAGGATGGCATCCTGTGCATCTGGGACCGACGGGGTCACCTCATTTTCAAGATCAAGTGGGGACAAAACCACCAGTATGTCCTCCGCCTTGAGGTCGTTCAACCGATTTGTATGGCTGCATGACACGATGATGTTACCTGGCGGTACCACGAGCGCTTCGAGCACATCCACTTCAGCTCACTAGAGAAGATGGGTCGACAGGAGCTCGTGCATGGCCTGTCTCGACTAGAGCATGTCGAACAGTTGTGCGACACGTGCGTCATCACCAAGCACCGACACGCCGCTTTCCTAAGGCAACCAAGTACCGCACTCAGGAGCCACTCGATCCCGTCCATGGCGACATCTATGGACCCATCACGTTGAAAATGCTAAGCAACTAGCGTCATTTCTTGCTACTGGTCGACAATGCCACATAATACATGTGGGACACTCTAGTAGCCAAGAGCAATGCGCCTGATACTAAAAAGATTGAGGTGGAGGTCGAGACTTGTTGCAGGCGCAAGTTGCGTGTGCTACGAGTCTCGACTGCCACCTGAATCTTTTTGATGGCGTCATGCGCGTTGCTCTTGTACACTAGGCGCAAGTTGCGTGATCTGCACGGACAACAGTCACAAGTTCAAGTGGCTTGAGTTCACTGCCTGCTGCACTGATGAGGGGATCCAGCGTCATACGTCGCGCAACAAAATGACGTGGTCGAGCAGTGGAATCAGACGGTGGTGTCCATGGCATGCGCAATACTCAAGCAGAGGGGAATGTTTGTTAGAGTTTTGGGGGAAGGCTGTCAGCACGACTGTCTTCCTCCTCAATCACATGCCAACCAAGAGCCTTATCGGCAAGATGCCATGTGAAGCAAAGCACGGTAAGAAGCCGACTGTCAACTTCTAGCGCACCTTCGAGTGCCTGGTGTTTGTGAAGGAGCTAAACGATGCACGCAAGCTCGACGAGCGCAGCATACCCAACTTTTTCATCGGCTACGAAGAAGGGATGAAGGCGTGTCGTGTCCTTGATCCAAGGATACGCGTGTATCTCACTTGAAATGTCATCTTTGACGAGAGCCACGGGTGGGATCAGACGACAAGAAGCGGCACAAGTGTGCCACCAAGCAGCGATTTCACCATCGAGTACCATGTTAAGAACACCACCAAGCATCGTATGCCTGGTTTGGGGAAGGCAATGGGACCCCATCAACGTCCCCAGTGCAATTGCAGGAGACTTCACCGGCAAACCATGCCACGCTAACCATGCCACGCTGGCACCAAGTCCAAGCGCTACCCTGACAAAGTTTGTGTCACCTCACACGACGACAGGATTGACGCGGCGCAATTTGACACCCTTGTCCGCTACCGTACCGTTAACAACTTGGTCGAGGAGAACGTTCCGGCACCAGGGCTTGCACAACAAGTGCTCGAGAAGGTGTCCTTGCTACTTGCTGGACCTGGCGAACCGTGCTCGTTCACTGAAAGCAGAACGTGACGAGGCACGGCGCGATGTGATACAAGAAGAGATGGACGCAGTAAATCACAATGGGACTTGGGAGCTTCTTGATCTCCCACATGGCCATCGCCCATTTGGACTCAAATGGGTCTATAAATTGGAGGCCGCGAAGGTGATCAAACACAAAGTTCGTCCCGTCATCAGACGATACGTTCAACAACCCATGATTGATTTCAACTAGTTGTTTGTGCCCGTCACGCGAATGGAGCCGATTCGTCTCCTGTTCGCGCTCGTCGCCTAGGTAGAGTGGCATGTCCATCACATGGACGTGTAGTATGCCTTTCTTAATGGAGATTTGGCAGAGAAGGTGTGTGAAGCAACCCCCTAGTTTTGTCATTGCTCAAGAACAAGACAAGGTCCTCCGCCTACGCAAGGCTCTTTATGGCCTGCGACAAGCGCCAAGAGTCTAGAACGCGAAGCTTGATCGCACTCTGAAGCAACACGACTTCGACTAGAGCAAGCACTGGCACACCTTGTACCGACACAACAATGGCAGCTCTGCTCTGCTCGTTGGGGTCTATGTTGATGACCTTGTGATCACCGGGCCATTGACAAGAACAATTGACTAATTTAAGGAAGAAATGAAGGCGAAGTTTCAGAAGTGATCCTACCAACACTCTTGTAGCAACACCTTGTCGCCAGAAAATGGCCACGTTAGTAGGCTAGGGTGGGGGAGAAGGGATCCATTCTCTCTCTCTCTTCCTCTCTAAGCCAACTATGAGGATGGATTTGGAGCGTGTCGGATGCCGAGCTCCTACTTGATGGATGACCGACAACAAGGCGCTGTCGTGAAGGCCGCGCACCGAAGGTGTTCAATTATGGGTGGCTACTGATTCCAACAAGCAACCTCGACACAGGTGGGCAAAAAGATCATAGGAACAAGCCCAACCTCTTTGGGCCAGCAATGACGACGCTTGCAGGCGTTGCTTTCCTTTTGCAGCATTGTTGCGTGATCTTTCCTCTCTTCCTAATGGAATTCCATCCTGGCTTCCTAGTGCAGGTGATGAAGACACTATGAACGGCCGAGAAGATCCATTCCTTAGGGATGTTGTGTTCGTGCTTTGCTCTTAATAACGGGATCTGGTTGTAGACTCGTGGTGTGGCTGTCTTTTTTCTTTTTCCTAGCTATAGCCTCCCAGGTTTGTAGACTTCTAATGTTTTTACTACTCTATCAATAGAGACATTGCACTATCTTATTTGGATTGTTTTGAAAAAAGAACTGGATGTGTCACCAAGTGAGTGGATTTATGAACAAGCCATTCATTTAAGCAGAACCATGCCTTAGACGTCATCTACTTAATAATCAATTGCTTGCTATTCTCACGGATTGCTCATTTGTTTACCAATTTTAAATATTTGCCTTGCTTTAGCCCTTCCTTCATTTGATACTTCTAGTACAATCTTTATGGGGGAGAACCCTTTATCTACCTCCCGAGCTACACATGTAATTGCTAAAACTAGTTGATAGTCATCTCGCAGGAGCAAAACGAGTCAAACGAGGACAAGCCCCCTAGATTTCACTTTGATTGAGTACTCTTGGCATGCTCAATTCTTTTTCCTCTACTTCGGTAACTAGATGCTTTTAAGCTACTCTTGTTGCCTCCCGCGAAGCTTGTGAACTGGCATGGGGCCGCAGGCCGCGTGTGGCACCACAACACGGGGGTAGGCAGGAGCCCAACACAATATAAGCTCAAGAGGTGAGGGTGCCTAGGCGCCCAACGGCTTGGGTGTTCCACGACATAGTTACTGTGCGTGGGACGCGACACAGGAGTGGACAGGAGCAGCGCTGAAGCTCGGCTGATACAAGATGCCTTTGAGAAACAAGTCTAGAATTTGTCTAAGATGACATAAAACTTAAGGAATATCTCTGATAAGTGGTTAAATTGCTCATTTGTTAAGAGTAGATACATTGAGAAGCATGAAAAGCAATAATGGGAATAACATAAGTTCTCAAGCAAGAGGAAGGGGTCATAATGGAAGATGAACAGTTGAAAAACACATCATTAATTAGAATGAAGCATGGTTTTGGTTTCTTCAAGCATATAAACTACTTTTCATGATGGAAACATAGCTGTATTACATATCCCAAAACATCCTAGGTTGAGAATGATATGAGTAGAGAAGTTAGGGAAGGAATCTTCCAAATGGAACAAAACAGGGCACCTAACATGGGTGTGTTTCAAGAACTCATATGGGACTTGATGATGACCCTATCTGAGGAATACCATAAATGTGTTTTTTTATTAACTCCTAACTTTGGTACCATAACAGTACTAACAAAGGGACTTGATGATGGCCCTATTTGAGGATTTCATAAATATGTTTCCTTTATTAAGTCTTAATTTGGCACCATAACAGTACTAATAAAAAGATAAGATGAAAAAAAAACATATCAACAACAACACTTATGATGAATGGACAATTTTGGAAAGTTATGTGTCAAATGACATGTTCGACTCTGATATGCATCAACCAAGTGTCAAATGGAGTAATATCAAAATTTGATTTTTAAAGAGACTTGACAAGGTCAAATGGTCATATCTCTTAACACTTAATGAGGATAAAAGGGTTCTGACTAATATGGCACACTCGGATTGAGGACTTTTGTCGAGGGTAGTGTCTGCATTTAAAGTAGTTGGATATTAACCCGTAACATCCTTCTCAATACAGTTGTTGAAATGCTCACAATTTTGATATCAAGAGCTATGAAGGTACGACAGATAGAAAGATTGTGCCACCTCTTGTGGTGGGTGACGGTCTATCCACATCCTATAATATGCTAACAATATGATACATGTGGACATAAAACTTCTGTTATGCCCACTCGAGCAACTCTCCAGGTTAGAAATAAATTTTCACCAAAGTTGGTTATTTTGCTTTAGCAAAGACGAACTCATTAAAGATCAATACAATCAACCATTCACCAAAGGAATTGGTTCATTCCCATTAAGATGTTTGGGCATACCAATGCACAATAGGAAATTAAACAATACTGATTCGACATGGTAGAATAGCACTTTGAGGAAAAACTTAGCAATCGAAAGTGCAGACAAGTCCTAATAAACTCCACAGGTAGTCTTCCAATGTTCATGATCTTCTCCCTCAAAATACCTAGAGAGGTTTGCAAGCTGCAATATTTCAAGTCCAGGTTTTCCGAGCAAAGTGATGTTCTTCTCCTTTGAAATATAGGTGCACTAAATGTAGCATTGTTTGCCAACAGAGTGGTTAAGGGGGTTCGGGTATCCAGGACCTTGACATCAATAAGAAAACATTATTAAGGAAACTATTTACAATCTATTCATGCCTCCTTTGGGCTTATTACCTATATGAAATAAAAACTCTAGCCCAAACAAACAAGCAATTTTTCCATTAGGCTAACTGAAGTTATAAGCTGTTGTTGCACTAATAAGCTAAAAGACAAGTGGGAGTATTGCTTTTTTGCTTATGTGGACTACCCTTAGACCTGCAGCTTGAACGTCCTCAGTCTGATAAACTACAAAAGAAACAAAAAAGCTCAAAAAGCTTATGGTCTACTCCCTCCGTCCCAAAAAAAAGTGAATCTAGGACTGGATATGACATATTCTAGTACAACGAATCTGGATATCCAGATTTGTTGTACTAGGATGTGTCACATCCAGTACTAGATTGGTTTTTTATGGGACGGAGGGAGTAATTATTTGAAATAGAGTTGGGGATAATGGCAGGTTCTACAAATATGCAAGGATATGTTGTTTGCAGGACTCCTATATAAAAGTATTGCCTCTTTGCATATGACTATACATATCCAATTGGCCCCATATAAATCATTTGTAAGTATTGATTTGAGTATAATTAATTATTAACTACATTTTATATTTTGAACTTTCAATACAATTTGTTGGGATTCATCTCAACACACAAACTAGATGCTAATCCCTACTATCACGAGAACATGTCATTTGAACATGGCTTAAGTCAAAACTTCAAAATTTTGAAAATCGATGTTTTTAAAAATATTTGGATTGTGTAAGAAAATCATGTGTAGACTTGCCTCAAAAATTTACTTCCATAATATTCTAATTTTCTCGGTTTTACAAATGTTTTGCACTGGAATTAGATTTTAGTTCCATTTTGAAGACCGTGTATATCCATAACATGTTTCTTTTAAGGACCATGTAAAAGTCTAAAACAAGTTTTTGTGACCGGAAAGCTAATAAAGCTAAGCCAAAACAAAGGTCCAAAATGAAAATGGGATGTGGCAAGATTTCTTAAGAACAAAATATCTACTACTTTCGTCCCATAAAAATGATTTTCTACCCTTGAACCTTTGTCCCATAAAAAATGTATTTCTACCAATGTGGGACCCAACAAATTAATTACATCAAAGTATGTTGCCTTGTAGTCTTCCTTCCTTCCTTTTAATCGAAGTTTATCTATAGAATGTATGCATGTGGTGTGTTTATTAAACAAGGTTATCATGGTAATTTGTGTATCCTCCTAATCTATCCTTAATTCTGTAGAAATTCAATTTTTATGGGACAAAGGTTGTAGGAGATAGAGGTCTTACATTGTAATAGGTGAGTTTGGAAAGATATTTGCTTGGGTGCTACTTACTCTTATTAAGCCACAATACTCCGCATCTAATATATCTAATATAGTGCGAAGAAAACAAGACACTGTCACCCAGATGGTCCTTTCTAGGACTCGAAGTGGATAAGATATGTAGCTTGGGACCATCTATTTACTAGATTGGTAACTGTGCAAGTAATGAAAGAGGGACAAATTTACATTCTAGTTGCATCAAAATGGATTGTATTCAATAAAGTCTATGTATGATCCACTTGCTAATTACAACATCACCACCACTAATAAAATAGTGTGCAAGTTAAAATACCATTAAATGTAAGGTATTTTTATGCTACTAGAACTTGCTTTACAAAATACTCTTTAACAAAAGAAAACAAGAGATGTTAAGATTGTCAAGTTGTGCATGCAACGTTTTTAAATCCCCACTAGCTTTTCTCAAATACTTGGGAATGGCTTGTTAGTTTTTATCAAAGATGTAACAACACAAAATTTTGTTTAGCAAAAAAAAAAAATCTCAAATTCACGCAAGTTATCTTCATGTGCACTAAGCAGGGTGTGGGGCGCGGTCTTAGGCTGCCTCAGCAAGAAGAGCGGTGTGACGAGTTATTATGGCAAGCCACAATTTGGAAAGACTACCATGGGGCTCGTCAACAATCGTGGATAGAAATTTAGCAATAGGCTTTGTGTGAGATGTTTTTGTACTTCATAAACTACAAGACCATATTGTTATTTCATACACTTCAACTGTTTGGTATGTACAATTTGTAATGCTCCGTTTTGTTCTAGGAATTAGGGCCAAATCCGATGAATGAAATTTGGCCCAATTCATTTCGGGCATTTGGAAGACAAGTTAGGAAAGAACTGAATTGTTGTCCCATTTCCATAGAAACATACCATAACTTGAAGAGCATAGGTCCAATTCATTGAACTCCAGGCCTAAATTGGATTATACATGGGAATGCATGTCTTCTTTTTTCCCCTTGGTAATCACCCACCACCACCTGTTCACTACCGTGCCCTCACAAGCTCCACTCGGCCATCTAAGCCACTACCAACGACCTCCCACTCCATCCTGTGTTGTCCTACAAGATCTATCAATGACATCCTAGGCCATCTCCACCGTTGAAAACTTTCCTTCAGCATGTCGCACACACTTAAGATCTTGCCGCTGGCCACTAGCCTCGCTAGCCTCAAGGTCCTATCGCCACCTACATTAACGACCTCGTTCTCTCTTCTAGATGCCACCACCTTCTGTCAGAGACCGACCTGGCGGCTGTAGGAGACCTGGCCTTCCTCAAGATCCAAACATTGGTTAGCTCGAAGGGCATGATCATAGGCTAGAAGAGCTCGATTGGCACTGCTTTTTCCAACGTGCATTTGCTCTTGATGTACTCAAGTTGGTAGTGGATGGTGGATTTTACTTAAAAAGTGTATAGATCCCATTAAAAATAACAAGAACGGGACCAATACCAAATGTAAATTAGTCACTAACTAACCCAAAAAAGCATCTGGTTTTCTTTTTATTGATAGCTATTGACCCTAAAGAATCTCCAAAAAGCATATTCAAGAATCACGGTTGACTACAAACAAAATCTGAAATCTGAAAGCCTACCAATCAAGTTGATTTCATCATGGGTTTAAAGTTCCAAAGGGTTGCTTAAAAAAACATTTAGTAGGTGTAAAGTGTTTATGTTACTGTTAGGTTCTTAACAAACACGCAATATTGAAAAGACCAATATGTATGACCAGAAAATAAAAAAAACAAATATCTCCTGAGTAAAAAAAAAAAAGGACCAAGGATTGAAAGTAAAGGAAAGGAACATTTACATACCTGATAGCGATCTCCATGACCAGCATGAATAATATCAGATACACCTACTTCCTTTTCTGCACATCTTACACATCGTGCATCAGTCATCTAGATAAAACAAACACCAAACTCAGAGAACCGTAAAGTAATAACTCTATGTGAAAATTCAGTTATCATGATGAACATTCTTCAATCTTCCCTTGCGTAACTACAATTACTGAATATAATACAAATGATGTACAGTACCTGCAACTTCCTTGATTCTTCAGGTTCAGATGTTCTCTCTGCTGCAGTCAAGCCAACCTAAAATGTTCAGCAACAACAATTAGAATTTAGATAAGAATGGAACAGAAAGATATTTAAGTTAAATGAGGAACACATCATAATTATAGCAAAGAGAATATATTAAAAAAGTTCATTGAAATAACAGGTGGCTGTTACAGAAGGAGACATATCAGGTTGAAGTGTGCAACCCACTAAAAGAGAATCTTCCAGAAAACCAAACTTTAGTCCATTACATTTTCGTCCTCCATTCTAATATACATTATGTTCAAAAATACATTTTATATTATCTTAAAAAAGCAATGCTCAACATTTATTGGTGCTTGAACCAAATTGGTTTTGCACCAGACATGCCTCCTATTTGAATTTATTGTAGAAAACTAGAAATAACTACAGTTATAACCAACATGTTCTATACTCCTATCAACTAGGCTAAGGCACTAGAACCATGGATACAATCATAGCCACAGGGAGTGCGTAAAAATAACCCGAAGACCAAACCAAATTACCCCCTTTTTTTGGTTTTAGGTTACTAGTTTGGTTTTTGTTTTGATGCAGTTTCATACAAGAAACGAACTGTAAAGTACATTTTGAATTGAAAGAATGCAAAATTCTTGAAAGATGGTTACACCTTTAGTTCATCGGGAGACATTGTTAACAGGACTGGAGGATCAAGCTCCTTGTTCATCAGCCGGTTTCGTAGCACAGGGCTATTCTGCAAATGAAAAACAGCAGCAATCTGTTAGGTTATCAATCAAATTATAATTCACAGAGATGTAAAGGTTGGGTGAGTTAAAAACCTTTATGTCGTTAAGAGTACAATGACACAAAATTTTAGTGGTTGCTATTATGATAAGTAGAAAACAACATTTCAGACTAAAGAAAGATTTGAGCTTAGAGTCTGGAGGAGAAAGTTTAATGGTGATGTGAGTTACAACAATAAGAAAATTACCTAGTATTATTCTTGTGAAACTGGTGATTTCTAGGACTAGATATAAACTAATAAGTGAACTGTGCAGTTGTCAGCAGGACATACCTTGATGTTGAACAGTAACTGTCTCAATTTCTGGTTATACTTCTGGAAGTCAGAACCAAGAGCTTCATAAGTAGATCTTTCTAAGGAGGCCATTATTGAAACAATCACATCAGGTGAATAAGATTTTTCATTGTCCTGAAAACAGATAATCAGAAACCATCTAAGGAGGGAAGGCAAATAAAGAAAACAAAACAACAAAACACAGGGAACCAATGAAACAAATAGAAGGCTTTAGTGAACATATACTTCTTATAAATCCCAATAATAAAAGAGCATGCAAAGTTGCCAAGAGATTACATAAAAAGAAGGAAAAAAAAACATGTGCCCATCCGAAAAATAAGAGGTCTAACAAATAATTTTCAATGAATGGCACTACTTTCTCGATGAATATAAATCTACGGAACAAGGTGACATAAATTTAGCATTGCAAAATTGTCCAAAGCAACAAACATGGTAATCACAGTCCACACTAACAAAAATTACTGTCTTCTGTGCTCAGTACATGAAGTGTGTGATTCATTCAGTAATAAAACCCTTCTTCCGATTTTTAACCCGTATGAGGTTCAGAGACCATGTAACTGTGAGCATGCTTCTTTCAGGTCCTTGTGATTCTGTTATCATGTTACTTCTATCAAATTAAACATTCTCAACCAGAGGCTTACACGACTACTAATAAATGACCGATTGACCGTTGCAAATGTAATAGCCCTATGCTGTATTTCTCAGTGCTGAGAGGCAATCACTAGTATGCCTTAGCAAACAAAGTACACTGACCAGTGATAGATATAGCATGGTATGACTTGATGCTTGCTCATTTAAGCATCCATCAGATGTTGTGAGTTTTACTTTTAATCTTTATGTTTGCACATTAACACAGAAAGAAAAATGCTTGACACAAACAGAAAAAAATATTCAGTATTGGCAGTGCAGCGAAGCAATCACTAGTCCAATAATGCCTTGTCAAGTGAACCCTGTAGTTTGTAGTCATCCCAGGCCACTTGTCTAGAGAACATAGGAACAAGAAAAGACGGTTTACTATCGATACTCAGAACCAAAAAAGTGTTAATGTTAAATATAACAGTAAATTTGTAGTGCATATACAAATTTCATGACACCACCAAAAAGATGAATAAGCTTGTTGGAAAGTGAGATGATAACTTAACCTAATGTTACCAAGATAATTAACTGTAACGTTCCTATGTGGCATATTCCAGTTTAGAGTTTAAACCATTCCCATCACAGGGAAAGAAACAACTTACACCAGAACTTACTTCCTTTGCAGATGAACCATTAGTTGAACTTTTGGTAGCACCACCAGGATCAGCATGAGAAGCCCCGGCACTTTCCCTTGATGTTAGTGGAATAGTATCCACTAATTTATCAAGCCACCTATCACGATATTGATCACCAGTAACAGCTTTATACTTGACAAGGGTGGCATAATTCTTTAGCTTATCACTTCCAGGTGTCTCTGCTTTTCCAAATTGATCAGATTTGCCTGCTAAAGCATCATCTCTTGAAACATCTATAGGGAGCACAGGTCTCTTCCGCAGTCCTCGCTTGTTTGAGAGCTGATCATTGTTGTCACCAGGAGCATCTGCAGGTTCAATATCAGAAAGCTGTCCAATACGGTCTATTGTTTTCTTAACGAGAAGATCAATCTCATGTTGCTTGTTATCCTCATAATCTTTGTCTGTTAGGTTCCAAAGTTTCTTCGCAACTGTGTCATAGACCTTTTGGACGATGAATCCAGGGTGTTCCTTCCGGCTGGGAATTTTCTTATGTTGAGGAATGAAATGGACTACACACTTGTGCATAACTGACTCTGCTGGCACATCATCAATATGGAAACTATAAAATAACTCCCTCGTGTCACTTGCTTTCCAGCTTCCCCCACCCTTTTTGTCAGCCTCTTCTGGTCTATAAAACCACTGACCAGTTACTGATAAGCTTCCCTCAGTTTCTGTTATATCCTGTTCCAAGATTATAGTGAAGTGTTATTTCTCATAACTCACTCTGGAAAGAGAGAACAGATTACAGAAACAACTAAAATTGTGTAACTTTGCCTCCTCAACAACAAAAGGTAGGCAATGAGTCAATGATTTCAATCATAGAATATAGAACAATTGCTTGATACAGGTCATAGCTAATACTAGCATCAGTAAATCTAAGCAAAGTTCCATCATTGAAACAACATCGAGAGGTAAAAACAAGTGCATCCAAAACCAAATCTATATCTAAGTTCCTATTTAAAATTCATATCAAAACTGGTTTATGCTCAGAGTTTTGGAACGATGTTCATTTTCAAGATTGACATCAATATTTCAAACTGATCGGGAAGTAACAATTGTTCGCAAATTATTGCACCAAAGAAAACTAGCTATAAGTTCAAGCATAGAAAAAACCGAAAATCTGACACGATTTTTCACACATTTCTCTCAACAGCAAAGACATCATATTTCAATGTCAAACTATTCTTGATCATGTAAATAAGATATATGCATGCCAATATTAATCACAGATCTTGATGATGACGACAAAATGACGCATAATTTGAATGCCTAAAACAATTCCTTGATATATTGTCCAAATCCGCAACAGGAGTGATTCATCACAGACCTTGAGGATGGCGACATAGGGTTTCTCCTTGCTATCCTCAGGCGTGAGCAGCACCGGGTCCTCCTGCAAATCGACAACAATCATCAATCCGCAAAAGAAAAAGAAAAATCAGAATTTGGGAAAATCATCAAAAACCCTAAAAACCCTAGCCAAAATGGGAGGAGGAGGAGGGCATACAAGCTCGAAGGTGTTGCCCTCGTACTCGAAGGAGGTGTAATGCTTGCGCTGCTTCTTCCCCCTGCCGGTGATCTTGACGGGCTCCCCGATGGGGACCGCCTCGGTGTTCTCCTCCTCGCGGGCCTCCTCCGCCTTGGCCTCCTCCTCCTCCTCCTCCTCCTCCTCCTCGCTCTCCTCGGCGGGGCGCTTGGGCTTGCGGCCCCGGCGGCGGCGGCGGCGGCGGGTTTGCGTCTCCTCCCGCCGCTCCTCCTCCTCGTTCCTCCGCATCTCCTCCAGATCCTTCTCGTCCTCCTCCTCCTCCTCGAGCTCCAGGTCGTCCTCCTCGACGTCGTCGTCGGCGGCGGCGGCGGAGGCGAGGCGGCGCTGCTTCGGCTTCTTGGGGCCTGAGGAGGAGGGTGGCGGCGGGGGCTTCGCCTTGGGCGGCGCGTCGGCGGCGGGGGCGTCGTCGTCGTCGTCGTCGCTGGTGGTGGCGAGCTGCGCGAATCGCCGCCGCCGCCCCATTTCGCCCGTGCCGCGGAGGGTTTCCAGAAGAAATTGGGGAGAGCAGTAGAGACTGGAGAGAGAGGGGAGGTAATTTGTACTAGCCGACCACAGGTCGTGTCGGGCGGGCCAGTCGGGTCGGAAGGTTGAGCCATCATTCGACTATGGGAGTTTGGGCTATATTACCCATGTCCTAAAATAAATAAATACTAAAGTACTTCTTTCGTCTTAAAATATAATAATTTTTAAGGGATAAAATATAAAGACTGTTTAGGGGAGCTTAACATTTTAAGAAACAACTGGTTGGTAGCCAACTTTTGAGAATTTAGAAAAGCTGGGTTTCCCAGCTTCTGGCTTGTAGTTCATTTTCTGGATTTTACAACTACAACTTCTCAGAATTTAGACCAAAAGCTGAACTGTTTACGGGAATTTCTGATACTGGGAGAAGCTATAGCAAGCTAGAAGCTCCCCTAAATAGGCTCATAGTCTATCTGGACAATCTGTCCAGATTATCTAAATAATCTGTCCAGATTTATAGTACTAAATTATATCCCTCCACTTAAAAGTTATATTTTGGGACAAGTTTGTAGCATATTTAAAATTTGTTTCTAAAATAATGCTCTCAGTTTCAAATCTAGCTACCTTTGAAATTTTTTGAGGGATTAACGATTGAGTAAAAGGCCTAAAATGTTCTCGTTGAAGTTAATAAAGTGTTCGTTTTGATTGATGTGGTTGAGGTTGCCAATGCCTCTCACATTAGCAAAAAGACCTCCCGGTGCTAAAAAATCAGGCTAGACTTACGAGCCCGCCTTCTCTAATGAGAAATAAAACTATCACTATTTATTATAGCCTTGACTATCCCACTCAGGTGAACCAAATTGTCTCTTCTCTAGTGGCAAGAGAGATACGTGGGTAGTTTTCTTTGAGCCGGCATCAAACCAAACAAATGCTCTCGCCACACTGAGCTATAGCCAAGCATGGCTACTTTGGCACAGGTTGGCTTGGCAAAGGACGCAAAGTATTACAGCTTCCTTCAGCCTCAATCTTAAAAAAAGCCTCAAATACTTGTATTTTGAATTTTGAGACAGAGGGAGTACCTAATGAGAACCATGGAAGACAAAATGGGGATTGAAATCACTCCCACTCCCTTTTAGACCAAATCACTACAGCCGCCACCTTTTCTCCATGTTGTTTAAGTTTTACAGTTCCTTTGCAACAAAGGAAAATTAGAGGAATTTCAAAGGGTTTCAATCTTAACTTCATATAAGTCTCTCTAAAACAAAGGATTTGACTTTTAGAATTCATTTTAAATTCGTGTAAAATGGCAGGTTTCATGACAATTCTCTTTCTTCTAAATATTATGCTCTATCTAAATGGTTTTCCCTGTAGTTTTCATGTGTTTTCATTCTTTAGGATTAAAGGTAGTTTTCATGTGATATTCCTACGTCCCAAAGGATATGGCTCGTACAAGCCAGGTCACCCTATGCTTTATTCTCTTTCACGCATACACCCTCCGTCTCAAAAAAAAAAAGACAACTTCTATGGATAAATCTGAACAAATACCTGTCCAAGTTCATCCCTAGAAGTTAGTTTTTTATGGGACGGAGAGAGTACATAACTATATCTATACTAATATAGAAAGGAGGATTTTACCTTGTAATCCAACCAGTGAAATTGTCACACTAATCTCAAGCATTTACCACGAACCTATCATGCCAAAAAAATATACTAATATAGAAAGGAGGAGTTTACCTTATAATCCTACTTATGAGATCATTGCACTAATCTCGAGCATTTACCACGAACCAATCGCACCAAAAACGTAAAAAGAAAATCACAAAACATCCTAACCATTTGATTTGCTCATCCGATGGTTTAGATTGGAATCCTCACATTTATCCAGTCAATTTACCCGCTAACATAGCGATCTCATGCGTCCTCCCCCAATTCTCGCTGCCATCCCATATAAAAAAAATATAACCCCCCATCATTAACCCTCACCACGAGCGAACGCCATGCGCTATCCCTCTACGCGACTACAACTCGGGCGTTGTTTCACCAGCTTATACAAGAAGGTTTCAGTGCCTAACAAAAGGATGCTTCAGCTATTGAAATGATGAAACACAATTAAATCAGTCTTGAAACATTTTGCTACAACATCTGAAACATCAGTTTTAAAGGTGTTGAACATCAACAATCTGAATTCATCGAAGAAAAGAATGAAACACCACAGAAAACTTACTACAACATTTTGATTCAACTAATAAAACATTTGGATACACGGGCTGAAACATCAAAAAATCCAAAAAAAAATGAAACATCACCGAAAACTCATTGCAACATTTTGATTCAACTAATGAAACATTTGGATACATGGGCTAAAACATAAAAAAATCCAAGAAAAATCAAGTTAGACCTACCTCTTCCTCCACTTCGGTGCTCTCCTCCGGTCTTCATAGGGGCCGTCGGCGTAGCAGCGATGGTGTGCCTCCAGGGGACAAAGTTGCCGTCGATGTCGAGGAAGCCGAAAAGCGGCGGCGGGTGGTTGATGGCGCGGCCTGACGGAGGAGGCGGTGCGGGCGAGGGAAGTGGGGGAGAGGAGGCGGTGAGAAATGAGGCGATGCAGAAGGGCGCCCGATATTTTCCCCTCTCGTCTAGTGCCCGAGTCAAAGGATTTTCGACTCTCCCTCCCTCATGCCCCGGGAAGGCTGCGACCACAAGGGTCTTCCCGGCCAGTCACCGTCCCCATGACGCCCGATGACACAGCGCCCTGTCGCGCCATGGAGAGGTTGCGAGGGGCTTCCTGATTGTTATTGCCGCCGCGGTGCCCTCCCTCGGCGCTGGTCCACTGCCACCCATGCTGTGCCTAACAATGCCACAACCTCCCTCTACCACATCGAAGGGTAAGCTGTGATGGGCTTCACAGTCACCGCTACCATTTTGTCATGAGGAACCTCCACTTCTGGCACTGTGAGGCAATAGAGGGCATCGCCTCTGGTGGCGTCACGGTTCCACAACCAATGACTTGAACCATATATCATCGAGTGGGTTCAATCTCTTCTCCCTTTCCAATTCATTTCTTTTTTTTACTTTATTCCAGTTCATTTCTTTTGTTGGTGCGATTTGGTTGTGACTGGCTATCAACCGAGGATCTTTATGTAAATATTCCATTGACATGGTACTTTTTTTCCTTCTGCTCTATTCAATGAAATTGGCACTATCTTGTGCCGGTTCATTAAAAAAACATATCAACCAATGAAGCAAGTTCTTTTATTGTCTGGACATAATCTATTTTGCCCAATAGGTGTCTGATTAAATGCCACTGAAACAATCTGGAGCCGGTTTCTGCATGCACCCGTGTGATCACATCCTATAGTTTGATTGTCTAATAAAACTATAGGATGTGATATACCATTGCCGTTAGAATTTTTCTCTACAGCTTATTCAAGCATTCAACAATGGGCTGATTTTCAAAAGGAGCTATACAAGTTTTACATTGAACCACATTGTACCAAGTTTCGGTTTTTAGGAGGGATGGAGGAGATCTGGAAATTAGAAGGTATGCTGCTTCATTCGAATAGATAATGTGTATTTCTCAAATATATCTTTTTCGCTTGATTATGTCCCGTCTGCACTCCTCTGCAATATTTTTCTAATGGATGCATGCTGGGTATTTTCTATTGTTGGTGCAAATGGGTGAGCAAACATGGATGGTGATGGTATCCTGACGTCCAAATGTGAACCAGCCAATGAGGTCACCGTTATATCCCATTATTTTTCTTCTTCTTATTGTGTATTCAACGTATTGTCATGGTTGGCAATTTTCTGATACATTGGATTGCCGACTTTAAGTACATAGTCAATTGTCAATCCATGTGCAGGATGTCCAGAAGCACAGAGTGCTAGGCTTAGTGTGAGGCATGACGCAGCAGATGCGGCGATGTTCTTGAGTTTTTCTAAAACTAATTCATTGCTACACATTACTATTACCCTAAATTGTTGAACTACATCTCTGTGTTCATTATAGGATCTGAAATTCATGCCTCGCTATATACTACCTATGATTAGTCAGGATCAATTTAATTTTCTGCCATACTTATTGCTGCACATTACTTATATCATTAGTTTTATAGCGCTAAATTTCCTCTTACCACACAAATCAGTTAGAAAAATCCTCCTACAGTTTTCTTTTACCTTGTGTTCAATTGGAAAAAGATGTCCCTAGCACCTATATGTATTTTTGTGTAAACTCCTAATTCTGATTGTGTTAGAGCAAGTTCAATAATATAGTCCACTGCTAGCTCCAAATCATCTATAGCCAATGTAATAGCCAATTCATACAATAGTTGCTTACGTCTTGGAGTCCGTGCTACAGCTGGCTACAGATCTATAGCCCGCTGCTCTTCTCTCTCTTCCTTTATCTCTTTAAAATATGTTTATAGCAGGCTTATAGCCTGCTATTGTACCTGCTCTTACAGAAAGACACTGCCTGCACCTATAATGAATAATAAGAGTTAAGGGACCTTCGTATTTTTCATGATTGCCATTGCACGAATACCACAATCTGCACATGATATACAATTATACATCCAATTCTCTGTTTTTCTATAAAACATATATATAGTAGATGCAACGCAATTCTTTTAAGTTTTCTGTTGTCTGTGCTTGATCGAGTATAAAATGTTGGTATTGATCTAAATCATCTAATCCTCAGTTGGAGTTTCAACTTTGCTGATTTTTTGTATAAATAACATGACATATTAATGGATAAGAACTATCGGGTGCTCTCTAATAGCTTCAATTTATCAACCTTTCAAAGTGACCAGCGACTTGTATGAATAATTAACCCCCCTGCATGGTAACCCTATATTCTCCTTGGCATGCTAGATCCTCTCACATCCACTACCAGTAAAGATGATACCAGGTGGTTGTAGTAAAGATGCTACCAGGTGGTTGTCTTGATTTCTTGTCTCCTTGCTTTATCTAGAAATTTTATGATTTAAAATGAAATAGTTCCCTTATGTGATTCCTTATTTATTTTCTTGTAGAAATACTAATTGTTCATGAGCCTATATCTTTAGTTGTTAGCCGTGAATGGTCTTCTTATTTTGCAATCTTGAAAATAGCCAATTAATTGTGAAGTAGAAAATATTGTGGACTCTTTCTGCAGTTGAAGATCATAGCCTATGCATATCGTGCTAAGGATTGATTTGATTCTAATTTATCTATCAGCAAGTCTCTTGAACCTGAGTTACTAAGTCCCATTATTTACCTGTTTGTGTGTTTACATCTATGCACCTGTTGCTATGAAAACATTTAATTCAAGTCTGCAGAGGCCAACTCTTTTACTTTACATGGTGATTATGATCATATTAAAGCCCACATCTCCGATCTTTAAAAGTTGTTCAAGGGCCTCCATTGGCGTAGTATTTTCTTTCATAATACAATTTGTCACGCTTCATTTATTTTTCTTATGGAGTACACATGTTGATTTTAGTCATTGGAATTTGTTTTACCCTTTTGGTATGACATTTCTCTTACTGCTTAAATGATCTTTGGAATACCTAATGAGAAGTCCACTGCTAAATCAGTCAGATATTTTTTGCAAAATGGAACATCTATTGGCAAGTTCATTGCTAGAGTCCTACTTATTACTTACAGTAACCGGTGAAATACTGTCAGCAAAATTTAAGTCTAAATGAACTATATGTAGAATACTGAAGAACATGTACAGCAAGCTAGGAACATAAATTTAATACTTATTCATTTGATACTTTCTGTCAGATAATAATGAAAACTGTTTGAGCTGCTGGATTGAACTAATTAGGAAAAATCATTATATTTATAGTGAAATTTAGAGCCCGTTCAGATTGATGTCATTTTGAACTATACCATTTTTTTTTGGTAAAATTGACAAACATTTGGATGCATTTAGTTTATTACCAAACATTGATAATGCCTAAAGAATTTTGGTAATAACATATTTAATTGATTCTACCAAAATTTGGCAATGTTGCTAACTTGCCAAAATTTTGGCATTTCAATTTGGAAAGGTTTATTATGGCAGCAATCTGAACATGCCCTTAAAGTTGTTTCATGTTTTCAAAAAGTTGGATCTGTACTATTGACGGAAGTGAGATGGTAGTGTTAGTCCAATTGTTAGTCCCCATTAACCATAATGGTGTATCAAATCTGTTCTGGGACAAGGTAGGCCAATATGGCAGGAAGCTACTCTAAAGGATATAAAATGTTGCTGGTAAGAAGTGAATAATACGTCCACCTTTTGTTATTCAGTCTAGGTTGCCCATGTAGTATTTTTCTTGGTTTTTTTCATGTTCATAAAAAAATGCTTCAAAAGGACAATGTGGGATTAAGAAATGATCCTTTGAAGTTTTTTGTGTTTTTTTTGGTTGCTGTTATTGTTAAAGCCATATATCTTGCTCATTTGTGCTATATGATGGACCTACAACCAATTATTTATACAAAGATGATTAAGTTGAACATTCTAGATTCAAAGTGGTATATAAGTATTCCTGCTGTAATTGGTTCACTGCCAACTGGATGTCAAAAACGCAGTCAAAATTTGAGGCATATGAAGATTTATGGTATATGACACTACTGCCCCTTTGTTTTATTGATCAATGGCATATAGCTTGCCCTTCTGCTCGGTTAAATTGTAGGTTGCAAAACCAATAATTAGTTGAGCTATTTGATTAGTTACAGAAGTATAGAAAGCGAGCTACAATTCACACATATCTTTTCTTTTTCAGGAGAGTGGCGCATCATTTTATAGAGAAGTAAGTATATATCCTTTTTATGAAACAATACTGAACTATTTTATATTGTGTAAAACCCCCACAAAGTGAGAAAACAATTTGTGCAAAATTATTTTGGTTCCAATATGCTGGGTTTAATTCATATATTGAACATAACGTGCATTGCACATGCACGATCACTAGTTAGAATACATACTGAACTCTCTCTTACATGGTTCTCAAGCCAAACTTGCTTACATGGCCCAACTTGGACCAAAGTAATGTGTAATCACAAATAGGTACAACGTTCCATGTCATCAAAATAGTTTCAACTGTGGACTGAAGTCTTTCAGTATTAGCTGTTAGATCAAAGTCCCACCACTCATTTAAAACCGGATGAAAACCCTCTAACTCAATCCGAAGTGGTTTTGGTTCTACGTGACAGTCTAGTCAACAATTTTTTTTAAGAAAAATCAGTGGGACCCCACATGTCATACTCTCCCCTTTTCCATCTTTTTCCCTCTCACCTCTCTCTCTATCCCTCTTCCTCAAATCTCTCTCTCTCTAGCTTGTGGACTACAAAGAAGCCTCCTACCCTGGTCCCACCCTCCAGCCCTTGAGCTGGGCTTGGTAAGAAACAAGCCGGAGAGGAAGCAGTTGCCGATGATGAAGCAGTGGCTAGGCTCGGCAAGCAATGAGACGGAGGAAGCAACGACCGACAAAGTAGAGGTGGATTGAGATCCGCAAGCAGTGAGCCGTAGTTGGAGGGCGACAAGGAATGGTGCGGGGGTCTCGGGTGGTGGCGGATCTAGAGCAGTTGACGACACAATCCACTAGATCGATGACGAGGGATGCCTCCATCACTCGCCGCCCTAAGCCGCCTCAGCCGCTCGAGCTCCTTCGCCCACTGCTATGCAGCACTGCCTCCACATCTTGTCGGGCCCACTGGATCGACGATGAGGGATGCCGCCCACCACTTGTTGGTATCCCCTCTCCATCCTTTCTGTTGTCTCCGTCAGAGGTCGAAGAGGAGGAGCGCGCCAACAGAGGCCGAGGAGGAGCTGCCTCCACCGCTCGAGCACCTCCGCCCCGCCACTGTGTAGAGCGGCCTACGCGCTTACCATATCCAGCCGATTGACAGATTGGGAAGGAGAAGAAAGAGGGAGGTGAGAGGGAGAGAATTTGACATAAGGGTCCCACTACTTTTTTAAAAAAATATTAACTGGACTACCACGTAGGACCAAAACCACTTTGGATTGAGTTAGGGGGGGGGGTCATATGGTATTAATAGTTGAGGGTGAAAATAACTGTTTTTAGGTTTAGGAGGTAATTTGTACTCACACAATTGTTCAGGGGGTAATTCGGACTTTTCCTAAAAATATATATCTATATAGGAAAGTAGATATGTTTTGTTTTCATGACAAAGGAACCACATTTAGCCATGTCATCAAACTAGTTTCAACCATTGGATCGACAAGTCTTTCTAGTATTAGCTATTAGATGAAATTCCCCTCCACTTCCCCACCAAATAAACAACGCCATTAATCACCGCTCCATCTGAAGACTGTCTATTTAATCTGGTAGTCAATTGGACAATAATACAATCAAGATATCAGATCATCTTTACCATTCCAACCATCATTCAATCAATTCTATATGCATATGCTAATAAGAAAATATATATCTATATATAGGAAAATATATATGTTCTGTTTCCTTACAAAGGCACTATGTTTAGCCACGTCATCAAAATAGTTTGAACCATTGGATAGATGAGTCTTTCCAGTATTAGTCATTAGATAAAAGTCCCCTCCATTTCCCCACCAAATAAACAACACCATAATTAAATCGCTGCTCCATCTAGACTATCTATTTAATCCAGTAGTCAATTGGACAATAATACAATCAAGATATCATATCATATTACCATTCCAACCATTAATAAATCAATTTTATATGCGTATGCTAATAAAAATATTTATATGTATATGTAGGAAGGTAGGTACTTTTGTTTTCCTGACAATGCATGTATATATTAAAATTATACATCATCAACTTTATCTAAGCATATCATCATCTATTGCATTTACTGCAATTCACACATACATCTTCTAGACCTATCATAATACTCTTACCAATTGTTTTCACCATCTCAATCCAATAATTGCTTCTATAGATTCTCGTAGCAACGCGTGGGGCATCATCTAGTTTAAGTTATTCTTCCTCTCCCTCTTCCCACGAGTCAGCTCCTCCTTTGCATCAGACTTCAGCTTCTAACGATCATGTGGCTTAATAGGGACATGATCTGCTGTGGCTTCTAATGAAACTCTAAGTTCGGGAACCATACTTGGTGAACACTTGCATGGGAGGAAATCCAGGGAGCCGCATATCTTTGGTTTGGAGGTTGTCAACGATGACCTCAATGCACACCTGGTTGTTGTTGATGGTTATTAAGTACCGAATTCGACCATCAATTCCTGCATAATAGCAAACGAAAGAATATAAAATGGAATACCAAACTTAGAGGTAGTGGTTATTACTAACCGTTTCCACAAGTCTTGGTGAATATTTGTATGTAGGTGAAATATGGATGAAAACCACCCGCCACGCGACAAAATACACCTCTGGAGAATCGGACGTGTTTACACGAATTGGAGGCCCCACATGTCAGCCAAAACCACTTAGAATTGAGCTCAACCTAGTACAACATGTTGGAGACCCACAAGGCAACCTCCCAGCCGAAGGAGTGGTGGGGAGGTGGGCCAGAAGTTCAGCCGAACCGACCTCGGCTCCTCTCGCCATCTGCTTGCACATATACTCTCCTGATGACTCCCCAATGGCAGTTATGCATAGTTCTTGGGCTTAACCGACCTCCAAACCATCATTACAATACTATATAAGGAGGAGAAGCTCTCACCCTCAAATGGCACAACAAAGTGGAGTACAACCCACTTTCATACTTAGGCATTGCTCTAGTAGACTAGGAAGAGAGTGAGGGAAAGCTTCGAAAGGATTGCCCCAAATGTCGGAGTTCTCTCCAAGGGAGTTCCGGAGGAGTGCCGGAGATATCAACATTCTTCTACGGGAGTTCCGAAGGAGTGCGGGAGATGTCGGCACTCTCTCTGATCTTGTACATCGATGGAAGCTTCGTTTATATAAGTAAGTATTCGTGATTTCCTTTGGTATTTATTTTTCTTATTATTTAAGTAAGATATATTCTCATCATTGCAAGTACATCGATCTGCTTAGGTAGAATACCTTAATCTTTTAGCGTGACATCGAGATCAGGGTAGTAATTAATAGCCTGGACGTGGTATCTAGGCTGGAGGTTACCTTTCTTTGTTGTGTGCTCCATGGGTTGTAGAGGTAGGTCGCAGGTGATGACACCCTTGTTCGTCCTTTGTAATCCTCCACGTTCGGGTACATCATAGAGCTGTAGGCCGGAGTCTCCTTAGCAGACCAGGGGTAAGCCGGTGCCCGAAGCAATTGATAGAGTTTTACCATAACTTAAATTAAGATAATTAACCCATAGGAATCCTTCTGTATCCTAAGCCTACCAGTTGTTGTCCTTAGAAGAATCATGTTCTTAAATTATACACACACGTTCCCTATGGATTTGATACCCTGGGAATACTCTTGGGTGAAAGCTACAACGGTATTTGTCCACTTGCAGATTATTTTGTGCTCGTAATAAATACCAAGAGTTGTCCTCCTTACCACCGTTCTAAATTATACACTGCATGCTATCCTAAATCTGGGGTGCTGAGCTCACCGGTGATGCCTCCACGAGGATGGTGATCCTCCTTCGCCTTCCTACTAACACTACGCCACCACGACGAGCTCCAGATCTAGGGTGACCACCGCATGGATTCACCCCTCTTTTGTAGATTCGGGCCCTCCACTAAGGCATGACAACTAGATCCTACTAAGGCGTGACAACGAAATTCGTGTTGGCAACTTTTTTGACAAGTTGACAAGCACGATCGCAACACCTAAACGTCTTGCGGTGATATAGAGTCGCCAACCACCTCGACCTAGCCAAACGGCTAAATCATGATGGGTTTTGTAGAAAAACAGCTAAACCGGCTAGCGAAGCCGATTTAGAGATCAAAATCAGCCTCTGGGCCGATTTAGATCGATATGAGGATAACTACCCGTCTCGTGGGCAAAACGGAAGGTTTTCAGGACAAACCTACAAAGAGGTGTCGCACTCTCGCAGCGGCGGCGGACGATTTACAGTGCAAATCGACAAAGATGGACTAAAGCTAGGGTAAAATAGAAAACATGGTAAAAGAACGATTCAAGTAGATTGTATTCGGGGGGTTTACAATGAACCGGCCTTGTCCCTTAAATAGGGGTTGGTCTTGCCCTCTACAGGCCCTTCTCCACATCCAACTCGGGATAGAAACCAAAGGAAACACGAAACATAGCCTTCTCGAGTAAGGAAACCCGAGACCCGATGAAAACAGACTTGGACTCGGACCCTGACGGTCTGACCGCCTACAAACCTGCGGTCAGATCGGTCCTACTAGCCGGTCAGACCGCCCACATACCTGTGGTCTGACCGGCCTTATGAAGGAAACCTGACACTTTCCAAACTTTGGCAATTTTCCTCCATTTCATCCATAGGTGCCAAATTTGGGTGTAAACACATGTCCCCCCCCTGCCTTTTTGATGAACGTCGTGAATCTAAAAGCGTAGAACATGTTGTCTTAGGGTGATAATCCAATTACCGGCCACGGGACCTCTTAAGCATCTTGCCAAATGCTAAGGAAGTATTTCTTCAAGTATTTCCCATGAATTGCTCTTTGAAAATACTGTCTTGAAATGCCTCCATCTCTTTCAAAGTCTTTAAACGCTTATCGTTAACGTCTTCAAAATTACCTCCCAGGTCTTGTAATCTTCAACCGACAAGTCGTCTTGCTTGAAATACCGAAGAGAGGCAAGATTTACCTCAACTGGCAAAACAGCTTTTGTCTAGAAACAAACTCAAAAGGAGTGACTTTGATAGCACTATGTTTAGGTATCCTATGAGCCCATAATGCTTCCGGAAACACTTCATGCCACTTCTTTTGACGTTCTTCATTCTTCTATTTAACTAATTTTAACAATGCTTTATTACTTGACTCGGCTTATCTATTAGCCTGAGCATAGTAAGGAGAAGAACTCAACAACTTAATATCATAAAATTCGGCAAAACTTCTCACCTCATAAAAGAAGCTCCTTGATCAAAGTTTAAGGAATACCGAATATATGAACAATATGCTTCAAAATAAAGCCAATTACCTCCGTGTAAGTATTAATCTCGAATTGCACGGCTTCGGCCTACTTAGTGAATTCGATGCAATTAGCACGAACCGATGCCCTTTTGATGACGAAGGATAAATTTGACCAATGAAATCCAAATCCCAACTTCGGAACGGCCATGGTTTGATTGATAGGATTCAATACAGCGGTAAGCGCTAATTGAACATTGTTGATCCGTTGACAAACTTCACATCCTCTATAATACTTAAAACAATCATCAATCACTTTAGGCCATGAAACCCCGTTCTTCTAAGCAAGCAATTTATCTTATGGACCGATTGATGAATTCCACAAATCCCTTCATGTACTTCTCCCATAGCAACCTTAGATTGATAAAAAAAGTACTCCATCTATTTTTCGGCGATATAATTCTCTATCAAGCAAAGTGTATTTGAACGCTTGTCGCTGAATCTTCCGATCAACCTTAAGACTAGGGCCTTTCAAATATTTTATCAAAGGGATTCTGCAATCTACTTCTAACTCATGGGCACAAATGTTCGAATTCACAATTAATTCGGCATTTGAATCAATTGTAACGTGCCCCCCAGCTCTATGCCCGGGATCGGTCAGACTGGCCACGCAATGCCGGTCAGACCTCCCTGTCTGCCCGGTCAGACCGGCAATGCACAACCGGTCAGACCGGCCGTGCAATGCCAGTCAGACCACCCCTGGTCTATGTATTTGTCAATTTCATCCAAACTTTTGAAATCAAGCATCGACCTTTAGTATATAATTTTTCTTCACATAATAGCCAGATGCTTGGTGTATCAAATTATTGGACCAAAATTCCTTCTCTCTAGACATATGAAAAATTATAATATCCAACTAATATATCTAGATGAATACTAATTCAAGTGGTTTTTGAAACGATAATCATCATGGCATCAAAACACTTAGCCAATTGAAGTATGATCGATAATGAATCACCAAAGTCATATGTGTCACATGCATAGATTCCAATAAACTACAAATGTAAGTAATCGGCTTGAGCATGTATGCAAAATATTAACAATGCCAATGTTCCTAAAGAAAACAACTCTAAAACAAATCATCACATTGATCATTGACATTAGCCGAATTACTAATAAGTAAAATTTTCATGGTGCAATAAATATGAAATCTATATATTATATGGTGATCCATAAAAACACATATGATTTGGCTTTAAATAAATATCAAAGACTCATGAGCCAAATGATACTTTGAACAAATTATATGCCAATTTACTAATTCCACTACTTAGAACTGGCATTTGCAACATGTATGTATAATATCAATTTGATAAGCAAAAACACACATGTGCTAGATATCAAGCAATGTTCTAACATGGCATAGGCATATAACATAACGATGAACACCATAAACCCATACCTTGCCTTAGCATTCAACGAACGGCAGCTCAAAGATGTGATGTTGTATCCATCATCATTCATCTCTCTTGACTTCTTCATGAGCATATTGATTTCTTGCCCCCCAAGCAAAATCGGCTTTCTAGATTGCGCGATTTCGAAGGCGCGACGAATACCGCACAAACACCCATAGCATCATGTGAAGGAGACTTATCTCTAATGACCGATGATTCTTCTCTCATCAAATTGAATCCATCACTATTCCGTGAAATCACCGATCTTTTAACTTTTACTTCTTTAGGTCTCCACACTCGCTTAGGTGTTGTTCGAGGCTCTAAATTATTACATGTTTTGTTCTCTACATCTTCGGCCACTTTTTCTTTTTGACCTATGGCTCGACGACGTTGTAGCCTCCTCTTTTGAGAGCGAGATAAGCCAGAAGGTATCCACTTCGGCTGTGGTTGTTTCCAAGAGCTAAACAATGATTCTTGATATATTTGGTCGAAGTGGAAGCTCCTGTCTTGCTCTCAATTTTCCCACTCTTCTCCAATGCCCCCCGGTCAGACCGGCCTCTAGGCACGGTTCGACCGACTGCAAGCCGTCGGTTAGACCGGCCAATAGGGTCGGTTAGACCGGCCACGGGTTGGCGGTCAGACCAGCCAGAAGGTTTGGTATGACCGGCAGTAAGCCGCCGGTCAGACCGGTCAAATGTCCCGGTCAGACCACCGTTATTGGCAATCACGATGTCGCCTTCAGTCTTCTTTGCTTGTATAATTTTCATTGCATCTCCAGCAGGTACTTGAACATATTGAGACTCCTTCTTGATAGTAATGATCTCCGGAGTTTTGGCTTCTTTTCTCACCCACACCTTCTTCACCTTTTTCACCTTTGATCCACCGGACCGATTCTTTTGTGGGAAACGGTCTTGTCCTGAGTTAGAATGACTTGGTACTGTCCTAGGTGATTGCTTCCATTCTTGACGACACGGCATAGGTGGTTGAGGCATCCATGGCATATAATACATAAAAGGATAACCATATAGTGACATTGGATATGGATACCATGGCATCAAAACCGGAGGTTTGTATGGAGTTGGTATAGTTGATGGTTCCGATTGCTTTGATGTTTGACCAAATCTCTTCCTACGAGATGATCTTGGTCTTTTTGAATCACTAGTTTGATTATCAAATCGTTGACCGGCTAATCCTTTCTTGTACTTAGCCATAAGCATATCAAAAGTGAGCTTCGGCTTTTTAGCCTTCTGGGAACTAGATGACTCATCCTTTGCAACTTTATGATCTTCGGCCTTTGCATTATTGATCCTAATTGTCTCGGGCCGAGGATCCCCAATAATAACACTTTTCCCTTTTGTGGATTCGGCTTGATTAGGCCGAATCACTACTTTTTCGCTGTCTAAATCAGTAGGACTAATTGGGAGAGGATTACTAATAATTCCAGTCTTAGGCACCGATGAAGTATCAATCGGTCTTTGCTCCATCAAGCTTGCATCTTTGAAATAATCATGAAACTCATGCTCCATTTGTGACCGTGTAGAAATTGAATTAGGAGCAAGTAAACTATACCATGTAGATGCAAAGTTTGATAAAGAAAGAGGAAACAATTTTAACTTAAGCAAATCATCATTACCGGTCTTATCACATTGTTCAACAAATTGGCCAATATGCTCCATTGTTGTTCTAGCATCCTCACTTGTGAATTTTGTGAAGTTGGGAACCTCAAATCCTTATGGGTATGGGACCAAATATGTGTGTTCAGGATACGGCCTTCGATATGTATGCATAGCTACTTTGGATTCTATTTCACTACTATCCCGCAAGATATTGTCATCATCTTTTCCAACATCGACATGACCGATTTGTGATTCGGTCTTAGGTGATAATGCTATTTCACTTTCGCTTGTGATTCAATCCGAACCGTCATTTAGTTCGGTTATACTCTCAATGGTGTCATTGTCTAAACTAGCAACACAATCCGAACCATCACTTGGTTCGGCTATTCCATCATTGTCTAAACTAGTAACACAATCCGAATCAACACTTAATTCGGCTATACTCGTTACGACATCATTGCACAAATTATTACCACAATCCGAACCATTGCTTGGTTCGGCTATACATGATATTGCACTATCATCTAAACTAACATTTAAGCTATTGTCATCCACTCGACTTTCCTGAGCCAGAGCTTCATGCAACACATGATCAACATCAAGAAATATCTAGCCATTCAATCTCTCTTTAATAGAATCAAGCAATCCATCATATGCAATGTCAGCCAAATCTTTGTCAGTTATTTTCAAACTAAAACATCGGCTTTTAATATCTCTAAACCTTTCAATATACTGAGCAACAGATTCATTGTATTTATGCCTAACCGATGTTAAATCAGACAACCTAAGCTCAGTTTCACTAGTGTGAAAATAATCATGAAATTTTTGTTCTAATTGAGCCCAAGTATGAATAGAATTTGCCGGTAAAGAAGTAAACCATGTAAAAGCAGTACCGGACAAAGATAAAGAAAACAAGCGCAATTTATATGTATCCACATTACTAGCCTCACCACATTGCACTAAGAATCGACCTACATGCTCCCATGTGGTCCTACTATCCTCACACTAAATTTGGTAAATTCGGGAACTCTATAACCATGAGGATATGGGATGTTGTCATAGTAATCAGAATACGACTTTTGGTAAACATTAGCATAATTCCTAGCTTCAATCCCAAATTTATCCCTAATAATGATACTAGTTAACTCCCCCATATTTTCAGGCCTATGTGGATTTGGTGGTGGGTTTGGTGGCCTAAGAGGTTGTGGTTGCGGCGCAATATAATTATATTGGCTATACCTAGTATTGGGAGGATATCTCCTAGTAGGATCATTGTAGACATTAGGGATATATGGGGGAATTTGGGGACTAACAGTAGATACAGGGGGATCATGTACTGGAATATGGTATAAAAGCTCGTTATTTGTCATTGGATCTATCCCCTGTATTGGGATGATTGCGCCGGTCTGACCGATCCAGGGCCTAGTTTGACTGGCATCCAAAGGTGCGGTCAGACCGGTTTGGGGTCCGGTCTGACCGCCGGGAGGAAACCTGGTCTGACCGGCCATATGGCCAGTCTGACCGGCAGCGAGTGTGCGGTCTAACTGGCCGTCTGGCCCGGCCGGACCGGTTGAATGCGCAGCTCCTCCCTCGCCGGTTGTTTGCATATTTGCCTCATTGGTTTTGCTATAAATTTGATCTACATGGGCTTTACTAGTACTGGTAGAGGCTTTATCTCTAGATTGGAAATCGGCTATAAAAGAACCGAATTTATTCCTCAAAAAATCATTAAAACGAGATTCAATAGATGCACCTAATTTACTATTTAGAGCAGCAATGGATGAATCTAGTGTATTTGATACGTGTTGTTGATAGGAATTGATACCTCTTTATTACTTACCACATCAAAAGTGACTTTAGGCAATGGTCTAGGCTTGAGAACCACACCTTGACGGGTCCTGATGCACGATCTCATCAATATATCCTGCGTGATCGTCTCGATCCACTCCTCCATGGCTTGACGTTGTTCCTCATCAAGATCCTCCAATGTTACCATGTCGATCTCGTTCCCGCTCGTCATGGTTGATGAAGAAATACCTTGATTAATTTCGGCCATATAGCTCATAGCCAAAATATTTAGACCAAATAAATTAATACACGGTCTTATAATTTTCCTTGTATGCTACTGTACTTCGCAAAAAATTGGAGAATTTGAAGCTTCACGGGAATAACCGATACAGTAGGAATCGGCCCCCTTTCTTTTTTATGTGAACAGTAGTAGATCGGCTTGGATAGCATGATCTTTTTAGCACGTGCACAGTAATAAAAGGAAACAAGGCTCCTGCTGCTTGTCTCTCGGCAAATCGATCTTTGATCAGAATTTTTTTTTTCTCTACTGCCGTGTGAAGCAAAAGGAAACGAGGTTGCCGAGCCGGCTGCTGTTCCCTGTATGGATACGGTTTGACGTCTAGCCGTAGCCGAACAGAACAATTCGACTAAAAAACAACACCAACTCCGACGGCAATAATGATTAGAGTGTAGATTAATTTCGGCTGTTTAGCCGAAACTATCGATTTGATGAAACAGTATCCGACTAGATTAAATGAAATTCGGCAGTGATATGGCCAATTAGATCGTTTCCCAGCGGAGTCACCAAAAATCGTATTGACAACTTTTCATGACAAGTCGACAAACACAATCGTAACACCTAAACGCCTTGTGGTGAGATGGAGTCGCCAACCACCTCGATCTAGCCAAACGGCCAAATCAAGATGGGTTTCGTAGAAAAAACAGTTAAACCGGCTAGCGGAACTGATTTAGAGATCAAAATCAGCCTCTAGGCCGATTTAGATCGATATGAAGATAACTACCCGTCTCGTGGGCAAAACGGAAAGTTTTCAGGACAAACCTACGAAGAGGTGTCGCACTCTCACAGCAGCGGCGGACGATTTACAGCGCAAATCGATAAAGATGGACTAAAACTAGGGTAAAATAGAAAATATGGTAAAAGAATGATTCAAGTAGATTGTATTCGGGGGGTTATAAATGAACCGGCCTTGTCCCTTAAATAGGGGTTGGTCTTACTCTCTACAGGCCCTTCTCCACATCCAACTCGGGATAGAAACCAAAGGAAACACGAAACATAGCCTTCCCGAGCAAGGAAACCCGAGACCCGATGAAAACAGACTCGGACTCGGACCCTGACGGTCTGACCGTCCACATACCTACGGTCTGACCGGCCCTGTGAAGGAAACCCGACACTTTTCAAACTTTAGCAATTTTTTCTTATTTCATCTATAGGTCCTAAATTTGGGGGTAAACAATTCGATGCACATGGATATGCACCGTCGTGCTATGCCTCACCAAGCAATGTCGACTACCATGCCCTTCGTGCCTTGCTAGGGTCGGGGCATCTGGATCCAGCGCTACCTTGACTGAGGATGGCCATATCCCCCTTTTATAACTGACCAGTGTTACATCCTGATTTTCGTTTTAGGATTTATAAATTATTTAATAAATTATTATAAGAATTTATATTAAATATTCATTAATTTACAAGTGAAGTTAAATGTGGGAAATAAAATTTCTTAAATATAAAGCATGGCTGGATTTAATTTTTATTAAATTCTCCATGGTTAATTATACTCTCTGGAATTTTCTCGGGTTTTTTGGAGCTCAATTCCTAATTTTAATAATACAAACAACATTTCAGTAATTATTCACATATTAAATACTTTGAGTGTCCAAGTATGTTCAAGATTTTTCTTGGAATTATTTGAGCATTGGAAGTATTTTTAACAATTGAAAGATCATCTCATTGGTTAATTTATTTGGAAAAGCAATAAAATCTTCCTTCCTAGCCTTGGGCCGAATTCAGCCCATTCTCTCCCTTCCTCTCAGCCCGCAGAAAAGTCTGTTTTTCCTCCCTATCGCTACAGTACCTTCTTCTACCTCTGGACAGAGCCCGAGCCGTCTCGAGCCTGTGCAGCCGTGCCGCCTCTCCTTCCAAATCCGGCCTTATCTCTCGTGTTATTTCAAAATTAGTTGAGGGGAAATATTCCTCTATATCTCCTCTATCTTTTCCCCCAAGAATCGGGCTTTATCCCGAAGAAATCAACGCGGAATTGAGCTCGGTTCGTGTTTATCTCTCTAAACCAAACCCTAGGTTTTCCCGGCGCGATTCCTTGCGTTCCACGCCCGATCTCTCTCTCCCGTGGCTACAAATAGAGTCCCCTCCCTCTCCTCTTTCGGCCGCCACCTCTCCCTCTCTCCGCCGTCGCTTGTAGTGCCGTCGCCGCGCTCGTCTTCTCTCTCCGCCGCCGGCAGCCGCTCCAGTCGCCCCTAGCAGCCGCCTCGGCCGTCGCCCACCTCTCTTGGTCCGCAAGGTCAAGAGCAAGCCCGGCAGCCCGTCGTCGCCTTCAACCCGAAGCTCGCCGTCGTGTTTTGATCTCTGGCGAGGCTCTGCTACTCCACCCGTCATCGCCAAGCTTCGCCGCCACCTCCATTGGGTACGCAGCTGCGAAGTGAAGCCCGGCCACCCCTCCATTGTCGCCGAAACACCGTCGCCGCCGTGGACAGTACCTCGCCGCCATCCCGATCTCGTCGCCAGCCGTCGTTTGTCGTCGTTCGTCGTTGTTCTTTGCACCAGTGAGTTCACGTCGTCGTCCTCTTCGCATGGGTGTCCTCGGAGGACTCGGCCGGGTCTTCCGAGGACACCCATGCGAAGAGGGTATTGTCACAACCTCTATTCGGGTACTTTCCAGTATCACGACGTATGGTAGACATAATGTTGAGGTTGTGTCTTGTGGGTACAGTGGTACACCTCTAGCCAGAGTAAAACTATTCGAATAGCCGTGCCCGCGGTCATAGGCGGGTTGAGCAATGTTTTTCGTGATTAGTCTCACACCTCTCACAATAATTATTGATGCTATAACTGGTAATAATTTGCTTAGCTCTTGGTTTGGAGTTAGATCTTTACAGCCGGGAGCAGCATGGGCGTGTTGTTCAGTGTTGATTAAAATTGATGGATAATTACTCTACTGTTTTTACTTCTCTTAAATATTTGCTAAATGCTGCTTTTGCAAATGAGCCTATATTATGCCATCCTTTGTTATCCTTGTACACTTGCATATTTGCTGTGTGGCTTGTTGAGTATGTCATATGCTCACCTTGCAATAATCAATCAACCTCAGTTGAAGAGAAAGGATCCAGAAGGAGAAGACGTTTGGCTTATACCCCAGTTGAGCTGCCTGTGGGAGTGGAGCTGAAGCCATCGCTAGACCGTTAATTGCGCTGCTGTTTTTCTTTTCTTTTGTAAGTATGCAACGTTATTATTATGATGGATTTGTATATTAAATTGTCAGTTTGTGTACCTCGGCTGATTTCTGGATGAGGATTTTATGCACAAATTAGTTCGGAAATTACTAGTGAATTTCCGGGCGTGACACCTAGTTCCACTTGTTGCCAACTGAGCCGACTAACTGCCCTTTACCTCTTACCGATGTATGGGACTCCAGGCTAACTTTGAAGGATAGGGATAGGCACGGTGTGTGAGAGAGAGTGAGGAGAGGTGAGCTAGGAGGAGGGGGAGGACTTGGTGCCTCGGGCTGACTGGGGTTGGGAACTTATCACCATGAGTGGCTCGGCTATATTTATACATGCAATCGTATTAAGGGGGCCATTTGTAAAAATCATTTTGCATAGGTGGTTTCAAACTACAAGAGCCATCATCATTATTATAAGTGGATTTTGTTATGGTCCCCTGGTACAAATGAAACCTGGACGTCTAGAAAATTGTTTTTTTATAGTGAAACACCCGGGGTCCAACATGTCATTGGCACGGGACTTATTAGCACAACACCCAAGGTTTCCTTTTGTTTTGGACCTTAGCACCTAAGGTTTCCAGCAACATACACATGCGAGAAGAACAGGAAATCAGCTTACCTATGGGAGATTGGCAGCGTGCGATGGTGTGTGGGAGTGTGCTCTAGCCAAAGCTTGAAGATGACGGTGGAGCGGGTGTTGCATAGGGTCTAGGCTTCCTATGAGGGTTGTAATACGATCATTATAAGGGATACTAGGTGAAACCCTGCGTGTTGCTACAGGAGTTTACTATGATAACAATACGTAAAAATAATATGTAAAATAGCTTAAATAATATAAGCTTACATAAACATAAGTGTGCATAAGTTGATGTGATTTAAATTTAAATAGTATGTAGAATGATGATTCAAATGTAAAATTAAGATGATGTGGCTTTATGAGAGAACAAAATAAGGAAGATAATTTAGACCATATATCTAAGAGCTAAAAAATTAAGATGATATGTCTTAATGAGAGAAAAGAAGAAGAGAGATAGTTTGAACCATAGATTAATTATTTAAGGACAAATAATTGGTGTGATATGACATAATAAGAGAAAATAAAATTAACATGAACTAAGTGAGAATAAACTATATAGATATATAGGATATTATAAAAAATGATGGAGAGATATATTGAAATATTATGTGAATTATGTGGGATGATTTTACGTACTTACATTTTAAATCTCTAAAATTTAATAAATTATTAAATTATAGATAATATAGCAATGCTTGCATGATGCTTAAATGTAATAATTGGTAGTGAATGATGATGTGGTATCTTTGCGTGTTAAGCTTTATGAATTAGTGGGCTATAACTTTAAGAGAGGATTCAATGCGATGACGCAGGCTGGAAACTGTTGGCAAATTTTTTGGTCGAGCCGCTAATCACGATCGGACACCTAATGCTTTATGGTGATATAGAGTTGGCAATTACCTCGATCTAAACAAATCTAAACCAAGAAGAATTTTATAGATCAAACCAGCTGGTGGAGCCGATTTAGATGTAGGGATAAACAATCGTCTCGTAGGCTGAATAGAAGGTTTTAGGATAAACTTATAAAGATGATTTGTACTCTCAGCGCGAGGATGGACGGCTTATAGCACAAACCGATGAAGAGCAACAAAACTAAGCTAGAACTAGGTAAAAAAAAGTAGATGCAATATTAAAAAAAATAATTCAATTGGCTAAAAGGGTTGGAAGTAGATTGTTGTGTCAATTGAACCGGTACAAGCCGTGACCCTCGCACTACACCAGATCCTCACACCTCTGACGAGATACCAGTGACAGGCAAAGCAAATGGTCATTGATGACCGTCACCTTTGACGGGTCATACGGGATGCCGTCATCGGTGAGGCATCTGGCCACGGCCCGTCACAGGTATCACCTCACCTGTGACGGGCCGCAAGACTAAGCCGTCACAGGTGAGGCAGTGACGAGTTTTTCCTCCAACCCATCACTGGTATGACCTCACCTGTGACGGGTCTTTTCATTACAAACCGTGACAGGTGATGGGCGTCACCTGTGACGGGTTTTCCTCCCGGCCCGTCACAGGTATCGACCTACCTGTGACGGGCAACTCAATTGAAGCCCGTCAAAGGTATGACCAATACCTTTGACGGGCTTTTTTACCTAACCCGTTAGAGGTGTGTTGGATCTATAAATACCCCCCAAACCGCCAACTGCTTTCCATCCCGACCATTTTACTGTTCACAAATCGATTGGGAGGGCATCATCATATATTTTTCTTCCTATGTTGTTGATTTCAGATGGATCGTAGTTGGATGTACCATGTTCATCTTTCGTCTACAAAGTATAGAGAGGGGGTCACTGAATTTGTCACATTTGCGAAGAATGACATAAAAAGTAGGATGAGCATGTACATATTGTGTCCCATGTAGGGACTGTAACAATGAAAAGATGATCCTTGATAGCTCATAAGTGCATTCTCATTTGATAACGAATGGATTCATGAAGAAATATACCTGCTGGACCAAGCATGGAGAGCAAGAGGCGCCTGATGTCGCAGCTAAAGAAGTGTTGGATTAGGATGTAGAGAACACCGCCGCAGCTCGAGAAAGCATGTTCGTACCTTCTCCGTTAGGTGGAGAGACCATAGATTTGGACACTCAATGTCTATCTACAATGTTGCATGACATTGAAGACGCAGAGGACAACGACAGAGATTTTAAGAAGTTTAGTAAGTTGGTGGAAGATTGTCAGATGCCCTTGTATGATGGATGCAAGTCGAAGCACAGCAAGTTGTCATGCGTGTTGGAACTCATGAAGCTTAAGGCTAGTAATGGCTGGTCGGACAAGAGTTTTACAGAACTTCTTAAGCTGTTAAAGGACCTGTTGCCAGAGGGGAACAATTTACCGTAGACGACATATGAAGCGAAGCAAGTATTATGTCCGTTGGGCCTGGAGGTCAGAAGAATTCATGCTTGTCTGAACAACTGCATTTTGTATTACAAGGAATACGTTGACTTGGATGTTTGCCTTGTCTGTGGGGCATCTAGATACAAATGAGCAAAGAGTGAAGGTGAAGGAAGTAAGTCAAAGAGGGGAAGCCCAGCAAAGGTGGTGTGGTATCTCCCAATTGCGGAGCGCATGAAGAGAATGTTTGCGAATAAGGAACAAGCTAAGCTAGGGCACTGGCATGCCGAAGAACGAAAAGTCGATACTATGCTGAGGCACCCAATAGATTCAGTACAGTGGAGGACAATCGATATGATTTACCAGGAATTCTCAAAGGACCCAAGAAACATGCGTTTCGCAATGTGTATGGACGACATTAATCCATTTGGTGATTTGAGCAGTCGTCACAGTACATGGCCAGTTCTATTTGTTAACTATGACCTTCCTCCCTGGTTGTGCTTCAAAAGAAAGTATATTATGCTTGCCATGCTCATTCAAGGACCGAGACAACCTGGCAACGATATCGATGTGTTCCTTGAACCGATAATCGATGACTTCGAAAGGCTATGGAATGAGGGCACACGAACATGGGACGCATATGCACAAGAGTATTTCAACCTCCATGCGATGTTGTTTTGTACCATCAACGATTATCCGGCCCTTGGCAACCTTTCTGGCCAAACTGTGAAAGGGAAATGGGCGTGTTCGGAATGTATGGAGGAAACAAGAAGCAAATGGTTGAAGCATTCACACAAAACGGTCTACATGGGTCACAGGAGATTTCTCCCAAGGTATCACCCGCATAGGAATATGAGAAAGAATTTCAATGGACACAGAGATACAGCCGGACCCCCGGCAGAGCTAACAGGGACAGAGGTACACAACTTATTGATGGGAATAACCAACGAGTTTGGAAAAAAAGAGGAAAGTTGGAAAGACAAAAGAGAAGAGCATGTCGAAGGACAAAATAGAAGAGCATGTGGAAAAACAAAAGACAAAAGAGATGAGCATGTGGAAAAAGAAGTCAATATTTTGGAGACTACCATATTGGAAGGATCTTGAAGTTCGTCACTGCATAAATTTGATGCATGTCGAGAAGAATGTATGCGAGAGTTTAATGGGATTACTGCTTAACCCAGGTACTACAAAGGATGGTCTCAACGCCCGACGAGATCTAGAAGAAATGGGTGTTCGCTCGGAACTACATCCCATAACCACGGAATCCGGCAGGGTGTACCTTCCTCCAGCCTGCTACACTCTCTCGAAAGAAGAGAAGATTGATTTGCTAACAAGTTTGAGTGGTATAAAGGTTCCATCTGGTTACTCATCAAGAATTAGTAGGTTCGTTTCACTACAAGACCTTAAATTGGTAGGAATGAAGTCGCATGATTTCCACGTTCTTATCACATAGCTGTTGCCTATTGCAATAAGGAATATTTTGCCTCCTAAGGTGCGACACACGATCCAGCGATTGTGTTCCTTCTTCCATGCAATCGGCCAGAAGATCATTGATCCCGAGGGACTAGATGAACTACAGGCAGAACTTGTGAGAACCCTATGTCATCTTGAGATACACTTTCCTCCAACTTTCTTTGACATAATGGAACATCTTCCCGTGCACCTTGTGAGGCAAACAAAGTGTTGTGGTCCAACTTTCATGACACAGATGTATCCTTGCGAAAGGTACCTGGGGATCCTTAAGGGTTATGTACGGAACCGTTCACACCCCGAGGGGAGTATCATCGAGAGTTACACCACCGAAGAGGTCATCGATTTTTGTGTGGACTACATGTCAGAAACATCTTCAATTGGATTACCACGGTCTCATCACGAAGGGAGGCTTGATGGTGTTGGTACTGTTGGAAGGAAGATTGTTAGGTTGGATCGGAAGGTGTATGATAAAGCTCATTTCACGGTACTGCAGCATATGACTGAGGTGGTGTCGTACGTTGATGAACACCTTGCAGTTCTCCGACAGGAGAACCCAGGCTGATCAGAGAGTTGGGTCAGAAACAAGCACATGTCTTCTTTCAACGAGTGGGTGAAGAACCGAATTACCAGGTTGTAGAACTTGTCTAGTGAAACACTTCAGTGGTTGTCACAGGGTCCTGAATGGAGTGTCACCACCTGGCAAGGATATGACATAAATGGATACACCTTTCACACGGTAAAGCAAGACAGCAAATGCACATTGCAGAACAGTGGGTTACGCATCGAGGCTGCTAGTGACGGTGGTCGGCGTGATCAATACTATGGCAGAGTTGAGCAAATATTGGAGCTAGATTACTTGAAGTTCAAAGTCCTGTTGTTTCGTTGTCGATGGGTCGATTTTTGCAATGTAAAAGTTGACAATGAAGGTTTCACCACTGTTAACTTGGCTAACAACGCGTACAAGGATGAACCGTTCGTTCTCGCCAAACAAGTTGTTCAAGTCTTCTACATAGTTGACCCGTGTAACAAGAAACTACATGTTATTCATGAAGGGAAAAGGAGAATTGTTGGATTGGACAATATTGCAGACGAGGATGATTACAACCAGCACGTCCACGACATAGGTCAAGAAATACCTCTAGAAGAGGAGGAAGAAGAAGATGACGTTCAATATGCACGCGTCGATCATGAGGAAGGATTATTTTTGTAATTTATGTACGTAGTTTATGTCTACATGTCTGTTATCTGTATGACTCTAATCTTGTCGACATTTAATATCGCGACTACGGTATTTGGAGGGTATGGGGTCGTTGGTACTAGGGTATATGCAAGATTGAGGTAAAAGAGATAGAGACAGGGATTTTTATACCGGTTCGGGCCCCTGAATTGTCAGGTAATAACCCTACTCCTGTTGGCCAAAGTCGGTCGTTGCTCTTATTCACCATAATCACACTAATACAATATTTGGGGTAGCCTATCTAACTGTTGTCGACATAGCGGACTGAAGTATCATCATGTAGTCGACAACAGGGTAGTCTTCCTCCTCAAATCCGTGCCCGGCGAGATCAGAGACAGCGCTAGATCCCTATAGCCGGCCTCTGTAGGTACCAGATAGGGTCAGTCCAGGCATATCTCTGATGTCGATATCCGGCGGCGTGTCTTGGCGTATGTTGGCTTGTGTGTTGATCTTGTGTCTTGATCTATTGTTCCTTCCCCTCTCCTCCTAGGGGGCCTTATATTTATACCCATAGGTGTCCCCTTGTCCAAGACATGGTATGTGGTGGGTCCTGCCGAGATTTAGTCAACTACTGTTAGGTATGTGGTATCCATAACCCTGACAAATATGTTCACAATGATCAATAGTATATTGCTTATGAAATAGTCAAATAAAATAATTAAGTGAAGCACCCACTAGAAGTGAAATAAAATAATTAAGCAAGTATAACCATTGTAACTAAAATAAATTAATTAGTAAAATAATGAAGTACAAGTATAACCATTGCACCGCCGACCGCCGCCGCCCTCTCCGCTGCCATCTCCACCACCACCGCCGCCTCGACCTCTCCACCGCCGCCCTCTCCGCCGCCATCTCCACCCTCCTGTGTTCGCCGCCGTCCGTCCATCGCCGGCCCCAACCTCCCCGACGCCTGGATTGATGACACCGGCCTGCACCGCCGACCGCCTCGACCTCTTCGCCGCTGCCTCCCCGCCCTCGTCTTCGCCGTCGCCAGGATCCAGGACGCCGATGTCCTGCACCACCTTCTCCAAGTACGCCGCCACCCTCCCCCCTTCCTCCTTTTTTCGATGGATGAATTTTATTGTTTAGATGAATGAAATGTGATTTGTTGTTTCGATTGTTGGTGCTGCTGTGTAGATGAATTAAATGTGATTTGTTGTTTGTGGATGATTTGGATGAATGTAGGGGCTAGATTTTGGATGAATGCAGTATTAGAGGAATTTTTCTTTTGGTATTAGAGGATCTTAGCATGAATTTTGCTGCAGTGGATGTTCTTTTCTTTATGGATAAGAATAGATTATCTACACTTGTTGATTTATTTACCCTTGCTGTCTATGAATAGGTGAATTACATGAATTGTTGTTTATATACATGATTTATATACCCTTGCTGCTGCTGTTTTAGAAATTATTGTGCGCTGTTTTATTATCTACACTTGCCCCTGCTTGATAAATTATTGTGGGCTGTTTTACAAATTATTGCCATGTGTATGATAATTTTTTTTGATGCCTTGCTGTCTATATTTGCCCGTGCTGCTGCCTATGGTTGTCCTATGTTAAATGGCCAGTGATGAATGCTCAAGAACAGAAATACCTCTAAACTGGTTCTTTTTTTAATGCATAAGAACAGATTATCTACACTTGTTCTTTTTGTTATGCATAAGAACAGATTATCTACACTTGTTCTTTTTTATGGATTGATAAGAGGAGACTATCTACACTTGTTCTTTTTTCTGGATTGATAAGAGGAGACTATCTACACTTGGTTCTTTTTTACGCTTTACTTTGGGTTGCTTTTCCCTCCTAGTAGCTGATTTCCTCTTTTTTTCCCTTCATGCAAATGATGGTAATTGATGCATAATTTCTGAGCAAAACTGAGTCCATATCTTTCATAGTATACCCCGTATTACATGGATCTAATGCTATTTAGTATAATGATAGGAAATTTATAAGCTTTTTGGGGAAAATTAGACCATGACAACACTCGGCGCAAACCCGTCTTCCTCGACACCTGCGAGGATACAGGAAGAAGCAAACCTAGCCACGGAGACAGTTGCCGAAGGTCATCCCTCGACAACGGCGGTCGAACAACCCGAAAGTCATGGTAATTTATAGGATAAATTTTCACTACATGACCACATAAATTCTAGCTTGCACCCCTTAGCATATGCTGCCTTCTGTGTGTGCTGCAGAATCGCCCAAGGAACAACATACATCGATGTCGGGTGGGACACGTGCAAGTAGGTTGAGTAGAAACCCCCGGACACAAAATATATGGCCGACCACAATGCAAGTTATAAGAGAAGTTGACGCTAGTGGTAGGCCCACGGCGCCGAGGACTGTCATTGAAAGATGGTCTAACTGCTGCGGGCTGGCAGCACGTGAGAATTTCGGGATCCTCCATAAAGATATTGGCAAGGTCACAGAAGCCAAGAAAGAGCGAGTTTGGACGGCAATGGAGAAATGGTTCACATTTCCGGCTGAAGCAAAGGATAGCTCAAGCGAAAGGCATTCCATAAGATGGGCAAAGCTTGGAAGAATTGGAAGTCGAAGCTCTTCCCCGAGTTTGTCAACCCGCCTGACAATCATACGCCGTTCGATGAATACCCTCAAATAACCAAAGCGGTGTGGGAGGAATTCTGCTCTCTGAAGAACACCCAAGACTTTAGGGAATCAAGCGAGGCACATCCCCTATTGCAACAGCGGAATGAGCACCCGCATCGGCTGGGCACTGCAGGGTACATCGGCAAGGAGGCAATATGGGCCCAAGAAGATGCAGCCGCTGCAGCAGCGAATGTCCCTGCCCCGTTTTCGGACATCCCTGAACAAAGAGCTCGCAACTGGGCGCGAGCAAGGGGTAAGGTCAACCCGGACGGCTCTGTCACATTTGGGAACAAAAGTGATGCCGTCGTCTATCAGGAACTGGTGAGTTCACTACTTAACCTAACTAATTACCGTTCGTATGAAGTAGAAGTTTGTATAAATGACTCTTTTTTTTTGTTGGGCTTGGTTGCTGAACAAGCTTCACAAAGCGAGGTTGAGTCTGCGCCGAAGAGGCGCGAAGATGACATCCTCACAAAGGCACTTGGAACCAAAGAACATCCTGGCTGGACTCGGGGAATTGGCAGCGATGTGCTCTAGAAGCATGGACTCCCGCAGTACAGCTCCCAATACAGGAAACGGAAAGTCTCCAAGGAAGAGAGGAACGCTCATTTGAAGGCCGAGCTTAAGGTGGAGGTCATTCAAGAACTAGAAGCTAGCATGGACGCTATGGTGGAAGAAAGGGTTAACAAGGTCCTCGCCGACATGAATATACCCCGAGGCACAACACATGCTGTGCATCCAACTCCTCGTGCACAACACGACGTGAGTCCGTCATAGTGTAGGAGTAGTTGTGCATCCACAGAGGTGCCGGCCCTTGGTCTCCCGGTCGCACCACTAGCTGCAGTGGACCACATAGAGGTAATTGATGTTATCCGATCCATATCTAATCAAAAACCTTTACACGTTCCAATATTAAATTCAAACTTTACATATACAGGGCGTAGCACAGTGTGTCCTACTAGCGAGGGTCCACCCAACTTTCGCTCCCGAAGTCGCTGAGGGCATGGCTTTCAAACCCTCGGTTACAGATAAGGTCCGCGGCGCAAATCTGCTAGCTGGGTATTGTAGGATCAAGATGTCGACTAGAGGGGGGGTGAATAGGCGATTTAAAACTAAATGACACCTAATCAAAACTAACCTAAGTTGCTAGGCTCAGTGAGGGTCAACTCTAACTAAGCAACTAAGATACGTTTTGCAAACCTAGGATGATAGTGGCTCAATTATATCTCTAGGAAAGTAAATCACACTCATATGTCAATGTTTAGCAATCCTAGGGTGATATGATCTCAAGTATGTCTCTAGAAATGTAAATTGCACAAATGTAAATGCGACAATCAAATGAGACAATGAGACAAGAGATTTTTCACCGAGGTTCGGAAACTCGCCGGTTTCCTACTCCCCGTTGAGACGAGCCCAACTCCACAGCTCAACCACGAAGCCACCGCACGCCCCCTTCGTCAAGGGGTGGGAAAGGCGGGAGCCGGCCCACGGAGAGGACTACCCAAGCCTCGATCACTAGGGTAGTTCTTCCTTCACTCCGAAGGTGGTGAACTCCAAACCACTCACAAACCGGCACCGGGCCTCCTCCACAATCTTCTCAGAGAGGTCACCGGGCAACTCCTCCACAAGCCGTCTAGGAGGCGGCAACCTCCAAGAGTAACAAGAAATGACGCGGCTCGGAGATGATCAAGTGCCATACTAGCTCTACAATGAAGCAATGCACTTGACTCTTGGCTAATCAACTCTCAAACACACTAGATGGATGAACACAAAGCTCAAGTGGGTGTGTGAGAGATGCAAGGGGTGTGTATAATTGAATTGGGTGCCAAGAGAGTCCCCTTGTTATTGGAGGGGGAGTATTTATACTCCCACCAACCAAAACTAGTCGTTGGGGGCGAAATCCCCCAACTTTGTGCTCTGCCAGTCTGATCGGAGATATGTGGCCGGTCAGACCGTGCTACACTACAACGGCTAGTTTTCTAGCCGTTGTAGGGCTATCATTGGGCCCCACTGCCTAGGCCGGTCAGACCGACATGGGGTGGCCGGTCAGACCGGCCTCGGCTCGGTCAGACCGCCACCAGCTCGGTCTGACCGAATACGGCTCCGGCGGCTCGGGATCGGCCATCCCAGAGCATGCCATCCCGGCTATATGGCCGGCCAGTCAGACCGGCCGACACCCGCCGGTCAGACCGCCACTGCCTGGCCGGTCAGACTGGCTAGGGCCGCCGGTCAGACCGCCACTATGTGGCCGGTCAGACTGCCCCTGGTCAGGCCAGACAGTGAGAGGCAAAGAGATTGTGTGTGTGTGTGATGAAATGTGAGCACAAGTCTAAATGCATAATGACCTAATGTGGCAATTAAAATCATCTCTTTGCTAGGTCATTACCCCTCTTAATAATACGGCAAAACTATAAATAAACCAGCACAATTTTGATCGCCCAACGCCTCGATCAATTTAAAATGAAAACACTAGTTTACCGTCTTCTCTTCCTTTTGCTTTGCGCCGTCAATTTTAATCTATCGATAATCATCCATGCGCACACATGATGTGAACCTAACTTAAAATATATAGCTCAAAACAACGGTTAGTTCACAATTAGTGCTTGTCATTAATTACCAAAATTAACAACGGGGGCTTAGATGCTTCAGGTATGCCAAGGTGTCCATCGATACAGTAAAGGATACCTGGTCAGGCTATCCGCTGCCCGTGCCCCCCAATGATGAAATCATGACTTTGGGCGATGCGCGCAAGACGTTCATACAATGGCCCAAAGAAGACATAGTTGTGAAGATGACTCCTCGTCCAAGTCGACCGACGGAGCTTACACCTCCCAAGTCTAAGCTATCAATTGAGGCTCCCCGTGGACCGGCATTGTCAGTACCTCATTCTCCTGATGGAGCTGATATGGACTTGGCAGATATAGCTCAAAGCTTGGCTCCAATAAAGACCACAAGAAAGGCCGATAGCTCCCCACCACTTGACAAGGGCCAGAAGCGTGAACGCGGCAAGGGGAAGGACGGGGAGTTGGCGGCGGAGCCAAAAAGGGGCAAGGCTGCGACATCAATGCCGGTGAGCAAAGCAGGGAAGGTCGTGAGGGCGCCGATCCAATTTGAGCTAGGCATGCCATTGGTGGAGGACAATGTGTTAGCCGTGATGGGTATTGCTTGCCGAGAGCTACATAAGCAATACATGGAGCTAAGCAATGCCAAGCGACAAATGAGGGAGTCATCCATAGTTGGACATCACGACCACCAGCCGTTCCTATCGTCGCCTGCCTATATAACTATAGGCTTTGATGACCTCTTCGACCTTTTCGGGATCCGGAAGTTGGACACTGGACTTCTAAAATGCTACTCCTTGTAAGTGTAGACCATCTATACTTGTGATATGATTGGACTATATCTCCTAATTAAATTAGTTCTAGTATGTAAATGTTTTAAGGTTGTGTTGGATCAAGAGTTGTCGCCTTGGTAATCAGGTTGGGTTCCTTGATCCATCCATGGTGAACGAGGTTAATTTACGACAGAGCTTCACTGAGGTTGTTGACTATGTCAACCGGTGTTTATGGGCCCATCAAGACAAGGAGTACATCATGTGCGCACACAACCAAGAGTAAGAGGACAATACCCTTTGTATATATTGTTTTTGAAGTTACATTGGATTCTCTTAGTCATCGTACCTAAGTGGAGTAGGGTTACCTACCTTAACTCCAATAAGTCGAAAGATTATGATTTTACTGAAATCACCAAGGCCTTAAATATGACTTGGGGCCCATATGTGGAAAAGGGTGGTAGGCACAAGGAGGGCAAGGACCAACTTTATCATGACACCAAGTTCGCATGCGCACAACAGATCGGAGACCAGTGTAGTTTTCACGTGTACCACAACATGTCAACACTTCTAAGAGAGGTGAAAGATTTCCACCCTGAGGTTGTTGCTAATGGCGAATAAGCTCATTTCAATACCAACATTGCTATTCAAAACGTGCTAACCTCTGATTTATTAAACAGAAAGGTAGAGCTGGCTTCAAGATCTCACCCATCAACCCCCCTCGCTATCAGAGGCGAAGTGTGCGCCTTCATTCTTGCAGAAATAATGAACAAGAAAGGACGTTTTCACGTCAAATAGACTCATGAACTTGGCTAGATAATTGATTGTGATGTAAAAAAGATGTTTTTATAATTTCTTGTGATGTAAAAAAAGATGTTTTTATGGAGTGCAATGTAATTTACTTTCATATGTGCAATATTTATAGTAGTTTACTAAATTGTCATCAAATTTGATCAACTACGATTTACATTGTACTATTCATTGGTTTTCACCTTTTTTTTTATAATTGACAGGTCGTGGAGGTCGAGGACATTATGGCTTTAATCCATTTGGTAAGTATATATGCGGTTCTATGAGCAACGACCGAAATTGTGGCTTTCAAGGGGTATGAATTTGCCGTGCAAAATTGTGGCATTTGAATTGCATATGTGAATGATGTCAATTTTGAGATGGATCTGTGATGTTGGGGATTTGTGATGTTTGAGATGGATCTGTGATGTTATATTATGGGGGGGTGACTGGATTGTGATGTATCTGTGTTTCAGAGGGCATGTCTAGCAAATCCTGAGGCTAGCCAATATTTAGCATTTTTTTCTAGAATTAACTCATCAGTGATGGGTCGGAACAAAAATCCGTCAAAGGTAACCTCACCTGTGACGGACTATCAAATAAAGGCCCGTCAGAGGTGACCTACCTGTGACGGGCCTTTAATTTTGGGGCTGTCACAGGTAGATCACCTGTGACAGCTTCTTGAAAGATCTATGCACTAGAGTTGCCTTGAAAGGGGAGATTGGGATATCTATGATCCTAATAGTGCGGTGATTGTTTGCTGATTAATGACAACCCATTGTTGGAACTAACTATTTCCATGAGTTGGTGAGATTAGGTTAAGTTCTGGCATCAAGTTAAAAGATTGAAGCTAGAAGATGGACATTCTACCTTGATGAGGAGCAAGTGAAGACATTGATGATGCGGGGTATGAAGTGGCTATATATGGCAAAACGGTGAAGGGCAAGCAAGGCTCGACTACAATGGACCATGCGGGGGTGAAGAGTAAGAAAGAGGCTTGGCGCCGATGGACCAAATCCGGTAGTGAAGGGCGAGTGAAGGCTTTGTCGTGATGGACCGTGCGTGGCCATTTGAAGCTATGAGTAATCCGTATCAATTATTAGAAGACTGCAAGATGGAATGCCGAAGATCAAGAGGATGTGGTTCTCTAATGAACATCAAGTCAAAAGCCAAAATGGGCATTGATCAAGGCAAAGGTATAATTGATTTGGGACTAATATGCTTAATGAGTGTAGGTGAGAATAGTCCCAATAGTGAAATGGCGTTGACGTTGACAACCCTCAAGGTGAAGCAAGAAGATGACATTCTTAGTGGTGTATTAGTCTCAGGTTGCTTAGGAGTGGGCTAGGATGCTTGGAGACCCCCCCAAAACAAAGCGGCGAGAAGACTCGGAGCCGAGTTAGACTAGTTTACTTTTTCGCTTTGAGTTTAGGAAAAACCGTACTATTAAGAGGGGTTCCAAGTGTGGTTCTGAGATAACACAAGTGCTCTTAGTGGTGTCCAAGTGTTGAAATATTTTTAGGAGTTCTTTTTAAAAATGGCTCTACTCGGGACAGAGAGTCCCACCCGGAGGTTCTGTCCGGAACTTCCTGGCGCCGAGGTGAGGTTGAAAAATTTCCTAAGTGTTGCTCGGAAGTTACTGGCACCCAGGCCCGGAACCTCCTGGCAACCCTCCAGTTCAAATATGTGAGTAACGGCTAGATGACGTCACCTAGCCGTTATATATAGCCAACTCGACCCCAGCTCATTCTTTGGCCATTCCACTTTAGTTCTTGTGTTCCCTAGCTTGTTCTAGCCTCTCCCAATGTGATTTTGCTTCCTCCACCCAAATCTTTTGTATTTCTTGAGTGAGAGAGTGATTTTGAGGGTGGTGGTGAGGATTGGAGAAGGTTTTGAAGGCTAGGATGACTTGAGCACTTGGGGTATCTCGTTGGGCTGTCATTTGGAGCTTGTTACTCTTGGAGGGTGACCTCTTAGACGGTTAGGTGTCGCCCGCGAGTTTCCAACAAGGTTGTGGATTGACCCGGGCAAGTTTGTGAGGGCGTTATTCCACCTCCGAAAGGAAACGGAATACATGGTGAGTGAATTCCGAGCTGAGGTTTAGGAGGTCGTCTTGGTAGAGCAAGCCTCACTTGTGGTGTTCTCTTGGTGTTCAAGTTGGGGATCTTAGTGGTCACTTGAAACCAAAGAGAGGTACCTAGGGGTGTTGGCTTGAATACCGGAGACCTCTTCCTAGGCCTTTGCTTGGTGAGGCAAGGGGTTAATCAAGACCCGGCTCTTTGGAGCTCCTCAACGGAGACGTAGGATTCTCGGTGGAGAATCCGAACTTTGGGAAACAAATCTTTTGTCTCCTCTCACTCTCTTTATCTTTGTGATTGTGATGCTTATCTCCTTATTTGCCTAGTTGTGCTATCATGTCTCCCATTGTATGATCACTTGTGATATCTTGTGTATTTTCATGTGTATTACTCTTGTTTGAGACATGTTGTACCTCTCTATGGTTTAGGCTTCGTTGTGATTTAATTTACTTGTTGTGAGGTGCTTGAAATAGCAATTCACAACTGCCCGGAAGTTCATAGGAAGAACTCCGGAAGTTCCGGGCAGCTTTCTCTGCTTGTGAGAAAAAGCTGCCAGGAAGTTCCGAACCTTTTGCCAGGAAGTTCCGGGCCCTGATTTTAACCGCTGCGATTTGAAGTAAATTTTAGGAACGCCTATTCACGCCCCCCCCCCCCTCTCTAGGCGACATTCAAGGCCCTTTCACTTCTATCTACGGAGATCATCACCTCTGACGGCCTTTATTTAAAGAGCCGTCAGAGATGAGTCACCTGTGACGGGTCCCAACTGGCCCTAGGCTAGCGGAGACCAACACCTCTGACGGTCTTCTAGTAACTTGCCCGTCAGAGGTGGGTGTCACCTGTGACGGCCGGCCACCCGTCAAAGGTGACTGGACTCACCAGTGACCACTTATCACTGACCATGCGCGATGCCGTAAAAGATGAGGGTTTGGCCCGTCACAGGTGACCTTGGCCAGTGTAGTGTCGGCAACTGTGTCTACCAACAAAAATAAATTAAAGTTACTCAAACACATAAAATAAACCCAAAAAGGTTGCAGTCAGTTTTGTGCTAAGTTCACAGTGCGAAAGCGACTTAAGGTGCCAAAAGGAAACTAGTTACTTCAATTTTTTAAATGGGAACTGGGAGATATTTCAAATGGGTACAACATTTTGTTACTGAAACTGTACCCTATATCGTGTTCGTGTGCTTCATTTGGAATTTTGACACAGATAATTAATCATTAATAAGATCTCAGACTTGGCAAAATAAATGTTAACTACTTGGGAAATCGAAATGCATGTGAACAAAACCTACCAATAACAAAGGAAAGATTTGGTAATTAAACTAGTTCTACTGTACGTACGCCCCCTCCATCTTTTTATACGAAAACAACGAGCTGTAAACAACACATGCAAATTTGTATATAAATCTAGATGTGCATGAAATGTCTGCCGGCAGAGCACGATCTCAGTTAGTTTCACACATTGCCGAACGTGCATAAATAATAGTGTCTCAATCTCCAGGGATGTACAACAGCACACAAGCCATAGTCCACACTAAACATACGCACATACACACACACACACTCTTGTTGCCTAATCTCTCCTTGCTCAAATGGAAGGCGCCATGGATTGGGCTTCACTCCCAGCAGACCTCCTCTTCTCCATCTCCAGCCATCTGCGCGAGCCGGAAGACTTTGTCCGCTTCCGTGCCGTCTGCCCGCAGTGGCGAGCCGCCGTGTCGCATGAAGAGCACGCTTTCTTCCAGCCTTGGATCATGGCGAGCCGCTGGCTTGAGGACGAATATTCCGAAAACTTTGTCTTCTACTCGCTCTCCACGCTGAAAACCATCAAGGTACGTGTCCCTGACATGAAGGGCAAGCGCGTTGCTGCGTCTGGCTCCGGCCACCTCGTCGCCATCGACAACGATGATGATCTGTCCGCTGTGCTCGTCAACCCCCTCTCCGGGAAGACCACGGCGCTGCCTCGCCTGCCCGAGTTCTTCCACGACAATGGCGCTCACGGCTGGGTTACCGGTGAAGGGGTCATCACGGTGGTGCTCTACAATTGGATGAGCGAAAACATGGCGCTATGGTACCGTGGCGGGGATCACTATGAAGGGTTGGGCTGTAGTGCCTAGGTGGAAGTTGAGGTTGAGGATGTCGTACTACCTGAGAATGCTTGCTGCCTATGGTGACCAGATGGAGATGCATCTGACAAACCTCGGCGGCGACAACGAAGACAGCGTTGTGCTACTGCAGGAGACGGAGAAGGTTGAGTTGCTTGGCGGCTGCTGGCCTAGGTCAGACGAGGTTTTCAAGGCAACTAGGCCATGCCATCACGAATGGTTCTCACTGTACAGGAATGTTGAACAGGAGGAAATTCCAGTCCATGACATAGGAAATGCCATGGTAGTTCAAAGTCGTGAGTCTTGCACCCGCACCTACATGATCCCAGCAAGTCGTGACTTTGCTGCACTCGGTAGCAGAAATGCCTTCTACTACCTCTGGAAGCAGTTCGACGCTGGTGGCTCATACAATGCATTGTTCAAGAAGTGCTTAGCTAGCGAAGAGTTAACCTTCGTGAAGCGGCTACCAGAAGATTGGAAGTTGTCGGACGAGTGGTTCATGCCATCTTTAAAGTACTAGTGTTCATGCAAACTTTGAAGATTGGAACACTCTAATCTGATTGAATGGTTTGCATCAATGTTGGTTTTTCATTTCATAAACATGTTCATTTCATGTTACCACTGAAATTCAACTATTTTTGTTATAAGCGACCCAAATATTGTTGTTATTATATGTTCATTTCATTCTCTATGCATTTTATTTTGATAGAACAAACTGAAGGATAGCACAGAGAAGAAATAGGCATCGAAATCGAGCCCAAGAGCACAGAAGAACTTGTTATCAAATCAATAGAAAGGAAATAGGCATAACCAATGTCTGCTCGATCGATCAGTAATTAGTTCGTGCGCATTTTGTGCACAACATGGTTATGCATATTTCTTGCTTGATTGATTGGTTGCAATACTCCTCGCAAAGTTCATTTGACCATCATCACGAACGTATTAAACTAATTAATACGGTGATTTGTTAACTGAGTGTACAAGAAATATAAAGAGACAGGCCTGATCAGACAGCTAAATTAAAGGCCGAGGAAATTGGTTGCATATGTGACACAGGCTGATCTTGAAGTTCGCAGGAAAATAATATGAATGCAAACTAATATGAAATTAATATTGCCGTTCAGTTATTTTACTCTACACAGTAGCCTCCATCTTACATATATAATCATGTTAGCACCCCTGTCTTATGAGGTGCTTTTTTTTGGGACTAACTAAGAAATTGTCACATGTTTCTTTTAATTATAGTATAATTAATTGGAGCATAACTTCAATTTAGTCAACTTAGTTACAACATAACTACACTATAGTTAGAATGTAACTACACTATTTACAACATAACTACACTATAGTTCTACCTATCTGCTCGCATGTGCCATGTTTACTTGTTACCCATCCTTTGTCAACCTTGGTTGATTATTTATCTAACTCGTGATACTTTTGTGGATCTAACTAGAACTATATATGCTTAGCCATGCTTAATTACCACTAGCTCACAAAATGGGATAATTACATTATTAGATATCTAGTATCTTGACGAGTTGCGTGCTCGAGACATCTGGCCATGTTTCATGGTCGTAATTATCCAACTAAAATGCGACTGAATGGTGGGATGTGGGTGCATGGTTTTGCGAGTCGCACCCATGGCAATTAAGGACCGGTTCGCGGGAAACCCTGGAAGACATACAACGCTTGCCACAAGCGGGAATGGGTAACTGCTTGATCTGTAGTATAGCTTTCCTCTGACTGACGTATCCAGGCTAGGGTCGGCGTGATGGAGTTGGGTCGGCCGGGGTGTTTGGTTGATCGGCTTCCGGATTTACCATGGCACGAGGGGGGCTGCCCGTTGCCTGCTGGGGACGGGGGCAAAACCTGAGGTGTGGTGCGATTGGTCAGGGGGGGTTATATGAAGGGTCTTTTCACAATCACTCGACATGGTGACGTGTTCATCATGGGCACATGATGATACGGTGACATGCCAGTGGATTGTGTCTTCTGGGTACAGTTGTGGACCTCTAGCCAGAGTAAAACTATTCGAATAGCCGTGCCCGCGGTTATGGGCGATCGACCAGATTCACAGTGATTAGTCTCACCCTTAATAAATTTACTCAATGCACTGGTTATTTCAGGTGGGATGGTTGGGCCTGTTCAACGTGGTGTAGCATTGATCAGTGGAGATTTAATATTACTTTAATTAATCAACCGTTTTACCGCTTTTCTCAATAAAATGTGTTACAACCGCCTTTATGCAAATAGCCACAAACCGTCCTTGTATCTCCTTGCACGTCTGCATCATTGGTGTGGCTTGCTGATTACAGTGGTTGTACTCAGCCTTGCTGTTATTCCCCCTTTTTAGAAGTGTAGTGCTTCTGAGCTGCAGACGGAGTTATAGGATCAAGGCTCAGACCCCAGTTGAGTTTTGCTTGTGGAGTGTCTCTTCAAAAAAAAGTTTTGCTTGTGGAGTGGAGCTGAAGCCCCACTAGGATCGCCTTTTTCCGCTGTTGCTGCTTTCTTTTCGGTGTGAGGACTAAGCGCCTCTTTTGTAAGTATTTTACGCTTTATTTACGTTTGGAACTGTTTATTACTTGCCGTTTTGTATACCCTAGCTGATTCCTGGACAGGATGTAATACACAAAATAGTCTGAAAATTTAGGCTAAATTTCTGGGCGTGACACAAAGGTGCGGGTTCTAAAACCGGCACCGTGACTGAAAGTCATCGGTGTCGCCTCCGTGGTGGTCGGTTCCCAACCGGCACCGATTAGCTTCTATGTAGTAGTGCTTTCTGGGAATAAGGTCGCAGCAATCTGAAGACTGGACAATTTTAATATTTTGATGATGTTTCACCATCTCTAGTCAATTGGTTCTAGTAGCTGGCTGTTCTGCCTAGCTTTTTATGGTATTCATTCCTTAGTGATTAATGTCCCATAAAATCATCTAGTCGAGGTGTTTGATCAGATTAATTGTCATAATGCCTTTCCGTCTTATTTATATGTATAATTATCGATGATAAGGTGTTGCAATAAATGACTATGATTTGAGAAGGAAACATTATTTTCTTCCCTCCAACTTTTTCACCTTTTCCATGTATAAGTGGTGGGGGTTTGATGGACTACATGCACATGTATGGTCCAGCACCCAAGCTCACTTGCAGCGGCTCTCGGCCCATCAATCAAATTGTAGAAAGAAGCAAAGAGCACAGGAGGTGACCAAGACGTACGCACACTGCGCAGTTGAGTTAAGTGGGCTATGTGTATTGCCTGCTGAACGTCGGGTGGTAGCCACATGACGGCTGATTTCGCAGGAGTGAGAAGTGAGCCAGGCCACGAGATCGGACGGCCAGCAGCAGTGGAGTGACACCACTGCAAGTAGATAGATAGATAGATAGATATTCACCCTGAAGTGAATATCGATAACAAGTAGATAGAGAGATCGACAAGGAGGATCAATAGCTTGGGTGGGGCTACCAACAGTGACCCAGGGCGACCAATGGTAGCAATGAATCTCGCAAATGTGCTGACATGATATGGGGTATTGAGAGATGTTGGGTACAATTGGCTCGGGTGGAGCCACCTTTAATTTAGAGGCATGTGACAGTCGGGCACAGAGACCACTTGTCTCCAGGTTTAGCCCCGTTACATGTCCAACAGATGGAGAGAGAGGTGATACAATGGCATGTACATGGAAAGGATTGGTAGCCTAGAAAGAACTAAAGGGAGCTTGCAAGGGTGCCAAAGATGGCCGGGGAGAGGAGAATTGGGCAAAAGGTGGTTGATGGCTGCAATGGAGCTCTGTGGGTTTTCGATTGAGCGTCAAGGAAGTTAGAGTTTAGATCAATTGAGAAGATCTCTAGCGTGCCTAGGGCAGCAAGGATAGTTGTTTCCCGAGGATAATATTTCATTCACCGCACCGGGGGTGACAAGTGGCATGGAAAAAAAGAAAGGCATGAGAGGTGAGGTCAACTTGACCGACTATGACCCAACATGAAGCAATGGGCAGCTTATAGTGGACCTAACCATGGTGTAGTCAAGAGGAATTGCAGTGGTGACTTAATAGCGGAGAGCAAGTGGTGATGTCAGCCGTGAGGATCCAAACTGGTTATTTCTGGCCCAAGGTAAATTGGGTCCGAGTTTGAACTGTTCTTGAAATATACATACCTGTTTATAAACTTATACCCAAGTCCATGATTGTTGGTAGTGCTCAATTTCTATGTTGCCCATACTCTACAATGGTGACTATGTATTAATACATACTTTTAGTTATAGAGAAAATCCAAGAAATGCCATTGACAAGTGTCCCAATCTAAGAAATGCCATCGATGACTGAACTTCCTGGAAATGACATCGTACAAGCACTTTAGTCCTAGAAATATCTTCACCATTAGGTTTCTGTTAGCAGCCATCCGTTAAGTGTTATAAAAAAAACCATTTTACACCTATGAATTGTTGAAAGGTAATTAAAACTTTTGCTCTTTCCGTCAGTTTACAATAATTTAATTTAAAGAGCAACCTACAAATTAGTGTAAGATGACGGAAAGTGTAAAAGTTTTAATCAACTTTCAACAATTCATAGGGGTAAAATGGTCTTTTTATAGCACTTAACATAGGGCTGCTAACGGAAACCTAACGGTGATGGTATTTTTTGGATAAAGGTGCTTGCACGATGGCATTTGAAGGAAGTTAGCTTCGTTGATGGTATTTCTTGGTTTTTTTTCTTTATTATAGGAATGGTTATGAGTGGTCCCATAAATAAAAAAATGCGAAAATAGCGTCAAATACCACCTATTGAATACCAACTATAGATGCGTGTGCCCCATGAGAACGAGATATTCCACCAAGATACTGAACCTTTCACATCACCATCCACAAATTGATATGAGCGAACTACATGTGAAACTAAAACAATATATATCAGCATTACTACTCACTCGAAATCTCAGTCAGTTGCTTGCTATCTATTGAATTGAGATCGAATGCTCACTCCAATGGTCAAGGAGTCATCTTCAATTTTAAGCCCAGTTGACCAAGAGGGATAAGTTGTGGGGTGAATGGTGTCTCCTCTGGTGCTAATAACATGACTCTGACAAGTATGCCAGATTAGGTCATGGAAGGGCTTAATTTGTTGGTACCATATTAACTGCAGTAGAGGAAAAGGTCGTTGGGTCTGTATTGGCAGTAGGGAAGACATATCGAAGAGGTTATGAGGTGGCAGTAGGTTTGGTGATGTGGGCTACCAGAGGTGGGGTGTGAAACTTACCGGTGTTGAGAAAGAGGAGAGATTGTGTCGACAACAAATGAAGAAGAAGAGGGCTGGAGGGAGGCAATGAGCCAGTGGTAACAAGAAGTGGTGCTAGCATGGGAGTGGAAATGGTGGATGCCAGGGCCGTAGCTAGGAATTGGATGACCTGGTGTGAAATGCATAATGGGATCCTAAAATTTGACAGAAGAATTCTCACAAACATGTTATCGAAATCGACACGATATGACTCATGGAATAGTAGAAGACGAACATATGCCCAATCATGATGACTCGTAGATTGTGATTACATCTAGTTCTAGTCGAGTTACTAGCTTTAGCTATTTAATTAGGCATGTTGTGCCCTTCTACTTTTAATTCTGGGTCTAGTCCTGATCTTCTGGGCTTTAGCATTCTAGTTATGGCACTAAGTATTCTTAGTACTCCATGCGATTAAGATTTAGGACTCCTATAGTTAGGTTCCAACTTCCAAGCAAATAACGAGATCCTCCTTACGTATGCTGTTGCACTATTTTGATGGCAGTAGTCCAAATCCCCTTAATCTCTAGTGCTTTTCGGATCATGCTGCTAGGATGGCAGGTTTATCCAAAGTGGTAACGTGACTTAAAAAATGGAACAATATATCCTTAAAAGTTTACAGCAATTTTCTAAAAAAAAAAATCCCTGGTGTGCCAACATATCCCAGCCTGGGTTCCTGGAGCCCACTATCAGAGGGAAGAGAGAAGATATAGATATTAATTAAGATTAAGTCTAAGATATGAAACTCACTATTTTGACCTAGCGATTTTACCTAGTTACAGTAATGTGAAAATTATGGCAAAATTATTGGGAGTAGAGGGGTATGTGATGTACAGTTGGGCCAACAATCAAAGGTAGATAATTTGCAATTTATGTGTGTTGAAAATGCAAAGTACATTGTTAATTGTAGTTACTAATCACTATTAAAGTTTGTATCGAATATGTATATATTGCAGGTTACAGTTTAGGACTTGAAGTTTTAATACATATATAGTACAATTAGAGTTAGACTCTGTTCTACACCCTCTCTTAATTAGAGAGGCACATATGTTGTAACTGCATGGTGATAGTAGCATAGGCAAGTGTGATTGGTCGGCTGCCAAGTCTATGGTGGTGGCTACCCTGATACACTATAATATGCTAGATTAGAGAGAAACACTTCTAATCAGTACTTTGGGGATATAGGCGTCTGCTGAACCTCGTTAGCATGCCATGGTGTTGTTATCAGTTTAGATCTTCTATGGAATTTTTTCTCGTTTGATTGCTGATGCCAATTTCGGTGCCGACGTTGGAGTCCAATAGGCACATGTCCAGGGGTCTTTGGTCGACCCTACAACCTATTTATTCAGTAGCTATCACCAAATTAGGGTTGGATTTTGCTTAGATTTATTCTACCATTGCATTTTCGCCGCTAGTTCGGTTTATGGAACCCCAACATATTGAGATTCATCTTATATTCGTAATATTTTCAAATTGCATCTTCTACTCTTTTGCTTGTGTTCTCGATTCACTTGCAAGACATAGCCTTATCGGCGAGGTCAACCGTATTTTGGCTTGGGTGATAACCAACGCAGGAGTGGTATAGTGATTGCGAGGGGTTCGATCATCCTGATTGGAGCCTTTGGATCATCAATGTTGAGTCTCTATAGTCTACTTATCAATACCTATCAGAAGATTGGGACCCTAGTTCCTCATCACCAAAGCTCCTGGCAAGATCTTGACATTGCCCAAGATGTGCATGCATTACTCTTTCATGCTAAAATGCAACCCATTCCTCTCTCTAAAGCCATTCCCAGATCAAGTTTCATAAGAGTTTCAAGCTCATTAAATGAAATGCCAGATAGGCTAAATTGTTGACATGTTATAAAATTTATTAAGAGAGATCAGAAGGAACGAGTTTCACCTAGAGGAAACTTGGTTTACGCACTTACTTATGTCTTGAAAACAGCATGAAACCCCATTGGGACTGAATCATTTCATCCTATGCCTTGGAAACAAAAATAACCCCATCATTACCAAATAGTTTCAAATGCTATGAATAGCATATGAAACCATGAAACGAAATTGTGCATTGGAGACATTTGTTTCATTCATCAACCCAAACATCTTTAGATTATGTGACACTCTTGGAGATCACAAAATGAAACCTACACAGGGAATGACCTAACAACTAATAGTACATATCTTTAGCAAAACTTTAAATCACTTTTTCTAAATTATTTATCCGATCTGTAATCCAATTGCACCATTGCATTTTTTTAAAAAAAAAAATCTCACACAATTGTTTTTCCGATGATAAAAATAATATGATTATCTTCCTAACTAAAACATCTATATATCACACATGAAACATCGAGTTATAACTGGTGAAACATCGGAAAATATATACTAACATAGTACCACAAGTAACATTTGCAAATTAATTAATGAACCTCACAAAATAATTATTGTAACACCCAAATAACACAATGTACAACATATGAGGAATCCATTGCAACACAACACTTCAAGGGCCTGCTCACTTTGATGCCATTTTCAACCATACCATTTTTTTGGCAAAGTTGCCAAAAAATGTCTATATTTAGTTTGTTGCCAAATTTGATCAATACATAAGAAATCCTGCTAAAATTTTGGCAATATTGCCATCTTGCCAAAATTTTGGCATTGCCAAAATTTTGTAAGGTTTATTTTGGCTACAATCTGAACAGGCCCCAAACTGTATAATAAGATTAAATTCTACTACTAGTTGAAACAATCGCTTTTTTACATGTGAAACATTGAATTTAAACATTTATATATATTTATCTAGTAGAAAATAATCATACGAGGTCTTGTTTTAATATGTAATTATAATGAATTAAATAATATAATTGGATTATTAATCCTATAAGTAACTTGAAAGTAAAATATTGTTTAAAAAGTGATTACATACACAAGAATGTAACATATGGAGAAAAGTATGCAGAGAAGTAACCAGAAAAGAAATTACTTCATGGCAGAACCAAATAATGGCAGGTGCATGGAGCACCCGATTTTCACGTAGGGATCTGGTGACCGATTATGAGCAATCTTCCAATGTCACCGTATCGCAGATGTCTAATAAGGGGGAGCGTTCGGTGCTTTCACGCCACCATATACTTCGACAGCCTCGGCTCAAGACATCATGACATAGTATTCTCTGTTTTTTATAAACTAAAATGTACTCTCTATTTTTTTATAAACTAGAATGTAATTTTAGTAGTTCTATAAAAGAAAAAACCCAAACCTAATTTAGTGATAGCTCGAATACCCGTAAAAGAAATAAAGGATATGGCAATGATATTCGAAATAATTAGGTCGTGTCAGTTAAAAATTACTCCCTCCGTCCCATTTTACAGGGCACATACAAATTTTCCCTTGCGTCTCAAATTGTAGGGCGTAGAGTTGGCTTCAACTCCACCTGGTGGATTTGGGCTAATCTCAGCCGCTATTTGTCACCTACGGTTGAGATTAAATCAATACACCTCAATTTATCCTTATTTTGTTCCTTCATCCTCTAATCTTACCTTCATCAAACATGTATAAACAAATACTCTATGATCGGATATATCTGCGAGCTATACCGCAGCATCAAGGAGCTTGGTGCGATGTAAAGCCATGTTTCTGCACCAATGGCTAGGTCCTGCCATGTTCACCATCTACAATACTACAATATCATGTTTCTCAACACTAAAAAAATTTTCTATCTTGGTCAATTAATTGGGGGAAGAAGATTACATTTATTTTATTTTCTTGATTATGTTGGAAATAGAATAGTTGAAAAGGAAGATCCAAATCTGCATCAGTGAAGGGAGTCAATTAGGATCTCAACCATATGAATAAAACGATGGCTGAGATTTGCTGAAATCCATCATGTGGAGTTGATGCCTACTCTAGGGGATCCGAACCTATGATACTAGGTAATTCCCAGTAAATTTTAATATATATTTTTTTCGTTACAATCAAGCTAGAGGTATAAAGAAAACAAATAAAATAACATGGCTTATCAGTATTTATCATGAAACAAACAAATGAAATCCACGCTTTAGTATAAAACATGTTGATAAGTTTATATTAAATATTATATAAATTATAGATAGATTTGTAAAAATATTGTGGAAATAATGTGAGGGGTGATGATTGATATGTTTGCACGTTGATTTATAGAATTAAATATATTGTAGATGATGTTGCATGCTTGCATGAGGTTGAATATGTCATTATTGCTAATATGATGATGTGATATGGTTGCATGTTAAGCTTAAGAGTTAGTGGGTTGTAACTTTATAGAAGTATAGATTTATTAGTTCTGCTCCAAGAATACCCCTCCACCCATATGCATGGAGTTAATTGTTGGGCCATGCTGCCCGTTAAAAAACCTGCATGAGCACCCTTAGCAGAGACCCTACGGTATTAATTCTGCATGGCAAGAAATCTTAGGGGCATATCAGGAAGAAATCCTAGTGCACGCTCACGCCTTGGTATTTGCGAAGAAAAAAAATGTATGCCCTATAAAAGGGGACCGAGGGAGTAATATTTTTCAGAAGATACATTTCAAATTCATGATCTACCACCGAGGGAGTAATATTTTTCAGAAGATACATTTCAAATTCATGATCTATCTTTAATGATCAAATCCAAGATTACTCGCTACAAGACATCACAAGAATTAATTGCTGCTCTATTCTTAAGAGAAAAGCATACAAACTATGAAATTAATCGGTGCTCTATTCTTAAGAGAAAAACATACAGACTATGAAACGACCTCACCTGATAATCTAGATTATCCTCCAAATTCTTTCATAGAGATCCCTCTTAATAACTAATCGTCAGTTAAGAACCAGATTGCTAAACAAATATGAGAGTATGAATCGAAATGCGGTTCCCCAGTCCAACACGGATACCATCGAATTTGATCAAATCAGAATCTTTACGAGTCACGACTGGCTGGGTGTCTCTTCAAAATTTTGAGAGCAAGATCAATACATATAAAGCTTTATAAGTCAAGAAAGGGTTATACGTCCTAATGTCAACATTGCAGTATCATCGTCAAGCATTCACGCTGTGGTCGACTTTTGGTTTCCCATCCCAAACAAATTCTCAAACAATTTTGGAGCCATTGGAGGAATAACCATGGGTACTGGGGCCATGAAATTTGCAATCTTCTCGTGGACATGGTATCTGAATAAACCACATAACGGTGAACAAGTTAACACAAATAGATATTGACGGACAGAGCAAGGGAAACCAATACTTCCCCGCAAAGAAAAAAAAGAGAGAGAAGGAAACCTATAGTGTACCTTATCTTTCTGCTCTTCGAAGCACGACGATCAACCAGTTTTCTCTTTTTATGCTGCTGCTTCTTTAGAGCATAAAATGCTGACTCTGCAAATGTAGAAGCACACTTGATAGATGCTCCAGTGTTCAAAGGGAAAGATACTAGATCCTTAGAATGATTAGTGAAATATTGTTCACTGAGTAGAAGGCAACTACAAGAGGTAGCCTGTGAATTCAAGGCTACTAAAATCCCTTCAGGTGAATAGTGCAGAGGAGCATGCAGAGTTCTCCAAAGAAATATGTTGCAACATTAAGTGCAGCAGGTAAGATTTAACTAACCAGATGCGCTTGCATCACATGACTCAAGAAACTCCTTGAGAAGTTGTTGGTAAAATTCAGAATCGTCAATAAGTTCAGGATCACCTTCCGTATTGTTCTCCTAGGTTGACATCAAGAACACATGAGAGCAGGAAGAACAATAATACCATTGTTAATCATTATGATCAATGATTAAAGCTAAAATATAGTAACAGGAATTTTAATCACAAGGGGACAAAGGACCTACTGTACAATACAATTAGAGCATTTGAATACTTCAAAGGAGAAGCAAGTAAGCTAGAACTAGAGTTAAGGGAAGAATAAATTATTGTACAAACCTCCTTATTGTTTTCATGCTCTCCCACTTCCTGCACACATATAGCAATAGTTACAAACTTATCATTAGGTACTGAAACATGACCAGTGATCATTTATAGTACTAGATGCATCTCAAGTTACCTCCCCAAATACACCGAGGGTAGATTTTCTCAAGTGCATCCTGTTAATCATCCTGCTTGGGTCTCTCATGTAACTAGTAACTTGGTCACTTATATTCTGTTACCATACAATGGAAAGAAGCAAAGATTTAGTCATGTTCACTGGAAATTAATTACAAATAGTCAGATAGGCATTCAAGCAACCTGATTAAAAGCATGCAACTTTCCCTTCAATGCAGCAGCACCGGTTGTCACTTGTGTTTTCCTCTGCCATTTATCTATCTCACTATTTCTGAATGGAGTTATCCTGTATTAAAAAGGTTGATGTTAAATTATTAATATATATCACTGTACAAGTCTCTCTCTCCCCCCTTTTGTTCTATTAAGAAAAGAAGCCTGCCTCAGGTTCAGTCAATCCCCCACCCACGCGCGCGCGCGCGCACACACACACCACCCAAAAAAAAAATCAGAGCCCTCATATTATTTTGTGCATCCATAGGATCAGTCATAGTTATATTATTAATTTACAATACCTTTATTTGTGTTAGGTACCCCATAAGTTTGCAAACAGTTGATGCTATGTGGCAGAAACAACTTCCTTTTCCTTTCTTCGAAATTTGTAACACAATGTAAAATTCACCGATTAACAGTGATAAGTGATCCAAACATGCCGAGAGCATAAAACCAAGGCGTACTGTATGAATGAATGAATCCCTATAGAACACTACCTAAATCTAAGCACCTTATATGAGATCATCCATTAATCCACAATGGTCTAGAGAAGAATTCTGCTGATCCATTTGAAGCATATGAAAAAAAAAATACCACCATGTAGCAAACATACAGGTGTAGAACAGGACAGTTTCAATAGATAAAGCTGTAATACCATATAATATATCATAACAAATTTAAGGCATAACATCTCACAATACTTCTCATTATGGTTACAGCTAAAACAAAGACGCAAAACATACCTTTTCTGCAATTTCTGAACTTCTGACCACTCATCATCCTCTCCATTCGACTCTGAAGAATTCTCTGTCATTTAGTCATGGATTAATTAGCATATATATGGTATACAAAGGTACTCCAAACAATTTTATGCTAGAACCAGAAAGAACATGAATGGTACCAGTATCAGTATGTGTAGCACGATTCCTCTCCAGCAAGGCCTGCCGGTTGTTTTCAAAGTGTTATTGTACATTAGGAAAAACCTTGGGTAACTATACCGTACAACAACATTGCATTAAACTGCAAAAACAAAAGCAATCGATCAAACCTCCTGAAGCTCCATCATGGAACCAAGAGTCTGCTTCGATGAATTCAACAGATCAAGATAAGCTTGCTCTATCTCCTGATTGTGATCACAAAACATCGACCTGATGGGTTCCTGCAATAACACAACAAAGGATCAATTTGAAATGCGATCTACAACCCGCATTCTTTGGAATGAAAAAAAAAACAATGAAGATAAAGCAAGAAAGAAGTTTGTTGCAACAGATTAAGAGGTATACCTTGGGCAACTTGTTTGAAGTGGAAAATGCCTTTTGCAGCAAGAATCTCATCTCGAGGGCCTTGTCCCACAGCACCTTTGCAGTTCAAAGATGGATCAAATTATGGAATGCAAGCAAATCCAAGGAGAGCAGCGTCTGCCTGAATATGTGTCAGCGATTGGTGATCAGAGCTAAATGGGGGTCGGTACCTTTTGATTTTTGACCGCCTGGCCCTTTGAAACATCGTCATCTCTGTGCTGTTTCAATGTCTCCAAAATATTTCTACAAGATTTCATTTCGGTTTACAAGTTCTCTTTCAGTTAGAACAGGCAGAACAGCACAAAAACAGCACAAAAGTATACAAGGGAAGGGGGGTAATTTACTGTTGATTGGTCTGGAGCGTGCGGTACTCCTTCTCGAGCTCGTTCATCTCCTCCCCGTCATCCTCCTCATCCTCCTCATTCATCTCCTCCTCCTCGTCATCCTCTTCGTCGTCGTCGTCCTCCTCCTCCTCCTCATCCATCTGCTCCTCTTGCTCCTCCTCACTATCGTCGTCGTCGTCGTTCTAATGACCACGGACAAGCACAGACAAACGATTGAAGCTCAAAAGATTGGAGCAAACAGAGAGAGAGGGGGGGTGGGGAGCAATAGGAGGACGAGAGAGGTCGAGCTTTACGCTGGAGGAATCTTGGCGGTCGTCCTCGGAGCCGCTCCTCGCGGAGTAGAAGCTGTCCTCGGCGTCGTGGAGGTCGGAATCGCTGTAGCCGCCGTCGGAAGAATCCCCCATAGGGGAAGGGGAAGGGGACGCCTCTGCCTTGCGGCGCTTGGGGGCGAGGGTGCCAGGCGCCATCTCCACTGGGGCGGCGGCGGCGGCGGCGCAGGCGGGAGCTGGCGGGCGGCGAGGACCGGCGGCGGCGTGGGCAGGGACACGAATTGACGGTGGTGTGGTTTTCACTTCGTATCAGGTGACCATTGCATCCGACGGCCCAGTTCGCATCTTGCCTTGTTAGCCTACGCCGTGCGGGCCCAGTTCGGCCCAACAGCACACACCATGCGTCCAGCGCAAAGAAAAACTTTGATTGGAAGGAACAACGTTGAAATTTTAAACGATTCTAATCCATTCTTTTCTATATGGTCCTTTTTGAAATATACAACTGAAAACTAACTATTGAATCATATGAAATTCCGTCTCAATCTGATCTTATGAAAAGTTTGCTGAGTTTAACTCTCCTATCCAATTTATATTTTTTTTTCTTGCGGTCTAACCAAACGATCATTCCTACATTTTACAATTTTCTGTTTTGCACTTACATTTCGTCGAAATGTTGTTTTTTCCTATACCTTTTCGTTCTGTTTTCTCCATCATGAAGCCCTCTTAATTTTGCCTGAAGCCCTCTTAATCTTGTGTTTCAAAGGAGCCCAAAAGTAGCAGCAGCAGCGGCAAGTGCTCAAGTGTTTTTTAGGAGAGCATGTGCTTAGTTTTGGGTTTTGGGTTTTGGCCCCCAAGGAAGTTCTAGTTCGCTTTGGTTTGATGAAGAAATTGAAGATGAGACTAATGAAGAGCACAGTGCAGAATGAATTCAACAGGTAAATAACATTCATGTTTGTCATTTGTGATATGGGAGGTCACGAATTTTATGTTCCTATGGATGTCTAGGCCAGGCTTCAAGCAAAGCCTTAACAAGAAAGCACAAGCTTGAGAAAAGGGGTGAGGAACTGGGGGACATTTAACTATTTGCCATTTTCAAGATATGGCAATTAAGGATTTGCCACTCGCTATGTCTATGATACGTGGACTCTCATGTGTCTATGATATATGGGTCTAATGGCAAATCCTCTGTAATCAAGCATACACAGGTAAAAACATCTAAAAATTACAATGGACCATCATGCATGCTCTAGTCTAGTTGCAGCACAGTAATGCAACAACCGCATAACAATCTACCGGCAAATGAAAAAAAGAAAAAAGAAAAAGTGCATATTAGTCCAGCGAAATAATACATCTCCATGTGCTACCGCTGCATAATATGACAGCTTAGTCGAAGCCGGCAACTTCACCTGGCATGGGGGCAAGCTGGTTCTTCCCAAACCTCTCCTCATCAAAGAAGGTGGCACGCACCACCCGCCCGCCAAAGAAGCGCCCTTCCAGATCAATCATCGCCTTGGTTGCTTCTTCCGCCCTCTCAAACAGTATGAAGATCCTCACGGCCTCTTCGGCGGGGAAGTCCGCCTGAGTGATCTCAAATATCAGCACGCGCAACACCGTCCCGTACTTGCTACACTCTGAGGCCACTTCTTCCTCCAGCTCATCATCAACCTCACCTGGACCAACCTGCACATGTTTCACAGTCATGCACTGCATTTTGCTATTTCTTCTAGAAGCGGATGATCTCTACTAAACAACTTGCAGCACACTATTCAGGTTTAAGGATATCATTCCTCCATTCCAGACATAATGGCCCAAGCTACGCAATGTCAGGATAGTGGAGAGTCCAAGAGTAAGCACAAACAAAGCATTTCATCAGGTTAATCAGATTTTAACAAGATTACATAGGATCAAATTGCTCAAATATGTTTGAGCAATTATTTTTACAATATGTGGTGCACACCATGTCAAGACTAGTAAAGTTGTAGTAGTACCAACTTTGATCACGTAAACCATGTTTGCAGCAATGACTACTCAAATTTACCGATCACATGTCACGGTGCTCCTTAAATAGAACTACACTTACAATTAGTTTGGACAAACATGCTATGCTAAATATGGTTGGATTTGGAAGACAGTGGACCCGAAAAAAAATATTATGCAGTTAAAATTATTCTGCATTATCTTGCTTATCCTAAGTTCTGAACTGCAGATCTGGTTTACCGAAGGAAAGGGATGCGGTCTCTCCCTGGGCCAAGGGAGAGGACAGGCAGAGAAGAAAACATCCTTCGTGCAAGTTTGTTTGTAAAATTACAGTAACAATGTTCATTCTTGATTATCCTAGCTGAAATAAGTTCTATGTTTATTCTTCATGAATTACTCATGTTGTACAGTTGTACTCATGTGCTCTATTGTCAGGGGAAACAAATCAAGCAATATAGCTCAACTAACTAAAACAGGCAACAAATTCACCCTGATACAGTACGACACCTATATATGCACTAGCTCAGTATGCTGATATAAACAAAAAAAAACTCAAAACAATCGCACTTCAGAAGCCAATTATGGCACCTACACAATTACATTTAGCTAGCAATTGGTAATATCACATTACACTATTGTGAAAGAGACAATACATAAGTGTCAAATGCAGTAAGGATGAAGACATCCTACACTACCTGCTGACTACACAGTAGGGATAAGAGTGGCACACAGGCGGGAGCAAAGGTGGCTACCTGCTGAACTACCCAATCTGGAAGTAAGTTTGATGTTCATCCTAGACTACCTGCTGACTAGACAGTACGGATAATTTTGCACTCATGTGGTCTATTGTCAAAGGGGGAAATCAGGTTACAGCTCAATCAACCAAAACAGGCAGCAAGTCCCCCCTGACACCTATATATGCACTACATAAACATTGTGATATAAACAAAATAACACAAAGCATCAGCACTTATGAAGCCAATTATGATGCCTAGACAACTAAATTTAGCTGCAGTTAATACAACATTATACTATTGTCAAGGAGACAATATATTAAGTCATATATATGCAGAAGGATGAAGATATCCTAGACGGTGCTGACTGCACAATAGGATGAAGATATCGTACTAGTAAGAAAGCTGGCAACCAAACTAGCCAATCTGGACAGTGTATTTAGATGTGTGCATATAGTTCTGAGCATATAAATAAGCCAACATATATTCTGCAATCCAAATTGTTTGAAAAGATTACCCATGCATTGCAAGTTCATTACGCGTGCAAAACCACACGCCTTGACCAAATGCAACCTCTGATAGATGTGGAGTTCTTATAACATAAAGAAGTCATGTAGAAGTATTTACCATGTTACGGAGGAGCAGAACTCGTGTCGGAGGGCCATCAAAGTTGACGGATTTTGGCTTCTTGTCTTGCTTGGAACTGTTTTCATCCACAATTACCCCTCCTCTCCTATCAGTCTTTTTAGCCACTAGAGGGGCGGTGATTCCCTGTTCTTGCTTGCCGAGTCCCTGGCCTTCCTTCCACCCCATCCTGGCCATCATTCTCTGCGCGGCGGTCATCTGTCCGCCGGCGCCAAGGCCCAACCCAGAGGAAGACGAGTTCCCAATAGCGAAGCCGTCTCCATGGGGAGGAGAGGAGGGCGTCCTCGGCGCGGCAGAGCCGCTCATCGCGGCCCTCCTCTTCCAGGCCTCCTCGCCAGATATGTTAAGGGCGTCGCGGCCCTCCCTCTCTCTGAGCTCACGCTCCCTCTCCCTCTCCTCCTCCTCGCGCCGCCGCCGCTCGAGCTCCTTCCTGACCTCGGCCTCCTTGGCCCTCTTGAGCTTGTCCTTCCTGTAGTCCTCGTAGTCGTTGGGCCTGGCTGGGTCGTACTCCTCCATCACGGTGGACTGGACGGCGACGAGGGCAGGCTGGAAGGAGGTGGAGGTGGTGGTCTCGACGGGGAGGGTCGGCGGCGGAGGCGGTTGCGCGGCGGGGGCCTTGGTGGCGGGGCGGGAGTTTCTGAGGACGGAGGGGGGTGGGGCGAAGGTGGTGGGGGGCTTGCGGAGGGTGGGGGGCGCCATCTTGGCGGCGCTGGACCAGCCGGCGGCGGAGGGCTTGTCATCGTCGGCGGAGGAGGACGGCGGCGGGAGGTCGCCGTACAATCCGCCCAGCATCTTCGCCGATTGCAATCTGCGAGGGAGGGGGGCAAAACAACACGAACTAATGAAATCGAGCAGATGGATTCGTAGAAACCCTAGAAAAATTGTAAGCGGGGAAGAGAAGAGAACCCTACCGAATCCTATGGATCGAAGGAAGACGACTATGACGACGCGAGGCGTGGCCGTGCGGCGGCGCTGTCGTCGATGGGGCGCCGCGAGGGGGGAGCCGCCGGTGGAGGAAGTGAGCTGTCGAGGGCAGCCGCGAGTTCTCGGCGGAGGCGAGGAGGCGGCGGCAGGGATGAGGAAAAAAAACTAACCGAATTTTTTATGTTTTACTCCTTTGGTGATACACAAATCAATCCGTATCGGATCGGATGCAGCTATAGATAGCCAAATGGGCCGCCCGGCCCGGCACAGCCCAGGTACGACCGGGCCTGGGTCAAGGTCAGTTGGTCCGACATGGCCCAACCCATGGCCCAGGTACGGCCAATAAGACTCGGGTCATGCTTGGCTGGCCCAAGGTACGATAGTCTATTTTTCATCCCTCATCTCTTTGGGTTGTGTCTTATATGGCTGGATAAGTCTATATTATATCCCTTTTTCTTTGGGTCATGCCTTATATGGCTAGTTAAGTCTAATTTGGATCCTTCAACATTTTTTCTTCGGAGCCGTGCCGGGCTGGCCACTGTGCTAAGACATCAGCCTAGGCACGCCCTAACTGTCACGACACCAGTCATGTCGTGCCATGCTTGGGCCAAGCCAAATGGCCGTACCATGGACCAGGCCATCAGGCCTCGGGCCTTATGGCCATCTATAGATCCAGGATTAGGCCATCCTCTCTTGTAAACATGTATTAGGTCAATTTTGACACTAAGGGTATGTTTGGTAGAGCTCTAACTCCTAAATTTAGCTCCAGGAGTTGGGTCTGAAGTGGAGTTATAGAGCTGCCTAAACCCAGCTCGACCTCTCTAGTTCATTTTACGAGAAAGGTCCACCCAGCTCCACTCCCATTTTAGGTGGAGCTGAAACTGTTTGGTTGAGCTCTAGCTCCAGGATAGGTGGAGCTAGAGCGGGAGCTGTGCCAAACAGGCCCTAAGGACCCGTTTGGTAGAGTTCTAACTCATAAATTTAACTCCATGAATCAGATCTGGAGTAACATAAACTCAGCTTCATCTCTCTAGTTTATTATTGTAAGAGTGTTCCACCTAGCTTTACTCCTATTTTAAGTTGAGCTGAAACTGTTTGGCTGAGCATCAACTTTAGGAGAGGTGGAGCTAGAGCTAGAGTTGTGCTAAACAGGCCCTAAAATATAGGGAAATGCCAATTATCGGGATCACATCCGAGATGGCGAGGATGGGATCCCGTCCGATTCCCTGTTCCACCTCATAGGGAGCCTAGCTTGCGTGCTTTCCAGTCGAGCACACCCCCATGCTCGTCAATGTCGTGTGCTCTCGGGAGACAAACCACCATCGAACATGGGTAACTCGATGACGAGGTGTCGTATACTGGCATGAACTCGGGCTTGAAGTTAGTCACGATGTTCTGCAACATGTAGTGGCATATCCCGCGGGCATTCTAGGCAAAGTCAGATATGAGAGGATTGGCATGAAGGAGGTGTCGACGAAGCTAAAGATCTAGTTGCAGATATCCTCGAAATTGTGGCCGGGGTTAAAGTCGTCATAGTCAGCCTCGTCTTGATGAAGATCTTCGGGGAGGAAGGGATAGAGGTGTTGAGGTGGTTGGATTAGGTGTCGTTGAGGCAGTCGATGTCAGGGCATCTATGGTCGAGGCATCCCAGGATGTGGTCAAAACTGCAATTCTCCATCACGACCACCACCATCTTGATTGAGGAGTGGATCTTATGCTTCCTGACGCCACCGATTCAGCCCATGGTGGTGTGGGTCCAGGCGGTGCCCGGAGACCACCAGGGCCAAGAGTAGAACCGTGATGAGTAGCTGCCCTCCCTTACTTCCTTGGCGCCATGATGGTGCTAGTGTTAGGATCCGCCTCAGCAGCGGCGGCATCGAGGGTTTGGTGTTCGGTGAGTGGTTTGGTTGAATTGACTGAAGATTTGCTTTGCTATTGAAGCTCGAATACCTGGTTGGTATTGGCTGATACTGATGGGTACCGGGCTCAATGCTAAGCTTGTTGAGTTAGCTTATACTCACAAGTATGGCACCAAGCTTAAGAACTGACAACCTTCGCGCTAAGACATTGGGGTTTAGTGTCAAGCACAGTTACGAGTATATTTACTTAAGTAGCTTTAATATAGGTCTAAAACAGGTACTATAAAAGGATTAAAATGAACTTTTTTTTTAGTGAAAACCATTTTTTACTCATTGTCGATGGTACACATATTTTATCATTAATTTATCTAATGATGTATTTATAAAAAAATATTCAAAACATTACCAGGTGAAAGTATGTTTCATATCATAATGTTTTTTTCCACATATTCAACCACCAATCAATTTTAGATTGATTTGGCAAAGCAAGTTACGAATGAAAATTAAGGTATCCATGTGATTGCTTCTAATGGATCGACTTAATACAAGAGCTATAAAATTTGTGTCCCAGATAGTACAGATTTGAGATGCCCTCTTTGCACTATAGCACAAGGGAAACCATAGAAGATTTCTTCATCAACTAGCCAAGTGCAACCTGCTGCTGATCTTTCATTTTGTTTTAACTGGTCTTACAACATTGAGCTTCATCGATTAATTCAACTACAAAGATGGTTATTTACCATAGGAGGAAACAAGTTCTTCATGGAAATTTTTGTTGCTGCTGCTTGGGGAATATGGAAAGCAGAGAAATGGCTTAATGGTTTAGCAAGTTTCTTCATTATTCAGGGTTGGATATCTTATTTCAAAGAAGAATTAATTCTACATTTCCTCAGGTATAACAAAGATGATAAACCCTTGCGTCAATCATGGATAAATTGTTTGCAACATATTTACCAATTACCACCCTGAGAGGGCTTTGTTTTTCTTTCCCCGTGTACGTAAACCATCTTTTGATATAATTATATCGTAGGGACTCCCCTACTGTTTCCTCGAAAAAAAATCATTGAGATAGGCTAATATCATTTTCAGATATCAGACCATACTGTTTTTTTTACATATATTAGTGATTAATACTTTTAAGATTTGACTGTATATCCTAATGCAGCGTCCATTTCTAAATAGATGGATCATATTTATTTGCACTGAAAATACATAAATACATATCCCGTTCCCACGTATCAGTATCTTACCAGATCCAAACGGGAAGGGGACTGGGCCGGAGTGGCAGAACGGCCCAACTCGCGCCCCTGCCAGACCAATGAATACGGGGGAAAAGTACACCGAAGGTCCCTCAACTTGTCATCGAGTTACAAAATCATCCCCCAACCGCAAAACTGGATACCGGAGGTTCCTCAACTAACAAAACCGTTCGCTTGAGGTCCTCTGGTGGTTTTGACCCCGATTTTATCTGACATGGCGGGTGAGTCAGCGTGGGCCCCACGTGGACCCCACCTGTCAGCATTGCCACATCAGTCTTCTCTCTCTTTTCCTCTCTTCTCTGTTCTTTCCCATCCTCATCTCTCCCTCTCTCTCCGTTCTCTCTGACAGGCGACGGCGACCGGCGACGCGGCTTCCCCTCTTCTCTCACTTCTCCTATCGGGCAACTACCGGGGAGGGTGGGGAGGAGGACGCCGGGGCGGCCGGCGACGCGGCGGCGGGAGCCGGGGCGGCGCCTCATCCATGACCTCTTGGACGGAATCCCACTGAAGCCGCCGCCGCCGCCGCCCACTGCAGTGGCTCTCCAGCGGTGCCATCAGCTCCTCCGCCCGCAGCGCTTCCTCGTCGAGGACGGATTTGAGCTTGCCGACGGCCTTGTCGATGGCGTCCAACGCGGTGGGAGCACGAGGCGATGCAGACGGCGGACGCGACCGCTGCTGTGAGCGAGAAGACGACGTCGACGGCGAGGAGGACGCGCGCGCGGCCGGCGGGGTACCGCCGACTTGCTGGCACCCTGCACGGACGCGACCGCCGCTGTAAGCGAGGAGACGACGTCGACAGCGCGGAGGACGCGCGCCGCGGCCGCCAGTGCACCGCCGACTTGCTGGCACCCAAACCGGATCGAGTCAGATAGAGCGGAGGAGGAGCGGGAGCTGCCGTAGTGGTGAGGAGGAGGCGGCGGCTCCAATGGAAGCATACACTTACGACGTTGCCAAGGGCGACGGCGTTGAGGAAGGTGGAGGGGCGGCACGGGTTGGACTCGTCGGAGGGGTCGTCATCACCCAGGAGGAGGGAGGTGGCCTGGCACATGGACTCGGCGAGCTGGACGAGCTCGTCCATGGCCTCCATGGCCGACGACGACATGGGCGGCGACGATGCCGAGGCGGCGCGGGCGGCTGGAGGAGGCGCGGCGCGCGGACGGCCGGGGGCGGAGCGAGCGACGCGGCGGCGGGCCCGGACGAGGAGGAGGACATGGCGGCGTGGTGGGGATTCGTACCGGCGGGCATCACTATCGTCGCCCTCCTCCGGCCCCACCGCCGCGTCGCCCGCCTGCGCCCGGGCCGCCGCCGCCGCCGCGTCGCTCGCTCCGCCCCCAGCCGTCCGCGCGCTGCCCTACCCCCGCCGCCCGCGCGCCGCCCCTTCCCCGCCGCCGCATCGCTGGCCGCCGGCCGCCAGTTGCCAACACCCTCCTCCTCTCCCGCCTCGCATTGCCGGCCTCAGTAGACTCATATCGCAGAGAACAGAGAGAGAGATGAGATGGGAGAGAAGAGAGGAAAAGAGAGAGAAGGCTGATGTGGCAATGCTGACAGGTGGGGCCCACGTGGGGCCCACGCTGACTCACCCGCCACGTCAGACAAAACCGGGGTCAAAACCACCGGAGGACCTCAAGCGAACGGTTTTGTTAGTTGAGGGACCTTCGGTATCTGGTTTTGCGGTTGGGGGACGATTTTGTAACTCGATGACAAGTCGAGGGACCTTCGGTGTACTTTTCCCATGAATACGGGGATGGCAATCGAGGGGTGCTAATTTCTCGGTTGGAGCCGGAGCCGGGTCCCCAGCGAGTACCCGACCCAATGGGGCCGGGGCAAGTGGAAATTTTCAGATGACCTGCAGGGCCTGAGGTTATAAATTAAATTACTAGAGTAAAAATAGGCATTTTAAGGCCCATTTGACCCATTTAGGTGGAGCAGTATATTAACTGAATCCTTGTTTTTCTAAATCCCACCTTCTAGCCGACATTCTCTCTCTCTCCCCCCTCTCATTTTCTCAGCGGCACTGGCGGCGTCGTCACGTCTCGTCCCCTCCCGTCTAGGCATCGCCGCCTTACCATCGCTCCTAGTCATCGCCGCCCCTAGCCAGCACTACCTCGTCGCCGTCCCAAGCCGAAGCCACCCCCAACCAGCGCTGCCTCCTCGTCGCCACCCTAAGCCAATGCTGCCTCCTCACCAAACCATGCCCTGCCGGAGCTTGCACGTCCTCGCCACACGCAACCTTTGACCTTCATCACCATGCTGGGCCACTTCATTGTGGGGCCCCGCTCACCCACTAGGTTTCTAGCGGAGCCGAGGGCGGATGAGGTTTTTCTCCCAGTTACCAATGCGGGGCCGGGAGTAGGAGGCAAAAGCGGGAACGAGAGCTGCAGTTCATGTCAAATCTGATCCTGCCCCGTCCTGTTGCCATCCCTAGGCATGGCAAGCACCTCTCGTCCTTCAAAGTAGGTCTAAGCAAGAAAATTAAGAAAGTTGAGGGGTTTGTTCATTTCATTGTCACTTTCAGCCTCTATCAAAATTTGATAGGGTAACAACTAAATATGATCTTACGAATACTATACTTAAAAAAATTCGTCTCATGAAAACATTACCAAAATGTAGAAATGCATCAAACTAAACACATCAAAAGTTACCAAATTTTGGTAACAATAAAACATGTAGAAAGACTAAATTTTGGAAAGGTTAATTTTGACAGTACAGCCCGAGGCCTATATAGAGAGGCCGGTTGGCTCTGAGTTGGGCCGTCGTTGTCACCACGGGTATCCTTGCATGTACTGCATTTGGATAGGATATGCACAGTAGCATTGGGCCCTGTGGATGACCGTAATAGTACTCTCGAACTAAAGCAAGCAAAGGCAAATCCTCTATCTCAAAAGAATAAGAAAAATCAAGAGAAGGGAAAACAACGAAGCCAACTCGGCAAGTCAAAGGAACTCCTACAAGAAAAACTTTTCAGAGAGAGAGAGAGAGAGAGAGAGAGAGAGAGAGAGAGAGAGAGAGATTAGATCAAAAGACAATTAACATCATGGAAGATTGTTTTGTAAATTATGTAGATTTCTCTTGCATTCCCACTTCTGATCATCATACAAGGCAAAACTTGTCCCGGGTAGAGGACAACCCCCAATTCTTCAACCCCCACCAACTAACTAATTTACCTCCCATACTAACTAATACTTCCATCTGCATCCTATATTAATTGATATGGTCTACACTAGCTCATCAATATGTACAAATTTAAGAGAGACAGATCCAAACAGATCTACCCAAAGTCCCAAACAAGGGACAAACATCCACCCCCACCGATTCATGGTGAATTGGTGAGAGAAAAACTGCGAAAGATATTCCACCGAGAAGAAAGAAGGCGTGTGCACGCCATCCTCAGCTCGATCATCAGCAGCGGAGGAGCATGACGACGCATCGGCGGATGATGTAGAGCCTCGCCTTGTGCTCCTTGAGAGCCCTCGCGATCCCTCTCCTCTGCCCGCCGCTGCCGCTGCCGCTACCGATGAGCTTCATCCTTGCTGCCGCTAGTGCAGTGTGTAGTGGTGATTCGTGAATTGTGAGAGGTCGTTGCTGTGTGGATGGATGGATGGATGACTGGGTGAGGAGGCGAGGGTGCAGCTGCATATGCTTATATAGGCAAGGAATGGAAGACGTCTCATAGGCAGGCCAACCCAAACCGATGGCGATGGGGCTCCTGCCTCGCGCGCGTCGCGTGTTGGAATGGACTTTCCACCGCGGCTGCGCCGCACGCACTCGATCGCACGCACGAACGGCTGCTGCTGTGGCTGTGCGTAGCCAGATCGCACGTTGCACCGCACGCAGTGACAGTGCAACGGCGTGGCGTGGTGAGAGCCCACGACTGGGTGTAGTTTTACCAGGGGACAGTGGCCTCGGTCACCAGCCAATCCTCGCTTTCCTCGCTCATCATGTGAACTGCGCTCTCCTCTCTTCTCCTTACTACCACAGTATTGTTTAACCTAACCGAGGCCTTGTATCATTCGTGCAAACAATACAATACTGCATTATTGGGTTCGTGTCCTGGAGGGGTCGTCAGAGAAAACAGTAGTACTACTCCATGGCCGTAGCGACGTCGCAGGGCCACGGGTGGTGGGACGACGTGGGGACCACCGGCGTCGAGATCTGGACGCGCGCGCGCGCACAGCTCAGGTCACGGCGAGGCTGAGCTAGCTCCTCCTGTGGGTACGGTGATTCTCTCTTATTCACTCAACTCCAATTCCTGCCCGGTTTTGGCCGCGCCTCCAATGGGGGTTTTTACACGGATCGATGCGTCGTACTGTTTTGGTGTACGAACACCAGCTGTCGGCCCTTTTGCTTTGCGAAGAAGAGTCATCGTCTAATTCTGGTTTCTGATTGGAAAGTTTGGATCACATCTCAGCATATCACCAGTGCACGAGTGAGTCATCGTTGTCTCGGCTCTGTCTCCTGCTTGGTGCTTGCTGATTCGGCCTCCTAATTTTGGGGGGACTTTCTGCTGACGCCTTCTTTTTTTGCTAATGTGGATATCGACTTGGCAATGAGCGTGGTGTGAGCCTACATGGATCCACGAAAATCTTTTTGCTTTTTATGCATACTTCAGGGACAGAGTGATGTTTTTTTTGTACTGTTTCCATCAGTGATCAGTGCAGAAGATACCGTGCTGCCTATTCGACTATCTCTGAATGAGATCGGTCCTTTTATCCCGCACATTGTGCCGCTTTGCCAGCATTGCTATGCGAATTCAACTCGTCCTATTCGTTCTTTTTAGGGTTATGCCACTGAAAATAAGGGAAGAGCTGAACGCTCTAGTGTCACAGCATGTCGAAACGATCGCACCGATAAGTTTTCGGAAAAGCGAAGAAGAAGCGTGAGCTTGGATCACGGCTGGAAACGTCATATCCAGACTCGCAATTAGTAGCAAGGACAACAAATGTCAAATGTGTTTTTTAGCCGCTAACATAATCAAATGGCAGTCCTCCTGCGTTTTCTTAAAAAATAAGGCATCTTTGGACAACTCGAATGACAAAAGACAACAATACGAAAAATGAAGAATTTTGATAGAAGTGCAGCTGTAAGGTAAAAGATTGTAGAATACAATATAGAAATGGTAATTTGGATGGAGCGCAAGAGCAACATGAGAGTTTAAGGATAGATAAAAATTGAAAGAAAGTTTCTATGAGGTTAGATCTCAAGTTAAATATCCTTCAAATTTTCCGTGGGTTGAAGTATTCCGTAGGAATTTCATAAAATTCATTTGTATCCAATACTTTGTTTCAAAAGACCATGTAAAAATTCATAAAATCCATTCATATCCAATCCTTTATTAAGGACCATATATAAATTCATTCATATCCAATCTTTTCAAAGGACCATATAAGAAAAGTATAATAGGATTTCTTTTCTCAAATACGTAATAGAGTTGCATATCATTTCATTAAGAAAGGAGGAAAACACGGGGAGAAAGCCCTCCCTCACCCTCACCGTACGGAAAACAACAAAAATAACCTCACCTAATCGGGGTTAACGACCTATTAAGGAATAAAAATAACCTCACCCAATCAGGGTTAACGACCTATTAAGGAATTCCTATAGAATTTAAATCTCATAAAATTCCCTAAAAAATCCTTTTGTTCCAAGGGGCTAAAAAGGAGTACGCCACGGAATGGTCAGAGGTCAAGCTCAGTACTACTTGTAGTGTAAGAGTCCATTACCTTAAGTTGATAGCAACTGTTGCATAGACAGCTAGACAAAAAATTGAGGGCACAATTAAAGGGGGTCAAAGCTGAAAATTGAGTACATGCTAAGCATCCATCAGGCAGGAAAAAGATAATTTTGAGATGAAGGGGTCCTTTTTCAGGATTTCAGGTATTGTTCTAAGGCACTTTACCTTAATAGATTAATAAGTGAACTTCATCAATACAGCTGATTTTTTTTGGCAAACATGGTTAATTAACGAAGTACAAAACACCACATTTGCGGCAGCAAATGCAACGTAGGGTTCCATTTTTTCAGGCACCGGTCATCTAACCAATTTAGCATCTGAATATATCTGTGCTGTATGACTGATAAGGTGTGTTGAACAGAGAACTAGTTCAGGCAAGAAACTGTTGTGTGAGATTGACAAAGCCTTTCGGAGAAGAATCGTGCACACCAAATTAATTGCAACAGGAGAGCAAAGTGACGAATTTTTTTTTGAAATTGTCGATCATTTCATACCACAGCTGCTACAAGGATCTGTATCTATACAATGTCCCCTACCATTCTGGTAACGGAAGAAAAAAAAAACAACAGAAGAACTAGAGAAGAGGAAAATCTGAGCTAGCAAAAAAAAATGCTTCTTGTCAGTCATGCCATCGGAGCAGCATAACAACGCATCGCGAAATGATGTAGAGTCTTGATCTTTGCTCCTTCAGGGACTTGCTGAATCCTCCTCTCCTTCTTTGGCTCCCAAGCTTCATCCTGAGAATTTGTCTGAAATGCTCACTCTTGAACTCTGAACTTTCTTCAGGTAATAAGGTGGGAAAAAGCTTGTAAAGCTCAAAAAAGAACACTTGCTGTTGGTGTGCTTGGCTCAGCAGACTGCAAGGGGGTTTATATAGGCAGGATCAGCAGGTAGATGGAGATGATCAGCAACAGGCCTCAAAAAGAATATGTATACACACATAGAGCCACTTGCATCATGGCATAACTGGCAAGCCACACCTCCATGTACTTTCACCATCAGACATGGGAGTGAAAAACTAGTAGCAAACTGTCCATCTGATCATGTGATCCTGCCTGCTCTCACCATACAATAATCAAAAATCCCCAAGGCTCTCCAGTCCAGCCTTCGGCCACATTAGTTTACTGCAAAGGGTCAAGCTTGATCTCTGCGAAAAACTAATTGCGGCTTGCCGGACAGCCCGGAATGGCCCTCCCGTGCGCCTGACCGCCGCGATCTCGAGCGGTCGTCGATGGCTTAATTTCAGGTTGCATGTGTTGAGATCTGATTACAGCTAAAATGTTTTTTTTTTTTTTTTGCCTGCGTCTCCTCGAGGCCTTGGTTTGGTGCCTGATCAAGAACATGAACAGCTGTGTATCTCTGTCCCCAGGGTTGGTATAGATAATAGTATATAGAAATGGATTAGCACTAGCACACAGTTTGGCAGATCAAGCAGACAAACTTGCCTAGCTTCGCACTTTGCTTGCCATGAAGTTCTTTGATTTCTGAGTGGCAGGGCTGAACAGGTTGATAGATTATGTCATGTTTTGCTTCCATAGGATTGGTGTGGCCGACATTCCAACATTTTTATAGTGCCTTCTTCCCTATGGAAGTTCACAAATTAATTGGTATTCGGAAAATAAAATATATTTTCTGGACATGTTTTCAGTGCAAGCTTTGCTATTGTCGCCTCCATTGTTTTTGCTAGTTAAATGCCTACAATCTCAGAAAAGGAAAATGTAAGTGTGTACTTTTTTAGCCTCTATTATATTGCTTCAAAGAATGCCCGAAAAAGTGATGATCAGTAAATCAAACAAATACTAGTTCTCAAGCAGGCTGTTGTAACAGTAGTTTTAAAGACGCTCACAAAGTCAAGATTTCTACATTTATTTTTCCTCACTGGACAAATTCCAATTAGCAGTATTTTATTCGGGGAGGCAGCTCGGGAACATATCCTCTTCAAGTTTTCCTGCTGGTTTAATAAAATCAATTTGATTCCAGTATCAAGTCAACACAAATAGTTGTCTGCATAAAAACAAAGATATCCAATAGAATGATCATTCATTATTTAAAATTTAAATTCATAATTCCATAAACAAAACAACTGATTCAAAACAAAATATATGTTCTAAGGTCTGGAAATAATGAAAGGTCAAAAAAGCTGAGTGTACACTATTAGATATTGCAGCAACCAGTGAGATCGATTAGCCTAATTAAGCTTCAATTGGATTGAGTTTGCTTGAGATGAAATGAAATGGATTCAACATTGACAAGTCAAAAGGCAACTGCCACTGCCACTTTCATTATCACCAGCACAGTAAGGTGGGGGGACTCAGCAGGGTGACAGTAGACCAACAGGACATCGATTCATCATCCAATATTGGCATTACATCACATCCATTTACAATTTCACAAAATAAAGGCTTGAAGATGGTGGAGACAATGATCAAAAAGCATTTCTTGGTGATTCTCCGCAGATCCCCTGTTTATTTCTTCAGAGGTAGGAGTGGCTGATGAAATGCCTATGAGACCTTCAGAATGGAAGAGCTGTACACTATCTGCATTTTACAGCATGACAGTCGAATTGGAGTTCTGATGTGGTTCCAATAATAGCAGAATCTGTGAAAGGGGATCCTCTTGACCCCGATTCCGCCCCTGCAAAAGAATCAATCGATTTTTGGGACGAACATCCGGAGCAACCAAGAAACCAAAAGGAGCAAGTTTTCAGGCGATGGAATCATATGTTCTCACTTGGTTCATCGTATTTGCATTCGACAGTAGTGACATGGTGATTGTACAATGCACACACTCGCGAACACTAGAACTAAAATCCTACTTCTGCTACTGCTACTGCTACTTGTACCATTTTTTTTTTGTTGGCCTCTATGTACAAACGGCCGACACCATTCTGGCACAGCACACAACCAAAAAAGAACCAAAACTTTCCGCGAAGGAGCGACCCAACCAACGAGGCAACGAACCGACCGACCGAGGAGGATCGAGGGATGGATTTGGAGGATCGAGTTGGTGGGGATCAGTCTTGCCAGCGGAGGAGCATGACGACGCAGCGCTGGATGATGTAGAGCCTCGCCCTCTGCTGCTTGATGGCCCTCCCGAAGCCTCCTCCCCTCTGCCTCCTCTCGCTCCCCACAAGCTTCATCCTCGTTTCTCCTCCTTACTGATTTTACTCTGTGTGTTGTGTGTGTGTGTTTGTTGTGCTGATGGGCAATGGTGAGCTGAGTCTGGTTGCCTCCGATGGTGGAATGGGATACGATATATAGGGGAAGCGGGTGGTGGACTGGTGGCAGGCGGGGCAGGGCGCGCAGTGAGACGGTGGATTCCGCCTGCCTCAGGGGACCGCACCGCACAGGCGCACAGCACTGCAGACGCAGCCGGTGGTGCGGACTGGTGGTTCGCGGGTCGCAGAGAGCCGTGCGAGCGTGCGTGCGTGCGGGCGCGGGGCGGGGGGGGCCGCGGCTCTCTGCGCCATGGAAAATGTGTCGGGGACTCGGGGGGGGCCAAGGCCAAGGCGAAGGCGTGCGCGGTGCGGCGGTGGTGGTGGGGGTGGACCGCGGGGTGGTGGTGGTGGTGGTGGTGAAGGGTCGCTGCCGCGGCCTCTCGTGCGGTCTGCCGCGGCCTGCATGCACGGTCGCGTCCGGCCCCGGCGGTGCAGGGGCCAGGCTAGGGCCACTTGTGTTTGTACCGCCGCGGGTGCTGTTGGTTGGCGTTTGATGATGATGATTGGGTGACTTGGACAGGATGGGGATGGACTCTCTCCTCCATCGGTCCATGCATGGCTGCTGCTGCTCGGTGTGAATCTGGGTGCGAAATGCGCGGGTTACAGGCCGGTTTATTAGCTGCTGCTATTTATGATGAGCGCGGAAGGAAAAATTGAATCTCCCTGTTCATATCACGGCACGTGTGCAATGGCGGAACTTCTAGGAGTATCATGTTTGTCCATCCAGACTCCACGCTGTAGTCCCACACAGTGGTCCGCCATCTTTTTTTCCCCCGAACCATGATAGTGGTACTGTCCTATGCAATTTTTCAACCCTAATACATGCTCATATCTTCCCATGCATGATGATAAGGTTTGGAAGGGGGTGTAGGGCAGTGGTGACCATTCACTACACCAGATCCTCACATCTCTGACGGGATACCTGTGACGAGCAAACGAAATGGTCACTGATGACCGTCACCTTTGACGGGTCATACGGGATGCCGTTATCGGTGAGGCATCCGGCTACGACCCGTCACAGGTAACTAGTCACCTGTGACGGCACCTCAAACGGGTTCAACCCGTCACAGGTGACTAGTTACCTGTGACGGGTCGCAGCCGGACAGCCCGTCAGAGGTGAGGTTTACTCACCTCAAACGGCTTTAAGTCCCGGCCCGTTTGAGATGACTTCTGCCACTGTATATATGTCTCCTCTCTCCAGCGGGGCCCACATGAGGAGATAAGGCCGGCCGGCTCCCTCTTCTCCACTTCTCCTCTATCTCTTCCACTTCTTCTCTATCTCTCCTCTCTTTCTCTGTGCCGTGGCGAGGGGAGGCGCGGCGGCACCGGGCCGGCTGGGGCGGCGGCGGCCCGGCCGCGGCCCAGCCGCCAGATCCGGCAGTGGTGGGAGGAGAGGCGCGGGGGCGGCGGCGGTGGCCCGGCCGCCAGATCCGGCAGGGGCGAGAGGGGAGGCGCAGCGGCGGTCCGGCCGCTAGATCCGGCAGGGGCGAGGGGAGGCGCGGTGGCGGACGACGGATCTGGAGCCGTGGCGCGGTGGCGGCCGACGGCGGGAGGGGAGGCGGCCGAGGCCCGACGGTGGTAGCGGTCTCCACCTCCGCCGCCTCTGCCGGCGACGCCTCCAGCCGTGCCTCTGCCTCCGCCCGCGCTAGCCGGCCGCCACCTACACCTCCACCTCCGCCGGCGCCTCCCCCCGCCTCCCAGCCACCAACGCCACCGACGCCTCCCCTCCTGTCGTCGGCCGCCCCCGCGCCACCGCGCCTCCCTCCCGCCCCTGCCGGATGCGGGAGATCTCCGGCGGATCTTCTTCGTCCATGAGGATCGGTGGTGGTCGCCGGTGGTCGCCTTGAGGTGGTGGGTGCCAGATCCGGTCTCCAGGTGGTTCGGGACCACCGGATCTGGAACCCCCGGGCTCCGACCGCTGCCTCCTTCACCGTCCGAGCTCCTTCGCCGGTCGCCGCCTCCTTCACCTTCTTGACGCCAGATCCGCCGCCTCCATCCATGTACGAGCTTAGATCCATTGCCAGCAAGTCCTCTTTCACCCATGTATTGTTTCTTGTGCTGTTTATATTGTTCCAATTGTTGCTACTGTGATTGATGATTCTGAGTCCTATGGTGATTAAGATTCTTGTGATTTTGTTTTGTGATTGGGACAACTACGATGGAACAAACAAGAATTGCGACGATTTTTTTGATTTGTGAATGCCAAATGCAATCGGACGAAATGAATGTGATGGTAACCTAGGAGGACGGTGTTTCTCTTCTTTTTTTTCCCCCTTTTTTTCACACCAGTGACGGTCCCAATTAGTTGGGCCATTTGAGGTGACTCTCACCTGTGATGGGTTTTGGTTGGGACCAGTTAGAATTGACTCTCACCTGTGACGGGTTTTAGTTGGGGGCCATTTGAGGTGGCTCTTACTTCTGATGGGTCTTCACCCGTCACAGGTGACTCAAGTCATCAGTGACCACTAATCTCTGACCGGGAGCTGAACCCGTCAAAGTTGAGGGTTTGAGCCCGTCAGTGCTGACCTAATCTAGTGTAGTGATTAAAAACTTATTCGGTTAATCTCTCGTCTAACCCCCATGGGCGATACAGATCGAGACGACTCATTGAGCACCGCTGCCTACCTCCGCTCTTCTCATCCGACCCATCGGCAAGCCACACGGCTGCAAGGACGGTGGCAGTGGGGTTCTTTTTTCTCCAAGGACGTTGCACTAAATGAGGTGTCAAGGTGATCAGGAAGGAGAAGAGGTGTCTCCTAGATCTAGGCCATTCCTGACCGAATCTAGCAAATAGTGGAGTGAAGGAGAGACGGGTGGAGGACAGCCTGGCTAACGCAAGACGAAGGCAGTAGTGGTGGATGGAGCAGCAGAGTCAAGGATGAATGATCTGGTGGTCCTAATGTAGGAACTGGCGCCCTACCTCTGCTCCTCTCATTCGACCCATCGGCAAGCCATGCGACTGCAAGGATGGTGGCAGTGGGGTTCTTTCTTCTCCAAGGACGCTACACTAAATGAGGCGTTGAGGTGATCAGGAAGGGAGAAGAGGTGTCTCCTATATCTAGGCCATTCCTAGCCAAATCTAGTAAATAGTGGAGTGGAGGAGAGACGGGCGGAGGCAGCAGTGGTGGATGGAGCATCAGAGTCAAGGATGAATGATCTGGTGGTCCCAATGTAGAAACTGGCACCCTCCAAACCCATATTTGGCTCTCAACGCAGTGACCTCCGGGAGACAACATGCATGGAGGAGCGGCAACAATGGCTTGGCATGGTGGTCTTCGATGACGGTGGGTGTGGAGGAGCAGCCGTGATGATGGCTACTCTCTTCACGCGCTAGGTCACCCAGATCCGGTGTCTTCCGACGAGGCTGTTCTCAGCGACGATTGGCGAGAGAGGTGGGGGAGGGGTGAGGAGCGGTTGCAGAGCCTACTAAATGTGGCGACGAGGTGGCAGTCGCCCCCCTCTCCTCTCATGCTAATGGTGGTGACGACAGTAGTGTTGTGGCTTGTGTTATTGGGAGGGAGTTGCTGCCATGCTCACCGGTGTGGTCTTGACGGTGGCAACTCTCCTCCATGGCAATGGGCTTCGGCGCAGGCGATAGAAAAAATTGCTATACTAGTGCATAGTGACGATGACATACAAGACCTCCAACATGGAGGACGGTCGGTGGTAGGACGCTGGCGAAGTGATCGTGCATTGAAATGGTTTTGAAGTGAAAAATAGACTGAGATGCCTTTTATCGATATCACAGTTTATTTTTCACTATATGTCTGTAAAAAAAAATGGTCTGTCAAAAAAAAAAGTAAGAACTTAAGGATTATATCCAAGTCACCAATATGTTGTTGAAACTTCATTGACAGCTAGCTAGCGACCTAATTACGGGGTAAGCAAGTTGGTGGTACGTACGTGTAGGTGATCACTTGACAAAGGCCGGCTCCTGTGAGGCTAGACAGGGAGATTAAAGACGGGCCACAGTGTGTCTTGGGATGCTAATGACCCCTGTCCGTTTTGTCTCTTTCTCATCCCGATAAACACTGTTTACTCCCTAATCATACATATATGTAATCAACAGGAAGAAGCTTTGCTATAGCGATCAATGGCGATCAACAGCTGATGTTAACAAACTAACCAACTTGGGGTTAAGTGTGTGTGTGTGTGTGTTGTATGTACACAGGTGCGTGCATGTGGTCGTGTCGGCTTCGTGTCTGCCGGTGGCCGCGTGCAGCGGTCGATCATGTTGGTCAGCTACCTAGCTAGTTTTATGCAAGTGAGCAGGACATTAATCTAGTCAAGGGGGAGTACAGTGGTGCAGGTGCATGTGACCATGACGTGGATCGAGATTCTCTCGGTGTCACGCGCAGTTAATTATAGCACTAAGTACACTAACTTTTGATAATTTAATCACGGCGTAATTAACTGTCATTACCAACGGGCCGTTAATTACACTGACAATTAATAGAGATACGTTCGCCTGGTTTATATTCAGCGCGAACGTCCACCGGTTAAGCTAGTGATCTTGTTCGAACGTCAGCAGGTTATTAACTAGCTATAACAAAAGATTAGTTCGATCGATCATTTGATAGGCAGCTATAGCTGTGTGTTGGTTCAGATGCAGTACGTACTAATCAAGATCCTGATTGCCATTTGTACGTGTTAGTGGACGACCTGTCGGAAACAGGACCCAAATTAATGTGTCGTCCCGACAAGGGGATCCCCATACAATCGTGTGGATTGATCGAGCTAGCTACTAGCTAGACATGCATTTCATGTCAAGATCAATATATCTGATCGACCAGAAGCCACCTAGCTTGCAGGATACACCGCACTTAGGCGTGGTGCAGTGTGGTGTGATGCAATGATGCAATTCGAGTGCTACGTAGCTTTCTGGTTTCTGCCACATCCTTGATAGGAAGGTAGGGGTGGAAGGATGTGTTTATTGACTTGTGGTACTGTACGTGTGGCAAGGCTGCAGCAACAATCATTTTAGGGTGGCCACGCTAGCTAGCTCCCAACGACAATCTACAAAAGATTGCAAAAAAAAAAAGATGATGCATGGAAACATGAAATAAAATACTCCCTCCGTTCCATGTTATACGACGTTTTGACTTTGATCAAAGTCAAATTATTTTAAGTTTGACTTAGTTTATAGACAAACATAGTAATATTTATAATAGTAAATTAGTTTCATCAAATAAATAATTGAATATATTTTCATAATAAATTTGTCTTGTGTTAAAAATATTACTACTTTTTTCTACAAACTTAGTCAAACTTAAAGCAGTTTGACTTTGACCAAAGTCAAAACGTCTTGTAACCTAAAACAGAGAGAGTATATATTAAAAATAGACTATACAGTTGGCAATAATTAATATTAATAACCACCGAGAAATATTACAGAGTGGTAAAAATAATAATATTTGTAGATCAAATAAATCACAGTCCTAGTTTCAATTAATATTCAATCTAGTGGTTTCAGTTAATTAATTAGCCCAAGTTTCAACTAAAAAACATTCACACTCTCAACTACTAGCTAGGTCTGCGATTTATTTTGTAGATCACACAGCCTTACCTTCAACATAACAAACATTGAATTTGAAATCTAGTGCTTTCATATCGAGTTTCTGAATTTTCTAATTAACAAATCTGGCTTTTCAATTTGAAATATATATAGAGACCTAATATTAAAGGAATCACACTCTCAACTTGAATGACATCTAGATTTTTACTGAATCTATACACCCTATGTTTGATGGCATCATATCTTAGCCACTAGTGTCTCTAGAACTACATTGTGCGATGCGAAATAAGAAAGTAAGGAGAAGTGATGGTTGGAAATGGTAACCAGTACAGTAGGATGATATGCAGTAGATCATTATTAAGGGGAAGTGACATTTATGTTAGAGCCATATTTTGGTCCAATTAGATGCGGATATAGTCATCAATACGATACTTGAAAACCGTCTTTAGATGTTTACTAGAAAATGGGTGCGCCAACTATTTTATAGCTCATATTTGTTGGAGGAATAAAATAAATTTTGGAAGTTAATTTTAGAGTTGGGTTTCAGGTTTTTTCATCGGAGATTATTTTCTAGCATTTTTCTTTTAAACCGCTAATAAAATAGATATATTATCATATTTTTTTCTTAATTCATTATGGCGTACCAGTAATAAATAACTCAAATGATTAATAATATATCCCGATTAGTGAAAATCATTTTAGGGAAAAAGTTGAGGCTATATATTTCCATAAAATAGATAGGAGAAGAAGAGGATTGAGTAAAAAGAAAAAGCTATTTTAGAGTTTTATCAACAATTTGCTTGTGTAGGCCCAAGCGACCAGACTTAACATAAATGTAGCCACTGGAGCCATTATAAAAAGGGAGAAATTAGCACTACTTGGTGAAATAGGTTCTTTTAGAATCAATTTCAAACCATCTGCTAGAGGTTGTAACAATCTGAACGATCCCACTACATCAGGACCCTTTCGACGTTGCACAAAAGCCATTACTTTACGTTCAGCTAGCACTAAAAAGGCTACTCCTATTCACACGCGAGTAATAGAATATCATAAAATAAATGTATCTTAGATTACCGATTTATGTTCATCATTTGTCACTGAAAATGAACGAATAACGCATGACAACTGTTTTGATTTATGGAAATATCTTCAACGATCCTAGCAACTTCTTATTACTACTTCCACACATCTAGTTTCCTTTTTATTGTTTTCATTTTTAGATAAATTTATTGCTAAAATTTTTGTTAGACCTATAGTAGTGTATTTATCCAAAAACAAATTGAATGGTCTTAATGCAGTCCTTGCTACCACTTCTTTTTTTTTCATTTAGACATAGGATATTATCATGATGAAGTTACTTTGTTCGATTTTGGTTTAACATATGTAGCTGATTTTTTATTATGATAAGCTAAAACTCATATTTTTCCTCTTCTCTCTCTTGCCATTTTATTTATTTAACTTTCTTCTACTTATTTTTCTTTATTATGGTGTAGGCCAAATTCTCTTTGGAAGTCTAGAATCTAGCTACAATATTTAAAGTTTGGGAGCATCTAGAATCAGATATAATGTTTAAAGTTTGTTTTTTTCTGGATTTTTTTTACCAGGTTCTCCAAATTTTTCTTGAAATTTAGCCATATCAAGAGACCCAATCAACTGGCAGCGCCCCTACCAACGTTAGAAGGATATATAGGTTCCACGCTACTATATACTGAATACTCACAAATTAATGTGTGGCATACTCCATCATACAAATCTAATGTAGTCATTGTGATATTAGTGGTTGGAAATATACTTCTTGCAAATCTAAAAGTGAACAATTCCATGTGCCAGTATATAGATCGATATCCTTTGCCAAAAATCTCATCATATATCAAACATTTATGAAAACAACAACTTAATTTAATGTCCTCTCCAAAGAAGTACCTGAATGAATAATTATGCAATACACCATGCCGATCTTTTTGCATCACCATTGAGGTTGCACCCTTCATTGCTATAAACTTGCACTATTATGTATCCTGTCGCCTTTCTCATCAGAAGATAGCATTCCCTTGTCTTTATCATCGAATTTTCTCATGCAACCTTCGTAGCTATGTGTAAAGTTTATTGAAGACATTGAGATGATGCAAAGATGTGCTTTACTCCATGTACAATTGAAACAGATTTGTCGCTTTAGAGCACATCGGTTTATTAGCAAGATTTGAACATACACTTTATTCATTAAATCCTCTCTCCTTTGTTACCAATAAGTACTTCAGCTCAACCAAGAAACTAAGAAAATTTACGAATTACTTTTCACTACAACACCACTATGTCTTCAATGGTTGTCTCGTATGGTTTCTCACCATATATAGTGACGGTCAATCCCCGTTGGTTATTTACTGTTTCCACACGCTGAAACCTCAAAGGTATCACTTTGATTTATTATGTTACTAATGTTATGTCGACCATCTCACAAATCAGATCAATATGGCCTTGGCTCTGATATCATTTGTTATATCATGATATCTCAATAACCTCTTAGGTTGATCCAATATCTTGAGATATGACAAAAATGAACAAGATCTAGACATATAGATATATAGGAGTAGATGGCTTCTTTAGATAACCAAAATAATAATGATGACCACAACAAGAGATAACATTTGACCAAGGCATTCGAAATTTCCTCTAACCACAATTGACACTTATCCATAGTCACAATCCCTTGAACCTTTTGGACATTTGGTTTCTACCATGTACAAGTGCTAACTAGTGGCAGAGTCAGCGGCATTGTCGAGCCCAGGTGACGAACAGTGTTTGTTAGTGATCTACAATTTTTACATGTGTTGCTAACAACAGAATAGTGTGAACGTAGCGGTGGATCGGAGCTAGGGCTACTGCTCGACCAACTCGCGAACTAGCTCCATCACCAGTGCTAAAGAATTCTTTCGTGTGCTCTAGCTAGTTGCCTCTACAAGGTTGCTTTGGCTTGGGTTGGCTTGCTACAGTCTCCACATATGTGACAAATATAATGAAAAAAGGATGGCTCACCCTATATAGATGAGTAGTTTTAGCCGGTAAGGTTGGGGGGGGGGGGATCTATAATGTATAGCGTCCCTCTTGGGTACCCTTGTGTTGGTCTTCCTCTAAGTAGAACTAAAAAAAATCCTAATCGTAACTAGTTATTATTTTAACTTTTAACTCTATGACAGGGGCTAACATATATTATAGTATTTTAAAGCTCACCTTTTAGAAACCATGACTAATTGAATTGATGGATATATTTTCACTATTAATTTTGCCTGGCAATATTGGCTTGTCATCATCAATCATGTATTCAGAACTTTTTGAAGACGTGATTACACTACATATATAAATTGAGTTGTGGGACATAATGCTGACTGTGTATAGTACGTTGATCGTGGTATTTATTAATTGTTAATAAAAATAAAAGGGAATTGTCCAGTATTATATTTATAGTACTGTTGATATCGTTGAATATGCCAGCTGTCATGCATATTACCTTATTTGGGTTCATCAGAATTATATCAAACTGAACCAATATAAAAAGGAAAATTGGCACAAAAAGAAATATATATTATCTTATCTATGATGAGGTACCTGAAGTTGTGAACCTAAGTTGAGGCCAGTTCAGCTCAATCATGAGACATATATAGATGTCTTTCTTTTTAGATCCAATCATCATTTGGGACTTGAACTAACCAAATTCCTTAATCAAAGGAACAAAATTAGAAAAAAGTTCGCTTTTCAGATGATTATCGCATAATGTAACAAGCCAAACAGAGAGTAGCTCAATGATAGTGAGGAAAGGGCATAAAGATCAAAGGAAAGCATGCCAATTATTATATATATACAAGCTCAAGTAGCTGCAGAAAACAGCTGCTGCATGCATAAGATCAAGTAATATAAAGCATAAGAAAATTCAATTTTGGTATATATAGAAAAGGAAGAAATGCATAACCTGCTCTTCCAGTGATATAGATGGCCCCCCTAGCTTGGCCCTTTTGGCTTGGCTCCATGCATGCTCCAAACTAGGTTTTTGCTCCCTTCACCTACATATTTAACCTCCTCATCTCCGGGGCTTTCTTCCATCACCACCACAAACTGATCTCCCGATCACCTCGTAAAGACCAGAAGAATATTTTTGCCAACTTGCAATTGAATCCACAGCGAGATGTGTAGCTCCATGGGGAAACATGTGCTTGCGGATGCGTGCCTGTGCTCCCCTTTCATGTTCCTCTCGTGCTGCTCATCATGGAAGCATAGGGCATATTGCATATGCGTATATTCAGCTCAGGAATCCTCTTGAATTGATGAATCTTTGGGTAATATACATTTACATGTTGTAAGCTAGCTGTAACTCTGAACTGAAGCAAGAGTGTGTGATCGATCGACCACTTGTGGATGCTAGTAAATGTCTGCAAATTGCAGGAGAATGCAGGCATGCCGGGTGTGCGAGCAACATGTAGTGATGCTTTTCTGAATTTCTGGTGAGATCGGCTGGGTGGCCGACAGGACATCTTGCGAGTCCGGCGCTTACATAAAGGAAGTACAGATTATACAGAGGAGGGTGGCAAGATTAGCAGACAGGCGATCTTGGAGTAGCGGCAACATCAGTATTTATCTGCTTAATAACAGCGGTTGAAATGGCATTCCATGTGTTTGACTCGTCTGTTGTTTGTCTGTCGACAAGGTTACAAAAGTGACTTGGTGAATTCAGATGGTTTACTTCCAGTTGCCAAAAAGATTAGAGAAGTGGCATACACCAGAGTACTTTATGAGAAATATAGACAGACTATAACAACAACATTGTTAATGCTACTATCCTCAGTTCTATCCTGGCCTGCTTGGCTGCTCTGTTGTAGCTATCTCTCTAGTCTTACATTTAGGAAAAATAAAAAAAAATTCAACAAGTCGTATGCTTAAAAGAACAAAGTATATATAGTATAATCCATAACATTGGCTCTTTTGGTAAGACGATTTTCTGGTAATTAAGCATTTAAGCATCATTTGTTGGTGACTCAAGGATGAGCTGTTATATAAAGAACAACCAAATAAATATTGGCACTATACCTGGCTATGGTACTAGACTATCAATACAATATAGGCCACATGAGGCATGCAACTGGTCACTCACAAGCCTATGTAGTTAACTCATCATGTGTACAGAGTACAGACATGTAGCTGTTCTTGTACCAGCAGACAGTGAATGATTTAAAAACAGTAAACAAATGGTTGCTTATTTCGTGGTGTCCCTCAGATCACGTACTATTACAGATATACTATGTATTTTGGTCTTTGTTGCAGTGCACAATTGATAACAACCACTTGCAGTCCAATTAATTAATAAATATGAAGCTGACTTGGAAGTGAACTAAACCTCAAAGGCTCATATATGGCCTCCCAAAGATTGGAGTAGCCAAATGACCCTTAATTAGACTCCACGAGACAAGTCTAATGCACAATTTGTTGGGAGCACCGCCTTGTGGAACTCATGATATATAAACTACAGGGAAATCCTACAAAACCTATATGAAATTTTGAAACGAGTGTATAATGGGGATATAAAAAATGACTGCATTGTATCATCCCAAACTATTTTCAGATAAAATTTCATTTTTTTTGGTTTTTTTATCAACGGAAAACCTTTTGTGGTTTTGTTTTCGTGAAGCTTAAAGAGCGTATAGGGGAAAAAAGGCATTTAATTCGAATAAAACAAAATCTATCTAAAATGATACTATCAGTGCAACGATTGATTTTTTTTCTGTGTCTAGAATTATAAGACTTTATTTGGTATACTTTTTCTTAGCTCAAAATCATTTCCTGGAAATGTCTAAATTCTAGAATTATATAAAATAGAAGATATCTATGGGCCAAAATCTGGTCCATTCCAGTCCATGTTAGTTTGGAGTCCATATTCGTCTTCCCTCAATCTGACATAGCCAACTCCCAAGTAGGCCTCTCTTCCCCAAGCACAGAAGGATTAAGTTCAGTTGGGGTCCCCCAATTTGTCGCCGGGTTTGAAATTCATCCCTAACTGAAATACAAGATACAAAGCGTCCCTTAGTTGTTTCAGCCGACGTGATGCCTACGTGGATGGTTTGATTTGGTCCTCGTCCCACATGACGTTTGACGTGCCATTAGAATCGAGATAAAAAAAGTAAAAATTTTAAAAAATATATTATACCCAATTGTATATGGTACTTTGGTTTAGGGACAAATTTCAAACTCGACGATAAATTGGGGGAGCTCAAGTGAACTTATTCCAGCACAGAAAGCTATATGAGGCCCAGCTACTGCCGCTAGGTGGTCCATACTATGCCGAGTTGTGTCCCTTGAACCATGCCATTTTTTTTTTCAGAAAATATTATTTATCTGTGCCTTTAAGAACCTCTATGTACAAGTCGTGCTAGTAGGACTACATAATGTGTTAGGATATAGTTGAGAAAATATCATTACATAAGTTAAAAAATATCTAAATATTAATTTGGTAATTCAAACACCCAAACATTTCTTGCCGATGAAACACATATTGTTAGACCGGCAAATTAAGATGTATAGAAAGAAAGGAAATATTATTTTTATGCATGGGTACAAGAAAAAATATTTGGGAAATATTGCCTCAATTTATGCTTGAAAATTATATGATACCTACCTAGATAATATTAAAACAAAGACCTATTAGATCAGGAAAATATAGTGTGGTTGGCTGAGAATGAATGACCCACCAGACAAGGCAAGCTGATATTATTTAGCTTCAGTTGCATAAATTAATTCATCTATTAGTACGAGCTGTCTACATGGATAGGTTAATTAATTAGGATTAATTTTAGGTATACTTGAGTAATGTCCTGCCGCACACATGATAAGACAATTATTGTACATTTATAACGTTTATAGTCAAGCACTGTTTTTGGCCATCCAACATATAGTGATACCGAAGTACTACGTACGAGATGCTAATACATAGATGCTTTAGGCCGAGTTTATTTCTAAACTTTTTTTTAAACTTTCAATTTTTCCATCACATCGAAACTTTTCTACACACACAAACTTTTAATTTTTCCGTCACATCGTTTCAATTTGAACTAAACACACCCTTAATTTGTATGTTCACCTGGAGAAACATCAGAGATTTTTAATTTGTATGTTCGCATGGTAATACCTATTTGTATGTTCACCTGGAGAAACATCAGAGATTTTTAATTTGTATGTTCGCATGGTAATACCTAGATGCTTTAATTTGTTTGTTCACCGTTTTAATTTGTATGTTCATGCAGAAGCTCACTCTTTTTTGAACGTAAGAGATTTCACTAAACAATTAGGGTGTGTTCGGCACCCCTCTCCCAGCCCCTCTCCCTTGTTTTCCGCGTGCACACTTTTCAAATTACTAAACGGTGTGTGTTTTACGAAAAGTTTCTATATGAAAGTTGCTTTAAAAAATTATATTAATCCATTTTTAAGTTAATTTTAGCTAATACTTAATTAATCATACGTTAATCTATTGCTCTGTTTTGCATGCTGAGGGGAGGGGTTTCAAACCCCTCCAAAAGAACACAACCAAGCCTGTGTTCGGGAGGTCCTGGCACGTAAAACGAAATACGTATTACTGCATGATTAATTAAGTATTAACTTTTTTTAAAAAATAGATTAATATGATTTTTTAAACAATTTTCATATAAAATTTATTTTACAAAAACATACCGTTTAGTAGTTTGAAAAGCGTGCACGTGAAAAAGAGAGAGGTGAGTTGGAAAACTGGAGGAAGAACATAGCCTAAAAGCAGCCAGCTTTTTTTTTGTATAAAGGCAAAAATAAAGAGCTCTTTCCTATAAATGTAGGAAATTGTCTACCCAGATGTGTTAAGATGATCAAGTGATTAGGGTAGTTTTAAAGATACACACTACTCCGTCTCAGATAAAACTAAGTTCTAGTTATGAATTTGGATATAGACTACGTCTAGATTTATAGCCAAAAGTTGGCTAGAAGTTGAATATTTTTGTTTGAATGGAGTAAGTCCTCGCTAAATATTGATGCTCTATCATGTTAAATTTTCATGATTACAACTTCTCGCATCCTAAGAAGAAAATAATTAAAACGGTTCTGTTTTGATTAGAACCTATCCAACCTACATTATTAAAGATGTCCTGCTCTGGTCCTTGTGCGGTTGCTAGATGCTATAGTATTTCGAGCTGAGATGATTGATCATTAGTACATAATTAATCGTCCTTAATTTCAGTTCTTTTTCTAGGAGTACCGCGACTTTTCTCCTTCATTTATCTGTTTTTTTCTTGTCGAAGACTGCCACTACATATGGAGCCAATGCACCATCATGTCTATAATCGATAGATCACCAGCCGGTCCACCCGTGCAAATTAAAGTGAATTCGTGCCGTACGTGAGGTTATTCAATGAAATCTAGGCAATGAAAAGCAAAATTTGAAAATTAGGCCAACTGATGTAGTGTCATGCTCTCATGCATACAGTTTGCATCATGCCATCCATGTTAGGTGGTCAGTTGTACTCTAGCTTCAGAGTATAATAATGCAGCTTTTTGTTTCTTTTCGTATATTCATTTACTGCTTACAAAAAGTATTCCTACATATATATAACATATTTTCTTCCAAGATGTAATTAAGAGAAACATAATGTATCGCGTCAATGCAACATGGACAGTGCAGAACGGAACAGTAATTAATGTTGCAAGAAAGAGAAGAAATGAAAGTAGATTAAATTAAAACAAAATTAGAATAACGAAGGGGGGAAAAAACAGACGAAGAGCAAAGAATCTAGGTAAGCGCTATAGTGGCTAAATGTTAAGCTATATATCTAGCTTGCTATAATATCATTGGTTAGAAGACTAAATAGACATATATACAAGCTTGGTAATGAGCTAATGGATATAAGCGGGCTTGAAGATCAGAAGAAGAAGAAGATAGAGAATTACAACAAGAAGAAGAGAAAAAATGATAAACGACGACTGATGAAGAATTCAGGACTAGCTAGCTAATGCTAAATGAGGTGGCATTGCTGCATATGGGTTGGTTGATGGACTGGATTGGATTGGATCAGTCATGCCAGCAGAGGAGCATGACGACGCAGCGGCGGATGATGTAGAGCCTGGCCTTGTGCTCCCTCACCACCTTGCTTATTCCTCCTCCTCCTCCTCCTCCTTCCTTCTGCTGCTTCTTCATCTCTCCCCTCTTCTTCTCTATCTCTCTCTCTATATATGTATAATTAATCAGCCTGATGGAGATCGAAGAAGGAAATGGAGCGGAGAGAAACAGTAGGCAGTAGCGAGAGAGGAAGAAGAAGCTATAGCTGGCTTAACTCAAGAGCTTCTTCTTGATTGACTCCATCGTCTCCCAACCAAGCCAGGCCTCCATTTATACACTGGCACAAGTAGGAGTACAACTCAACACCAAGCTCGATCGCTCGCTCGCGTCTAATTTGGACTTGTATAAGCTGCAGAGGAGAGAGAGAGAGAGAGAGAGAGAGAGTAATAAAAGAAGCAACTCAGGTTAATTAAAGAAGAGGGGGGGAGCAGGCAGGGGTACGCGCGTGGTCCAGACCCGAACGTGGGGGTGGGCCCACCACCACACGTGCACCTGCGGGCCCCTCCACCATGGCCGCTCGATCACCTCTCTCAGCTTCTACTCGTCGTACGTCTCTGCACGTACGCACGCACGAACGCACGCACGCGCGGCCAAGGCCAGCATCGTCGTCGCATGATTGAATGAATATAATGGGCAGGCATGGGAATGGCATTGTTGGCTGGCCCGCGCGGTGGAGACGACACACGTACATCGGCTACACCTACCCACCGCTAGCTTCGATCACTCGGTACTCGGACTATCGATCTCTCATCTGCATGCATGCTCCGTCGCTGGCATACCTCCGATGCATCAATAGTGTCTTCAACATAGCTAGATACTCCAACCAACACAAACTTTTTCATCTTCCCAATTGTACAAATCGATTTGTAGAGACTATACTAATGAAAGCTAGTACTTATATTACTTATCTAAATCTGGTCAAAGAGGGCAATATATAGCATGAAAGCATCACTCTTCAAAACAAAATCCACAATTGGTTATAATGGCGTGGTGCTCATCGTACAGTACCATTTTCTGATGACCAACTATTTCATATGGATCGGATGTCGTTAACCATCAATAATAGAAATTGCCTGTCGCAGAGCCTGGACTGTTGCCTGACTAATTTGATCTTGCCTCGTTTGTTGATTGCTAACCAATAGTCATCTTACAAACCTCATTATCAAGTACTTACTCCGTTTCATACTATAAGTCGTTTGATTTTTTTTCATAATCAAACTTTATTAAGTTTGATCTAGTTTATAAAAAAATTTAACATCTAAAATATGAAATTAGTTTCATTAAATCTAGCATTGAATATAGTTTGATAATATCTTTGTTTTGTGTCAAAAATAGTACTATTTTTTTTCTATAAATTTGGTCAAACTTAAAGAGGTTTGACTAGGAAAAAAGTCAAACGACTTACGACATGAAATAGATGGAGTAATTCACAAGTACCATTAAAATATATTCTCAAAAGTCATCTTTAATCAACATATTATAAAAGCTGCCTAAAATAAAGTGCTCTGGGTAGAGCTACTTGAAAAACAAAACCATATGTAAAAATGTAATCTTCATAGATAGCTTTATTGTAAAATATGTGAAAATATGAGTACATACATTTTCATTTTAAAACCATATGTAAGAACTTGTCCCATTGGCTTCGAATGCAACAAACCAAATTTGTTGATGGAGACATGTGTAAATTTACCCTTCCTCCGTTTTCCTATCCTAGCCCCTCCCTTCTTACAGTACTACTTCGTAGCTTAGCAAGATATTTCTCCCCTCACCTTTGCTGTTGTATCCGTTACCTGTCAGGCCATGTACATTGCGTGTCCTTAGGGTTGTCTCAACCTCCACCTAGGTTCGGATGCCACGCTGAAGGCTCGGGAGTTTCCTTGCAAGTGTCGGAGTTACATCTGCAAGACACGGTCGCCCCAGGTAAAAAGGTTTGGTCTGGGGAAGAAAGAAAGAGGAAGCTAGGGAAATGGAAGGAAGCCAGAGGTTGAAGGAAGAAAGAGAATATGTGCTGACACGTGGGCCTTTAGCTTAGGTAATTTGTTTATCATTCAGGTTCTGTATGCAAAAGTTTGACCTCGTAATAAGAGTATACCACAGGGGTTGAAATTAAAAAAGTAGGGACTGAAACAAAAATGTTAAAAGCCTGCCATCACAAGCTACTTGCATTGGATAGTGAATAGCCTTAAAACATCTATGCCTATGTGAAGCTTGCTTTTTTCACTAAGACCATTGCTTAAGGATACACACATTATTCATGCCCTTATCCCCACCTTTCCCTACCTCCAGCCTCACATTAACAATCCTCTAACTTGTTTAGCTCTCATGCAACCGCCCTGCACCTCTATAGGACTCTCAATCTAGGCTCTTAATTAGTTTCCAAATACGACTTTGCGATAGGCCAAAGAAAATCTACCCTTGGATGTAATAACTCGAACAATGATAAGGCCATTAGCAATGTATGCTACCGAGCTGGGTACTAGTGTGGGACTAGTTAGATGATCACAAATGGTAGTAGGAGGAGATACACTCCACAATGCTTATATGCGTGCGAGGGTGGGAATAAGGTGGGGTCCACTGGTAAAAAATATCAGTGGGAGGATCAATGGCCACTTGCTTTTCTTCTATTTTTTTATTTGGCTTTGTCGGGAAACACTGTACTTGCTTCTTATTAGTAGTGTTTGTGACTTGGTATAAGTTATATATCACTCCCACAATGGTTGTTATTGGGCATGCAGTAAGGTGACATTCAATGCTTACTACCTAGTTTTCTATAACATTATGAGTGTCCTAAAGAGTGTTATGATGGTCTCTACAATAATAATGATCGAGTAGCAGTCTTGGCCTTTAGGGCACCCGCAATGGTTATCTATAGGCTCTCTACAAGAGATCCATGTCAGCATATTTTCTTACTTGGAAGATATTAAATGAAGAGAGAGAGCAAAACTATCTACTAACCTGGAGATAGTCTATAGAGAAAAACGAGGCAATGCATTAGAGAGCTATAGATACCGATGTAGACATACTATTGAGGTGATTTACTATTAATCTAGTCTATTACTGAGATGTACATGTTTTATAGAGAGCACCTTACTTTACTATTGCGGGTGCTCTTAGATAGTATTGACTAAAATGGTGGCTTACGGCAACAATGGCAATTGTGCTTACAGATTGGCTCTCTCTCCTTGCTTTTTTTTGTTTTTCCTATATTGGTAGAACCATCAGTGATACTATTTGATTTTGATTGGAGGCGAAACCGACATGGCGGTTTTGAACCATCGTTAAATATCTCTTCTACAATTGGATTAATTGGCTCTTGCAAGCAAATTAAACTTATAAAGGGCACTTTTAAGTCTTATTTTTTACCCTTTCCAACAAGAAAAATACGAACTAATTAATTACTATTTCACATCATCTATTGTAACCTATAAATATGTACGTACGTAGATAGTACGATTGAAGCTGGTAATAGCTACCATGGAAAAAACATTTGAAATTATGAGCAGTGTACTAAATTTCAGTGTAGCCATTTGGTGGTGCAGTGGTAGTGGAGCATCAAATATTACTTCCACATGTTTTGGTCCAAGTTAGAACGTCATCTCAGCTTAGAAATGTAGGCTGGTTCATCCGCAACATCTCATGCAGATTGTTTCTCATAAAGCAGAGAAGAGTAACATGCACCAGATTCCCTACTATGCGCATTTCTCTCCTGACCACCGATCCGTTCGTGCACAAGCAGCATTATAGATGGACCACAACGTATGTGAAAATCCTTTTAATTAGGTAGACGTATATATTGGCAATATGTAATATGTAGATATATATGTTTGTTCAAATCATCATTATGATTTACACCATCCGTCCTAAAAGATACTTTAACCTGCTAGAGAATTTAACATCACCTAGTACATACTACAAATTTCTAGACCGATAGTATTAATCGACATCAAATCCGTTACTAAAATACTATATTTTAGGACTGAGGAAATCAATAATTATTAAGTTGTTTATATTATTTTCCCCAATTAATTCTTAGTCTCTTTGTCAACATGTTAGAAGTTATTACTGTCGCCATCCACCTCATGCAACCTTTTCACGACCATTCTCATTGTTGCTTTGTCTCTTTAATTGTGATGTCATCGCAATTGAAGACAATCTCCTGATTTCCAAATCTACCACTGTGATTTCTACATGACCAAGGTAACCTATCTTTTCATCCTTCACCTTTAGTACTATAACCACCGGCACAATTGCCATCACCTTTATCTTGTGTTTCTATTCTCACCACATCAAGAGGGTCTCGATTTACCCCGGGTCGCCTTAGTCCAATTTTCATATCTTATCACCATTACCTGACACACGGTACACCCATAACACTTCAACCTTGAGCCGAATCCGAGGCGCCTTTGGTCCTATATGGCACATGTGCACATGTAGTAGTTTGGCTAGATGGTCATGATGTGGCAACCAAATTAACATGTTTCTCTTCTTCCTCCATGTCATCTCTCTCCCATCTCTCTTCTCTACTTGAGCGGTGTGCATTGTCCCAATCTCTTATTTGTTCCATCTGCCAGAACTAATGTTCTAAGACATTATCATGCATGTCATACTCAAATACAATTGTTTGATCTGTTGGTTTCTCTGTGGAGATTATGGTACCCCATACCCACACGGCATGGTTATTCGACTAGTTATAGAGGATAACTTATATCTATGGAATATGTAACAGATCATGACTTGGGTATTACGTTTCCTTGTATATTACGGAACGGCCTAAAATCCTGGTTTGATAATATTGTAAAGTAGATTTAGGAAACCGATACCGTATTGGTTAAGGTTTCTATCTTGTAATCCTGCCCCCCGTCCTATATAAGGTGGGCATGAGGCCCTCTAGGGGGCAGATGACACAACCTGATCATCAGATCATACAGACCCGGCGGATTCAAATCCCCAAACATGAGTAGGGTATTACCTCTCACTGAGAGGGCCTGAACCTGTCTAAATCATTTGTCTCCGCATCCATCCACTTTTAGGTCTCGTACGCTACCCCTTTTATTATTGCCGAATTCATGTTTCGACAGTTGGCGCGCCAGGTAGGGGTGCGTCGAGTTTCCCGTCGACAAGTGCGATGGAATCAATTTCAAGAGAAGCATTGAGATCAATTTCAATAACTCAAATCTCTGACCTGGTTTGTCGTTCCAATCTAACTTTAATTAGATTGATTTTTAATTGTAGATTAATCTACTGTTAATTTCTTGTTTTTATGTGCCGGATGAGATCGAGGCGAATGGTCGTCGTCCTGATGCTCCCTGATCACTAAATGCCCACTCCGGCATGACTCACGCTCGGCATGGGAGCGGTGCAGGCCTCCGGACTGCGTTCAAATTAAGCCGTTGATTGTACTCGGGACTACCGGCAACCAGGAGAAACACATGCCTTAGCTGATTCAATTAATCAGCATACACGATTTGCCTAATCAATGCATGCATCACGCATCTATAAGGGATTAATTTCCTAATCCTAACCAGAGTTTCTATCTGTTTGTCTGCATGTATCGCTGGAGCTACCATGTCACATTGTGGCAGTCGGATTTGCGGAGTCGTGACCACGGGGCAAGCATCATCACGGATTCGGCTGGCATGGTGGTTAATTTTGGAAATCACTCCCGCCAAATGCCGACCATGATTATTGGCTGTACACCTGCGCACGTAAATTCTAGTAGTGCACAGTGTGACACCGGCCATTGCTGATGACCAAAGCCACGTCGCACGATCCGGTTCATCGGTCTAATCTAATCTCTGTTAAGATTAATTTTTAATCACAGATCGATATTGTCTTTCTTGTTCCCAGGAAACGTCCCCGACACGTTTATCCACTCAACACGCATGGATTAAATATTTAATATGCCATGCAATAGATGTTTTCCTGTATATGATACACAGATAGATCTATATGCTTGCTTTGTTTTTGCATATACGATGGATTCATTGCACGAGATCGATCGGGCCGACTCAGGCGCTATTAAAGGGCAACTCACCTTGACGCCGCCTCATCTGCTGTTAATTGGTCTTCGCCTCCACGGTTTGTCACATCACCGTTGATAGGTGTCTACGTCTTCACGCCGGCTTGCCTTCGCCGCTGTAACTAGTGTTTCCGCCTATACGGTTGGTGGACTTCGCCACTATTGATGGGCATCTTCATTATCACCGACCGGCTGGCCTTCGCCGCCGCCGACTGGTGTTTCTGCCTACACGGTTGGTTAGTCACACCACCGTTGTTGGGCATCTACGTCTTCACCGTCGACCGCCTTCGCTGTCGTCGATTGGTATCTTCGCCTACACAGTTGGTTGGTCACACCACCGTTATTGGGCGTCTACACCTTCACCGCCGGCCGCGTCAGCTGCTTCCATAGTTGGTGTTTTCTTCACTATTGATGGACGACTTCGTTCCCACATCGACTACTTCTGCTGTCACCGAGGGAATACGAAAAAGCTAAGTCATCATTAGTTTTATTCTTTATATGATATTTTCCTTTTCCTCCCCCTCACTACATCCATTGGAGCTCCATTGAGTAGTGAGTCGGGGGCTACAGATGTTATATCATATTTTTTTTAACAATTTTCATAATATTTATCTTGATTGCTTGCGACATAATCCGAGTAAAAATAAAGTTCCTATCGAGTTATGGAGTTCTATCTTCCTATGCTTTCCGTTTGGTTTGTCGATGGATAGTTGCCTTTGGGCCAATTCCTAGCACCCGGGGGCTCGTTGGATGGACCGAGTAACGCAAGGTGCTAAGTATTACTCAGAAGAAATCAAAAGCATAGAGATGATAATTTATTTTCTGCTCTTAACAATTGCAAAAGTACCCGAGTAGTAAACTCTGATCCGTGAAACTTTATTCCATTAATGACGAACTCATGTCACTCGTATGCCTGTTTGGGAAGTGCCTAGGCCGACTTCCGGTGCTTGGGGGCTATGACTAGTCGGGCAGAGTGTTTAAACGTAAGGAGTCATCCGCTCGGAGAAATCAAAATTGACAAGAGGAGAAATACATATTTATAAACATTTTAAGATACTTGAATTTTCCTCGAGTACTATATTTACATCAGATACTACTCATTCTATATGTTTGTTCTGCAGGATCCAGATCTAGATATGCATAATAGAGATTCATGGCTTTAAGCTTATCTCCTACGCTTCAGGAATGGATCAGTCAGAACATCACCATCGGCTTGCTGTCATCGCCGCTGACTGGTGTCTTCGCCTACACGGTTGGTTGGTCACACCACCGTTGTTGGGCGTCTACATCTTCACCGACCGGCTTGCCTTTGCCGCCGCCGACTGGTGTTTCCGCCTACACGGTTGGTTGGTCACACCACCGTTGTTGGGCGTCTTCGTCTTCACCGACCGGCCTGCCTTCGTCTACCGTCGACTGGTGTTTCCGCCTGCACGGCTGGCCTATTATGCTGCCGTTGATAGGCGTCCACGTCTTCACCACCGGCCTGCCTTCGTCTGCCGCCGACTGGTGTCCTCGCCTACACGGTTGGTTGGTCACACCACCGTGGTTGGGCGTCCACGTCTTTACCGCCAGCTGCCTCGTCTGCCGCCGACTGGTTTCATCACCACTGTGGTCGCCTCGTCAATTGCCGAATGATTATCTCACCGCCATGGCTACACAACTCCGTCGTCGTTGTTGGGCGTCTTCGTCTTCAGTGTTGGCCGCCTTGTCCGACGCCAACTAGTTTCTTCACCTCCATGGCTGCATGATTCTGATACTGTTGATTGGCCAGTCTTCACCGCTGGTCGTCTCGTCTGCTGCTGACTAGTGCCCTCGCCTCTATGGTTGGTTTATATCGCTACCATTACTGATGGACGTCATGGTTTTCAATGCTGGTCGCCTTGTCTGACGCCGACTGGTTTGTTCGCCTCCACGGTTACGCGTTTTCGTCATCATTGACTGGCATCATCGTCATCGGTTTGCCTTCGCTGCCGCCCATGGTGTCTTCACTTTCACGGCTGGCCTATTTTGTCGCTGTTCAAGGACGTCTTCATTTTCGTCATCATGCTACTTCTTCTGTCGCCGACTGGTTATGCTGCCGTCGACTGGTGTTTTTATCTTCACAACTACTTGTCTTCGCTACCGGTTTGCTTCTATTGCCACCGACTTGTGTTCACTTCATCACGGCTATGCAACTTTGTCACCATGGTGGAGCTACTTCATCTTCATTATTTTCGGCACCGGCAAACTCTATAGCCTCTACTTCACAAGATTTGCTACTTCACCAACCACGATGTCTACAAGAGCCTCGACATCTCGGCATGCATCAACAAATATAATGTCGTGTTATTTTACTACAACAAGTGGTGTTCCAATCTTCAATATTTCTACTCAGACATCCTCAACACATATCTTTACTCAAGTGACGACAAGCTACAGTCTTTGACTCTATGTTTAGTTGTTTTCCAACTAACCAAAGAGTCGGGGGCTACACAAATACAAGACTCAAAATTCGATAAGTTTTTTTTGTCAAGATGAAGCAATCAATAAATCAACAAGTCAACTCTAGGAGTTATTATCTTCGTCTTTGCTTCAGAGCCGACATTTTACTTTAGTGACTCCAATTATTTCACCGGCAATTTTGGCTTCTCAGCACTGCCATAATCTACTCCAAAATTCTCAAGTATCGAGTTTAATATTTAATCTACATGTTCGGGAGTTTGGAGTTATCAACCAACTAACCCAGATTCAACGAGTTGGACAACATCATCTATTTTCCTCCAAATGAAGCATCTGCAACAGCTACAAGACCAAGTTCTACTGCTATCATCATAAATCAAGAGGCGTTGTATCAATCTCAGTTATGCACACGCTAACGCCAAGAAAACTATTCGAGCTTTGACATCTTCTCAACAATTTGAAGGATTATTGTCACTGACATCATCATCAGCTCCTCTACTTCATCGGCCGTGACATCTCTGCCATTGCTAATGGGTGACTACGTCTTCGCCTCCAGTTGCTTTCGTCATTGCCGGCTTGTTATTTCACCTTCATGGTTGACCTACTATGGAAACACTGATGAGCGTCTTCGTCATTATCATCGGCCGCAATACTACTATTGACTGGATCACTGACATCATCATCTTCATCAACATCCTGTCAAGCCTCTTCAACATAGCCTACTCTACTGCTATTGATAGGCAACTTAGACATCATAATCGATCATCTCTGTTGCTGCTAATCGTCATTGCTGTCGGTTGTGTTTGCCGTCGCCGACTATTTTCTTCATCTCCATGATTAGTGGATTTCGCCATCAGCATTGATGCGCGTCTACATCTTCATCGTCGGCTTGCTTTCATCGCCACCGACTAGTATTCTCGCCTTCACGGCTGGCTTATTATGTCGCCGCTAATGGGCGTCTTCATCTTCTTCAACAGCTGCGTCGTCTGTCTCCGACTAATTATTTCGTCACCATGGCTACAAAACTCTGTCGCTATTCCTGGGTGCCTTCATCTTCACTGCTAGTTGATCTGACTACTGCCGACTGGTTTCTTCGCTTCCATGCCGATTGCATTAGTTATCACCGATGGACAATTTCAACTACTCCAAAAGGATAAGCTATATGCTCAGGGGCTTACGAGCTCAAGCACAAGGATCATACCTTCAAGTTGGATTTTGTTCTAGATACAGGCAACATGCACTCGTAGTCCTGAGATTATTTTCTATGATCGAAAACTGGACCAATCATTATTCCCCGTAAAGGCTATCAACCGAATACTTGCGCCAGTCGGGATTCAATTTTTATATCCATTTTGGAGTATCCCATAAGGGATAATCACTCAGATCAGAAGCTATTCATATGAGCTACACTTGGTCTATATCACTCGGAAGATTTATTACTCGGGAGCATGTTACATGCGTCATTCTTTAAAGGGTGTTAAAGGCATATTTTTTGGCCTAGGCCTAATATGTCTGCAGCCCATATTTTCAGGTGTGGCCTGTCACGTTCTTTTAGGGACTTAGGTACTTTTTGCTTAGGCCAAAGTGCACGTGATCAAGTGCCCAATACCTTAAAATCCTTTTATACCGCAGTTACTTAACCTTTTAGGAGTTGGTACAATGCATCTTAAGAGGTGTCAAACAGTAAAGCTTTATATAGCTGTCCCGCTGACTTTTTTATAAAGTCAAGGCGCTGTTTGGGTTAATAAAGCAATTGATTGGATACAATATCATTGCTTTTTTCCACGTAAGTGTGCACTTTTATTGACAAATATTATGGCTTAGGCTGATTATATATTGTGGTCATTTTCCAGGCGGTTGGTAAATCCTTTATTAGTTTATTTACTCAGATGTTACACCACATATGCCATATATTTCCAGGTGTGGTGAAACCATGTGTCTTTTAGGGACTTAAGCACATATGTTAAAGCAGTGTGCGCATGATGTGTGCCCAATACCTTGGAAATTTCTTTATTCTCTAACATACGAGCTTCTTTATAGCTGTTTTGCTATGTGAATTTTCAAAGATGTTGTCAACTTTAGGTTGCACGCATCATATTCTGCAAAGCAGTCGGTATATCACTTGGATCATGTTATTCGTGGATTCACACCGCATATGCTATTAATATTAAGTTACTTGGTTGACTACAATTATCAAAACCGCTCGGTTGGTTGGATTATTTACTCCTTGACTATATGTTTAGTTTGTTCGACTAATCATATAGTCGGGGACTACACCTATTAGGTGCATCTAGTCGATGCACCTAAGTCTACATTCAATTATTTTTCAGCCCTCCATAGTCTTCAGATTTAGTAAAAGTACTTGGGAGACCATGGCAAAGATGATTGAAGCACTCGGCTTTGGAGTAATCTGGTTCGAGAGAAGATTATCTTTTCGACTGTGAAGGTCTCAGGGGCTACTGTGGAGATTATGGGTACCCCATACCCACACGGCATGGTTATCCAACTAGTTATAGGGGATAACTTATATCTATGGAATATGTAACAGATCATGACTTGGGTATTACGTTTCCTTGTATATTATGGAACGGCCTAAAGTCCTAGTTTGATAATATTGTAAAGTAGATTTAGGAAACCGATACCGTATTGGTTAAAGTTTCTATCTTGTAATCCTGCCCCCCCGTCCTATATAAGGTGGGCAGGAGGCCCTCTAGGGAGCAGATGACACAACCTGATCGTCAGATCAATACATACCCGGCGGATTCAAATCCCCAAACAGGAGTAGGGTATTACCTCTCATTGAGAGGGCCTGAACCTGTCTAAATCATTTGTCTCCGCATCCATCCACTTTTAGGTCTCGTGCGCTACCCCTTTTATTATTGCCGAATTCATGTTTCGACATTCTCCTTCATTAAATTTTAGTTAGCGCTGTTAGTTGGTGCCTTCGTCTCACATTGGAAGTGTATTCCCTGCTATCATTGTATCCTAACTTTGACCCACTATATATTAATCCGCGTGAGTTGGTCTAATGGAGAAGGAGGTGGATGAAAGGAAAGACATGACATGTGGAGCCACTGTATTTTTAAATTTTGTTTGCTGATCTGTTTATATGTTATTATGCCTCATGACCAAACCCTCCGTAGGTAAGTTCTTGACGGGAGATACCCGTAGACCGGATATAGAGGGTATTGGGTTACACTGGTACGAGGATCTACGTAGTACGACATCAAGCAAATAAAAGACAAGGATTATACTGGTTCAGGCCCCTTGATAGGTAATAGCCCTAATCCAGTTGGTATGGGATTATATGATGGAAACCACAGATTAAAAAGGGAATAACATAACTCGATGATACCGACGAGACCGTAGTCGAATTGGTCCGACTAGATCTCCTGGCGACTTGGCTCCTGTGCGCTCCGGCTTCGTAGGCTGTGGTGAGTGTGTTGGCGGTAAGATTCGATGCCTTAGGTCCTCCCGGGGGTCCCTTTTATACCGCGGGTCAGTTGATCTCCAAGTAGAACTCGGAGATATCGGACCCCACACGATATAGTAACGACCCAGTCTTATCTGAGTAGGACTTCTCCCATGTGTGAATTCTGCTTCTATTACGTGATGGATTTCCTTAACGTGTACAAGAAACACCTGTATATGCGTAGGTATACCGTATCGGCATACATCATATATCCAAGGGTAGAGGGTATACCTTATCCGTTACCCTGACGGTAGCCCCCGACTTCTGCTTAAATGAACTCATGTGACCGATCGCGACTTCTGATGTCGGAATCGTTATCGCTCTCAACTGGTCGATCTCAGTATGAGAACCGTAGAGACATAGAGTTATCGACAACATTGTACGAAGTTCAACGGTCATGAGTGAATTTAAATTGAAGTCCAAAAACTGCTGCGCGTAACGGACCCAGAAATATCCGGCGGCCATCTCTCTCCTTTCCTTGGAATTCGTACCGTCGGTAGTGCGCTTATTTAAAGGAATTTTGGGAACCCATTTTGAAGTCCGTTTGCCAAAAAACTCTCCAGCTTTCACACGCCTCTCGTCTTCTCCGCTTCCGCAGACAAAGCCCTAGCTTAGTCATCCTGATTTGTTCTCCGGCGATCTCCAGCGGTGATGGATCTCGACAAGTCCACTTCCACCACCGCGTCCTTGAAGAAGCTACAGGACGACGGCACCCTCCCTTGTCGCGGGACCATGGAGAGGGAAGCAGGAGGTATTGAACCCGAACCCATCTTGGGCCGCATGGTTGCGGTTGAGGATTATATTTCTTGCGGTTTTCTTCCTCCGCCTTCTGAATTTCTTCTTTTTGTCTTGAACTTCTATGGTCTTTCCTTGCTCCATCTGAACCCCAACTCCATCGCATTCCTCAGCATCTTTTCTTATCTTTGCGAGGCCTACATTGGGTTAGAGCCGTTTCTTGACCTCTTTCGCTTTTACTACGAGTTGCACTGGATGGAACCGAAAAAGGTATCCAGATGTGTCGGTTTCCGACTTCGGGATGGCCTGAAGTCGCGATATATCCCCTTCCAGTGGCCCTCTTCTCGTAGCAAATGGCGGGCGAGGTGGTTCTATCTTCAGATAGAAAATTCAGATCCAGTCTTTGTTGTCCCTGAGGAACAAACATACAAGATTCCGGAGTGGACCGCTAAACCCGCCCTAACTCCCTCTCTTCAGTCTTTCATTGACATCATCGATTACCTCCGAGTACGAGGGTTGTCGAGGTATGAAGTTGCTGCCGACTTCATCGGTAGGCGGATCCAACCGCTCCAGGCCCGAGCCCACCCGGCCTTTGATTAATCTGGGCCAGAGGACGCGACCCGGGTTTCTCCTCGGGGTATTTTCCTTGTATTTCAGATTTCGTTCCTTATGTGCATGTTCTTCCTGACTTATCGAGTTCCGGTTCTCAATCTACAGGTTTGAACAGCGAAACCGTGGAGCACCGTGTCGGTCAAGTTATGATCAGCGGCCCTACGGCGGCGAGCCACGTCCCCGCCCCCCTTTGCGAGAAGGCAACGGCCGAGCGCGAGGCCGCAATCAACGTGAGTGTACTCGACGACTCCTTTACTTCTGTTATCCTGGGATTGCATAGTGACTTCATGTACGCAGGCTCTCCCTCTGACGGATATCATCGGGCCGCTTGCAGATCACCAGGCGGCGGCATCGTTGAAAGAGGGCGTCGCCAAGGAGGCATCCGACATTGCTGCCGCTGCTACGACGAGTGGCAGCAATGTTCCGAAGAAGGGGAGGAAGTTCTCCTCCGTACTCGGGAACCATCGGAAAGCACCTACTCCGTCGGTAAGCCTCTCTTGTCTTTCAATCATGTAGTCGGAATATTTTGACCTCATATCGTGCTACCTTAGGCCTCGGATGCGTCTCCCCCGCCCCTGCGAAGGCAAAGGCTGGTGACGCTTGGCGAGAAGTAAGTAGACGTTTTAGAAGTCACCCTATTCGCAAAGTCTTTGCTTGCCAGTCTTCATGGAATCACGGAAATCCTTCGCAGGGCGGCGCGGGCGAAGGCGACGCAAGGCGGGTCCGGTGCGACCTCCACCGTGTCCCCTGTGGCGGCCTCGACAGATGTCGTGGTTGCAACTAGGGACCGGGAGGCGACGCCAAGTGGACCCGCTGGCGGTCTTGTGCTCACTCGGGGCACGCCTGTTGATGCCCTCACCTGGGGGGAGCTCCAAGCTGAGATGGAGCGCATCCTCCAGGCGGGTGCTCGCGGTGTGGGCCGCGAGATCGAGGAAGCCAGGGCGGCGACGTCGTCGGCAAACCAACGCGCCGAGCAGCTGGCGCACGATCTGGCGGAGGCCCGCGAGGACCTCATGAAGATGAGGGAGTTGGTGGCCGGCAACAAAAGACAGCGGCAGGGGCTCGAGCACCGGATGTCGGAACTCGAGAACAAACTGTCGGAGATCCGCGACTCGCTGCGGGTGTCTTACACCGGCCTATACCAACTCGCCGGGGAGTGCGGCATCACAACCACCATCCCGACAACCACTGACGAGTTCTCGCTGACGTCCTCGCTCGCGGAGCTGGCTGCGGCGATGGAGGAGATCCCCTCCAAGCATACGGCCAGGATCGGCGAGGAGACGTCTAATGGGATCTACATGGGGCGTGCCACATCCTCGCCTGCGTGAAGCTGGCGTACCCTGACCTCGACCTCTAGAGGATTCTGGATCAGGGGGCCGCTAGCGACGCGCGCAAGGGCGTGATGGAAGAAGTTGGTGACTTGGGGGAGTCTGTTCTCCCCCTTTTTGAAGAGTAGGATTTTATTTCCCTTGTACTCCTTAATCAATTATGCTTGTATATTTTCGTAGGTTCAAAACTGCCTTTGTGTATGCAGTTGTTTCCATCGTTTTCTTTAGCATGTTGATTCCGAGTACTTTGTTGTCGTTGTAGAGATGTCGATATCGAGGATGTCCAGCAGTGCGGGCAGCCTGAGTCGCCGGTGGTCGTTCCGGCACTTGCACTTGAGCCGTACGTGCCGCAGGACGATGTCAATCAAAGCCTGTCCGTGGGGGCGAACATGGCAATGACATCCTTAGGTTGGTACTTTGGTCTTCACTTCCTTTACTCTTTTGTTCGGGTTGACTTAATTTGCTGTGTTCTCGAGAGAGAAAAACAACTTGATTTAGTCATCCCCGTATTGAGCAGACCTTGAGAGTGCGTTGGCCGACCGAGATCGTCGAATCCAATACTGGAGGACGAAGTTCGAGGTGGCCAAACTTGAGAGGACCATGGTGGAGGTGAAAAAAGACCAAGCCGTGGAAGCACTCTGAGGTCGCGAGGTGTGGTTCAACTCGTACCTCAGGAGCTGCTGTATGGCAATGGCTGGAGTCTGTAGGGAACTCCGAGTACCTCGTGGGCAGCCCGAGGAGTCGGCGGCCGGGTATATCTCATGGTTGAATGGGGCTTGCACCCAGCTCGAAGGTATCGACAAGCGTATCGACGAGGCCCTGAAGCAGGAGTGTCGTCGATCGAGCCGATATGTTGGAGGGCATGTGCTGGCCTGTATTCGAGATCACCGCCCGCAGTTGCACCTCGAGTTCCTCCACGAAGGGTTTGCACGTTCTCAGAGGACTCCCGCGGAGATAGACGATTTGGCGAAGTCGATGGCGCCGCTCGCCGAGAAGGTCTTTCAATCCATGGATTGGCGTTGGCCGTCCTGGTAGTCTTTATATCCTGTAACAAATATCTCAAGGAGACATGTAATATATTTTGGAATATTTACAAATTGTAAGAAGTACTTGTGAAATAGAAAAGAAATCCATCTAACTAAGTTTTCTTACTTCGGATGTGTTGTGTATGAGTGTTTTCTCACTTCGCGACTTCGATCAGTCACTTGAGTTATACACTCTCCCTAGCCCCTAGCCTTGTCATCGGAGAATTGTTCTCGGAAGATAAGGCTCTTGGACCCTTGACCTGCCTTAGTTGAACAAGCACTGATGCTAGCCCCCAGCCGTGAAGTTGGAAAACCCAATTTCCGATTACACGGCTTGGTTAATACGCACGGCGAGAACTCTTACATGACCAAATCTTACATGGTCGTTTGTCTCTACATGATCCGACAAGGCCTTATCCGCTCTGGGCGTCCCCAGCCGAAGTTTCCTTAGGTTCCTCAGAGGCCTTGTCAAGACGGCGTAAAGAGACATGAGGATAGGTTTCAACGCTAGGTGTCGTCGTGGCAAGGGATCGTTGGGAAGGAACACCTTGATAGTAGTCTTTACCTGAAATCAAGTTTATTGAAATCGTAAGATGTCTTACAAATGTGGATACTATTGATTTACACATAAAATTTACGTAATTGATCAATGTTCCAAGAATTTGCTAACTCGCGGCCATCGCCGTCTGCAATCTTGAATGCACCTGGCCGTAAGACTTGCGTGATCATGTATGGTCCTTCCCACTTGGGTGAGAGCTTGTTACGCCCTGCTTGGCTTTGAATCCGTCGGAGGACGTAATCGCCGATCGAAAGCGTGCGTGCTCTGATGCTCTTCTCGTGGTATCGGCGAAGGGCCTGTTGGTAGCTGGCTGCTCTGACGACAACTCTTTCTCGATGCTCCTCGAGTAGATTCATATCGTCGCTTCGCTGCTCCTCTTGATCCTTGTCGGAGTACTTCTGTACTCGTGTGCTCTGATGTCGTAGCTCTGTAGGGAGCATGGCTTCTGAACCATACACGAGGAAGAAGGGTGTCTCCTTGTTGGACGTTGTCGGTGTGGTACGCATGGCCCATAAGACAGAAGGGAGTTCCTCGACCCACTTTTTGTCGTGTGATATGAGTCTGTCATAGACACGGGTCTTGATCCCTTGTAGTACTATGCCATTTGCCCTCTCGACCTATGCCCTTGCCTTGTAGTACAGCTCTGAGGGTGAGAAACCGAGGCAAAGCAGATCTTGACTCCCGATCCGATGCGGTAATCCTGGAAGTCGGCATTGATGAACTGGGAGCCGTTGTCTGTTATGATGCGGTGAGGCAATCCGTATCTGCAGAATATCCCTTTGATAAACTTAATGGCGTTGTTGGCCTTGATTTCCCCCGTGGGCGTCGCTTCAATCCACTTAGTGAACTTGTCGATCGCTATGAATAGGAACCTGTAGCCGCCTTGTCCTCGTGGGAATGGTCCGAGTATATCGAGCCCCCAGCATGAGAACGGCCATGTAAGAGGGATGGTCTGGAGTGCTTGCGCTTGTAGCCTTGTGTGTTTGCTGTGGAATTGATAGGCTTCACACCGCTGAACCATGTCGCAAGCGTCTTTGAGCGCGGCCGGCCAGAAAAACCCTTGTTGGAAAGCTTTTCCGACTAATGTCGGGCCGGCGGCGTGTGACCCGCAGATCCCTTCATGTATGTCCAGGAGGAGATGCTTGCCGTCGTCGGACGAGATGCATTTGAGAAGTACTCCGTTTGGTGCCTTTTTGTATAGATCGTTGCTGATCATACAATAGATCTTGGCTTGTCAGGTTATCTTCTCGGCTTCTGTGTCGTCCTCAGGTAACTCGTCACTACTCAGGAACTTGATGAGTGGGGTCCGCCAGTCGTCTGTGGTCTCGATGTCGGCAACGGCGCGTTCTGCCTCTGTAGCCCCCGAGCTGATGTCGGGGGCGACTGTGCCATCTTCGTCGTTTGCCTCTATCACCGATGGCTTTGTCAGAACGTCCAGGAAGGTGCCGGGTTCGAGTGGCTCTCGTCTGGACGCGCGCCGTGCTAGGTCGTCCGGTTCGATGTTGTCCTTGCGATACACGTGCCGGACCTCAATCCCATCATACCTTTTTTCCAGCTTCCTGACTTCTGCGAGGTACTTAGATAACTCGGGGCTAGAGCACTTGTAGTCTTTGTGCACCTGGTTCGCGACTAGTTTGGAATCCCCTTTCACGATTAATCGCTTGACTCCTAGTGCGGCAACTGCTCTTATCCCGGCGAGTAGTACTTCATACTCGGCTGTGTTGTTGGTTGTCCTAAAGTTGAGGTGAATTGCATGCTTGAACTGATCTCCTGAAGGTGATGTCAAGATGAACCCTGCCCCTGCTCCTTGGCTATTGAGTGTGCCGTCAAACGCCATTGTCCATGTCTTGTTGTCGTCCTGACTGTCTGCCCTGTTGTCAGGCATAGTCCAGTCAGCTACGAAGTCAGCGAGGACCTGGGACTTGATGGCTGTTCGTGGCACGAAGTGAACATCAAACTAGCTTAGCTCGACTACCCATTTCGCGATGCAACCGACAACGTCCTTGTTTCTCACGACTTCACCAAGAGGGAAGGAGGAAATGACTGTGACCCTGTGGGCTTGAAAGTAGTGGCGTAGCTTTCTTGATGTCATGATTACTGCGTAGAGCAGCTTTTGGATCTGTGGGTATCTTGTCTTCGCGTTGTGGAGAGCTTCGCTGACGTAGTAGACTGGTCTTTGCACCTTCTCTCTCTCAACAACAATGACTGTACTCACAGAATATGGTGTGGCGGCAATGTAGAGGAAAAATTCTTCATTAGGTTGGGGAGCAACAAGTACAGGGGGATTTGACAGGTAGCGCTTGAGTGCGACGAACACCTCTTCGGCTTCCTGCGTCCATACAAATTTGTCTTGTTTCTTCAGCAGAGTGAAGAAAGGTTGTCCATGCTCTCCCATCCTAGCGACGAACCTGCTCAGTGCCGCCATGCATCCAGTTAGCTTCTGGACTTCCTTGAGTCTTGTGGGCGACTTCATGTTCTCAATTGCCTTGATCTTCTTGGGATTTGCTTCGATCCCTCATCCAGAGATAAGGAACCCGAGCAGCTTGCTCGATGGTACTCCGAACATGCACTTCTCTGGATTGAGCATGAGGCGATATCGTCACAGGTTGTCGAACGTTTCCCGGAGATCGTCAATCAATGAGTTGCTTGTCTTGGTCTTGACAACAATGTCATCGACGTAGGCCTCGACATTGTTCCCAAGCTGATCGTTAAGTGCCCCTTGGACCGTGCGTTGGAAAATATTTCCTGCGGTTATCAGTCCAAACGGCATCTTTACGTAGCAAAATACCCCGAACGGCGTGATGAATGCTGTCTTCTCCTCGTCCTCTTTCGCCATGCTGATCTGGTGGTAGCCGGAGTAGGCGTCAAGAAAGCTTAACAACTCACAACCAGCTATTGAGTCCACCAATTGGTCTATTCGAGGAAGAGGGAAGTCGCTTCATGGAACATGCCTTGTTGAGGTTGGTGAAGTCGACACACATCCTTACTTCCCATTGGCCTTCGGCACCATGACTAGATTGGCTAGCCACTCTAGATGGAGTACTTCTCTGATGAAGCCAGCTTTGAGAAGCTTGTCGAGCTCTTCTCGTATGGCTTGTTTCCAGTCTGGTGCAAATCTCTGCAGTTTTTGTTTTACTGGCTTGGCATCGGGTCGCACCATGAATTTGTGCTCAATCACCTCCCTGGGGACCCCCGGCATATCGGACGGCTGCCAAGCGAACACGTCTGCATTGTCGTGGAGGAAGGTGATGAGCGCGAGTTCCTATTTCTCATCCAGTGATGCCCCGATCTTGACGGTCTTGTCGGGGTTAGCACTGGAGAGCGGAACAATCTTGATTGTGCCGTCTGGCTTCGGCGTCTTGTTTGTTTTGCTTACTTTCTTGGGTGGCTCCGCTGTGTTGGGTAGGTTGGGCGTGTGCTCGACCATGTCGAGGCTTCGCTTGTCGCATTGCACCGCCAGCTTTGCGTTACCCTGAATAGTAATTGTTCCCTTCGGCCCGGGCATCTTGAGCACTTGATACGCGTAGTGAGATGCGGCCATAAACTTCGCGAGTGCAGTCCTCCCGATGATGGCATTGTATGCTGTATCAAACTCAGCGACATCAAAGGTGATATATTCTGTTCGGAAGTTGTTTGCTTGGCCGAAAGTGACAGGCAACGTAATCTTGCCCAATGGCTTGGACGATAATTGAGGAGTAATTCCGTGGAAGGGTTGATCAGTAGGCGTCAACTCGCTTCATGGAATCCCCATCGCATCCAAGGTGCTGGCGAAGAGAAGGTTGATGGAGTTGCCGCCATCGATGAGAACCCGTGCGACCTTGATATTCCGAATAGTGGGCTCGACCACGAACGGATATCGTCCTGGGGTGACAACAGTCTTGGGGTGGTCTTTCTCTGAGAATTCGATCTTATGCTCAGACCACTTCATCTTGGGCGCAGCCCCTTGCCATGTCGAACAAACTTCACGCTGCACTTTCTTGTACTCTCGCTTCAAAGAGTACGCCGTGGAGCCTCCGAAGATGTGCGAGACATGGAGATCGGAATCTGGGTATGCTGAGTCCGAGTCCTGAGTAGCTGCTTCAGCGGCCTTCTCGATTACACGTACTCGCTTGCCCTTCTCCAATGCAAGTTGCTTTGCGAGCGACTTTTTGAAAACGAAACAAGCTTCTAGGGAGTGCCTATCTGATTTGTGTATAGGGCACCATATTTTCTTCGTGTCATCACCTTGTGGGTCTGGGTGCTTGGGCGGGTTCGCGTACTCTGCTGCGAGGACTTCTGTTTGAGCTTTCCTTTTCCCACTCTTGCGACTCTTCTTCTTGCTTGACTCAGGTGCGTTCTTGGCTGGTTTCTTCTCTCCCCGTCTTTGGCTTGTCGTTCTTGCGTCTCAGTGCGTCGTCCGCGTGAGCGCATCGATCGACAATCTTGAATAGCTTTCGAGTAGTTGTGATCCGTCTTGTCGCCAACTCCTGTGTGGTGTAGCGATCTTTGACACCAGTCTTAAAAGCGCGGATTACAGAAGCGTCGGTGATTTCGGGGATCGTATTTTTGCACTCATTAAAGCGCCGAATGTAGTCCCTCAATGATTCACCCGGATTCTATGTCAACGCGTGTAGGTCGTCTTCGATTGCGTGGCGCTTGTATGTTCCTTGGAAGTTAGCGACGAACTGCTGCCACAGATCTGCCCATGAAGAAATCAAGTATGGTGATAGGTGGACTAGCCATGAACGTGCAAATCCTTTCAACGCCGCTGGCAAATAATTTGCTAACGCGTTGTCGTCTGCTCCGGTAGCATAGAGAACTGTGGAATAGACCTGAAGGAACTCCTTAGGGTCGGTGCTCCCATCATACTTCTCTATTGCTCCCGGTCGGAATCTCTCAGGCCATCGGACATCTCGTAGAGCACGACTAAAAGCTCTACACCCGCCGCCGGGGGCGGTGGGTTGCTGGCGATTGTATGTCCTCCGTGGATGTCTGTCTGATGACAAGGATGATGACGATGATGACGATGATGATGAGTGATGTCACACCCTAAAAATCTCAAATTTATAAATTGTTGTTTAATTGGAATTATTAGAAATGATTTTAAAAGCCTAAGAAGAAAAGATCTAATTTTAAATAATAAATTCCAATATAAAATGGGGCTAGATAAAATTTTATTAAATACTTTACTTGATTCTATAATTCCTAGATTTTTCTGGGATTTATTTGAGCCAAGGAAGTATTTTTAATAAATGGAATTGCATTTCATGAATAATTTTAATTGAAAAAGGTTTTAAAAAGTCTTCTTTTGGTCTTGGGTCGAAAGTCGGCCCAAAACCCTTTCCTTTTCTCTCTTTCTCTCCTCGGCCCAAGTCGGCCCAGTCCGCCTTCCCTCCTCTCTCTCCCGGTGCCGCTGACAGGTGGGGCCCGCCTGTCAGTCTTCGTCTTCCTCGCGCCGTCGCCCGGCCGAACCCTAGCCGAAGCCGCGCCGCCGCCGCCTTTCCAATTCCGTCGCCTCTTTCCGTTTCCGATGAAATCAATAGAGGGGAAACGATCTTCTCGATCTTCTCTACCTTTTCCCTTTTGGAAGTTTCGCTAAATCGATTGGAAAGCGTCGGATTTGAGTTCGAATCGAAGTCGTCTCTCTCTCCGAACCCTAAACCTTCCATCGCGTCGCCGGTCGCCGTGGGCCTTCGCCGCCGCCTCCTAGCCGCTATAAATTGACCCCCGAGCTCTCCTCTATCCGTCGCCACCCTCACCTTCGCCTCTCGTCGCCGAAAGTGACCTAGCACCGTGCAACCTAGCGCCGCCGTCGCCGCCGCCGTTCCAGCCGTGCGTCGCCGTCGCTCCGGTCGTCGTCGTCGCTCGGGAAGACCACCGTCGTGTTCGCCAAGTCGTCGCCGTCCTCGTCCGACCCTCCGTCGTTGCCATAGATCGCCGGAGTATCGCCGCCGTCGTCGACCCGATCTTCGCCGCCGCTTCGTCCTCGTCGCCGCCGCCGTCCGTTGAGTTTCCGCCGTTGATTTGGTCATCGGTGAGTTCGCCGCGTCGCCCTCTTCGTGCTGGTGCCCTCCGTTCGCTCCGCCGCGCCGTCGTTCGCCGGCGAGCACGCGAGCCCGAGCCGCCGCCGGTGATGACGTCATCGCCGACGTCACCGTCGCCGTGTTCCGTGGACCGGTCGTGGACCGATGGATCTCGGCCGTCCGTTTTGGATAGGATCGATCTCGGCCGTCCGTTCCCGTGAACCGTTGCCGTGCACCCGGTTCACCGTGAACCCTAGCCGCTGACGCAATAATTCCTTTTTCCTTTTCAAAAATAATTCATTATTGCGTCATAATTCAATTAAAATTCATATAAGTGTTTTAATCCGATTTAATCTTTGAAAATTCATAACTAATTCATCTTAGCTCGGATTTAGTTGGTTCAAGTCTCTAAATTTTTCTAAAATTGAGATCTACATGTTAAAAATATCCACATGTACTGTTCATGCTTGTTTATGTGCTGTTTTGGTGTTTTTGCTCTTTTCTGTTTAGATTCCGACGTTCCCGGAGAGTCCGTTTTCGTCGAAGAAGAATTTGAAGAGTTCCAAGGCCAGCAAGGCAAGTCACACAGATCCCAAACAACCCTTTGAGCATGTTGATCCCGTTTAAAGCTATTGTTTTTATTCAACTACTGCATTTATTTTCGAATGTCATTGGGTGGAATTAACCTATTGTTTGTTATAGCCCTTTTGTTCTTGATTACTTTATTCCTTGATACCTTGGGTTATAATTTGACTAGTTGGATTTATATTGGTTCAACTAGGTGTATTAGATATAATTGCTTAGCCATGCTTAGAAACATTAGCACACTTTTGGGATAACCAATGTTTCACTATTAACTAATGATGGATATTTAATCGTAGCTCACGATGGCTAATCGTGATTGGTTAATTAATTAATTTGCCAACTAAAACTTGACAATGGTGGGTTGTGAGCACATGGTTTTGATGGTCGTGCTCATGACAATTAAGGACCGGTTCACGAGTTTCGGTTGTGAAACATTAACCGTGCCAACCACAAGCCAGCGTGGGCAACGGCTTTACCTTTTGTATAGCATAGTTCATTGTGGGGCACCAGACTGTGAAGTGGCGGAGATAAGCCCACGTGGGTCGCTGGGGAGTCCATGCCTTGTTTATAAGGGGGTGATTATGATCCAGGAACGGTGCTCTGTGGTGGATTGTGTTGTGCGAGGGGTACTGTCACAGCTCCTTTCCGAGGTACCGTGGTGGTATTAAGGCACATGGTGACATGATGTGGGGCTGTGTCTTGTGGGTACAGTGGTACATCTCTGATGAGAGTAAAACTATTCGAATAGCCGTGCCCGCGGTTATGGGCGGGTCTAACAATGTCTTTCGTGATTAGTCTCACACTTCTCACCATAATAACAGATGTTTTAATTGGTAAATTAGCTCCTGGTTTGGAATGGTATATTCCTGGTTTGGAGATAATTAAATTAGCTCCTGGTTTGGAATGGTATCTTCCTGGTTTGGAGATAGATCTGTGCAGCCGGGTATGGTTGGGCCTGTACAGCATGGGTATGTTGTACAGTGTTGTTTAATATTGATGATTAATTACTCTATTGTTTTACAATTCTTAAATGTTTGCCAAAGGCCGTTTTTGCAAATGAGCCCTATATTATGCCTCCCTTTGTTATCCCGTGCACTTGCATATTTGCTGCGTGGCTTGCTGAGTATGTCATATACTCACCTTGCAATCATTCATCAGAGGAGGAGTTCTACAGTGATGCTGATGGAGTGGAGGATTAGGTGTAGCCCTGGTCAAGCTGCCTGTGGAGTGGAGTCGTCTGCGCCGTTTATCTTATTTTCCGCTGCTTAGTTATTTATTGATTGAGAGGAACTATCTACCTCTGTAATAACATTTTATTCGCTTATTAATTAGAATAATAATTGTACTCTATTGTCAATTTGTTATTGTGTGCCTCGGCTGATTCCTGGACGAGGGTTTACACACATGTAAGCGTTTGGAATTTTGGATAGAAATTCCGGGCGTGACAAGTGACTTGGTTCCGGGGTACAATTACGAGGATGACGTCCGGGTTCTCGAGAATCCTGTCGTCGCCCACCGTTGTTGTCCCGGCGCCGATCTCCGTCGTCGTCATCGTTATGGCGGCGTCTTCGACCAGTATCGCCCGACATCCACTGTTCGCGATCGTCGCGTTCGTGGCGGTTGTGGCGGTTATCACGGTCTTGGTTTTCGCTCAGGTGTCCTCCTCGCTCTTCGTTCTCATGACGTCGTGAAGAGACGTGATGTCGGGAGCGGTTTTTGTTGTCTCGCGTGCATCGTGCTTCTCTGCGGCCATTCAGATGGTCACAGAGATCGCGGGTGCCGCGAGGTGGAGGGGTGGCTTGACGAGGTGACGCCCGCTGCTCAAGCAGTTCGCCATTGGCGCCGCCGGTTGGCGGTTGTTCTAGCGGTACCTTGGCAGCGGCCTCCTCGAACGCGTTGCTGAGGTTGGCAACTGATTCTCGTAGTCGTTCTGTCCATTGTGCGAGATCATCGTTCAAAACAGGATCATAAGGGGTCTCCCTCAGTATTGCGTTGATGGCCCTGATGTGCTGGGCCGGTGTAACCACTTGATCCTCCGCTTCTGCGTTAGCGCGCGCAGACGTACTAGTCCCATCGATAGCGAACACATCGCGTGGTGTACTCGTCGACATCGAGGCCTGGTCTTCGAGCAAGTGTAGAACCGACGGCTCGTGGGGATCGATGTCGATTACCCCAACGAATCGATCTGAGATAACTGTCGCTCCTCGTTCCTTGTCCGCATCTCTAAGAGAGACCTGTGACTGCTGGACCTTAGAAGGTGACGTCCTCATGGCGCTGAGAAGAACCTTGCAGCTTCAGAGGTCGTGATTCTGTCTTGTGAATAAGACAATAGACATCACGGGTTGGAGAAGTACGTTGAATTCCACGCTCTTTGCAGGCACGGATCTCAGCTTGTACGTCGAGAAAAACCCAGCAAGCTTGCAAGGTGTGTTTCCTTGCTTTGTGGATAGGACACCATGACCTTGTTGCCTAAGAAGTTGTCCTTGTCGGCTCGTGATTCTCGTCGGAAGGACAAGATTTGGCCGTATTAGGATCCTTCTCGGGCTCGGATATCGTCGATGTTCCGTTCTCCACTTCTGCGGGAGGATCCTTCGACATGGAGCTGTCCAGGGTTGTAACCACGACGTTCTCGCTTCCGGTCGTCGATGGACCAGTCGAGATCGGCACCGTGGTGTAAACCGGGAAGACGATTTCGCCGACTTGAGTCCACACCAGCATTGTTGAAGTAGAAACTCCTTGGTCGATGCCGGGGTGTTAACAACCAAATTTGGTAATATCGGCATTGGGAAAGAAGATTAGATCGAAGCAAAGTCGGAGGCGGAGATCGAGTTCGGAAACAGAGCAGGAATCGGCTGGAGTCCAGATCGGCTACGATTAGGATCGGCTGGGTCTGAGTCGGGCTAGGTAAGCCGATGCAGCCGATTCCGACAATGCAACTTGATGTATGACATCGGGTTGAATTGAGGTGCTTCAAGGTGATTGCCGCACATGGATAGAGTCCTGAGAAGGCAATTGTATCTATTAATTAAGATGTTTTAGGTAATTTCCTTAGAGATATGCTTGGGCAAAAGTCTGCCACATAGACTTATGGTATCTTAGAGTTTGTTAGAGATAGTTTTCGTGGCCGTTATGGAGATATCTTGTAATTTTCGGGTATAAATAGACCCGAGCCCTATGTAACTTTTAACACACATGTTCAATATAATCTCGGCGCATCACCACCTTTTTTTGCTTTAGTTTTATTTCGACGAGTTCTTGCTTTCGGGTTGAGCTGCATCGGTTTCGATCTTCAAAAAGAGGTAAAACTTGTTATGATGAATTATGTTCTCGGGATTAGTGCTTCCATCTTTATGATACTCTAATCTTGTCTATATAATTCGTCAAGTTATCATATATCTTACATAATCTTCGACAATATCGTTATCTAACCTACCATCGGCTAATATCTGTTAACAGAAGGCAGCCGATTTGGTTAAATAGCGACGTTGACCTAGATTATATAAGATATCTACCACTTTATGAAACTTCCAGCGGCTTGATTGTCTAGATATTGTTCTTCTTTTCATACTTAATGCTGCATCAGTTGAGTTTGATCTCTTAAGTCGTGCTTAGAATATCAATCTCTAGCCTGTATTCTGGTTGCTGATTAGGGTAGTGTCGGAGTTTCAGCCGACCTTACCTGATTTAACTACTTTTTATCCTATATGCTTGATTGACATGTTAAATCTGCCCTTTATGTTAAGATCTTGCTGCATTTAAGTATATTAGGCTTTTGTTTAGTATATTCTACTTGCTTTAATTTCTTAACATAGAGTGGTATCGGAGTATTAGCCGATACATGCTAGATCTATCTGATCGGCTATGCTATGAATGTATATAGTCTCATTATTAATATATATTTCGATTTAAGTGATTTATACTGTCTCGGCATGGCGACCGATCTATCCCAATCACTTGATTTAAGTATATATCGATACAAAGATTATATATTGTTAATATCTGCAGCCGATTGAGTAGATTTAGTCCCTTCTTATTTATTAATGACTGCCGATCGATGTATATATGACATCGGCTTAAAGATAAATGATATGTCATCGGCACCTAGCCGATCGGCTATCATTTATAGATTTAAATGCGGTTTCTTTGCATCTATTTCTTGTTGATTACAGGATCAAATCAACTAGCACGCTCATACATTCGAAGGCGAGCTTTGGACCTGCACTGGAGTTAAGCAGATCTCCCAGGCCTCATGTTTTCTGTCAACACGGGGCTGACGTCGTTGTCGACGAAGCTTGATGGCATAGCAGTAGAACCTTGAGCACCAAGTTCCCCTACCTGGCACGCCACTATCGACGGGGGATACCCATAGACTGGATATAGAGGGTATTGGGGTACGCTGGTACGAGCATCTACGTAGTACGACATCAAACAAATAAAATACAAGGATTATACTAGTTCAGGCCCCTTGATAGGTAATAGCCCTAATCCAGTTGGTATGGGATTATATGATGGAAACCACAGATTACAAAGGGAATAACAGAACTCGATGATACCGACGAGACCGTAGTCGAATTGGTCCGACTAGATCTCCCGGCGACTTGGCTGCTTTGCGCTCCGGCTTCGTAGGCTGTGGTGGGTGTGTTGGCGGTAAGATTCGATGCCTTAGGTCCTCCCGGGGGGTCCCTTTTATACCGCGGGTCAGTTGATCTTCAAGTAGAACTCGGAGATATCGGACCCCACACGATATAGTAACGACCCAGACTTATCCGAGTAGGACTTCTCCCATGTGTGAATTCTGCTTCTATTACGTGATGGATTTCCTTAACGTGTACAAGAAACACCCGTATACGCGTAGGTATACCGTATCGGCATACATCATATATCCAAGGGTAGAGGGTATACCTTATCCGTAACCCTGACATAGGTGATTTGTCTGACATAAGTAACATTTGGTTCTTTTTGTTAGATGGAAAGCTTTCAAATGTAAGGGTGTGTTTAGTTCGCAAAAAGAAAATTTTTGGGTGTCACATCAGACGTTTGACTAGATGTCGGAAGGGGTTTTCGAACATGAATGAAAAAACTAATTTCATAACTCGCCTGGAAACCGCGAGATAAATTTATTAAGCCTAATTAATCCGTCATTAGCACATATGGGTTCCTGCAGTACTTATGGCTAATCATGGACTAATTAGGCTCAATAGATTCATCTCACGATTTCCATGCAAATCATGCAATTAGTTTTTCTTTTTATCTATATTTAATGCTCCATGAATGTGTCCAAAGATTTAATATGATGTTTTTAAGAAAAAAATTTTTGCATAATAAACCAGGCCTAACTATAGTAGTATAATAATTGACGTGTGCAACTTGGAACTGAACGATATGTGAGTTGACCGGAGAAAGTTTTGTCAGATCAACCACCGACTAAATTGCACTCTTTCTTATCCTAAAACATATATGGATTAAACGATGTGTGCATGAATGGTAAGTTGTGTATGTGAAGTTTTTTTTCCTTTTCAATTATATATTTGTTATCACACTGAATTTGCTGAAAGCACGCATGTTTAAATGTGCTTTGCGGGTGGCCGAAAATTTAACTCCTGTGAATATCACACGCAAACGTTTCCTCCCAATATTTTTTTTCTGGAATTAATAAAGTGTAGTATTCCCTTCTTTCCTGAACATTCGACGCCGTTGACTTTTCTAAACATGTTTGACCATTCGTCTTATTCAAAAACTTTTGTAAAATATGTAAAACTATATGTATACATAAAAATATATTTAACAATGAATCAAATGATAGAAAAAGAATTAATAATTACTTAAATTTTTTGAATAAGACGAATGGTTAAACATGTTTAAAAAAGTTAACGGCGTCAAACATTTAGGGATGGAGGGAGTAACTTACACCCGAGGCATATATGGGTGAGGTATATTTTACTCATACGAATCTATATAGACTCCTATCCAAATTTGCATGATCAGGATATATTCCATTGGGACGAAAGGAGTGCGTTAATAGCCACAGTTGGATGCTAATGCAATCAACGCCTCAACGGTGCTCGTTACCGAGAAAACTAAATGAGGGCATGCACGTACGTGCAGGTGCAGCTAGCACACAGCAGAGCACACGGCCGCCCGGATCGGTGAGGTGACTAGGCGAGATCGATCGAGCTGAGCGCGTAAATGTATGTGCGATCCCGATGGGACAGCGCAAGCAAAGGAAGCAAGAGATGATGAGACGATGAATTGATGATGAGGACGACGATGATTATTCATGAGACTGACCTGACACGTCGATGCATATAATAGTAGCCTAGCCAATTATTGCTTGCTAGCTAGTACTAGCGTTCATACAATTAGGCCCCGTCCAAGGTTTGCAGCACTCGTGGAGATCTTAGCTTGTTTTGCGGCAGGTGCATGCAGTGCTAGATATCACTAATTTTTCTTAAAAAATGGTCCGATTTTATTTCTACGGACTTACTTCCTCCGTCCAAAAAAAACCAACCTAAACAACGATGGAATATTATATAGTATACAACGAATTTGGACATACTCATTTCCAGATTCGTTGTACTATGTAATATTCTATTGTTATTTAGGTTGGTTTTTTTGATGGAGGAAGTATCAGTTAAAAAATCCACTTATGATAATAGCACGTGCTATAAATTAAAACCATGAAAAGAAATTTCAAAGAGAATCGTCGAAAAAATAGGCATGTGAGAAAACCACGATTTTTAGATAAGGAAAATAATTATTTTTTAATACGAGTAAAGTAAAAATTAATATTGTATAGACAATGTAGAGCTCCACGTGATCTAAAATAACATTTTCTTATTAGAGATCAAATAGATGTCTGAAACGAAAACGTTAGAATTTCTTACATATCTTGATAAACCGATTTTTAAAATTTTAAAATGACTTTGTACGGTGACAAATAAGTTCCATACGAAAATTGTGGAGATTGACAAGATCTACAACTTTCAGTTCAGAACATTTTCAGTCACACTCATTGAGGTGCCATATATATGGATTAATTGCATGTTTCATATGAGGATTTTCAAATGAATAGCACTATTATATAAATAAGGAATAAATCTACGTAACCCCAACGAACTATTGGTTGATCAGCTAACAAATTAAACCAGATATTTAACCCGTGAGCTTGCTAATACCGTTTACTTCACCCCTTATGGTGGTTTTTTAACCTAGTTTTGCCCTGCTAGTGTGCCACACTGGACAGGAGGGCATGCATAAAACAAGGTAGCTCAGAATCTGATTATAGGGAGCCTATAGAACAAGATAGCTCTGGATATGATGGGGAAGCTGAACAACTTAGGAAGTTGGCAAAGGAAATCAAGAGGAACATTTGGGCAAAAAAGCTAGGAGTGTATAGTAGCCAGGCTACAGTGATTCTTGATGATTCCCCACGTGCCCGTCAATGCATCGTGGCAGGCATGCCTAACGTGGAATGCCAACATGGCAAAACCAGACAGGAAAACCACTACAAGGGGTTAAGTAAATGGTATTAACAAGGTTAAGGTGTTAAATAGCCGGTTTTTTATATCAGGGGGTGAAATAATCAACCAATAATATGTTGAGGGGTTATGTATAGACTTATTCCTATAAATAAACTATGGTTGTTAGATGAGATGGTGAAGAGGCTTGATGAACAAAGATATGTATTGGGTTTGAAATCTCTTGATTTGGATTTGGTTAAATACGAAAAAATCCACTCATTTTTTTTGCACCTACAAAAATCAAAAGAGGGTGCACCACTATATGTTTGCACCCATAAAAATCATGGTTGGTGCACCACTATATGTTAACCTTGCTGCCTCACTACTAAAGATGCATTTCCATAGGCCATTACTTTTATGTAAATGCAACATTTCCACGGGCGATCGATCTGTCAGAGGTGGATGGCTAAACATTTGTGGAAATAATACTTTCGTTGCCTGTAAAAGTAGTTCTTGTATTTGTGTTGTAATCCTTTAGTGTGAACAAATTAAGGATATTGTATGCATGTTTCTAAAGCGTGTTTATCTTATTTTTGCACTCCATGCCAATTGCAGGTCCAGACATTCTTCTTGTAGCCAACCAACTTGATATGGGCGGATAGTGTGAAGTATGGAATCTCATCATGCATGAAATGCACACCAGCGACTTGAGATTATAGCCACAGTAACTCATTGTGAAATCTGCTTGCGGCAATGTAGAACGGGGCCTATGGTCTAAAACTGCATGTGGAAATATTGTAGAGCTCGGCGTGCGACATCAGTTAAGTGTTAGTGCCATTGTAGGACTCTACCTCTCATTTTTGTGAAAAAGCCCCAACAATAGCACTCTACCACTGACCCATCTCCGGCGGTTTGCCACTAGCGAGGGGAGGGGGGCGGGGTTCAAATCCTTGACTAGTCTCCGTTGAGGGCTCACAAAGAGTCGAGGTCTTTTTCGACCCTATCCTCTCGAGGTTGCGCAAGGACACTCCTCCTTTACTAGAGGTATATATTTCCTTTTGGGGGGTGAGATCCAACATTCACAAACTTCTCTTGTCCAACCACTAGTAAATCGGTGGCTCAAGAGAGACACTACTACTATAGAAATAACAATTGGTGCTGATTGGAAAACCCCTATAGGTGTTGGATTTTCCAACCGACACCCGAGATGGCACCTTTGAGGTTCTAGGAATGCAACCAAAAAAGATAGCTCAATGCATCGGCCCATATCCACATATCCACATCCATCCATCCCATATCCACAGCTCACAAATTACATTTTGTGTAATTTGTGAAACGAGCAGATGCATCGAGCAGCTCGTCATCCCATATCCACATATATATCACCATCCATCCGTCCATCCCATATCCATCCGCAACACAAATCAAAGAAACTGAATCACAAATTTTGGCACAAATGAAGAATTCCATCACTCCAATTACACAGATTATTTGCATGCATGAAAGGTAAAGAACAATATGAAAAAATTAGAAAAAAGGTAAAGTCCATCTACACCTAGCCTAGTGGGGAGGAGTAGCGCCAGATCCGGCTACCCTCGAGCACCGGTGGGAAGGGGCAGAGAGGAAGAGGGACATTGCTAGATCCGACCGCTCCCGACCGCTGGTGGGGAGGGGCGGCGCCGGATCTGTCCGCTCCCAAAGAGCCAATGGGGAGGGGCGACGCTAGATGAGGTTGCCCCCAAGTGCCGGTGGTCGGTGGGCAGGGGCGAGAGGAGGAGGGGCAGCCTGCCCCATGCTATTGTCACCCCTCGGCGTGGACGCCCCCCCGTCTCCGTCTACACCCCTCGGCGTGGAGAGGAAAGGATAGGAGGGGGAAGAGGAGGGGGGTAAGGGCAACAGGAGTTGGAAGGGGCAAGGGGAAGGGGAGGAAGAGGAGGTGTGGTGGTGTTTTCAAAGAGATGGGTGAGAGAATGAGGTGGGGGCGATGGAGGTGGATAAAAGGATAAGGATGGCTAGTTCGGCTTAATTTGTTCCTCACCAGAATGTGCTGGGTTTTCAAAAAACCATCACCTTTATCCTGGCCCCACTAACAACTACTTCGATGGGACAGAACTCAAAGGTGCCGGTTTTTAATAGGAAGCGACAAATTTCTCTGACAAGAGTTATACGTGCTAGTTCCTATTAAAAACCAGCATCTATCTCTCTACAAAGTGTCGGTTCTACCGGATGGTGCCCCGCGGGCACATGCCTTGTGCGGGAAAAAGGTCTATAGGTACCGGTTTTTGCATTTTCAGCACCTATAGTGTCGTCCTTTTTGTGTGTTTCTGTAGTAGTGCACCTAGCCATCTAGGAGTCCTTAACCTCTAAGAATAACAAAAACCACACTACTCTTGTACAACCCTAGTGCCCATTATCGAGAGAACAACACACTAGGTCCCCAAACTCCAAATCGACAACCACAAAGATTCAAGTCACCAAGAGCAAGAGGGGATTTGAGAGAGGAAAAGAGAGAGAGCTCAAGGATCCAAATCATTTTAGCACAAAGCTCAACGCAAAGCAATATGTGAATGAATGAATTGGGCAACTCTAGAAAACAGTTGGTGGGGGTTTATATAGATCCCCAAAATGTGGTCGTGGGAAGGGAATCTTTCAGCCCTGCCTCAGATAGTCCAACTACATGGTCGGATAGTTTGATATTTTTTAACCTTCCAAGGCAAAAAGAGAACGAGAGACAGAGAGCGAAGTTCTGTAGAATTTTCAATGATCTTTTCAGCAGCAAGTTCTTTGTTCTAAAATAAAGACCCAAGTTATTTGAAATTTTGGAGTCTCTGTATCATCCGACAATCCAATCTAATTTGGGATACTCCGTGGAATTTAAAGTACTTTTCCCAAAATGATTTTTCAAATCAAGATAGAGAGTGAAGTTTCATGAAATCTCGGATAGTTTGATATATCAGACAGTCTGATCTTGTATCGGACAATCCGATGCTCTAAGAGCAAAATGCCTCTCAAGATAGAGTGTGATATTCGGTGAAATTTTGGATTGTTTGATAGATCGGATAGTATGATATGAAATCAGAAGAAACACTTTGAGCATAGGATTTTGAGCACCAGTGTTCAACCAATTATATTCATGTGTGTTGATGCAAAAAATGCACACTGGCCTAAGAGATTTGCTTTACTCTAGTGCAGGTCCTAAATTTGCTTTCGAGTTCAGAGCGTGCCAGTTGGTTTGATCCTGCAACCAACAAAAAAAACAAAGAAACCAAAGTTAAATCCATAAACGATAGTCGATCAGCCGGATTGCCGATGACGTATCGTCTGAGATCAAGCCGATGCAGTATGGTTCGGATCGGCAATGAATCATACAGTAAATAAAGAGCTAAATTTACTTTATCGGCTGTAGATATTAACAATATATAATCTATACTTCAAAATATATTTAAATGAAGTGGCTAGGATAGATCGGACAGCCGCCAAGACAGTATAAATCGCGTATGTTTAAAAGTACTTCAAAGGAAAGATTCTATAGGTTTATACCGTAGCCCATAGGTAAACCTAGCGTTTATCGGCTATTGCTCCGATACATCTTTATGCTAAGATATCTTTATAAATTAAATAACAAGTATCAATCTGTTATTAGAATGACCTGAACAGATTGATATCAAGCTTAATATATTTAGTCTTAGTGATATCTTAACATAAAGGGCAGATTTAACATATCAAGTAAATTAATAAAGAACAAGATAGTTAAACCAGATAAAATCGGCCAAAACTCCGATACTATCTCTATTAGCAATCATGAAACAAGCTAGAAATCATATTGGATATAATTAACAAGTCAATGAAAGCCTTTTCAAGATGGTGGATATACTATATAATCTAAACCAATGATATTATCTAATTCTATCGGCCGATTTCGATGATAGAGGCTAGCCGACAAGATCAAATATTAAGATCAATCTAGATTATATAGCATATATGATAACTCGACGATTCACATAAACAAGATTAGAGTGTCATAAAGATGTAAGCACTAATCCCGAGAACGCAAGCCGCCATAACAAGCTTTATCTCTTGTTGGAGATCGAAACCGATGTAGCCCAACTCGAAGGCAAAAACTCATCGAAACAATGAAAAGTAGAAAAGGTGGCGATGCGCTGAAAGTGTTATTGAACTAGTTTTATTTGTTTACAAGGTCTCGGGCACATATTTATACCCAAAATACATAATATGCCGACATCGGACACAACTCCACTTTTATTACAACTCTAAAATACGAACAAGTCCCTAGGCTGACTCTTACCGAAAATATCTATAAGGAAACTACTAGAATATCCTAATTATTAGATACAATTGCCTGCTTCGGACTCAATCCATGCCTGGTGTTGGTATTTCTTAACGACATTACTAGAAATATAATTCCCAGCAATGGCGCAGAAATACTTCTGGTATATTATGGTTACAGAGTTTATCCGCAAGCGTATGGATATACCATTGTAGCATTTCACCGGAGAGTATTCCAAGGGTATCGTATTTATTTTATTCCGTGGAAAGATCATGTAGAGAGAACTCAACTAATAATTTATATATTACTTGTGATAATCATATTCTAAGCAGGGGTTAAGATAATCCAAGGGTAGAGTGACACACAAGCTAACTACTCATTCTCATAATATATTATCTAATCTAAGTGGAAAGAAGAGAGAAAGAAAATCTATTCCTATACTTCTAATATACATAGTATACATACATTCTAGTTAACTGATATACTAGCTAATACCCTCTATCCGATGCCCTCCTGGTACTTCGAGAAGCCACCCCTGACCCCCGAGTTCCTTACAACAGCCCGTCATGACCATACAACCGGGGCTAAATACGGAGGAATACCCTCCCCAGGAAATTAACTTAGGATTATATACCGGCGCGGAGGAATACCCATACTGAGCTGTCATCATCAGCGGCCCACCTCTCATCCGCAATATATAACCCCAAATAATGATATCTCATAATCTAGACACCACACCTAAACTACCAGATACTACTCTAATATCATCGTCATGACATAGAGTAATTGCATAAGCAAACTTTATACTCGCACCAAAGCATCTCCCGGATAAGCTAGCCGTATATTCAGTATAACATGAACATAATATAAAGTAGGTACTCATATACTCGGAAAGTATTTCAATACCAGAAATGTATATAGAAGAGTATCCTAATAAAAGTACAAAGCCTACAAAAGAGGAAAGGAAAGCTGCTAAAGCCATACCCGAACTCTTCCGAAGGCTTCCGGACTCCTGATTTCTACTCTATTCCTATTCCACCAGCTAGATACTACTAAACTAAACTTGAGAGAAATGAGAGAGCTATTGCTTGAGGTGTGTGAGTGAAGTGAGAAGAGGAGCTCCTTTTATAGGCAAGTAATGACGGTTGTGACGGTTGGAATGGTCGGCAATACCCTCCAACCGTCATTGGGGATCAATCCCGGCCGTCCATCCAAACCCTGCATCCATCGGCGCCACGGGAGGTTCAGCCGAACCCGGCCCAATCCAGCCCAATTTCTGCTAGCGGCCTTCTCCGTTGTTCTTCTCCGCAGACTTGTGAATTTTGGCCCAATTCATCGTGTCAATTCTGAGTTCTTGGCCTATTCACACACAAGTTTGGTTCTCGACATCGTCCGATTGATTTATCGTCTGAGCTGATGTCGATTCTCCTCCACTTTAGTGTCATTCCCTGTAAGAGGTTAGTATACCTAGTACTAGTGGAAGTTTATTATTCTAACAGATATATGCATTGCAAGCATCACTAGTTCTCCTCTATTTTGGTAATATTGATGGTCGAAACTGATCGATAACGACCGTCAACACCTGGCAATACTTGTGCAACATCTAAATTGATCTTGACACTGATTCTAAGATCACTTTGCCAAAATTGGCTACATCGGCTTCTCCCTATCCGATTCGGTATCAGCCGATGCAGACAGTAGCCGATGCAGACGGTAGCCGATGCGTACTCTGTTTTCAAGAATAACGATCTCCTTTCAAATCTGCTTTGGCTTTGACTCCAAATCCAATCTATGATTTACCAAATTTGGTCGTTAACAATGTGGTATCCCTCTTAATAGTAACATCCTAAACACAATGAAACAAGATTTATAAGAAATTAACAATTTCAAGATGCCGCTTAAACCTTTATTGGAATCACAACTCCATTTGAACCTTGTGAACATCTCAACAAATTTCATTATAACCTTTCTATTTGTGTTGTCATAAACCTCAAAATAAATTAGGGGGGGGGGTCCTAGATGCACTTTCAGTTACCGGCATCGGCCATCCCTGTCCTAGTGCCACGGTTGGCCTCGCTGGTCTCCTCTACAGCGATGGTTTACCATGTCCCTAGGTCCCTTGCTACCAAAAACTGGCCTACGGCACCCGAAGCTAGGAGTGAGTCAAATCTAGGTCAACAAGGTTGTGCTGGACATCTCTTCTATTTTCAGCATGATATCCTCAAGGGCCGTGGTCATCTTCATCACTTCCGGTTCACCCCAACATTACCCACTTGTCCAACTGTTGTTAAGCAGTTTTGGAATACCGGTTGTGCATTTTTGTCTGGAAGCTGAGCTTGACAAGTTACTTCAGTGAAGCTCCAACCTTCACACTTTGGAGGCCCTATCCGAGACTCGATTTCTTGGCCAATCTGGGTATGCTTCTTGGCCTTTTCTTCTGCAGCTGCATGTGGTTCAACTTCCAGCTCAGGCATGATCAATTTGGCTGCCCCCGTTGGTGGATCGACTACAAAATTCCCCTCCCCTTCCTCTTTCGGCAGTACAATTTCAAGGCGAAACTGAAATCTTCTTGCACAACCAAGGCCGTAACCCCCTTATATGTGAGGACCCGTGTGGGATTGTGCTAATGTTTGGTCCGGCAGCGTGCCATGGTCGTACTGCATGCCATCGTCAAGAGCTTCACCAAGGTGGATGTGGTGGCCAGTGCTAGAAGGACCGGATTGCTTTTCACATTCTTTGTTTAGTCATTTCTTGCAAATTTCATTACAGCCTTCATATAATTTGGCCACCCTTGAGGGGCCAACTTGTAAAACTGACTGTATCCCAGCCTTTGTTATAAATAAACTGAGGGAGTAGCCTCTTGGTATTTTTTTTTAAAAAAAATGGTTCCAAATATGTAGTATTGTTATCTACTCCCCCATCCCATAAAAAATAAATGTAAAATCGGATGTGACACGCATCCTAGTACTATGAATCTGCACATCATAGTACTAGGGTGTGTTACTTCTAGGACTAGATTCGTTTTTTATGGTACAGAGGAAGTAGACTATATCTTTTTTAAAAAATATAACTCATGTACTTTATTTAGTAATTAAAGTTAAGATACATGGAACATGGTACATGAGATAAGTATACAACTAGGAGTACATCCAGTTTGGATAAAAACCCTTGAAAGTTGGGCAAATCAACCATAGTACGCAAAATTGCAGAGGACTTGTAGATAAAAGAAAAAGGCAATCAGTTCCTTCATCTGATTCTTCCAAATGAGCAGCTAACCAAATTGCGGGCACGGCGATGGAGAGAAAGATTGCATGACGAGCTGAGTACTCCACTATACATATCCATTCTCGTTATCAATGTGCTGATATAATGGTATGTGAGATGGTGAGGCTATGTGTGTCCACAAATGTCCTTGGTTTGAAATTGCTTGGAGAGATACGAAATATTTTCTCCCTCTTTTTTCGCCTACAAAAATCAAAAGTGAGTACACCACTAGTAAAGCATTTTCATAGGTGGTTGCTTTTCTGCATGTGGAAATACAACATTTCCATAGGCAACTGGTCAGAGTCGGATTGTTAAACGCGAACGCATATGTCATTTTAGTGTATGTAAAAATGGTACTTGTATCTGTTGGACTGTGAGATAATTTTTTTCTTCTTTTTTTTTGTTTTCTCCCGTTCCATCTCGTAGTGGATTGGATCTAGTTTTTGTTCTTCAATTTAGTTTATTTATGTAGTATTTTGATCTTATCCTCGATTCGTATTGAGTATGACATGAGCCAACAGATGTTGTAGAATTGTATGCTTTTAAGTGAACAAAGAAAATTGTAGGCATTTGTAGAAAATGTACTAGTAGAGAAACCCACAATAGTCCCGGTTTATAACCCCTTTATTCCCGGGTTGTAAACCGGGACTATATATCTAGGATTAAAGATGGGCATCTTTAGTCCTGGTTAAAATAACCGGGACTACCGGTTTGTAACACCAACCGAGACTACATGTACAATCTTTAGTTCCGATTGATGCTACAAACCAGGATATTGTTTTTTCTTTCCATTGCTAGTTTTTTCTTTCTCATTAGTTATTTGTTGCTTGCATGTCAAGCACCGTCACCCCCAAATCCCCACAAATCATGCACATCGAAATCATCCACAATTCCTCCGGCCTTCCGCCCGGCCACCGCCTGCCTGCGTCGGAGGGGAGGGGGAGGGAGCCGCCGCCCGCAGGGGAGGGGGGAGGAGAGAGGAAGGGGAGGGGAGGGGAGGGGAGGGGGAGGAGAGGGGAAGAGAGATAAGGCATGAGGAGAGAAAATGAGAGGGGAAGAGGAGGAAAGGGGAGGAGATAAGATTGAGACTGGAGATAAGATCGAGGCTGAGGCTGGGAGAGGAGGAGGCGCGCGGCTCGAGGCAGCCACAATTTTTTCACTTTTGGTCCCGGTTGTTATAAGCAACCAGGACTAAATATGTATCTTTTGTCCCAGTTGGTACTGAGGTCTAACATGTTTTGGAACAACCAACCGGGACTAAAGATTATATAGTCCCGTTGCACTTATAAACCAGGACTAAAATGATCTTTAGTCTTGGTTTTTGAATGAACCGGGGCTATTGTGGTTTTTGCCAACCCATGAAAGATGGTTTCTGCCGTAGTGGAGCCATCTTTTTTTTTTCGTTCCTCCTTTTGCTCCCTAGGATTGTCAGAGTCAGAGGTCCGGACAGCCTTGTTATCGTTACCTATCTAGCGAGCGTAATAGAGGGATTGCTGATGCGCAGCCAGGCCAGTTCCCCCTGTGGTTTCCTTACATTTATACATACATATATAATTTATATACATACGTATAAACAGTGGCGGGGCCAGGATAAAATTATAACAGGGCTAAACCAAAATGACCAAGAGCAACTAAGAGAGATTTAGGGTTGGTTTTAAGACTTTTAGGGCCTTCTTAGTTTTTTGGGCTTTCTAACAACCTCAAACAAAGTCTATATTAGCCCCTCATCTATAAATATATAGATTAAAATTTTAGGGGGTATTATGGGGGCTCTAATGATATATTACGGGGTAGGGGGGGTCTAAAGCCCCCCCCGCCCCTATGCTGTCTCCGCTCCTGCGTATAAACTGTCTACGTATGCACATAGGTATAGAAAGTTTATACGACGTATGTATCATATACATACATACATATATAATACAATATATATACATATATATATATATACACATATACATATATACATATATATATATATATATATACATATACATATATACATATATATATATACAATATATATATATATACATATACATATACATATATATACATATATATATACAAAAATTATATATATGCCTAAAAAATTATACGTACACGTACAAACTTATATGCATACGTACAAAGTTTATATGTATATGTATATATACACACATGGTAATATATACGTATGTACGGATAAGTAAAAAAACTATACATATACGTACAAACTTTGTACGGACTTGTCGCATGACCTTTGAAAAGTTATTTTGACAGGCAGCTTGTTTTGCACCTATGGAAATCTTCGATTTTCATCGGCACGGCCAGACTATAGGTGATTTTATTCCCTTAATTAAACGTTTGTAGAAACAGATTTCAGCTGCTTGTTTATATATATGTAGAGCATTTTCAGTGACTTTTATTATATTCCATATATAAAGAAATTTAATTTTTATGGTGATGTACGTGTTTCTTGTGGAGAGCGCTATGACTCGGACACCCGATATCTCACCAAATATCGGATACCTAGCCAGGCAACGAGCACATGTGCATGTGCAGGCTGCTTAGGTGCCAGTGCTGCACACACGGCTTCTTGCATGCATGGTAGCATGCCACTCAGACATGGTATGGCTGCGACTGCGTGCCTGCGCTGCATGCATGCCTGTGATGCTCCTTTGCTTTCTTTTTTATTTTCTCTCATATCTATATCTATTTGTTAAGCAAACTTTAAGCCAATCTTTATATATTCTAAATACAAACCCGATTTATGATTTTTTACACCATAATATTCGTTATAATTAAACCTATATGATAAATATTTTGATAAAAAAGTCTAAAATAATATCATTTTCACTATTTATAGAAAAATTGTTTCATCAATTGTGTATATGTTTCAACTCATCTCATAAAAATATTTCAGATAAATGCAACATACAAAAAAATATTAGCTACAACAATCATAACCACTAAATGAAACAAAAAGTATCAACGTGTGAAACATAAAAAATAATATAAAACATATAGTGTATTTGCAAATTAAATACTTAATTTTGCTAAAAATATTTTAAAAACATGCATGCAACATAGTTGTTATTGTTGGAACACAAAATAAAATACTTGTCAAAACATTAAAAAGAACACCAGTTGTGCAACGTTTACAAATAACATAGTGAAACAAGTGAAACATCAAGAAAGACTTATTGGAACATCGAAATAATATTATGTGCAACACCAAGAAAATCAGCCACTGAAAAAGAAATTTTAAAAAAGTCAATGGAATATTATCATGTATGCTATTGCTATAAAGATTTAATTGTAATAAATTCGTTGGTGAAATCAGTTAGATAAATAGTTTAGCAAGAAAAATCAATTGAAGGTAATGACCTTTTTTTTTTCATTCCTTTCATGCTGTGGAGCTGGATAATACCAACTATCCTTGGGCCGCAAGCGTCCAATGACATCGGACGTACGACGGCAAGCATTTCCGGTTTCGTGTTTTTCTCCAATAGAAAAAATACATGTGCGTTACAACGAATGAAGCTATTTTAATCTTATTATTTTTATATGGTTTAACTAAGGTGAAATTCATTGTGGGAATTCGCTTAATTTTTTTTTTACAAAATCATGAGTTGCAATTAGGTTAAGTCCGATCGTCTCAAGTTACAATGTGGGTAGCTCCTGACCCATCTTAGTAGCACCAGAATTGAGGGAAAACCACAGCCGACCAGCTCATAAGAATCTTATACTGCATGGATCTATATTTCCAAAAACGAACGAACTTAAGAACCAACTCAAATACGGATGATACGGATGACGTATCAAAGTAGCGGCAAAAACATTAATTTATCGGCACGGCTAGACTATAGGTGAATTTATTCCCTTAATTAAACGTTTGTAGAAACAGATTTCAGCTGCTTGTTTATATATATGTAGAGCATTTTCAGTGGCTTTTGTTATATTCCATATATAAAGAAATTTAATTTCATGGCGATGTACGTGTTGCAACGAATGAAGCTATTTTAATCTTATTATTTTCATATGATTTGGCTAAGGTGAAATTCATTGTGGAAATTCGCTTGAATTTTTTTTTTACAAAATCATGAGTTGCAATTAGGTTAAGTCCAATTGTCTCAAGTTACAATACGGGTTTTTTAAAGAGATTTCTTATACGACTCCTCCTATATTTTCAAAAGCTAACGAACTTAAAAACCGACTCAAACACGGATGACGTACCAAAGTAGCGACAAAAACATCTTCAATTTTTATAATTTTTCTCCATATGGTAGAATGCTTCCCGAAAAAAGTGTTGCTATACTGGCCTCTCCTAGCTATATAGTAATGTTCAAAAACGAGGTTGAGATTATATCTCTATCTCTACTACTTAAAAAAGAGGTGCTTCCATCGTCCGTCAAAAAAACCAGGCAAAAAAGACCGGGCAAAAAAAACCAGGTTTGTCCGATAAAAAGCCGGGCGAAAAAAGTGCGAAAAAAAGAAAAATCCGATCCAGAAAAAAAGGGCGAAAAAAATTGTCCGATAAAAAAACCGGAATCCGTCCGATCCGAAAAAAAAAGCGAAAATCACGGCAAAAATAAAATAATTTTTTTTTGTCCGTTTCCCTTTTCTTTTTCCTTTTCCGTTTTATTTTATTTTCAACCGCTTTTTTATTTCACCGTTTTTCTGGGTTTTTTCGTCCGTTTTATTTTGTTTGCGCCGTTTTTTCTTTCACCGTTTTCCTGGTTTCGCTTTTTTTTTGTGGTTTTTTCGTCGGGCCGAACCCTAGCGACGCCGCCATGTCGATTTGCATCTTTATGTGTTTCCTCATCGAATAGATTGTAAAAACCGATTCTCCACTACTCTTTCATCATTTTCCCCTTGAATTTCCCTTTCAGTTCGTCATTTTTTTTCGAAGTTTTGCGGATTGCTTCGATTTTGGTAAAAAAACGAAAAAAAGGATCGAGTGGATCAAAATTTCTCAACAATTTGGAGATCGAGAAAGATTCGACCGCATTTGATGGAGAGGATTGACTCTGTCATGGTACGGACACTGAACTATGCGAGCTCGACCAGATTACTGAATTTGATGGGAGAATCGGCTCCGTCATGGTACGGGCACGAGACTATTCGAGCTAAGCCTACGGCTGCACATGTGGGCTAGGCCAAAGAGAGGTAGGCCAGGCACGGAAATGTTCGAGCTAAGACTACAGCTCCACTTATGGGCTGAGCAAAGAGAGATAGATCGAGCAGATAGAGTTAGCGGACTACTCTAGGACTAGGACTAGAGCTGAAAAGAAAGGAAGGAATGAACGTCCGGTCCAAAAACAAAGAAGCATCCTGTCCAAAACGTTTTTAACCCGTAGCAACGCACGGGTATTTTTTCTAGTGTGTGTGTGTGTGTGTGTGTGTGTGTGTGTGTGTATATATATATATATATATATATATATATATATATATATATATATATATATATATATATATATAGACACCGAACAAGCCGCCAGCTTGCTGGCACTTCAAAAGATGCACTCTTCCAATAATTTCATTATTTATTAGTATCCATCTTATCCTTCTGCTTTTCCACAAAGTCATTTATTAGATTCAAGCAGAGGGCATTTAGACTTGTAGAGTAACATGGAGGCGGAGGGGTGGATCGCTAGAAAATTATTTCTTTGATGAAACGTATGAGCCTAGGTATTGTGTACACCTGCATCTGTCCAGCTTAAGAGATAACTTGATATGTTCTCATTATACCCCCTGATATCCCTTCATTGTGTACAAAAGCTCTATGGATTTTATGAGTATCTAATCCTAGCCTCATAGGAATCATAAATCTCACTTAATTACCTACTAGGATTAGAACACATGTTATTACAATTAAAAAAGGTGAAGCAGAAATCATAGTTAAAAAGAACGGTGTTCGTTTCTAATGAAAGTAAAGATAAAGTCAGGCATTAAAATGAAAGAAAGAAAGCCATTGATGTATGGTTACCTGAGTTTTTAGTTATTACAAACTTAAAACATAGATTTATATAATATTTTAAAACAACTTTAATATATATTTTTACGGAAATATACCATTTAGCATTTAACAAAATATGATAACAGAAACTAAGATAAAATCAATGTCTTAGTCAGAAAAGAACATGGCCTTACTGGATGATTGATAATTTGTCATCATTTCCCATTATTATATAGATATCGCCTTGTTTCATTTGCATGCACTTAATATGTAGGAAATTCTCGTGAAAACTTGTGCAGTTAAAAAAATTGGCCAAATTAACCATCCATTATATATCCTCGAATATGGAAGAAAATTTTCAACAAATATTTAATTTGTCCTTGAGAAATTAATTAACTAACGGCTCTGGATGAAAAATCTTAAAAACATTCACACATAGATGTAAAAGGAGTATTAGAGAATCATATAAAATTGTAGGACCAAACTTGTGAGATATAAAAAATAAAATAGTGTATCAAAAAACAGGAAAGTGTTTTTTTCATAGCTATTTGTTATTTTTTTTATCTCACAAACGATTTGAATTCCGTTGAGTAATTTTATGTGATTATCTAATATCATCTTACTTGTGTGTGTGAATTATTGAGAATTTTTAAGAAATTCTATAGTAGTTTTCATGATTCCACCGAAGATATGTACAGTTCTGCTATATATTTCTCCGTCGACAAGGCTAGGACTTCCCTCTGAGTTTCTAAGGCCTGTTTAGATTCCACCGAAAATTTTTTACTGTCACATCGAATGTTTGAACATCTGCATGAAATATTAAGTATAGGCTAAAAAATAACTAATTGCATAGATTGCGACTAATTTGTGAGACGAATCTTTTAAGCCTAATTGCTTCATGATTTGACAATGTGGTGCTACAGTAAACATTTGTTAATGATGGATTATTTAGGCTTAATAAATTCGTCTCGCGGTTTACTGACAGATCCTGTAATTAGTTTTTATTAGTGCCCGAACACCCCATGCGACACCCCATATAATACCTGATGTGACACACCACAATTTTACACCCCTAGATCTAAACACCCCCAACATCTCCAACAGATTGGCTATTTGGCTCTCCAAATTAAAATTTGGCAAATATAGAGAAAAAACGAGCTCCAATAGACTCTCCATCCGGATGGCCAAATTGCTCCTTCGGCTGGCCAAATGTAGCCAACCTCCTCCACTGGCCAAAGGTGGGTCTCATCACCACTCCTAGTTCCATCTTCCTTTCTCTGCCATCCACCTACCAGCGAGCGCATCGGCGACGAGTGTGCCGACGACGATGTCTGGGCCACCACCCGCGGCTGTCGTTGTCTGCTCCACCGTCCGCCGCGGCAGTCGTCGTCGTCGCCGCCGCGCCACGGCCACGCACAGCCATCATCACCGCCACTGGTGCCACCATCGGGGTCGGGGCGGTGCGACGAGGCCGTTCTGGTGGCGTGGTTCAAGCGCAAGGCGTGGACCCCGCAGTCGCACGCCGCCAAGAGCACCGTCATCGGGCAGCTGCTGTCGAGGCGGCTCGTCGTTGTTCCCGAGGCGACGGAGGGACTCGCCGGAGGAGCGGAAGGATGAGGGGGACCCACGAACCTCTCCACCACTCTTCCGCGCTTCACCTTTCTTGTCATCTCGCGGCGGCGCGACGCTCTCATCCATCCCCTCCTCCCGCTTCCCCCACCCGCCGGCCGCCACTCAATCTCGACGGCAGATCACCCCGGGATGGACTCCGACGAAGACGAGCTGCTGGACGCCGGCGGCGGCGGTGGCAACCCTAGATGCGGTGAGGTGGGTAGGTGTGGAAATCGGGAGGCATGGGAGGGATTTGGGAGGAAGACGAGAGAGAGGATTGGAGAGAGGGGAGGAAGAAGAAAGAGGAGGAGAATGACAGGTGGGGCCCATTGGTTAATAGAGAGTGGAATATGGAGAGTCTGTTGGAATAGAATGTAAATTTGACTCTATAAATTTTTTTTGGCTGACCAAATAATTATTTGGAGAGTCAAAAATGGTCATTCTGGTGGAGAAGCTCTTTGTGATTGCCACTAGGGAGTGTGAAACAAACGAAACAGCTGTGTGCTCTGATCATCTTTCTAGAAGAAAATGTAAAATGTGTGTTCTGAATATCTGACATCTGAGTTCCGACAGCCCGTTGATCAGAGATGGCAGTAAGACCAACTGTAGAGTGTAGACAGGATAAATTTTTGCACGGATCGATCATATATGCTGTGAGAGCCAAAAAGATTGACTGACGAAGCCAGTAACGACTTAAAAAAGTCTGCTTGGTACCTTTGTTCTGTTTTCTGTAGAACCAAGTGTATATATATATTCTACGAGTAGCTTTTCTATAGCAAAATGGAAATGATCAAAGTAAATAAGTAATCCCACCGTTTTTTTAAGTACAAGAGTTGTTTCTCTATAGTACAAGACTTTATTATTAAGGGAATCACATTTTGGATCGGACATATAACTACATCTTAACTAATTAAAACATCCGTGACTTTCCTTTCGTGACCTCGTCTGTACGGTGATTTTTCATCCGCCCCCCCCCCCCCCAAAAAAAAAAATCCCAATCGAAATTCCATCATCACACAAATAGAATCCCACATTGAGAACACCTTCTCTCCAAATCTCAAATCATCACAATCCAAATCAAAAACAAAATCCCAGTCCAAATCTAAATCGGAATCATAAAAAAACATCCAAAATATTAACACGAGATGACGATAGGAGAGGGAGGGGCGAGCCGGAGGCCGCCGCGCGCTAATCCTCGCCACCTCGCCATCGGCCCACTGAATCTGGCAAGGAGCAGGGTGGCGGCCACCACACGACAAGGAGAGAAGGAACCGGCGTCGGATCTGGCTAGGAGCGGGGCAGTGGCCACCGCCCGACGAGGAGAGAAGGGGCCGGCGATGGGGAGAGGGAGCGGCGCCACCACCGCCCCCGCTCGCCGCGAGGGAGGGTGCCGCCGCCGCCGCTGATTGCGGGAGGGCATGGCACCGCTGCCGCCGTCGCCGCCTCTCGCAGGAGGAAGGGCGCCGCTGCTGTCTGCTTGCGGGGGAGAAGGGCGTCGTCGCCGCTACCGCTAGGCCGCTGCTGTCGCTGTCCGTTGGGCGCCACCCGTGGGGAGGGGCACCAAGAGGCGTCGCTGATGGGGGAGGGGCGCTGAGAGGCGTCGCCGGTTGGGGAGGGGGGAGAAGTGCGCCGGTAGGGAGAGAGGCGGCCTGTGTAGAGGGATGGAAGGGGAAAACTGGAATTAGGAGTTAGGGATTATTTAGTCTGGGGGTTTTGATAGATTAGGAGCCGATCTGAGCCGTCCATCAAAACGAATGGCTCAGATAGCTCCCATGTCAGGCCGGCCTCTATCATCGGGCCGCATCACTGCTGGGCGTGCTTGCTTTATAGGCCGCACGTAGGTCGTCGGCCGGTCCAACAAAAACTTAGATTAGACTTTCTGTTGGGGTCCACACGGCAGTGAGAGGAGAAGTAGGTGGATCCCAGTTAGACTTCTTTCTAGGCCAGACAAGTGTGCGGGTTGAGGTGGAGGGGAGGAGAAGGGAGGAAAGCGGACTGGCTCAGCTGCAGGCTGAAGAATAAAATGGGCTGAAAATGGCCCAGAGAGCAAGGAAGATTTTTATTTAAATAAGTGTTGAGATGATATTTGTATTATCAAAATTACTCCATCCGTCTCATAATATAAGGGATTTTGAGTTTTTGCTTGCACTATTTGACCACTCGTTTTATTCAAAAATTTTGTGCAAATATAAAAAACAAAAAGTTATGCTTAAAGTACTTTGGATAATAAAGTAAGTAAAAAAAAATAATTCTAATTTTTTTAATAAGACGAATGGTCAAACAGTGCAAGCAAAAACTCAAAATCCCTTGTATTATAGGACGAAGGGAGTAGCAATTAAGTTCTGGAAATTCCAATAAAATTCCAAAGAGCGTAATTAATCATGAGGAATTTAATAAAATTAATTCCAACCATGTCATTTTATTTCTCACACTTACTTTACTTGTGAACTAATTTAATTATACACCTAGCTACTTAAAAAATACCCAGATATTTCAGGAAATTTGTATTTCAAATAATTACATAATGTAAATATTTCTCAACTTTTTCTCAATTTTCTAGTCTTTACACTTCTCGTTATAACGCATGGGCACTTTTGCTAGTATCTACGAAATTTGCTAGGTAGTGCTGCGTGCGGTAGTTTCTACGTTCCCTGGTAGCCGTGTACTGCACGGGCGGTTGTATATATGAAAAGAAGAACTATACAATAATGGCGAATAACGGCGGATATGTGGAGATCAATTGTGGTTATCATATCGACACGGGTCAGGAATGCACAAAGCCAGATCGAATTTACTAATTAGCGGGTGATTTTGAATTAGTCTAAAATATATCCTTGTCCCTATCCCCTATCCCTGTCCTCGGATTAATAGTTAACCGATAGTGGTTGGGTCCTTTCATTGCAGTACGTGGCCAGGGAAGGAAAAAAATGAAACGAGGGAGGGAGGGTAAAAGTCAAAAGAAAAGCTGGAATAGGATACAACACTACTACGCGCGTAGTGAGCAGTTGCGGCAATTGAAAGCGGTGCACGTGTGGGTCGGTGCTCGCGATCTGCTGAGGTCGTCGCCGCAGTGATCGCCGGTCGGTCGGTAGTAGCTTAGCTAGCTAGGGGGACACACGCCCACACCCACTAAGAGCAAGTTTAATAGTATAGCTCACTACTGGCTCCAATTCATCTATAGCCAATCTAATAGTCAATTAATACAATAGTTGTTTACTATACTATTAATATATGATCCCACATGTCATACACACATTGCGTCTTGGAGTCCGTGCTGCAGCTGGCTACAGACTGTAGCCCGCTGCTCTTCTTTCTCATCTTTTGTCTCATTAAAATATGTTTATAGCTGGCTAATAGCCTGCTATTGTACCTGCTCTAAGAGCATGTCCGACAGAATGGTCATTTTTGACTCTCCAAATACCTATTTAGCCAGCCTAATAAAAATTTAGAGAGTCAAATTTACATTCTATTCCAACAGACTCTACATGTTCCACTCTCTATTAACCAATGGACCCCACGTGTCATTCTCTTCCTCCTCGTTCTTCTTCCTCCCCTCTCTCCAATCCTCTCTCTCGCCTTCCTCCCAAATCCGTCCCATCCCTCCCGATTCCCACACCTACCCACCTCACCGTGTCTAGGGTTGCCGCCGCCACCGCCGGCGTCCAGCAGCTCGTCTTCATCGGAGCCCATCCCGGGGCAATCCGCCGTCGAGATCGGGCGGCGGCCGGCGGGTGGGGGCAGCGGGAGGAGGTGATGGATGAGAGCGCTGTGCCGCCGCAAGACGACAAGAGAGGCGAAGCACGAAAGAGTGATGGAGAGGTTCGTGGGTCCCCCTCATCCTTCCGCTCCTTCGGCGAGTCCCCAACACCAGCTGTCGCCTCGGGAATGACGATGAGCCGCCTCAACAGCAGCTGCTCGACGACGCTCTTGGCGGCGTGCGACCGTGGGGTCCGCGCCTTGCGCTTGAACCACGCCGCCGGAACGGCCTCGTCACACCGCCTCGACCCCGATGGTGGCACCAGCGGCGGCGACGACGACCGCAGCCGCAATTGCTCGTGGCACTGGCTCATGCGTGACCGTGGCGTGGCGGCGACGACGATGACTGCCGCGACGGACGGTGGAGCAGATGACGACAACCACGGATGGTGGCCCAGACATCGTCGTCGGCACGCTCGTGGCCGATGCGCTCGCTGTGGGTGGATGGCAGAGAAAGGAAGATGGAACTGGGAGTGGTGGTGAGACCCACCTTTGGCTAGTGGAGGAGGCTGGCTACATTTGGCCAGCCGGAGGAGCAATTTGGCCATCCGGATGGCTTGGAGAGTGTTGGAGCTCGTTTTTTCTCTATGTTAGACAAATTTTAACTTGGAGAGCCAAATAGCCAATCTGTTGGAGATGCTCTAATATAAGGGATTTTGATATTTTGTTTGCAATGTTTGACCATTCGTCTTATTCAAAAAATTTTGAAATTATTATTTATTTTATTTGTGACTTACTTTATTATCCAAAGTACTTTAAGCACAACTTTTTGTTTTTTATATTTACACACACTACACTGGCCAAGGTCACCTGTGATGGGCCCAAACCCTCATTTTTTACGGCTTCGCGCATGGTCAGTGATCAGTGGTCACTAGTGAGTCCAGTCACCTTTGACGGGTGGCCGGCCGTCACAGGTGACACCCACCTCTGACGGGCAAGTTACTATATTGCCGTCAGAGGTGTTAGTCTCCGCTAGCCTAAGGCTAGTTGGGACCCGTCACAGGTGACACATCTCTGGCGGCCCTTTAAATAAAGGCCGTCAGAGATGATGGTCTCCATAGATAGAAGCTGTCACAGGTGATCTACCTGTGACGGCCCCGAAAGCAAAGGCCCGTCACAGGTAGGTCACCTCTGACGGGCCTTTATTTGCTAGTCCGTCACAGGTGAGGTTACCTTTGACGGATTTTTGTTCCGACCTATCACTGATGAGTTAATTCCAGAAAAAAATAAATGCTAAATATCGGCTAGCCTCAGGATTTGCTAGCCATACCCTCTGAAACACAGATACGTCACAGATATATTCCAGTCACCCCCCCTCCCCCCGCCCCGCCCAATATAACATCACAGATCCATCTCAAACATCACAGATCCCCAACATCACAGATCCATCTCAAAAATTGACATCATTCACATATGCAGTTCAAATGCCACAATTTTGCACAGCAAATTCATACCCCTTGAAAGCCACAATTTCGGTCGTTGCTCATAGAACCGCATATATACTTACCAAATGGATTAAAGCCATAATGTCCTCGACCTCCACGACTTGTCAATTAGAAAAAAAAATAGAGAAAACCAATGAATAGTACAACGTAAATCGTAGTTGATCAAATTTGATGACAATTTAGTAAACTACCGTAAATATTGCTCATATGAAAGTAAATTACATTGCACTCCATAAAAACATCTTTTTTACATCACAATCAATTATCTAGCCAAGTTCATGAGTCTATTTGACGTGAAAACATCCTTTCTTGTTCATTATTTCTGCAAGAATGAAGGCGCACACTTCGCCTCTAATAGCGGGGGGGGGGGGGGGGGGGGGGGGGGGGTTGATGGGTGAGATCTTCAAGCCAGCTCTACCTTTCTGTTTAATAAATAAGAGGTTAGCACGTTTTGAATAGCAATGTTGGTATTGAAATGAGCATATTCACCATTAGTAACATCCTCAGGGTCGAAACCTTTCACCTCTATTAGAAGTGTTGACATGTTGTGGCACACGTGAAAACTACACTGGTCTTCGATCTGTTGTGCGCATGCGAACTTGGTGTCATGATAGAGTTCGTCCTTACCCTCTTTGTGCCTACCACCCTTTTCCACATATGGGCCCCAAGCCATATTTAAGGCCTTGGTGATTTCAGTGAAATCATAATCTTTCGTCTTATTGGAGTTAAGGTAATAAACCATACTCCACTTAGGTACGATGACTAAGAGAATCCAATGTCGCCTGCGCGGTGGTTATGTAGCGTTAGTATTAAGAACCTTAACTTCAAAAACAATATGCACGAAGGGTATTGTCCTCTTACTCCTGGTTGTGTGCGCACATGATGTACTCCTTGTCTTGGTGGGCCCATAAACACCGGTTGACATAGTCAACCACATCAGTGAAGCTCTGGCGTAAATTGACCTCGTTCACCATGGATGGATCAAGGAACCCAACCTGTTTACCATTGCAATGACTCTCGATCCAACACAACCTAAAAACATTTACGTATTAGAACTAATTTAATTAGGAGATATAGTCCAATCATATCACAAGTATGGAAGGTCTGCACTTACAAGGAGTAGCATTTTAGAAGTCCTGTATCCAACTTCCGGATCCTGAAAAGGTCGAAGAGGTCATCAAAGCCTATAGTTATATAGGCAGGCAACGATAGGAACAGCTGGTGGTCGTGATGTCCAACTATGGATTACTCCCTCATTATCCGCTTGGCATTGCTTAGCTCCATGTATTGCTTATGTAGCTCTCGGCAAGCAATACCCATCACGGCTAACAAATTGTCCTCCACAAATGGCATGCCTAGCTCAAATTGGGTCGGCGCCCTCATGACCTTTCCCGCTTTGCTCACCGGCATCGACGTCGCAGCCTTGCCCCTTTTTGGCTCTAGCGCCAACTCCCCGACCTTCCCCTTGCCGTGTTCACGCTTCTGGCTCTTGACAAGTGGTGGGGAGCTATCGGCCTTTCTTGTGGTCTTTATTGGAGCCAAGCTTTGAGCTATATCTGCCAAGTCCATATCAGCTCCATCAGGAGAATGAGGTACTGACAATGCCGGTCCACGGGGAGCCTCAATTGATAGCTTAGACTTGGGAGGTGTAAGCTCCGTCGGTCGATTTGGACGAGGAGTCATCTTCACAACTATGTCTTCTTTGGGCCATTGTATGAACGTCTTGCGCGCATCGCCCAAAGTCATGATTTCATCATTGGGGGGCACGGGCAGCGGATAGCCTGACCAGGTGTCCTTTACTATATCGATGGACACCTTGGCATACCCAGCTAGCAGGTCTACGCCGTTGACCTTATCTTTAACCGAGGGTTTGAAAGCCATGCCCTCAGCGACTTCGGGAGCGAAAGTTGGGTGGACCCTCGCCAGTAGGACACACTGTGCTACGCCCCTGCATATGTAAAGTTTGAATTTAATATTGGAAAGTGTAAAGGTTTTTCATTAGATATGGATCGGATAACATCAATTACCTCTATGTGGTCCACTGCAGCTAGTGGTGCGACCGGGAGACCAGGGGCCGGCACCTCTGTGGATGCACAACTACTACACTGTGACGGACTCGCGTCATGTTGTGCACGAGGAGTTGGATGCACAGCAGGTGTTGTGCCTCGGGGTATATTCATGTCGGCGAGGACCTTGTTAACCCTTTCTTCCACCCTAGCGTTCATGCTAGCTTCTAGTTCTTGAATGACCTCCACCTTAAGTTCGGCCTTCAAACGAGTGTCCCTCTCTTCCTTGGAGACTTTCTGTTTCCTGTATTGGGAGCTGTACTACGGGAGTCCATGCTTCCAGGGCACATCGCTACCAATTCCCCGAGTCCGGCCAGGAAGTTCTTTGGTTCCGAGCGCCTTTGTGAGGATGTCATCTTCGCGCCTCTTCGCCGCGGACTCAACCTCGCTTTGTGAAGCTTGTTCAGTAACCAAGCCCAACTAGAAAAAAAAAGAGTCATTTATACAAACTTCTACTTCATTATTATGGTAATTAGTTAGGTTAAGTAGTGAACTCACCAGTTCCTGATAGACGACGGCATCACTTTTGTTCTCAAATGTGACAGAGCCGTCCGGGTTGACTTTACCCCTTGCCCGCGCCCAGTTGCGAGCTCTTTGTTCAGGGATGTCCGAAAACGGGGCAGGGACATTCGCTGCTGCAACGGCTGCATCTTCTTGGGCCCATATTGCCTCCTTGCCGATGTACCATGCGGTGCCTAGCCGATGCGGGTGCTCATTCCGCTGTTGCAGTAGGCGATGTGCATCGCTTGATTCCCTAAACTCTTAGGTCACCTGTGACGGCCCCACAGTTAGAGCCCGTCACAGGTGAGTTTGCCTACAACAATTTTATTTTATTTTATTTCACTTAGTTCTTTTATTTTCCTTAACATATTTCCACATACACTACATATTTTGTTATACTTAATTATTTTAGAGTAAATTTCACAAAACTGCAGGTATTTTGCATAATTTATCACAAAACTACAGATTAAGAGCTTGTTTCACAAAACTACAGATTTAGTATGTCCGTTTATCACAAAACTACAGGTACTCTATACAATCTATCACAAAACTACATATTTAAGAACTTGTTTCACAAAACTATAGATTTAGTGTATTCGTTTATCATAGAACTACACATTTAGTGTCTTCATTTATCACAAAACTACAAATTTAGTGTCTCCATTATCACAAAACTACAGGTTTTAACAATGCTAAAACCTGTAGTTTTGCGATAATGAAGACACTAAACATGTAGTTTTGTGATAAATGAAGATATTAAATCTGTAGTTTTGTGTAACAAGTTCTTAAATCTATAGTTTTGTGATATATTGTGCAAAATACCTGTAGTTTTGTGATAAACGAAGACATTAAATCTGTAGTTTTGTGAAATAAGTTCTTAAATCTGTAGTTTTGTGATAGATCATGCAAAGTATATGTAGTTTTATGAAATTTACTCATTATTTTATTTCACTAAAAGTAGTAATTGCACTTCATTATTTTACTAATTTTATTATTTTATTTCAAATGGTTATACTTGCTTAATTATTTTATTTCACTTCTAGTGGGTGCTTTACTTAATTATTTTATTTGACTATTTCATAAGCAATATACTATTGATCATTGCGAACATATTAGAGTCATACAGATAACAGACATGTAGACATAAACTATGTGCATAAATTACAAACATAATCCTTTCTCATGGTCGACGCGTGCATATTGAACGTCATCTTCTTCTTCCTCCTCTTCTAGAGGTATTTCTTGACCTATGCCGTGGACGTGCTGGTTGTAATCATCCTCGTCTGCAATATTGTCCAATCCAACAATTCTCCTTTTCCCTTCACGAACAACATGTAGTTTCTTGTTACACGGGTCAACTATGTAGAAGACTTGAACAACTTGTTTGGCGAGAACGAACGGTTCATCCTTGTACGCGTTGTTAGCCAAGTTGACAGTGGTGAAACCTTCATTCTCAACTTTTACATTGCGAACATCGACCCATCGACAACGAAACAACAGGACTTTGAACTTCAAGTAATCTAGCTCCAATATTGCTCAACTCTGCCATAGTATTGATCACGCCGACCACCGTCACTAGTAGCCTCGATGTGTAACCCACTTTTCTGCACTATGCATTTGCTGTCTTGCTTTACTGTGTGAAAGGTGTATCCATTTATGTCATATCTTTGCCAGGTGGTGGCACTCCATTCAGGACCCTGTGACAACCACTGAAGTGTTTCACTAGACAAGTTCTGTAACCTGGCAATTCGATTCTTCAGCCACTCGTTGAAAGAAGACATGTGCTTTGTTTCTGACCCAACTCTCTGATCGGCCTGGGTTCTCCTGTTGGAGAACTGCAAGGTGTTCGTCAACGTACGGCACCACCTCAGTCATATGCTTCAGTACCATGAAATGAGCTTTATCGTAGACCTTCCGATCCAACCTAACAATCTTCCTTCCAACGGTACCAACTCCATCAAGCCTCCCTTCGTGATGAGATCGTGGTAATCCAATTGAAGATGTTTCTGACATATAGTCCACACAAAAATCGATGACCTCTTCGGTAGTGTAACTCTCGATGATACTCCCCTCGGGGTGTGAACGGTTCCGTACATAACCTTTAAAGATCCCCAAGTACCTTTCGCAAGGATACATTTGCGTCATGAAAGCTGGACCATAGCACTTTGTTTGCCTCACAAGGTGCAGGGGAAGATGTTCCATTATGTCAAATGTCACGACCGGAAATAACCCAATGGGCGTTCCTTACGTGCGTGTATTATTCCTTGTCCTAGGAGGCAAGGTACACTAAAAGTTGATACAATAAATAGTTTAACAAGCGGAAGCGTAAATAGTTAATTTATTACATGGACGGCGAAGGCCCAGCACACATGAAGACAAACGAAAAACAGCGGAAGACTAGGGCGACGACCACAGGCGCTTGACGGCAGGCACGAGCTAGACACCAAAGCCTTCATCTTCCAGGAACTCCTCTTCTGGGTTTGGGAAAAATTGAGCAAGACTGAGTACAACCACCGTACTCAACAAGATACACCCACAAGTGCAGAATAAATGCAAGGGGGTACAAGGGAGTTATAATATAGGGGGTTAGGGTTTGCAATAAACAGCATCAAAAGACACTTAGTTGCTCAAAGCTACTTTTAAAAACACGATCCTAGAGCTATACAATATTATTAATCAAGGCCGTGAACCCACACGAACCTGCCTTAACCCAAGGCCTACAATGATTCAGACCGAACTAGCAACCCGACCCTGGGTCCCAGCTCGTCCCAAACCAACCCAGGCCAACCATTCCACAGTTTAGTTGTTAAGCATGTTTTTAGAAATTTAAAACACTAACTTGGGTACATTGCTAGGCTTGCCCATAACCGAGGGCGCGGCTATTCGAATAGGTTATACTCTGATCAGAGGTGTACATCTTTACCCACAAGACACATCTTCCTCACGTGTAACCACGTACCACATACCACCACGGTATACGGACGAAAGACGTGACATAGTTCCCAACCCATCCTAGCCATAGACAAGAGTACCGACCCAACCCCACCTACGGCCGGAACCTCCGGGACAGGTAGGCAGGACTGAGCCCCTAGCAGCAGGACACCAGCCCTGTGCCATGACATCTCGACTACCGGGCCGCAGCTCGTGTAGCCTTCATTTGTCCTAGAGATGTCCATCGACCCCCGACTTCGTCCATCTCCATCCGTGTACTTTTGTTTATAACCAGACTGAGCCACAAACTAAGCCTTACCCACTAGACATGTGGAAATACGGTAGTGCTTTGTAACAGAGGCCCGAAGACCGGTCCTTATGTGGCCGAGGTGCTACTATCAAAACCATGCACCCTGAGCCCAGCCTAAAACCATTTCGAGGGTTTTGAATAGAGGGGGAGGTGTGAATCCAATTCCACAATAATCCAACCATTCCACAATGTCCAAGTGATATGAATATTCCCAAAGTCTAGAGTTATAAAACCACCTAATGTTGCCTAATAAAACAGCGAAGCATCTACCTAAATTCATACTAGTGGTACCATGAATAGAGTACCCACTGGTTGGGGTTTTGTTTATTCTAGGGTGAACAAGGTAATAATAACAATAACAATAATAATAAGGTCATAATAAAGGTAAATAGGCATGGCTAAATAAAATAGTGATAACGCGGGAATTTAAATAAAGCGATAATGCATTAATTTAAATCAAAATAATGTTATAAACTGGGATTCAATATGTTCAAGGATGATGTGACTTGCCTTGCTCGCTTTCCCAAACGTCGGCTTCAACCTCCACGTAGAGCGGATCTTCCGAAGCTGCAGCGTCTACACGACCAACGGAAAGGAAAAAGGCTTTTACTCTAATAAACTCCATATAACAAGCAGGAACAAAGCACAAAAATGGGTTCTTGACTTCTTGAGGAAAAATTAGAGACTTGAACGGTCCAATTCCGAGTTCAAATGGCCAAGTTATGGCCATTTGAAGTTTATATGGTCTTTAAGTGAATATTTGCGAATTTCTTCATTTAAATTTTAATTTAAAAAGGATTTATTGCGTCAGCCGAGGGGAGGGGGCGCGTGGACTGGGTCCACAGGAGTGGGGCCCACGCGGCAGCCTCACGGTCCACGGTGGACCGGGCGCACCCGGGCTCACACCGGCCGGCGCCGTGGGCCCCACGCGTCAGCCGCACCCGAGGGCGCGGGCGGCTGACGGCTGGGCCCCACGTGTCGGCCACACGGCGCGCCCGGAGGCGGCCACGACGGTGCAGACGGCGGGAGGCGGCGCCCGCGCCCCTATGGTCGCCGGCGGCGGCCATAGGCACGGCGGAGCGGCGGCCGAGAGAGGGGAAGGAAAGGGGAAAAAGAGGCGGCGGTCCACGGCTCACCCCGGGTCGACGGCGACGACAAAGGAGGCGGCCGGAGCGGCGGAAGGCGGCGGCGCGGCTCGGGTGGACGGGGACGACGGCGCTCCGGCGGTCGGCGAGCTCGGCGAGGTGGTGGACGGGGTCGGCGGCGATGCGGCGAAGCCGGAGAAGGCGACGCCGAGGCGGGAGACGGTCCCGGCGAGCGGAGAGGGCCGGCCGGAGGTCGTCGGCGACGGAGGAGAGAGAGGGCGACGGCGCGAGCTCGATTCCGGCGGGGAGACGGTGCGGCAAGCGGCGGAAACGGGCGAGGGAGGCGCGGGGGGGTTTAAATAGGGTTGGGAGGGAGAGAGGGCGGCCGGCGGGGAAGGAAACCGGCGCGGGAGGTCCGGCCGCCATCAATGGCGCCGGCGAGATTTGCGGGAGCAAATCCGGCCGTTTGAATGAGAGAGAGAGAGGGAGAAATGGGGGGAAAGGGGGAGGGGATCACGGGGAATAATTCCCCCCACTTAATTGCACGCGGGGACGGCGGGATGCGGCGGATTCGGCGGCGGCGGCACTTGGCGCGGGCGGGGCGGCGGGAGCGGCGGGAGGACGGGGATGACGGGTGGGCCCCACCCGTCAGCGAGGGTGGCGGGCGGGCCCGCCCGTCAGCGGCGCGCGCGCGGCGAGAGGCCAAATGGGGCGCGGGGGAGAGGAGAGAGAGAGGAAGGGAGATGGGCCGGATTCGGCCCATCCGAGGGGAGAGAGATTTTAGGGTTTTTCTTTTTATAAAAACCTTTTCAACTTTGTTTATTTCTTAATAATTATTATTTGTGCTCTGAAAATTCCACTAAAATTTATTTACACATTTTAGGCTTTTAGGAATTATACAAAAATACTCCAAGCCTTATTTGACTTTTAACTTTGCACATTTTAATTTTTGGAGGCTTTCACAGGGATTTTAATTATTCTAGGCATAATTTTAAAGGATATATTTTAGGGTCGTTTTGGGACGTGACAAACCTACCCCCCTTAAACGGAATCTCGACCCCGAGATTCGGAAGAACTGGCGAAGAGATCGGGATGGGCTGCCTTCAGCTCGTCTTCACGTTCCCAAGTAGCTTCTTCCTCGGCGTGGTTGCTCCATTGGACCTTGCAAAAACGGATTACCCGGTTCCTAGTCCTGCGCTCCATGGTGTCCAGAATCTTCACCGGATTCTCTACATAGGTCAAGTCTTCGCGAACTTCAATTTGCTCTGAATCGGCCTGCTCGGACAGCACTCGAAGACATTTCTTGAGTTGCGACACATGGAACACATCATGCACATTGCCCAAGGATGCGGGCAGCTCCAACTGGAAAGCTACTTCTCCGCGTCGAGCAATGATGCGGAAAGGCCCCACAAACCTAGGTGCGAGTTTCCCTTTTGTCTGAAACCTGTGTACACCCCGCAACGGCGTGACCCGAAGGTACACAAAATCGTCCACTGTGAATTCCAGGTTACGGCGTCGGTTATCTCCATAACTCTTCTGCCAGGACTGTGCCACCTTTAGATTATCCCGAATGGTTCTGACTTTAGCTTCAGCTTCTCTCAGGATATCAGTCCCGAACACTTGGCTTTCCCCGACTTGGTCCCACAATAGTGGTGTTCGGCATTTGCGGCCATACAACGCTTCATAGGGTGCCATTTGTATGCTGGCTTGGTAGCTGTTATTGTAGGAGAACTCGGCATAGGGGTGACTCTTATCCTAGGTCTTCCCAAAATCTAGAACACAAGCGCGGAGCATGTCTTCTAGGACCTGATTCATACGCTCGGTCTGTCCATCGGTTTGCGGGTGATACGCGGTGCTGAAATTTAATCGGGTACCCAACTCTTCTTGGAGCTTCTTCCAGAAGTGAGAGGTGAATTGGCTTCCCCTATCATGCGACTTCATCCCTACTAATTTAAGGTCTTGTAGTGAAACGAACCTACTAATTCTTGATGAGTAACCAGATGGAACCTTTATACCACTCAAACATGTTAGCAAATCAATCTTCTCTTCTTTCGAGACAGTGTAGCAGGCTGGAGGAAGGTACACCCTGCCGGATTCCGTGGTTATTGTCACGTCCTGATAAATGCGTCCCGAAATAAAAATCATTTTCTAAAAGGAATAATAGAATTAATTAAAATTCGAAAAGAAATTCGCAAACACTAAAATACGTACAAGAAAAATTCGAATGTGGTCCGAAGAATTTTTGTTAAATTCTCCTTGGTCTAAAGGGAGCCCTCAAATTTTACTTGAATTTTCAGAGCACCAGAAATAATTATTAAGCAACAAAAACAATTATCAAAGTTTATTAAAAAGAAAACCTAAATATAATCCCTCTCCTTCCTTTGGGCCAAGTCCTCCCTCTCTCTCCCTCGGCCCGCGGCGGAAGTCCTCTCTTCCTCCCTCTCTTTCTCTCCCTCTCCTCCTCTCCCTCCTTCTCTTGGGCCTCCTCTCCTTCCCCTCGGCCCAGCTCCCTCCTCCTCCCTCTCTCCCCCAAGCCGCCTCTCCCTCCTCTCCTCCTGGGCCGGCCACCCGGCCCAAGCCGCGCCACCCAGCTGCCCCCGGCCCAAGCTGACCCGCTCCCCTCCCGCGCACGCGCATTGCACGCGCGCTGACCGCGCGACCGCGTGGGGCCCACGCGCCGGTCGTCTCCTTCCTCCCGCCCGGCTCCTCTCTCTCCCGTGAACCCTAGCTCCTTTCCTCCTTCAAATCCGTGCGATTTAATCATGGGATTCCAAAATTAAATAGGGGGAATTAATCCCCATTGATTCCTCTTTGATTTCCCCCGTTTTCCCCCTTGAATGGCGCCCCCAATCGCCCAGAACGGCCACGCCTTTCCCGGCCACCTTCCATGGCCGCCGGCCGAATTTTCCGCCACCGTTCCCACCTCTCCCGTGCCCGGCTCCCTCCCCGCGCCTATAAAATGAAACCCCCTCAGTCCGTTCTCCAGTTTTAGCCCCCTCCCGCGCTCTCCCGTGGCCGCCCCGCCTCTCCCCGCCGTCCTCCTCTCTCCCCCGTGCTACCGGCCACCTCCAGCCGCCTCTCCCTCCTCGCCGGGGCACCGTCCGGCTGCGCCGTCGCCACCCTCGGACTCGCAGCCGCCTCCTCTCCCCAGGGCCGTCCTCCGTTTAGCGCGGAGAGCACCGGAGGCGCGTTCCCACCGGCGTCCAGTGGCGTCGCCGCCACTGCACCGTCTCCGGCCGGCTCCTGTTCGTCGCCGATACGCCGATCGACGCCGCCGTCTCCTCCTTCGATACCGCGGCATCGTCTCCTTCCCCGGCCACTCCTCGGTTTCACCGGAACACCGCCGTGCCGCGCCGGCCTCTCCATCCGCCTCGCCGGAGTCCTCCGGCCGCCCGTTCCTCCTCGCTTGTTTACCGGTCAGCCGCGGCACCACCACCTCCGGCATCATAGCGGCAAGGACGCCCTCGGCCTCGCCTCCCCTTCGACCGAACCCCGCCGGTGTCCGTCGTCGTCTTCACCGTTCGTCCTCGCCGATCGACGTCCCATCGTTCGCCCGTCTCGTCGTCTCGCTGCGCCGCCTCCGTCGTCGGATTCGCAGCGGCGTGTTCCACGCCATCCTCGTCTCCGTGCAGCCGCTGTCGGCTGCCCTCGTCGCCTCCTCGCCGGCCCAGGTCGTCGTCGTCGTCGTCCTCTCGTCGTTCCTGGTCGTCGTGGCGTTTGTCCCTCCGTCAAGCCGTTCTCGTCCGTCGTCCGCGTCCGTCAAGCGAGCCGCTGCAGCCCCGTCGTCGTCTTCGTCCTCGGCTCCGCGTCGTCAAGCCTCGTGTCGGCCGTGTCTCGCCTTCGTTCAAGGATCGCCGCCGAAGTCGTTCCCTCGCCGTTCGCCTCCGTCGTCCCCGAGCTGTCTCCGCCGCGCTCGTTCGTCGTTGTCGTTCCCACGCCTCGTCGCGTGGTGGTAAGGGTGCCTCCTCTCGCTACCCCGTCCTCATCCTTTCAGTGTCGCCCTGTGCCCGTTGTGCGGTTCTCGACCCCGGTACCCGTGTATCAGTGTCGGTAGTCGTTCGTGTGTGCGTGTGGTGACCCTGTTAGTGTGCCCGCTCGGTAGCCGCGTGGTTTCCACGTGTGCAGCCCACGTGGTGTCTAGTAGAGTCCGTTTGTCGGCCACTCGCCTCGGTTGGCACACGGGGTCCGCTTTCGTCGACCCGTGAACCGTCTCTGTGTACTCGGTCTACTGTGGTCCCTTAGGTTGACATGTGGGGTCCACATGTCAACGGTGCAGCCTTCCTGTCTTTTCCAGGCTAGCGCTTACACATGTTTTATAGTTGCAAAACCTAATCACAATAATCCGTAAATCTCCATATAACAGCATTAAACTTCGGATGATCATATCTTGGTCATACGAACTCTGAATCGACCCGTTCAAGTCTCCTAATGTTTGTTATAACCTAAAGAACCTTGTGCTTTTCTTTTTATGTATTGTTATTGCTTCTTTATAGGGTTTAGCTTTGCTTGTGTGCTTCGCGTAGCTTCTGTCGTTCTGGAGGTTCCTGAAGTGTGGTTCGCGGTCGTCGCTGAAGGCTCGGAAGGCCGTTCTCTCTGAGCAAGGCAAGTCACATCATCCTTGAGCATATTGAATCCCAGTTTATAAAATTATTTTGATTTAAATTAATGCATTACCGCTTTATTTAAATTCCCGCGTTATCACTGTTTTACTTAGCCATGCCTATTTACCTTTGTTATGACCTTATTATTATTGCTATTGTTATTATTACCTTGTTCACCCTAGGATAAACAAAACCCCAACTAGTGGGTACTCTATTCATGGTTCCACTAGTATGAATTTAGGTAGATGCTTCGCTGATTAATTATGCAACATTAGGTGGTTTTATAACTTTAGACTTTGGGAGTTCTCATATCATTTGGACACTGTGGAATGGTTGGCTTGTGATGGAATTGAACACACACCTTCCCCCTCTATTCAAAACTCCCAAAATGGTTTTAGGCTGGGCTCGAGGTGCAGGGTTTTGCCAGTAGCACCTCGGCCACTATAAGGACCGGTCTTCGGGCCTCTGTTGCAAAGCACTACCGTACTAACCACATGTCTAATGGGTAAGGCTTAACTCGGTGCTCAGTCTAGTCCTGAACAAAAGGACACGGATAGAGATGGATGAAGTCGTTGCGACGATGGATATCTCTGAGGCAAATGAAGGCTACATGAGCTGCGGCTCGGTAATCGAGATGTCTAGGCAAATGAAGACTACACGGGTCGGTGCCCGTTAGTCGAGATGCCATGGCACTGGACTAGTACGCGGGTGGTCTCACCCCTATGCGTGTGGCGCACCCGGTCTAGATCCTGTTGCTAGGGGCTCAATTCTGGCCTGCCTGTCCCGGGATACCGGCCGTAGGCAGGGTTGGGTCGGTACTTTTGTTCACGGCTAGGATGGGTGAAGGGTTATGTCACATGTTTACGACGGGTTCCAAGGCCATGGAATGCAGAGTAAAGATGTGTCTTGTGGGTAAAGATGTACACCTCTGATCAGAGTAAATCTATTCGAATAGCCGTGCCCTCGGATATGGGCAAGCCTAACAATGTACCCAAGTTAGTGGTTTAATTCTTAAAATTTGCTTAACAACTAAAATGTGGAAAGGTTGGCCTGGGTTGGCTTGGGACGAGCTGGGACCTAGGTCGGGTTGCCAGTTCGGTCTGAATCATCGTAGGCCTTGGGTTAAGGCACGTTCGTGTGGGTCCACGGCTTTGATTAATAATATCGTGTAGCTCTAGGATCGTCTTTATAAAATAGCTTTGGGCAACTAAGTGACTTTTAAATGCTGTTTACTGCAAAACTTAACCCCTATATTATTACCCCTTGTACTCCCTTGCATTAATCATGCATCTCCCGCTGTGACTTGCTGAGTACGGTGGTTGTACTCATTCTTGCTCTATCTTTTCCCCCTTCAATAAGAGAAGCTTTGGAGAAGAAGTCTTAGGTGGAGTCCTGGCTTATACCCCAGTTGAGCGCCTGTGAAGATGGAGCCGTAGGCCCGCTAGTCCACTGCTGTTTATTTTTTATTGTCAGGCCTGAAGTGCCTTTGTAATAATGTAAATATTATCGATATAATAAAGATGTGCCGTTTGTATCATGTTTGTGTGGTGTACCCCGGCTTTTCCTGGGACGGGGATTAATACACTAGCGTTCGGGAAAATGCAAATTTTCTCGGTCGCGACAGTTGTGGGATGTAGTTCCGAGCGAACACCCATTTCTTCCAGATCTCGTCGGGCGTTGAGACCATCCTTTGTAGTACCTGGGTTAAGCAGTAATCCTATTAAACTCTCGCATACATTCTTCTCGACATGCATCAAATCTATGCAGTGGCGAACTTCAAGATCCTTCCAGTATGGTAGTCACCAAAATATTGACTTCTTTTTCCACATGCTCCTCTCTTTTGTCTTCTGTTTTGTCCTTCGACATGCTCTTCTGTTTTGTCCTTCGACATGCTCTTCTCTTTTGTCTTTCCAACTTTCCTTTTTTTTCCAAACTCGTTGGTTATTCCCATCACTAAGTTGTGCACGTCTGTCCCTGTTAGCTCTGCCGGGGGTCCGGCTGTATCTATATGCCAATTGAAATTCTTTCTCATATTCCTATACGGGTGATACCTTGGGAGAAATCTCCTATGACCCATGTAGACCGTCTTGTGTGAATGCTTCAACCATTTGCTTCTTGTTTCCTCCATACACTCCGAACACGCCCATTTCCCTTTCACAGTTTGGCCAGAAAGGTTCCCAAGGGCCGGATAATCGTTGATGGTACAAAACAGCATCACATGGAGGTTGAAATACTCTTGTGCATATGTGTCCCATGTTCGCGTGCCCTCATTCCATAGCCTTTCGAAGTCATCGATTATCGGTTCAAGGAACACATCGATATCGTTGCCAGGTTGTTTCGGTCCTTGAATGAGCATGGCAAGCATAATATACTTTCTGTTGAAGCACAACCAAGTAGAACTGGCCATGTACTGTGACGACTGCTCAAATCACCAAATGGATTAATATCGTCCGTACACATTGCGAAACACATGTTTCTTGGGTCCTTTGAGAATTCCTGGTAAATCCTATCGATTGTCCTCCACTGTACTGAATCTGCTGGGTGCCTCAGCATACTATCGACTTTCCGTTCTTCGGCATGCCAGTGCACTAGCTTAGCTTGTTCCTTATTTGCAAACATTCTCTTCATGTGCTCCGCAATTGGGAGATACCACACCACCTTTGCGGGGCCTCCCCTCTTTGACTTACTTCATTCACCTTCACTCTTTGCTCGTCTGTATCTAGATGCCCCACAGACAGGGCAGACATCCAAGTCAGCGTATTCCTTGTAATACAAAATGCAGTCGTTCGGACAAGCATGAATTCTTCTGACCTCCAGGCCCAACGGACATAATACTTGCTTCGCTTCATATGTCGTCTGCGGTAAATTGTTCCCCTCTGGCAACAGGTCAAGAAGTTCTGTAAAACTCTTGTCCGACCAACCATTACTAGCCTTAAGCTTCATGAGTTCCAACACGCATGACAACTTGCTGTGCTTTGACTTGCGTCCATCATACAAGGGCATCTGACAATCTTCCACCAACTTACTAAACTTCTCAAAATCTTTGTCGTTGTCCTCTGCGTCTTCAATGTCATGCAACATTATAGATAGACATTGAGTGTCCAAATCTATGGTCTCTCCACCCAACGGAGAAGGTACGAACATGCCTTCTCGAGCTGCGGTGGTGTTCTCTACATCCTGATCCAACACTTCTTCAGCTGCGATATTAGGCGCCTCTTGCTCTCCATGCTTTGTCCAGCAGGTATATTTCTTCATGAATCCATTCCTTATCAAATGAGAATGCACTTCATCGCTATCAAGGATCATCTATTCATTCTTACAGTCCCTACATGGACACAACATGTACATGCTCATCCTACTTTTTCTGTCATTCTCCGCAAACGTGACAAATTCAGTGACCCCCTCTCTATACTCGGTAGACGAACGATGAACATGATACATCCAACTACGATCCATCTGAAATCAACAACATAGGAAGAAAAATATATGATGATCGATATATTGAGAATGAATGGAGAATAATGTGTTTTTTACCTTGAATTTTAGCAAAAATTCGCCCCCCTTGCCCTCCCAACCAATTTGTGAACAGTGAACTGGTCAGGATGGAAAGCAGTTGGCGGTTTGTGGGGTATTTATAGACCCAACACACCTCAAACGGGTTAGGTTAAAAAACCCGTCAAAGGTGTTGGTCATACCTTTGACGGGCTTCAATTGAGTTGCCCGTCAAAGGTATTGGCCTACCTGTGACGGGCCGGAAAAAAATCCGTCACAGGTGGCGGACCATCACCTGTGACGGCTCATAATGCCACGGCCCGTCACAGGTGAGGGGATACCAGTGATGGGTTGGGCGGAAAACCCGTCACTGCCTCACCTGTGACGGCTTTTCCTTCCGGCCCGTCACAGGTGAGGGGATACCTGTGACGGGCCGCGGCCGGATGCCCCACCGATGACGGCAAACCTAGCGACCCGTCAAAGGTGACGGTCATCTATGACCAATTCATAGGCCCGTCACTGGCATGCCGTCACAGATGTAGGATTCTGGCGTAGTGACAATTTTTTTAAGTAAGACGAGAGATCAAACAATGGCAAAATATCAAGGGACGAAGAGAGTAGCGCGACATGGAGGAGGAAATCACACGAGAAAATGAAAATGAAAATAGCCGAGGGATTTGGTAAACCCCTGTAGCATCGCCAGCACCAGTACATCTCCAGTCAATTTGCTTGCCTGCTGACAACTGTAACAGTAGCAGCGTACTCCGGTGCTGCGACTGCGAGCACAGCCTAGGCTTCTCTACGTTCTTGATAGGTACTGTACTACTTGCAATGGCAAAGATTAAACTTGCAATGGCTTAAAATCTTGAATCACCGCTCACTATGATTAGGGCATGCGCGCTTCTAATTGTAGTTAGGAAGTGTATAGTGGGAGGTCGGAGATCAGGACCCCCTAGAAGGCTAGAAATCCGATACAGGTCATACATTGGCATATACTCCCTCCATACTCATAAAGTAAGTCGTTTAGGACAATGTTTAAGTCAAACCTTGGGAATATAAATCATAAATAACTCTCAAGTTGTTGAGTTTGAAAATGTAAAAATTATATGTATAGATTTGTCTTGAAAAATACTTTCATAAAAGTATACATATATCACTTTTTAATAAATATATTTATAGAAATAAGAAGTCAAAGTTGTGTTTTGATGACCGTGTTGCTGTCCTAAACGACTTCCTTTACGAGTATGGAGGGAGTACAAAGTATGCGACGACTGTTTAGGGCACCCTACAAATTAGACCCCTAATTCTTAATTACATATGAAACACCAGGTATACCTAATTAGTGGCATAACTAGAATGCTCAAGCCTAGAAAGGTCAAAACTTAGGCCCAAAACTAAAAGTAGAAAGGCACAACAAACCAAGCTAATACCTAAAACTAAATCGCCCAGAACTAATCATGATCCACAAGTCATCGTGATTGGCAATTTGTTCGTCTTCTTTCCTTCTACAAGTCATATCGCGCCGATCGTAATAACGAGGCCGTGGGAATTTATATGTCAAATTTTAAGATCCAATTGTGCATTTCATATCGGAGCCTCCGATTCCTAGCTAGTAGCTACGACCTTGATCCGATATCGCACTATACAACCCTAACTCCTCCCTTCCTCCCTCCCACTCCCTTCTTTAGCACACACATGCCTCCCCCTAACGTGGGCAACCTCACCGGGAAGCACCATGGTTGTTGTTTCTACCCTGCCACTCTCATCCATATTCCCTCCCCTATTCCGACGAAATTCCCCCGTTCTACCATTCTTCCCATTCCCCGTCGCTAGCATCTCCCTCCTCCAAATCCGCCGCTAGCTAACCACTCGGTCGAGATACCTCAGTCACCACCGCCACCCAATGTCCTTCTCCGTCCCCGCATCTTCAACGGAGGTACCACCACCTTGCCGCCCTTGTCTCCACCACGCACTCTCATGCTGCCGGTCCTATGTAACCCGACTTTAATTTTCTCGAACTCAAGAAAGCTTGCCAACGTTCACCAAAGCTGGAGGAGACTATAGAACATATATAAATCGTGAAGCAAATATAGACGTCCAAAATCCATATGATTTTTCTCTCTCTGTTTTTCAGGAAGAATCTACAAGATTTTGATCCAATTTTTATGTCAAACGCACTTTATAACAAATCAGTTATTCTTATTGCCAAAAATGTGAAAGCGACACTATGTAAAAACAGCACCAATACACCCCATCCGTTTATCTTGACCAACAAGAAATTTTAAATTATGATATTTCGATAAACATTAGTATAGTTATATTCATCGTGCAAAGTACTTTGATAACTTTTTAAAAATAATTATTATAATTTTTTAAACGAAAGAAAATACAAGCGGTTTTGTACCTTAATAGTATCCGTGACAAGTAGGAAACGAGGAAATATTTCCAAAAACAAAAAACAGTAGGGTACTGCTTGTCCCGAACGTAAATGCATAGCTGATGAAGGAACTGATCGAGCTGTAGGTCTGAACACAGTAGGAAACGTTGAATGCAATACTTACTCCAACAGTTACCACTACATATTTCCTCCCAGTTACCAAGCATCCATCATGAATGCGAACATAGGTGAAGGAAAAACAATTCCAGAAATCACGTGAGCTGCACGTGATGACCCAATAGCATCATATACGACGCGTCCCTCTGGGTTCAACTTCAACGCCATGGGACAGACGAACCAGACTCGCAGCTACAGTCATCCTTTGCTTCAAGCTGATTGTTAGGCTTTTTTTTTTTTACTTCAAGTACTACATTTGCTAAGCTCATAATACTTCAGTTACATGTTGGGGAAATACTCTCCCCAATGTAATAATCTAACTGGGAGAAGGGCAAAATTAACTGTGACAGTAGGACAAGGATGGTGAAGTAACACCAGAATTCTACTCTCTTTAGAATCATTTACAGAAGCAGCGTCAGCACATTGTGGATTTCCGCAACAATGTGAATTTTCTACAGTGTCTCTTGGTACTATCAAGAACTGCTACCATGTCTGGCGCACACTTTTGTCCCTTTACCTGTCAGCACAAAAAAGTTATTCATCCTGCTCAGGTCACAGGTTGCTTGATAAACTGGTGGTCGGTCATGAAATGGTGAAATCATTGTCGAGTTGCCGGAAATCAGGAACACCCCTGATTTCATAGAAGGCTCCACCAATGCTTCTTCATTGCCATGAAAATTCTCTATCTACATGACATATTTGAGCCAGCTTGGTACCACCGTAAGTGCAATCTGCAAATTGTCAATATTCGGGATATTTTGTTGGCCATTTGGTTACTATTACAACACTGTAATAGTTAGTTATGCCCAACATACCAAGAAGCACCAAGAGTCAGAAGACCATCATAGAGGAAAAATTCATGTACCACAAATCATGTGGCAAACAAAGATTACACCATGAGCAGAAAGCTTGCGCTGATACAAGTGCTCTGATGTGAAGAACTGCCTCTTGATGAGGGGAAAGATTTTAGGTTTTCAAGTACTGATTTCTGTAAGTAGAAGTTGAAAAAGGACGCACAAAACACACAATAACTGTGTTTTCATATTATTCATAAGAAAGTGAACAACAATGCAAAACTCTAATAAGCATGAACCTTAAATACCTAAGTTTTCAATGTGTGAATGTGTGAAAATACCCTTCAATACTACTTCCTCTGTTTCATATTATAAGAATTTCTACCATTACCCACATTCATATATATATTAATGAATCTAGACATATATGTGTGTCTAGATTCATTAACATCTATATGAATGTGGGCAATGCTAGAAAGTCTTATAACCTAAAACGGAGGTAGTAGTAAGTTTTTGCATCCCTGATGTAAAATGTAGTTATTTTATATTAACTCCTTTTTTAATCTAAAACTTATTTTCTCAAAACTGGTTGGGAAAATCTGCCACAAGTAGGGCAAACAGGACCATTTTATAATCCCCCAATAACTTCAGTTAACCAGAAAAATAGTGTAATGTGTTGGTAGGATCACTTCTGAACTGAAACTCTGATTTGTGTTGCTGAAAAGCTTACTAACTTAGCAAGGGTACATGTCCTTTCATGGGACTTTAAAGTCTGTGCTACAGTACATGTTACAGTAACCGACATACTGCTCAGTCTATTGTTTACAGCTGAAGTAAAATCCAAAGTTACTACTCCTACCAGCTGTTAAGCAGCCTTATATTTTCTTACTAGCTAAGTAAGAACTACTACTACTACTTTGCAGTACTGATCCAGAGATTATATGTTAAAATAATGGGCCCCAAATTTGATATATTTAGTAGGGCAAACAGTGTCTAAATGACCAATCCAGGACCACCGACTAACAATTTGGATAAAAACAGTTGATAGAAATAGGTCAGAAATTTAATAACATACCTGTCAGTGCAATAAGGTGAAGTTTAAAAGGTGTACTGAGAACAATTGGTCATTTGTCATCGAGATGTCATACAGGCAACGTTCTCAGCAACTGAAGAGCACGATTCCAGTGTGAACTTTCAGCAACAACAATCCGCTTCAATAGCGGCACTGCTCCAGCAGCAATTATTGCTGGATGATTCTCCGGATCCATGCTCAGATTATACAAGATAGCTAGGCTAGCTTCCAATGCATCACCATCACCCTCTTCAATCATTTTCACCAGTGGAAATATTCCTCCAGCTGTGGCAATTGCTCTCGTGTATTCCATCACACCTCCTGATACTATCTTATTCAGCTCTATTACAGCATTTCTTTTATTTTCAAAAGAAAATGAGGTCATCATCTTGTCAACTAGCCTCGGAATAGTCTCGTAGATAGTTATCTCCATATCTATACTACTGACACTCTCATGTCCTGATAAGCCAGCCGTTGATTGTAGCTTAATGAGACATGCTGCAAGCCAGTCCTTCGACTGAAGAGGAATACTGGACTTGAGCATTTTTCTTAACAGAGCAATACATTTCTCGGTATTTATGCTGCGAACAAAAATATCAAAGTCGAGTAATTTTGTGAGTAACCTAACAGTGGCAGAAACAGCCCGACTAACTTGCTCGATCACAACAGTAGGAAGCTCATCAAAGTTTTCAGGATCGCCCATGGTACCTGAAAGATAGAACACAAATTACTGTAGAAAGGCACCATACATCATTTAGAGATTTCAAGCATGTCTCATAAAAGAAAAGCTGTTGTTAATGATAATGCTTTGACAGAAAATTAAAGTGAGGAATTCAGCATGAAAACTGATTCAATATAATATTTCTGAATTAAATATAATATTATTTGTGCCAAGGTAATTTGTACAAGATATCTGGTTTTGACTCTCGATTGAAGGGCATCACTGGTTGCCCCTGCAAAATGCATGAACTCTTTATCCCTAAAGGAACTTCAGGTCAGCAGTGAAGCTTCATATGAGTACCATATCTTAAAGTATCATCAATTTGAATAATTGATACTCATGGTTCCCATACAAGTTTACCGTGGTAGAGAATGGTTATTGTGAAACAAACATAGGTTGACTTATGTAGATTAGAATTTTAAAATAAATCAATAAAACATAATTAGCTTATAATGATAAAATATTGTACTCTTCAATTACCACACTTATATACTCCCTCCATCCCAAAATATAAGGCACAACCACTTTTCTCTCATGTCTCATAATATAAGGCGTGCATGCATGCATACATTAATTAGCACCTCTTGGTCCAATAGAATTGATTTGTTTTAAATCCTATACCATCAAACCTCCCAATCACATTGTTTGCATGCATCAAGATGATCCAACCAAGAAGATGATTAAATGTTTTCTTGGTCTTTGTGTTATGAGTGGTTGAGCCTTATATTTTGGGATGGAGGGAGTATAGCCTTATTCACACTTACAGAAATCAAAGCGTATCAGCATGCTACATTAAGCTCAGTACTCCTGTTAAATGCTAATGACCAAATAGTACCAACCATTCAATAATATAGATAAGAAAAAAGTTCAAGTGTGCATCTTTTTTTTTTTATGCAAAACCAAACAAGCTATTTACCATGAATAACTCCCATTTCCAGAACAGCTTCAATCACTGACTCAATGCGAGCAGCAGTCATCGCCGTTGCATGCTGATCAAAAGCTGCTAAATGCTCCAGTACAGAAGCGACTTGTTCTTGCAAACTTGGAGATGCTTCCCTCAGAACTCTAGTTAAGCGTGAAATGACGTCGAAATCGATGATTGACACACTATACAAGTTAAAAGAATCACATCAGTATGCAATTGACAAAGCAAATGCTAGCACACCCACAACAGATGATAATCAGCAGCTTCTGCATAGTTTGTGAAAAAGACTGGATCAAAGGATCTGGTGATCTATCGCAACCAATGCTATCTGATCGTCCGATTAATCGTCCTGATCGCTCCCCTACCTCCGATCAGGCACAGGTAAGTCGATCAGCCGATCATGAAAGTTGATCGTCCGATTAATCGACGATCAGGGCGATTAATCGTCGATCAGGACGATCAGGGCGATTAATGGGCAGCAAACGATGCTTCTTCTTCTTCTTCTCTGACCAAATGATGCTTGCTTTTTACCATATACTACAGACTATAGAGTACTTAGTACATAATATGTAGCATATATGGCCTGCTGGACACTCCTACTATATACTGACCGATCAGCCTCGATTAATCGCTCTGATCGTCCTGATCGGTGCCTAGGCGATCAGGGCTGATCGCCCGATCAGAGAACATTGATCGCAACACAGAAAACATTATGAAGCTAACAAGCTTTCAGACAAAATATTTAATTACATTAACAAAATTTAAGCTCTCAAGGCAGTTTTTCAGTCATCGAACTATTTCTTTTACTGACAATCATGTACGTAATAAATTCAATATACCATTGTACTTGTTCTAGTAGTAAATTCTGAAAAACAGATAAGGAAGATAGAAACTTGTTCTTGTTAATCATGCAGCTTGATATGATATTAAATTCAGACTTTTCCCTCAGGAAAGTGAACTTTTCAGCAGTAGAAAGTACATCTTCCATCCATAAATAATAATTATTTTACAAAAATGTCTGGTTTTTCATTAGTACAAAGGCATTATGTTTTTTTCTAAATAACTATCTCTATATGATAGCAAGATTCAATATGTCCTAATCAGACATCCCTATTTGTAAGAGTAATGAAATAATTTGAAGTGGTCAATGAGCCATACGGGGGAAAAAATAATTGGATATGTTTAGATGTACCAAACAAAGCAGTTCATTTACTTTTCAGTGCCCTGATGCTTAATGTCAATTACTAGTCCTCTAGTAGTAGTATAGGGGTAAACAGAATATGCCTAGGATAGTAATCTTATAACAATTCTTTATATCTGTGCGCAAAAAAGAAGCTAAAAATGCGTATATTTAAGGATGATGAAATAAGAGCAAACAAATCAGTTGTGAACTTTGTTTAAGTAAACTAGCATCATATCCATGCATTGCAACAGATCCAAACTAAATATGCTTTTAAATATGACAAACATGCCTACATATTTGCAGCCATAAGGCTCATAAATCCCTCCTTTAACTAGTACTAGTGTAAGATAATATTTAGGCATGTTTCAAAGCTGTAACGAACCTAGATGTCTCCTCTTGTTTCAAATATGCGAAGGAAGTTCCATTGGTTCCACCATCAATATCACCACAGCTACCATTACTCTTCTCAGAATGCATTGTATCCTCAGACCCATTACTAGCTGAGCTATCAGGCTGATAAATTCACAACATTGTAAACACCGGTTTGGAAAAATATAACAAAATAAAGTTGACACATGTAGATGCCTGACTCACCACAGCTACCATGCTGATACCCGTGTTGAATATTCGAGAAAGCATGATGATTATCTGTACAAAAATTATCTAGTCAGTACTTGGCATGATACAAAATTACAATAGAATAACTAGGCTTTTTTAAAGCTCATGACCTTCTCCAGTTGCTCAACTGGGGTATTGGGATCCTTCACTATGTCTGCAAGCAGTTTTAGACCACCATCTGTTTTGATCTGCTCACAGACTATGGAACTACAAAAGAGAGAAAAAAAAAGGAATGAAGGTTATAGCAAAGGGGAAAATATATGGATATCACAACAATTTGAGAAACCATTTAGTACTCTTTTCAGGAAGAAAAAAAGAAATTTGCATATACTTCAGAACGTTGAAGCCACTATATGGTCTCTGCTGAATGAAAACTTCACTGCAGCATAAATTTCCTCTTTAATATGCTATACTATAATAAACAAGTTTTCTTTTACATGGCGCACTATGATTAGATCACCATGGACCCAAGCTGCGTGACCAATGTCTGATGATCTTTAACGACATCAAAAGGGTAAGGAAGAGATAGACGAACAAACTTCTCTTCATTTCTTGAATCTCAACCGGTTGCCTTCTCTTTTATAGTGATAGGTCCTACCAACTTCTGTTTAGAGATGCTTTGAACTATATAGCTATTCCTAAGACATAAGATGCTCCTACAAAAAAGATAAGACACTTAAACTATTGTTGCCAACTGTCATTTCAATGGAAATTGTTGTCAAAATGAAGCACATTGAGCCCATACAGCCCCTTCCAGGTATTTGGCATGATTATTTCCTTTTTCCCCCTTTCGACAGGGTATATGATCATCAAGTGGTCGGGCTGGTTTTCAAATCCCATTCTTTTAAGTCATAACACTCATAACAGCTACACCTAAGCAACTAAAAGTAAAGCAAATAAGTAATGAGATTAATATGTAAGACTGTTCTACAAAATACTGTGTGATCTAATTGCTAAAAAACGCTTGAGTTTGAAGAAAGGGAAATAATATACCTGACACTTAGTTTTTCCAATGCATAAACAGCGGCTTTTCTAACAGGCACATCAGTATGATTCAGTAACTGAAGTAGAGGTTTGACAGCTCCAGCTTCCTTGAATGAGGAGCGCATATGTTCATTTATCGACGCATCACCAATTGCTTTAGCAGCCTTTGCAATTGCAGAAGCATCTTCAAGACCAATGATTAAAACTAATCGTGCAACTCCATCTACCCATGGTAAAATGGTATAGAGATCATTCCTTTGAGATCCACCAGATTGTTCATTTCCTTCATCATCCAACTCAATAGCACCAATGCGCACAAGAAACTGCTGATTTGAACGGCCTATCATAGCATTAACTTTTGCTTCATCAGGCTCCGTTTCCTTCTCGCCAACACTCAGGCCAAGAAGCAACTCAGTAGCACCATATTTTGAAGGGCGAGAACTCCGCTGGATCTCAGAGCCATCAGGGAAAGAGGGCCATGAGTGTGGAAGAGGTCTAAATGCTTTATACACAGCTGAGCCAACTAGAGGAACCCGGACTAAACCCTCCTCTATTATAAGAGTATGATAATATTCATCAGTGGATAGTGCCAAGAGTGAACTTTTAGCTTCCTTTCTGATAATCTTATAGTCGTCCTCTTTGTTTTGCAAAAGTTGAACCTATAAACAACCAAGAAGATTGTAGTGAAGGAGTTTCAGCCGAATGATACAATCAGAGATTGAAATTTTAGAACAAAGGGTAGGAACTACATTGAGTTATTTTGATCATACAACTGTAAAGGTACTTCATCATAAAATATTAGCAATATATCCTTGCCTAGCAAGTTCCAGTCCAACGATTCCTTATTTCCTTTCTACGCAAAAAAAAAAAAAAAAAAAAAAAAAAAAAAAAAAAGAAAAGAAGAGATAGTTATATATATGTAGGAGTTTCAATAGATTGATATAAGTAGCGCTTGTTTGGTTGCATGTATGCGGAGCCAGAAATTATCGAAGCCTAAGGCTCACCTAGGGCTCAACTAGTGGGCTATAGGTTTTCTTCCAATTTTAAATGGTAAAATAAGAGAATTTAAACAAGATTAGGGAGGCAAGCCTCACGCTCAAGCCCTAGCTGCCATAGGCTTGCCTCTGCCCCTTTGTATGCCCCTAGGCAGGCTCGCATGAGTCACCCTAGATTGGGCTAGCCCAGAGAGGGATATGATGCAAATAGCTCTGTTTGGTTGCTTGTATGAGTTTTTTGTCTTTAATACACAGGAGATGATCTGCGTATCATTTCATGGAGAAGAGAGTACACCGAAAAGCGCAATACTACACACACACACACACACACACACACACACACACAACACACCACCACACCTTCCTAACACAAGAAGTACGTACGCGCCACAGAAGGACTAGAAACCGACCAAAGAACTAGAACGGAGGCTCTAGAGGTCACGAGCCACAGCTGCACAACACAGGGCTCCCACCTCTTTTGACTGTCCATGTTTCACTTAGAGCAGCACCATTGAAAACACACTCATGACGGTGTTTCCACAGCTCCCATGCTACTAGAGTTACCAGCATATTCAGACCCTTCTGATGCTGTTTGCCTGCATGAGTTTAGCCTGGATGGGATGAGGTATTGTTTGGTTGGTTGTATGAAATGCATGGTTGATTGTTGCTCCTTTGTTTGGTTGGTTGCAAGAGACAGAATATGTTCACCTCTTTCTTGCATGGTGAGGTTACCCTCACAAGTCAAGGATAAAATTTTCTAGGTCCTAAGCATTCTATTTTATCTATATTAACGTTTCAATTATTAATGTGATGAAAGGTCCAAGGTAGATTATTAAAAAATATGCCACGTGAGCATATACACTTGTACAGTAAATTGCACGTATTTATTACTGGCTAATGACAGTCGCTCTTGAAGAGGAAGAAAGAAAAAGGAACAAAGAAATTGTGTAGAATGAAAGGTAAGAGACTGGACATCTGTATATTAAACAGATAAATTCACAATTAAATTGTGAAATATCCTGTTTGCAATTGGCAATGACTTCCAGATATGACCTTTGAAGAAGCAATCAATTCAAGAGTTAGCAAATGTTGTGACTACCCCGTACAGTTTATTATAAAGGAAAATAAAAACATACCAGTAAGTTGAAATTTTAACCATAGCAAACGAGAACTATACAAAAGGAACAATGTAACTGGTGATTGCCTATTCGGATAATGGAAAGGCATGCCGACAAAGAAAGAAATGTATTCTAAGATTCCACATGCACCAGAACCATTCAAATGCCCCCAAAAAATATAGTTTTAAGCACTGGGGAGAACATGAAAATAACAGAAGATACAAAACAATGGTTTCCTGGATGCATGATAAGCTTGCAAGTTCAAACAACACTATCAGTTGAGATAAATTATCACAGAACCAATACTTATTTCAACCTACTTTAACTCTGGGCAGAGGAAAAAGGTTATGTTATGTTGATATTGCGAACAGACGATCTAAAGATACAAGTGCACTAAAGGTTCAGGGAGCACTGTAGCAGTTACTTAAGAATACACAAATAGCACACTTGACACTACACATATTACAACTTAGAAAATTACCAAACTTTCTTCAGTTAACTGATGACCACAAGTTCATAGGTTCTAGAATAATTGACAGTGGCACTATTCAAGTTTATAAACTTTAACCGCTTGTCTTTTTTGCAAAAAAAATCTAAATACTTGAAAACATGTTATATTAGATAAGTATGTGGTGTCCTAAATATAAACATGCAACTTTCTCTCATCATAATATAATCATTTAAAAGTAATTTATGGTCAAAGTGAGCAGGCTGTGGTCAACACTCACAGTTATTCAAGAACGGAGGTAGTATCGCTGAATTGCCATAGAGCATTAACTTATTAAATCCTCATTTGATAGAGCCCGGCTTACATACGTTTCACTCAAGGGTAACCATCCTTACCTTGGCTAACTTAATACATATATTTGTGGTTGGTTGCATATAGTTAGCAAAATCTGATACTAAATTAATTGAGGACCTATCTGTTAAAAAGCAATAAACTAATGCCAAAAGCTTTCAACCAGTCAGAATTCAGAAATAAAAATAAGTCCATAATATTTTTTTTAAAGAAATCTACATAGTTTTTGTAGCTGCCAAAGTCAACTCGATACAAGCAGACCAAGACTAGTAAGTTCAATAGGGACGAAAAAAGATACTACCACTTACCAATTTTGGAATAACACCTGCTTCAACCAAAGCTCCATGATTTGAATGACTTAAAGCTAAATTTGATATGATACCTGCAGCAGCCTCTTTGACTTTAATGTCTTCGTCATCTAGAAATCTAACCATCCGTGTTAGCATACCACTTGACAAAATCTTGTATCTCAAATTTTCATCAATAGAAAAGTTCCAAATGGTACACAAAGACTGCTCCAACATCTGCAAGAGAATAGCATGTTTGGATAAGAAATCAGGAAAGTCAACATTCTTCCTACAAGAGAGAATATCTCATCTGGTTATCCATAAAATATGCCATTTACGGTCACGGTAACAGTCAAAGGTCCTTTTGCAGAACCATGGAAGGGGAAGAACATGGATCACTGCTGATTATGTTTGCAATTACCTCTGGGGTTATCGTAGATTTACAGAGAAGGCTAAAAATTTCCTCCATGGCACCACTCTCGATGGCCACATCCCTGTATAACTTCACTGAAGTTATATTACGCAAAAGACCTGCAGCTGCTTCACAGGCACGGACAGAATCTGATCTTAGGAGGCTGACGATGAGGGCGACACAGCCATGGAACTGCATAATCTCATCAATGCACTTCCGTCCACCAAGGGAGTATTGCCAAATTGTGTAAACAGCGTGCTCTCTATCACGAGGATCATTGTCCAAGCCTAGCATTCGAACAAAGAGGCCAATATATGCAGATCCTGTACTAGAGGTACTCTCCGAACTATCAACATCCTAACAAAACAAAGTAATGTGGTCAAAGTTCTGGAACAGAGTGACACTTAAATAAAGTTTCCCTTAATGTGCCGAAAACATAACATACATCAAGAACAGTTAAAATTATATGCTGTGGAAGTACTGGAGAGTACATACATGGCTCCCCACAAAAAAAAAAATAAAAATACATACATGGCTGGCAAGACAACAGACAGCACATGGGTTTAATTTCCTAATTAGTTGCATTTGAGCCTACACGCTGTGAACATTGTTGTTGAAGACCACCATTTGTAGCTCAATCTAACCAGTCATAAAGCAGTACTTATGTCGCTTATGTGAGCAATGAGCTGGTGTTGTATGGAATGCAAATCAAATAAGCAAAATTTCAATGGCTGGTCCAACCAACAGCACAGCCAGTCAACTAGGTGACGGCTGAGGACTGAGCCGTGCCATCACAACTAACCAATCATTTCCCACATGCGAAGTGTGCATGTTCTACTGCACAATCAAAATCAAGCGAGCAGACACGGAACATTTCTGACATCAAAGGCTCAAAGCAAATATCAGCGTGGAGGGTGGCGGGTAGGCCCGAAGCACCAGGGCCTCGAGCCGAGGGTGGTGTATCCATCCAACGAGGGGGGAGGGGAAGCGACCTCACCTGTCCTGCGCCCCCATCGCCGGGCGCGTACGCGCCGGCGAGGAGGAGGCGGCGGCGGCGGTGGTGGTGGTGGTGGTGGTGGCCGACGCTGACGGGGCGGTGGCGGCGGAGAAGGAGCTGGAGGCCGAGGAGGTGGCGGCGGCGGCTCCGCGGGAGGTTGGGGAACGCGGGAGCGACGTGCTGCGCAGGCGGCGGCGCGGCGGCGAGAGGCGGAAGCATGGCGGGCGTCGAGCGAGCGAGCGAGAGGAACAGTGTGGTGTGTCGCGGCGATAGGATTGTTTGGAAGTCGCGAGTGCTTTCTCGAACAAACCCAACTCTTCTTCTCGGCTGGCAAAGGAGCAAGCAAATTTGGATTTTTTTTTTAATTTTTCATTTTACTAGAAAAAATGCTGGGGTGGGGACGTTGTGGATCATCCCAAATTAGAATACGAGTTTTTTTAAACAGATTTCTTATACAGCTCCTTCTATATTTCTAAAAGCGAATAAATTTAAAAATTAACTCAAATGGATATGTATTTTTAAAAGTGAACGAACTTAAAAATCTACTTATACACGGATGACGTATCAAAATACCCACAAAAACATCTTTAATTTTTTATAATAGTACAGATAGAGAAGAGATGAAGATTCATTAGAAAAATTACAAAAAAAACTTTTTTTAAGTTTTACAAATCTACACCCCCTGACACTTTTTGGGAGGGTGTTTAGTTTTAGTACAGGACACTGCTTATGTGTGGTTTTAACCTAGAACACTGTCCAAACTCACTTTTGGGGGAAAACGCTCCATAAACGTGGTAATTTGCTAGTGGACACTGCGCCGATTAAAATAATAATTTCCGGTTGAAGAGGAGAGAGAAATCGCGCGAAATGTCAAAAATACCCTTGGGCCCACATGTCAGCTCTGTCTCCTATCTCTCTTCTCATCTCTCTCATACTCTCTCTCAGAGGCGCACAGGCGAAGTCGGTCACACCGGAGATGGCGAGGACGGCGGCCGGCGGAGTGGAGCAGGGCGGCAGCGGAGTGGAGCGGTGTGGCTCGTGCCGCCGTACCTGTTCGTCACCATGCACCTCATCATCCTCGTCATCTGGAAGCTCTCCGACCACAAGCACTTCCAAGCGCAGCAGCAGCAGCTCAAGGATCCATGCCCGCACTAGCATCCGGCTGTTCCGATGGCGGCGGTCCTCCCCGCCACGGCGGAGGATGCGCCGTCGCTGGTTGTCAAGCCCAAGGAGGAGTTCAACACCGCGGCGGCAATGTACGGCGTCGAGTCCTGCGTGACCACGGAGTCCGACGAGGACGCGTCCACCGCCGCGTCGTACACCTCCGACGCGAGGCAGAGCCTTGCACCGCCGCCGCAGGAACACTCCGTTCTCGAGCGGGAGTTCTCGCTGCCGCTCCCGGGCGTGGCAGCAACCGCCCTCGAGAGCGGCAAGGACGACGACGACTTGGATGCCATGTGGAACGCCATCATGCAAAAGACGCACCCGGTCACCGCGCCGGCAATGGCGGCCACTCGCTCACCGCCGTTGCCACTCCGCTCGGCCAACGCTGCCGCTCAGCCGGCCGCGTGCTCGTCCACCGCCGTCGCCTCCCCACTCCACTCCACCGGCCACCGCGCGCTCGCCCGCCAGCTTCGGCCGCCAGCTCCGCTCCGTCGCCGTCGCTGCCACCTTGCTCCACTCCGCCGGCCGCCGTCCTCGCCATCTCTGCCGTGACCGACGCCGCACGTGCGCCTCTGAGAGAGAGGATAGAGAGAGATGAGAAGAGAGATATGAGATAGAGCTGACATGTGGGTCCAAGGGCATTTTTGACATTTCATGCAATTTCTCTCTCCTCTTCAACCGGAAAGTATTATTTTAATCGGCGCAGTGTCCACTGGCAAATTACCATGTTTATGGAGTGTTTTTCCCCAAAAGTGAGTTTAGATAGTGCCCTAAAGCTAAAACCACACATAAGCAGTGTACTGTAGCAAAATTTGCTATTTTATTACGTGACACACGTCAGTTGGTGCGATAGGATTTGGGCTGTGGACTGTGGAAATGGGCCTTTGCCTGGCCTGTTACTTAATTCCTTCTTCTTTTTGCAAAGTCCAAAGAGTTTACGTGATGGTGTATGATGGACCGTAAAGCCCAATGGTCGGAGACTCGGAGGGTCCATTTAGGAATGGGAATATTAGTTGCACACAAAGGTTTGAATTTTGGGAAGAATTTGAGGTGTTTTTTTTATCGTAGTCTGCGTTACTTTTTTGGTTTTTATAAACAGTTAGTAACATAAATGTAACAATTTTATCCATAAATGATCTATTTTGGATTCGCTCATTTTTTACAGGTAATTAGCAATATCATAAAAATTATGCAAAATCTAAGGAATGCATACACGTTGGCTTTACCCAGCGACGTGTCTTTTGATCGTCCAATCTCACGCGCGCCATTGTTGGCCATCCATGCACCGATGTCGTTGGCTGGCATCATCAAGGAGACTGAATCCAAAGACCACGCCTCCTCTACACAACTATTTGAAATTGGGAATTGCATCTGAATGAGAGATAGTGATGAGGATATGGTGTCACTGGCTGTTAATTGTGTGAAGATTTGCGCATCAAAACAGAGGAATTCAAGATATTAAAATATCATATTTAGAAAGGTTATCAAATTTGTTCAACGGATCAAGCAGTACATGATTTGAATTGTTCCAATCAAAAGTAGTGGCAGTTTTACTGAAGGTTACACATGCCGTAAAAATGACGCACGAAAATTGCTATGTTTGCAAAGTTTGTGGGTTCTACGGTATGATTGGATGGTTTACATCTATTCCAACACTCTTCATAAGTCAGCAATTATCTCATCTACACGGATTGAATTATTTACAAATGAGAAATTTAAAGATAAGGAGGTTTTATTCAGTTCGGATTTGGGTTGGACATCCTGGACAGTCCTCGCATACATACTCCATTCTGAACGTTTGAGTACTTGTTGGAAAGCTAATTTAATGGTCCACATCAAGGTTTTGGTCCCACCCTCAAATTCTTCGTGGTTTATCCACAATCTACCAAACTAGCCGACGGTTGTTGTAGCAAAAGTTTATTTCTTCATATATATCCAAGTCATGTAACAAGTTTGTTTCTTGTTTAGAGATCTTAGGATTGCTATATATAAGTAGTAGCTACAACCAGGTGAGTGTCTCGCTACCCGTTCTTCCTATGATTTGGCACAACCACATAGAGAGGAATAGGGTGATCCCATTAAGATTGTGCTTGCTTTCCACTGGGATTGAGGGTTCCATAGTTATCTTCCGCATCTTGTGGTTTTGTGATGGCCAGATGAAACGTGTGCTATGTTGTTTGCGTGTTGTTCATCCATTTCGTCAGCTGCTTGGTGTTTTAGATCCCCACGTCGAGAAGGTCAGGCCATCCCCCGTATCAGATAGAAAAGAGGGTAGAGAAATAGAGGGTCCCTCTCCCCCTCCCCCCAATACTGTAATAGTTTCTCCCTCAAATCTGGTGACGGCAACCACTAGCTCCACAATGATGTTGGTGACAGCACTATCTTATCGTGTCAGCAAACCCGTACGTCAAGCTCTCCGCAACGACCCATCGAGCGATGCTCATCTCGTCTCCTTGAACGCACAGTGAGGAGCAAGCCAGCGACGTGATCCCACGATGACGCCGATGAAGTGTGAGCCACCTAAGGTACCGGTGATCACACGACGAGTGACCCTAGCAAGGACCTAGGGTTACTCATTGTGGCCGTCAGGGGTGTGTGGGATCTCGTTGCGGCGCAATAGCCGGCTCTTGTGGCGGCTGGCTACCGTAGACTTCATGATCCTGATCCTGTTTAACCATGTATTGAATCATGCATATTTTCTAACTGTATGTGATTTCAACGATAATGGCAATTTTTCTTTTTTTTTGCATTTACTAGTTCGGGAGGGGAATCAAGTAGGCATTTTCCCAACTGACAGATGTCTTCACGATCTCTTTCACTAATCACCAAACGGAATTGCGTATATTACTGTTTCATGGTACTCATCTTTTATGGGTTCATGTTTGTTTTGTTGCGCCAGTATGATTGGTGTGCCTAAAAGATTCAGATTCAGAAATAAGTTTTAGGAGAGTTTATTTCTAAAATTAAAACAAAAAGGTTAAAGAAAATAAGAAGTTTGAGAAATTACTGAGATATACCACTTAATTTTTTAGGACCTGTTGGTACCTTTTTTAGTGTTAAGCTGCTACTAATTGGTTTCATAAATTAATACTAAAAGCCATGGTGTGTTTTGGTATCTCCTCGGAGATCTCATAAAGTTACTCATGTACAAGATATAATTGTACTCCTATATCAATTCTAATTCTACCTATAAAATATAGAACCTTACAAAATTGTACTTGATGCTTGTGGAACCTATATATAAGGGATATGAAGCTTTCGTACTCCCTCCGTCCCATAAAAAATTAACCTAGTATCAGATACATTCAACCCCTTTTAATTCAAAGGGGCCCATATAAGAAAAAAATCATATCCCCTTTAAATCAAAGGATTTTATATAGGAATTTATAGGATTAGGATCCTATAGAAAATTTTCCTATGTGGCTATTTGATTCAAAGGATTAAAACTTTCCACATCCTATGAAATTTCTATGGAATGGCTCATTGCATATAGATTTTGGAGAAAACATAGGGATATGAAGCTTTCCTATGAAAAATTTCCTCTGAGTCTATCTCTTTCATCCGATTCCTGTATTTTTCCTGCGATCCAATCAAACGGTCATTCATATGTTTTTCCTATGTTTTACACTTGCATTCCTGTTTGAATCCTATGTTTTTCCTATTCCTCCGTTTTTTCAATCCTGCGATTCAAAGTGGTCCTAATCAAAGGAATGAATCCTATGGAATCCTATGAAATTCCTATGGAATGTCTCTTTCCTTGCAAGTTTTGAAGAAAATTTAACATGAGGTAGAATCTCATGGAAAGAATCTTTTGAGTCTTTATCTCTACTCAAATTCCTAAGTTTTTTTCTGCGACCCAATCAAACGGTCATCCCTATATTTTTCTTATGTTTTGCATTTCTCTGTTTCACAGTTGTATTCATATCAGAATCCTATGGTTTTCATATTCCTCCTTTTTTTATTCCTGTGATTCAAAGGTGCCCTTACTATAAACCTGGACTGAGGTTTGACTTGATTCATAGCAATGGGATATATCATATCCGATACTAAGTTAGTTTTTATGGGACAGATAGAGCAAATATATAGCTCGGCACTCACGAGATAGATAGCGACGACATCCTTCGGGGACACTTATCACCGACAATAGGCATAACATCCTTGAACATGGATGACCAGTTCTACACGTGTCTTCATTATATTGGGGGAGTTTGAAGGCTTCCACTAAACAAATAAGCAACTTCACCTCAAAAGAGGCTACAGGCCTATTCAGATTAATGTCATTTTAAACCATAATATTGTTTGATAAAATTGATAAATGTTAACATTTAGTTTGTTATTAAATATTTGTCATGCCTAGAGAATTGATAACATCATAGTTAGCCTATCCTATTAAAATTTGGTAATGTTACGAACTTACCAAAATTTTGGCAATCCCAAATTTTGAAAATGCTGAAAATAGCTATAAAGGGAACAAGTCCTACATTTCCCAACATGTCACGTTGAACTTAATGGAAAAAAGAAGTTTGTTTCCAACCTCAAACTATCACGAAGTTCGATTTTTAACTTGCAACTACTCCAAGACCGTCTAAAACTTGACATAGCATTTCAGTCAATCCTAATTAGTGACCTCCCTATGTTTTAAAAAAAATCGTTAGCATGCATGCTATTTTAAGTGCAGCCAGGAAAAAGAAAAGGCCAGGTCAGCATTTGAGCAAACACCATGGCGGTTTCAGGGAAAAGGGGTCTTTTTCAACCATTTTGAAGGTTCGACAGTGACAGTTGAAGTTTTAGTGGTGCAGGTTATTAAAAATCCAGCCCATGCCGTATGCAGAATTCTGTAAAATGGAGACCTTCTCCAATTCCTATTCTTTTGTAGTACCTGGAGGCTCAGATGAAATGCTTCTCCAATCTATACTTTATATTTAGTTGGTACCCACTAATAATTATTAGAAGCTAAAACTCAATATGCAAATATGTCATATCACCACCCACTAGCAATTACTATTCTAAACCCTTTTAAATCTCATACAAATATGACACATTATATAATATTATATAAAGATGAACAAACAAATATATCAAATTATCTTTCTCACACTATTTTTACAATATTTCAATCTTCATCATTTCTACAATATTTAACATATACTCATTTATAAATCCTGCATCAAAATGCGAGGGATCACCTGGTATTCTAGAGTTTCAGACCATTTGGAACGCCTCTGGTTCGTCCTTATGCACCACCCAATGTCTGCATTGGGAGCCTCCTCATTTCAGTTCTTTGAAAAACTGAAGCTTGAAACATATACTCAAGAAGCAAGCAAGCACACACTGTAATGTCATCAGCTCCAAAATGAGACACAAAGGAATTTAAATGGAAACACGAGAATACATAATATTACAATTTAGATTGAACCCACGTCGCCTCTCTGAAAGTATGAGATGCTCCAGAACACAAAACGTTAATCCAATAATAGAAGAGGAGAGGATGAACATGAGGAAAACACCAATCCATTCATCAACACTGATATATATATGGCAGAGAGAGAGAGAGAGAGAGAGAGAGAGAGAGAGAGATCAATATATGTTTTGGTCCAATGAGACAGTAGGCAAATTTACATCAGCAAAATGGAAATCAATCCCTAATTGCAACCCCTGCAAGATCATCGATCGGCGCCACCACGTACGGAAGGCCGCTGCTAATTACATCCACATTTGGAGCTAAGCTTTCACCGGGTGTACGTGATGATCACTTGCAAACAGTCAGCAAAATACTTTACTTATTCGCCTTTAATCCCCAATCCCTGCACTCTTGGCATCTGATCTATGTATGTTTACATTAGTGAGATTGTGAGAAGAACAAGATGATCAGGGACGATGAGCCGGCGACTACACAAAGAACAAATCAAGATTCACATCAAGAAAGGAGGAGGAAGAAATGCTGCTCATGTCCGTCCATGGCGCGTCATTGGTGCATCTTGGCCGGTGGCGCCGGGTAGCCGACGGGCACGACGTACGGCGCGTGGCCCGGCGGGAACATCACCGGCGTGCCGACGGCGGCGGGCACCATGTGGCCGGCGACGGGGTGGCCCATGGGCGCGGCGCTGTACATGGGCATGGGCGGCGGCGCGCCGCCCGGGTGGTGGTGGTGGTGGTGCTTCATGCCCGGCGGGCCCAGCGCCGCCGCCGCGGGGTTGCCCGTGGCCTGGTGGCCGGTGATCGGGGCGCCCTGCTGCGCGGCGACCTGATCGCCGGCGGTGACGCTGGTGATGTCGTGGATGCTGGAGCGGCGGCGGTCGCGGTTCATGGAGTTGAGGCGGATGAAGTACTTCTGCGCGTGGCTCGCCACCTGCGTCGGCGTCCGCGAGATGACGAAGTTGCGCGATATGCTCCGCCAGTCCCCCTTGCCGAACTTGTCCAGCCCCAGCAAGAACAGCCTGCGCGCACAATCCAATCGCAATCGAGTCACGTCGCCGCCATGGATTCGCAATCGAGCTGTTCCGAGGAAGAAGACGAACAACAACAGCTGCTCGTCTTGATTTCCGGAATCGCGCGTACCTGTGCTCTTCCTCCGTCCATGGGATGCCCTTGCGCCTCTCCTGCTCCGCCTTGGAGCAGCTCTTGCCGCCGTCGTACCCGCCGCCGCCGCCCTTGCGCTCGTCGCGCCGGTGTCCGCCGTCCTTGGACGCGGCGGCGGCGGCTCCGGCTCCGTCGGGCGGCGCCGCGGACTCCTCCCCGGCGTAGCGCGGGAGCGGGACGCGGCCCGCGTCGATGGCCGCGACGTCCTCCACCAGCGCCTCGTAGTGCCTCCGCACCTCCTCCGCCGACCTCGCCCCGGGCACGCTCGCGGCGAGCGCGGCGAACCAGTCGTCGTCGGGCGCGCCTCCGTCCGCGGGCGGCGGCGCCGCGCACGCCGCGAGCGCGTTCTCGAACGCCTTGTCGTCCTCCCTGGTCCACGCCGCCGCCGCCGCCGCCGTGGTCGTCGTCGTCGCCGCCTGGGAGGTCATCGGGTGGTGGGTCTCGCACTCTCGCCTCCTCCTCCCTGGGCCGGCGCGCGGCGGTGAGACGTGCGGCGGCCGGCGACGGCGACGGCGGCGGCGTGCGGCGGCGTACGATAAGTATAGTAATTAAGAATGGCGGGAGGGAGCCTTATCCACAAGAGTGGTAGGGCGCAAACGAAACGATATATGTACTGGTGGTTAGTATTGGTTTTGCGGCTGGATTTAGTCGTAATCCTGTAAATTTTGAGGCCATCATTTTGTTTCTCTCTCTACCTCCTCGGTTTTGCTGCACAGGGAATGGTACTTCTAATTTTTAAAATATTTGGACAATTTTTTTTAAAAAAAGTTGACTTGGTAATTTAGGCGCTATTTTTCGTGCGTGAACGGGGTCCCAACCTGGGAAGTGACACATCTTACTGTGATCAAGAGGTGACTTGATTAACCAATTCGTCAATGCACTAGTGAAACTACAAAAGCAGATGCGATATTAATTGAAAAAAAAATGTCTCGAAATGTCCAAAAAAATGTCAACATTTGAAATTTATAGTTTTTGAGGTGTTACGAAACAACTCCATTTGAAGATATAAAATGCTCTGGTTCGTAGCTAGAATATTTATATTTTAGTTTTTTTAAAGATTTTTAGTCAGGAATCGACGTCATATTTACTACTTATAAAAAATAATCAGATAGTTTTTACACCATAAATTACTTATACTTACATTGTAATTATACATTGAATTATATTGTAAGTTTTAGTATTCATATTATATTTTTTTAAGTACGCAATGTATAAAAAATTGTGATCAAAAGTAACATATTATATAATTGAAAGAGGACATGAGAAGGATATTATCCGGAACAAGTAGCGGAGGAGCACCCATTCTAATCATCATGGACGGCTTCCAAAGCTTCAATCGGCATGTTCAGATCAGGATGAAAACGGTCGGAAATATTCGGAAACGATATTATTATTTTATTATTTTTTGAAACAAGTAGAAACAATAGGAAATTTTTCATATTTATGAACTGAACTATTTAGTGTCAACTTCAATGACACTGAGGGCCTGTTCACTTTGATGCCATTTTCAACCTTATCAAGTTTTGGTAAAATTACCAAAAAAGTGGCTACATTTAGGGTATGTTTGGTTTGAAACCCTACCAAAATATTGGTATTACCAAACCTTGGGCAAATTTTGGCACTACCAAATTTTTGATAGTATAGATTTGGCTCCACTCTATTGATTTGGCAAAAATTGGTTCCAATCCAAAATGCTAACATGCACTATTCAAAAAGAATTGGTAGGGCAAGAATTGGCACCAAACCAAAATGGCCCTTAGTTTCCTGCCAAATTTTGATAATTATAAAAGAAATCCTGCTAAAATTTTGGTAAAGTTACCAAAATTTTGGTAACTATTTTGGCTATGCCAAAATTTGGTAAGGTTTTTTTTGGCATCAAAGTGAACAGGCTCTGACAGTAATCCGAAAAACTAAATTTTGAAAACGGTACCGGTCGGTAAAAATATTATTATTATGACTTATAATCAACCATATGAAAACCTTAAACTAAACGGTTAACATCATTGTTAATAACAAGAGCTTAGTAATAAAAATTTAGTTCTTGTAGCAGATCTTTTAAAAACGTCACCAACATTATGAAATAGCTAACAAAAATGTTGTACTGTAGTAACTTCTTACTACTCCGTAGGTGTACACCGGTGAGAGAGACATGCACAGTGAAACATTGTGAAATGGACGTACGAGTGGAACAACCGATGGCAAAATCGGTTCGACGCAGAGACAGCGCCAGGCATCAACAACGTACCACAAAAACACCTCGAAATTTACTCTGCAGAAGAGAAACAAAAATCAAAACTTCGAGGAAGAAAATAATTTACAAAACCAGCAGCAGCATCACAAAAGTTACTTTGATAAGGATAGGCACGCAAGGTTCCAATCTACCATCCTTGTCATGGGCAATGGACACACGAGAAAGAGGAAAAAAAAGGAAGGAAAAAAAATAAAGAAGAGGAATCAAATGATTAAATCTGAAGCCAACGATTGCAAGCTGCGGACTACTAGCCCCTTTGGGATCATCCGTGAGGTGACATGATTTTGCCGCCGATACGGCGATAGCGTCACCTTCGTCCCGTATTCTCTCATTCTCTACTTAGCTATGCACACTGGCTTCAGATACTTGAGAAATGGTGAAATTTCAGTGATTTGGACACTCCTTAGGATGGTGTGTCTGGACAAATGTGACACAATCGTAGTAGTGGATTATACATATTTGTTACAAGTGTTTCTCTTGCTGCAATGGTGCTTCCTTTTTAGGTTCAGTTACATGCTCTGAACATTTTACAGAAAATATGGGTCAGTAGGTTATTCTGTTATGAGTGACTAATCTCTCCTGTGCGGATTGCTTATGAAATGCTTTCTTAATTAACTGTATCTTGCGATCTTTCGGAATGCTTTCTGACCTGTATATATATTTCGTGCTTTGTGTGAGGAATGCGAGGCAAGTACCAAAGGAAGCAAGAAGACAAGATCAGGATCAGAAACAGAGATGGGGATCGAATATCATGGCAGTTGTACACTGAAGAAATGAATGCATGATCTTCCAGACAGCATGGATGGAACAAGCTAAAAGGCCTAAGAACACTGCAAAGTGCACACTATAAGATTCAGATAAGCTTACAGCCTCACTGTTTCGCTTATTCGTGAAATAAGCCAAACAGCATATTTACAAATGAAAAGTAATTTATGAATATAACTTTTGTATACATGTTCTTAGCGATCTAAAAGTAAAGGCTGAAAAATAAATTTCAATGCCAAAAATCTCAAAATCAACTCCAAATTTAAAGTTGAAAATTGAAATTTTGGCTGATAAGTATAAGCATAAGCGAAAAAAATGAGTCCCTTATATTTCAGACTTCAAAGACACCAACATGGTGGGCTTACCAGGCAAAGTGCCTTGGGGCGTCAAACACGGTCTTCGATTCGCTCATTTGGAAAGTTTGGGTGCCGGGAAAAATGCAAATTCCACGTATAGCCAGTCATCCAAAATAGGGTCTGGATCTCCGACCGGTTGGCGACTAGAGCATGACAAAATAATGGGATCTGCCCCATCTACTGTAGAGAAGGCGAAACAGTTATACATCTCGTTGTCAGCTGCAGATACACGAAAAGAATTTGAAACCTAGTAGCTGCCTGGGTGGCTTACCAATAGCTTGATCCTGGACAATGGGAGGCGACACAGGCGACAAAAGATTGGTGGGAGGCTCTAGCAAACATGGTAGGAGTTCTAAAAAGGGATTGCGCACCCTCATTCTCCTTGTCGTCTGGGAGATCTAGAAGGAGAGGAACCAATGAATCTTTGAGCATAATGAGACCACGTCATTATTCCTTTTCACCAAAATCAAGGATGGAGTGCGGACTGTAGGATCGAATAGAAAGAACTAAGCCAACCAGAGGGGGGTGAATGATTGGTGTACCCAAAAACCCAAACTTTTAGCGGAATTAAAAGTTAGCCTCAAATCGATGTAGATCGGTCTGACTGAGGTTGATCCGCCGGTCTGACCGCGCCTGTGCCGTCGGTCTGACCGGTGTAGATCGCCCGATCTGACTGCCCTAGAATCGCCTCTGCCTCCTGTCGCTGTCGCCGGTCTGACCACCGCTGACCCGCCGGTCTGACCACCGCTGACCCGCCGCTCTGACCGCCGCAGTGCCGCCGGTCTGACCGCCGGTGTCTCGCCGGTTAGACTGCTGAACCCGAGCAAACACAAATCGAAGAACTCTTGATGTAGATGACAACTTTATTACTTCTCTCTGTGTTTACAAAGTGCAACAACAGCACTCCTTACGAAAATTTCGACTACACTCGAAACCCTAACTCAACTCTCAACTCTATGCTCTCAAAAGCGATACCGGGAGGCCTCACCCTCCCTCTCTATTTATACATGAGGTAGGCAGCCTAAAGCCACAAACCAAACTCATACAAGAAGTCCTAATCCACCTAGGAAACCTTCCCGTACAAGAAACCAACTTTACAAACTCCAATTGTACCAAATTTGGACTCATTCCAAATTCGACTTCGCATCCTATACACACCCAATATCTCTATCGTATGTCATATGGAATCTTCACCAACCACGTGCATTGATCTTTAGCCTAAATATCCCGCATGATATCTGACCATCCGGATGTTGCCTTATCTCCAAGTCGACTCCCGATCCATCACCGGCAATACTCTCCTGAGGCATCAAGACACCTACACATGAATCAAACAAAGAAATCATATTCCGAGACTAAGCTATCTCCAACTTGACTCATTGTTACCAAACAACAGTATTACATACGCATAGTATCCATCTAGAAGCCATAAACACATATTAATCACGGATATCCAATGAAACAACCCGAAACCAAAACCAACACAGAGTCAGCCGGTCAGACTGTGGGCTGGCCGGTCTGACCGCTCGCATAGCGCCGGTCTGACCGGCAACACCTGATCGGTCTGATCGGACCAGACAAAACAGCAGCACTTGTATATCACCTGAAAATCCAATCATCTCCAAAACCACTCGCCAATAATCTCCAAATATCAAAACCAATAATCTCATATGCCAATTGTTCATCACAGAATAAGAATCAAACACACTTTGATTTTACACGGACATGGGCGATGGCAGGAGCAAAACGCTTACGTGATTTTTTTGCCCTACTCTGTATAGTGTATATAGCTTTTCTTCTTTTCTTACCCCTAGGGTTATATTTTTCTCATGCTATATTCAATGAAAAGACGCAATCTCGTACCGTTTTGCCTTAAAAAAGAAGATTTTAGAGACGTCAAAGCTAGGTTAGGTGCCCCATGAATATTCGTGCAAGCTATGGGGCCCGTACCCCTAGCCCAAAAAATTAGCCCAAAGACACTCACCCTACAGTGCAAGCACCAATATATGTGTGGCTTAGTTGGATGGAGACACTGATGAAGGAAACGAAGCCCACAGTGGGCGTGACCCCATGCTTTTGGACACGGGTAGCGGAGCAAAATTTATTCCTCACCTACCCTTCTCTCCAACCCAGCGCGCAGGCGGATGCCTAGCCCTCGACCGCTTCGCTCTCTCCAACCCCTCACGGCGGCGGCTGGCACGGCAGCCGGAGGCGTCCCAGGCGGCGGTGGCTGGCACGGCGGCGGGATGTGTCCCCGGCGGCGGTGGCTGGCGAGGCGGCGGGAGGCATCCCCGGGGGGAGCGGCTGGCGCGGCGGCGGGAGGCATGAAGTCCGCGGCGGTGGGCTTCGGGGGGCGGCAGCGCGGTCTCCCGTCAACTCCGGTCGTCAGGAGGGGACACATGCCTCCGCCTCCCTCTCCCCCCCCACCTCCTCCCGAGGCGATAGCGAGCTCGCCACCGCCCCGCCGCCGGGTGCTACTTTTTGGGGTTCTTGGTTCTTGAATCCACATGGAGGGGCGAACTTTTTGCTGGATGTGTTCTTGGGTTTCTGGGGTTCTTGCTTCTTGTTTTCTCCTTGGTTCTCGAGTTCGTCAACCAAGGATTGACCGGAGTTGACGGGGAGTTCTTGCATACGGTTCGGATTGGTTTGTAGATTATTTTCTTGATGATTGCGTGAATGTAGTTTTGGGCTACAAATTCTTGAGCTTGCAATGGATTTGTTTGATTCTTGAACAATGAATGCAGCAAGCATGGGAGGCGATGGAGAGGCCGCCATGGATTGGGACTTCAGGGTGGCGATGGTGAGGCCGGAGAGAGACCTACCTACGAATCCGAGGGAGAAATCGAGCGTGGCAACGACGGAATAGGGCAAGCGTCGACCAAATAGTTGTGGCGGGAGGGCGATTTTGGAGGGCGAATCCGGGATTCCACCTTCCGTCCGCCGCGAGGGCACGCGCGCGTCTAGGACACGCGCTCCTCAGCGCGCGGAACTTCACCTCGTGACGGCGCGCGCGGACTCGCCGAGAGGAGGAAGTGCGGCGCTCTGCGTGGGGGCGAGGTGCTTTGCAGGGGCGCCGTGACACCCTCCACGTCTGCGTTTTACTGAGCTGGCACTGTGGAGCACCGATCCAACTCACCGCACTGTTGAATGGCCTTGCTGCACAGGCATGGAGCCATGGACAACAAGGAGAGAGTAGGCAGGCAGGAAGAGAGGAGTACGGAGTGACGTACAGTAGAAGGCAAACGTGGGCGATTCTCCATTTCTCATTGCCCGCGGGAACGCAATCCGCGGGCGCGGCCGTTGATTGGCTCCACTGGCTTTCCCTTTTTGGACGGTAGCACTCGCTGGCTGGCATGTGGGAGTGGGACGGTGGGTCGGCCGCGCCAACCATCCATCCATCCACCATCGTCCATCGATCGACGGCGACACCGCACCCCATCGCTGTCCGCCGTGACGCCGACGCCTCCTCTCCTTAACCCTGCTGCACAAACGATCCAGTGTGACTGCACCCCTCGATAGGTTTACTCCGATTTAAATCAACTTCTAGTACATGCAATTCTGGACGAGATTTCATAAAAAAAAATCAATTTTTGATCACGAATTGATTTTCGTAGTTAGAAATTGATTTTAATAGTGCGGAGGGAGCACTGCATATGTGCATGCTCAGATCGATCGGTTTTTCCCCACCGATTTTACTGGCCGCAATTAAATCGCGGTTCGATTTCCTTTTCGGTCTGCTTGGGCACCTCGATCAGATCAAGTAAGTAGTTATAGCGACAGGGCTCGACTGTTGTCTGCCAATCGATCATATGCAAATGGTACTCTGTCTGCCTCGATCGAAGGCGTTCACAATATGCCTATGGTAGATGATTTTCATTTTCATTTTCCTTAGAAACAAAGTTCAATTGCAAGTGTCCATTACGCGGACACTCATACTATGAACTTATACACACGCGCACACCGACATATTTTGGGATTGATGAATTCACCACGGATGTCTTGCTCGACAGGTATGTCACTTATCACTGAAAGAATAATTAACTGTGAATACGAGCACCTACGCTCACTTCGCATGATTTTCATTTTCTCATGATGAGGGAAGAAAATCTCGGTTGGAACAACAAAATTTTATTATTTTATACATTTAAATCCTATTGGATTATTTTTCTATATGTAGCTATCTGGTTTGTACTATTTTGTTGAAAAAAATTAAATATGTTCGTATGTGCATGCATGCTCAGATCGATCAGTTTTTCTCCTGCGATTTACTGGCCACAATTAAATCACGATTTAATTTCCTTTTCGGTCTCCTTTTGGGCCGGCAGGCTGGTTCCTCGATCGATAGAGTTGCAAACGACACTGCTCAACTGCTGTGCTATCTATTGATCGATCATATGCAAATTCTACTGTCTGCCTCGAGCTATCATGAATGGGGTAATTTTATCATTTTAAAAAGATACAAAAGATACATGAAGGTATCATATATTTTAGTATTTTAGTGTAAAAATTTGATAAATATATCAAGATAAAAAATTTTAACGTAAAATTTAGGCACCTCTATATTTTTTTCTTGAACCTTAAAATTGCCCATCATGAATTTTACTGGCCAATGGTAAATAATTTTCTCATTACTAGCCTAGAACCCGTGCGTTGCAACGGAAAACAAATATATTAAGTTTCTAGCTAATTAAATCAATTAAGAAGCACTTATTTAGTCTAAGTAATACTATAAATTTTTTTATTGAACAAATAGATGATTTTGAATTTTGGGAAGCCAATAATGAAGTAGGAGATGACTTGTTAAAATATGGTGTAGTAGTATAGATTGTGAGATCCGGATGTTAACGATAGGGGTGGTGCGTGAATGGATACCACCACTACTAATATTTTAAGTAGTATAGATGGGGAGAAAAATCTCGATTGGAAGAAAATATTTTATTATTTTAAACCATTTACACCCTATAGTATTCTTTTCTATACGTAGCCCTTTTGTTTGTTCTACTTTGTTGGAAAAATTAAATACGAATCCTTCCTATCTTTCACTTCTTTTTTGAGAATTATAAGCATGAGTTCTAACCTCATAGTTTAGAATCCGTTCGAACAGCCCAATACACAATCTTTCTTTCTCTCTCCTAGAATAATATGAGCTCCTTTGGAACAGAAGAAAAGCATACGATAAATGAATAGTATAAATGAAGGATTTAAATTCATATGGACACAGTCACTGTACGTAGTAGCCTTTACATGGTACTGGTCGCTGGAAAAAGCAAAGGAAATAATTTCCCCACATTTCTGTATTTTTCCAAGTCATCCAAACACATGTTCCTCTAAATTTTCAACGTTTTCAATCTTTTCGCATGGATTTCTATCCTGTTTTTGTGTTTTCTCTGGTTTCAATATCTACTAGCTTATAAAGTCACGCATTTGTGTGATTTCTAACCATCCTGTTACGTGTTTTATATACTAGTTGATACCCCGCGCTTTGCTGCGGGATATATGGATGAATGCATTTTATACATTATAGAAAATGATATATGTATATGTTTAAATAATGTAAAAATAATGCGAAGATAATGATTTGACATTGCTTGCATATTGAGTTCTAAAAATACAACAAAAATGTAAATAATATGTCATGTTTGCATCATATTTAAAATACTCTAGATAAATATTTGCTGGTGGGTGTGATGATGTGATACACTTGTATGTTGAGCTTTAGAAGTTAGTGGATATTAATTTTATAGTAAGATATGATATGAAGATATGTAGTCAATAATAGTTATGTATGTGAAATTTTAGTATTCAAAAGACGTGCTAGCTGTATTTGTTTAATTTTATTGAGTGAAATTTTGAATGTTTGTTTTCATTACTTGAAATTATACGCTGGGAATAATTCTAATCCACGTCATGTATGTATGTGTGTGGAGATACATCATCAAATCTGTCAATCATGTCTTATACAACAAAGTTGATGATTATATGGGATGGTATTGAGATATTGGAGATGGAGATAAGGGGGAACAGGAGCTGCGAGGGACTGAGAGTGCGGTGGAGACGTCGCTGCCGGCGAAATCGGGACGAAGGGGATTGCGGAGGCATGTTGGAGAGCGGACGGGAGAGAAGTCGGCAGACATGTGCACAAATGGGAGTTGTGATGTGATGGGACTATGGGAGGCGTCGCTGGATGCGAAGGAGGCTAATTGTGCAGATATAGAGAGAAGCGCATGTCTGCCCGTCGATCGAAACCGTTGGATTTGATGATCAAACGATCCATATTCCACATGTCTGTCAGGTTGGAGTCGCCGCCATCATTACGATTTTTTAAGTATTATTATAGATATAGATATAGATTAAGGAGTTGCTGGAGAGAACTTCATTAGATCTACCGGTGCCTCCTCTCTTCCCCTATCCACTCATCCAGCCGATAGAGGGGCGGTGGTAAGAGGCGGCTATCGATATGACAAGGCCGAAGCATGGTGGCTATGGTGGTGAGGTGGAGCCTGAGGCTATGAAGCACCGCTGTGATGGCTGTCGTTGACGGACCCAGAAGAAAGGGGAGATGTGGGTGCTGATGATTTGGCCCTATAACTTTTTATGTGGAGTTACCTGCACACAGATCCCATCATAAAATATGCTCGTTCTATCCCATGCCCAAGCCTAAAAAATCATCTTGCTTTGTTCTTAGCCTTGGCATGTGTCAATCCTATATTTTCCATATCCATACTATCAAGTCCTTAGGTTTCCGAAATATTGTAATGGAAAAAGAATTGATTCGAATTATCGCTATTTGACTCGAACCTGTTCTAAAAAAGTCAAGGTACTTCGAATGACATGGACAAAGTAAGGGAGTACAAACAAGCTGAAGCAAAGTGGGTAACAGATTCAGTCCTTTTCTTGTCACTTATATGTAGGCCCCATATCCATTTTGTTTTCCTGACTGTCTTGTGGACACCATATCAGTGAAAACCGTCTAAGATAGTCATTTTGCACCGGTTTCATGATATCTGGTATTATAGGTGAGGTATACAAGTTAGATTGATTTGATCATGTTTTTACCTTTGATGGGCTATAGATAAATGGGCTGACCTGCTATTACTTCTGGCCCACTGGGAGTATTTTGGGTCTTTGACATCTCTCTTCTCACACCCCGCTCAATCCCCAATCCGGTTGACCATGTCCGCCATTGATTTGCCGACGGGAGGCGGCGCTGGGTTCCCCCCTCCAGGTTGCCACCCAAACCGGTCGTCTAGGCCGCGTGGCCATGCGCGCAACTTTGAGGTCCACAAACTTACTATCATTTCATTTGAGCTTGTCTTTCGTGTCCCATCGTAGTTCATATGTTTTTTTTATCTTAGCTAGAATTCACTAGATTGATTGTGAATGTGTTGTGCAATGTACTTATCGCGTGGAGAAAAGTGTTTTCGTAATCTTTGAGAGGTACGGTACAAATAGGTATTGCTAATTGTGCTAGACTTTTGTTTATTGATTCTACAAATATTTCGGTATCTCCAAAGGTATACCATAGATAACTCCTAGGAATTAATTGGAAGACAGTTATCACCAACGTAACTCACTAGGTATGCATTATAACAGTTGGTGAGCTTAAGAGAAACCAAGATAGCAATCTAATTAATTTACTAGAACATTATGTTTCCCTGCAGTAAAACATCAACAGAGAGTGCACTATTGTGAATTTAGATAATCTGAATGACTACATATAATGTTGTAATAGCATGAGAAGAAATGGTTGTAACACTACGTGGTAGATTACATTGGATTGATAATCCCCACAACCGAAAACTGCATGAACTTTGTCGACGTTTGATGTCGCGATTCCGGTATTTGCATGGTATGGGGATCGTTGGTACTAGGGTCTATGCGAGACTGAGGTAAAAGAGATGGAGACATGGATTTTTATACAGGTTCGGGCCCCTGAATTGTCAGGTAATAACCCTACATCCTGTTGGCCGAAGCCGTTGTTGCTCTTTATTCATCTGGATCACACAAGTACAATATATGGGCTAGCCTATCTAACTGTTGTCGACATGGCGGTCTGAAGGTCTGACTCGTAGTCGATAACAGGGTAGTCTTCCTCCTCGAGTATGTGCCCGGCGAGATCAGAGATAACGCTTTCGTCTCTCCTGACAGTATCCGGAGACACCGTAGGGGACTAGCCGTGCTTATCCCTGAAGTCGATATCCGGCGTCTTGTCTTGGCGTATGTTGGCTTGTATGTTGTGGCTTCTATGTTGTTCTGTGTATGTTGATTCTTCCCCTCTCCTCCTAGGGGGCCTTGTATTTATACCCATAGGTGTCCCCTTGTCCAAGTAGAACTAGGGAAACCAATATGGATACAATCCGAGTAGTCCTTGTCGTTTCCATATAGAACTCTGGTTGTCTTTCCTTATCCGGAACTCCTCCTATATCCGCAGGTTGTTTCCGTATAGGACATGGTAAGTGGTGGGTCCTGCCGAGATTTAGTCGACTACTATCCATAACCCTGACAAACTTGTTTTGCATTGTTACATAATTGTTTTTTTAGTAGAAATACTACCAGGCGCCGCCCAGTAGTTTAAAAAATTAAAATAAAAGAAAAATTACAATCTGTATAGGAAAAAAGTCCAAAAAAAATTACAAGTTTGTAACCAGGAAGAAACAAAATCTAACGAAGAACCATTCATCCTACAGAAATGTAGGAGAATATCCTGATTAAAGAATCTAAACCAGGCTTGAACATCTGGGATAATATTCCTGAAAATTAGTGCATTCCTCTGTTTCCAAATATGCCAACAAGCAATGGAAAAGATTTCCATAAAACCTTTCCTTCCAAAACTAATTTTAGCTAAGCCAATCATTTGCTGAAATTCCAAATTATAATTCCACTGGAAACCATTTTTTCTCCAACACGCCTCAGTGAAAGGGCAACTGAAAAACATATGTTCTCTCGTTTATCTTAAACTCAACATACACAAAGCACATGATAAGTCATCATTTTCTTTCACACACTTTCTTCAATCAAGCATATCCCTTGTGTTCGGTCGATCACACGAAAGCAGCCACATGAAAACTTTTATTTTATTGATACACAATGACTTCCAAACCCAGGAAAAGGATCTAGAAGGAGAGAGACTCACAAAGTTCAGGGCATAAATCTTCTTAGAAGAGTAGACTGAATTATTACAGATGAAAGACCAATTATCTCCAATCACATCATTCAGAGAGAGATTATCTAGTTCATCTTTTAGCTGTAAAAAATCATCATAAGCCTGTGCTGAAAGAGACAAACGAAAACAATCCTCAAATTCCTTGAGCATTATGGCCTTGACAGAATCAGATTTATTAAGTGCATGAGAATAAAGACCGCCAAACTGCTGACATCTAATTTTTCTATTCCAAAGATCGTCCCAAAAAAAAACTGAATTCCCATAGTTTACAGAACACTGAGCAACAGCTCTATAAACATCTGATAAACAAATTATGTCTCTGCACCAAAAAGAGCCTTTATTAAAGACATGACGAGGAACCTTATGCCGATAGTAAGACTCCCAAATCAACCTTACCCATGGTAAATTGGCTGATGTGTAAAATTTATGAAGATGTTTAAGAAGGAGAGCCGCATTCTGGATATGTAAATTGATGACACCAAGGCCCCCTTTTTTCTTTGGAGAACAGACTTGTCAGAGATATGGGCCCGGGGGTATGTGAAGTAAAGGGGAGTTACCTTCCCGTCCAGCCACGTGGCCCGGCAAGCTAGCCCCACTTACGCACCTCGCGAGTCGCGAAAGCGGCCGGGGGGGGGGGGGGGGCCTCGGGGCGCGACGTCGCCCCCTCGGGCTCTCCCGCTGCTTCCCCCCGAGGCCCTTGCCCGGCTGCCACGTGGCAAGGGGAGAGAGTGAGAGGGGGACGCAGGCTGAACAGCCATAAATGTGCGGCGCCCCAACTGTCCCTCACTACATTTAATGCGGTAAGGGCAGACGTGCGGTGCGCCTAACCGACCCCTGTCAATCGGATGTGACCAGTCTGTGACCGGCCTGTTGCCGGTCACGTCCGGTTGAACGGGCGGCCGTGCCCCCACGCCGCCTCTGTCTCCGGCGGAGTGGGGGTAGGTATGACCCGTCACGTCAGAGCGTCACTCGAAGGAGGGCTGCCACAAGTCTTCACTCATTTATGAGGGAATGACAGGGCTGTCCCCCGTGTCAGGCGGGGGACGGCGCTGGGACCCACTCAAGGACCGGTTGCTGCTTAGCTTCTGGGGGAAGGCACGGATTGAGGCCCGGTCAAAGTGGAGCGGGGTCCCCCTCCCATGGAGGGGTAGGTACAGGCGGTGCATGTGGTATCCCCTTGAGCTATAAAAGGAGGACCTTGCCCACCGAGACAAGAGGACGACTCTCAGAAAACCTGAACTCTAGGAGAAGGAAAGCGAGAGCACTCTCCAGATTAAAGGATCCTTTGTAAAACTCATCCATAATCCCAAACACAGGAGTAGGGTGTTAAGCTCCATAGCGGCCCGAACCTGTATAATCCGATTGTGTGCAAGCTAGCCGGTAGTCTTAGGGGCGAACACGTGTTTTCCAAGAGACGAGCCTCAGCCCCCGGCCGAACTCATGAAAGGGGGGTCTTGCAACTCCCCGCCATCGAGGATCTTCCCTCGACAGCTGGCGCGCCAGGTAGGGGGTAATTGCGCGCTTCTAGAAGAAGTCGTTTTCTTCCGCCCCAAGTTTCTCTGGGCCCTAGACGATCATGGTCGAGGTCCTGGAGGTGGAGGAGGAGGCGGTGGCGTTTACCCCCACCCCGTCCGGGAGTGGGGATTCCGGCGAAAGCTGTGTCCCTCATCACCACCGCTGAGATTCTCCAACTCCTTCCCGCCGTGAACCTTCGCGGAGGGAGGATCCCACCCGTTCGGGTGGTTCGGCCCTCTCCCCGCCCCCTGGCGGAGGGAGGCCGCGACGCGTCAGGGAACGCCGCCGTCTCGTCTACGGAGACGGCGGTTCGCCCCGAGGCGCGCTTCAGGCGGTGGGCACCCTTCTGCGGCATCCCCTGGTAAACCCGGAGCCGGAGACTCCCGTTCAGCGCTGGCTGGACGACGTGGCCAACTTGGTCACCACTGCGTAGCGGCAGTTGGCCACGGGTGGCCGATCCGCCGCCACTGGTACGTCGCGTACCCCGGTTACTCTCTCCTCGTCGGCAAGGAGGAGGGCCCGTCGGTCGGCCACGATCTCAAGGCAGTCCACAGCTCCAACATCGTCGGGGGCCTTAGGAAGCCGGAGGCGTTATGACGGTCTCTACGGGGAGCAGGACGCTCGGATCAACATCGAGCGACGCCGGAACGAGCGCCGAGCTGCCCGCATGGGGGAAGGCGCCTCATCATCTGGAGTGCCACGCTCCTGTTCACGAGGCGGCCCTCCCCCCACGCTCACCCCTGGGGGGACAGGTTGTAGGGCCTTCGTGGCGAGTCTCCGGAATGTCCGGTGGCCCCCGAAGTTTCGCCCCAACCTCACGGAGAAGTATGATGGTAGCATCAATCCGTCCGAGTTCCTCCAGATCTATACCACGATTATTGTGGCAGCGGGGGGAGACGACCGGGTCATGGCGAATTACTTTCCCATGGCCCTCAAGGGTCAGGCGCGTGGCTGGTTGATGACCCAGCCCCCCGACTCCATTCACTCCTGGGAGGATCTTTGCCAGCAGTTCATTACGAACTTCCAGGGCACATATCCCCGCCCAGGGGAAGAGGCGGACCTACACGCTATACGGCGGAAGGACGACGAGTCCCTCCGCTCGTACATACAGCGCTTCTGTCAGGTCCACAACACTATTCCGTGCATTCTGGCCCATGCGGTTGTGTATGCATTCCGGAACGGCGTGCGACACAATCGCATGCTGGAGAAGATCGCCTCCAAGGAGCCCAAGACCACCGCCGAGCTCTTCGATCTGGCGGACAAGGTGGCCCGGAAGGAGGAGGCATGGGCCTGGAACTCTCCTGGCACCGGTGTGGCGACCGCGGCTACCCCCGAGTCTGCCCCCCGCTCTAAGCGGCGAGATAGGAGAGGCAAAAGGAAACCGGCCCGCTCCGATGACGAGGGCCATGTCCTTGCGGCAGATGGGCCCGTACGGGCCCCGCGCAAAGAGAAGGCCACCGGCGACAAGCCGAGCTCCACCGCTCCCTCCGGCGAGGGCCGGTCAGCAGACAAGTGGTGCTCGGTGCACAACACTTACCGCCACAGTCTCGCCGACTGTCGCTCGGTCAAGAATTTAGCCGAGCGATTCCGAAAGGCCGATGAGGAGAAGCGGCAGGGTCGACGGGAGGGCAAAGCTCCCGTGACCTCAACCGGTGACCGGCGAGAGGAGGCCAAGAACAAGGCCCCCGCCGATGATGGCGGTGACAGTGAGGATCTGGATTTCCAGATACCTCAGGGGACCGTCGCCACGCTCGACGGGGGGGCTTGCGCTCACACCTCTCGTCGAGGCTTCAAGGACATGAGGCGAGAGATTCTGGCCGCCGTTCCCACGCACGAGGCGGTTCGGAAGGCACGCTGGTCAGAGGTGAAGCTCACTTTCGACCAGAGCGACCATCCGACGGTGCTCGCTCGGGGAGGGAAGTTGGCCCTGGTGGTCTCCCCGACCATCCACAACGTCAAGATGAAGCGTGTTCTGGTGGACGGGGGGGGGGGGGGGGGGCAGTCTGAGCATCATCTCCCCGGCTGCCTTTGACGCGCTCAAGGCCCCGGGGATGAAGCTCCAGCCGTCGCTGCCGATCATTGGCGTTACTACGGGACACACGTGGCCGCTTGGCCACGTCGAGCTCCCGGTAACCTTCGGCGACTCCACCAACTTCCGCACCGAGCGGATCGACTTCGATGTGGCGGATCTCAATCTGCCCTACAACGCGGTCTTGGGCAGACCCGCGTTGGTGACGTTCATGGCCGCCACCCACTATGCCTACCTCCAGATGAAGATGCCGGGTCCTGCTGGCCCCATCACCGTCTTTGGTGATGTCAAAGTCGCCCTCGCCTGTGTGGAGCAGCGCGCCGACAACCTGGCGGTGGCCACGGAGCCGCAGGCCCCAGAGGCTTCCGCGTCCCGTGTCTCCAAGAAGCACCTTACCTCGGCTGACGAGGTGCCCATCAAGGAGATCCCCCTTGGCGACGATCTGTCCAAGACCGCCAAGATTGGCGGAACCTTGGACGCCAAATAGGAAAGCGCGCTCGTCTCCTTCCTGCGGGCGAATTCTGACATCTTCACGTGGAAGCCGTCGGATATGCCTGGGGTCCCCAGGGAGGTGATCGAGCACCGCCTTGCTGTACGACCGGATGCGCGACCCGTCCAGCAAAAAGTGTGGCGTCAAGCCCCGGAGCGACAGGCCTTCATCAGGGAGGAAGTGGCGCGGCTCCTGGAGGCTGATTTCATCCACGAGGTGATCCATCCGGAGTGGCTGGCGGACCCAGTGGTCGTCCCGAAGGCCAACGGAAAGCTACGGATGTGCATCGACTACACAGACCTCAACAAGGCATGCCCTAAAGATCCCTTCCCTCTACCACGCATAGATCAGATAGTCGACTCCACTACGGGGTGCGACCTTTTGTGTTTTCTAGATGCATACTCTGGGTACCATCAGATTCGCATGGCTAGGGAAGATGAGGAAAAAACTGCTTTCATTACTCCTGTGGGCACCTTTTGTTATACAACTATGCCTTTTGAGTTGAAAAATGCAGGCCCTACTTTTCAGCGCATGACTCGCATTACTTTGAGTAATCAGATAGGGCGCAATGTAGAGGCGTATGTCGATGACCTGGTGGTAAAAACGCGCCACCAGGACACGTTGCTGCAGGACCTGGCCGAAACTTTCGATTGTCTTAGGTCCACGCGCGTAAAGCTGAACCCCGATAAGTGTGTGTTCGGTGTGCCGGCGGGCAAGCTTCTCGGCTTTCTAGTCTCTTCCCGAGGCATAGAAGCAAATCCCGAGAAAATACGCGCGATAGAGATGATGCGCCCCCCAGCAAGCTTAGGGATGTGCAGTGGTCACTGGATGCATGGCCGCCCTGAGTCGGTTTATATCAAGGCTGGGCGAGAGGGCGCTGCCCCTATTCAAGCTCCTCAAGCGCTCCGGGCCGTTTGTATGGACGGAGGAAGCTGAGCAAGCTCTCAATCAGCTGAAAGCTTACCTCACTTCTCCCCTGTCTTGGTAGCCCTGGGGCCGGAGGAACCATTGCTACTCTACTTGGCCGCGACCCCCCATGTGGTGAGTGCCGCCCTAGTAGTTGAGCGCGAGGAAAGTGAACGGGAGGCCCCTCTGGCTCGCAATGGCCCCTCATCCCCCAAAGGCCTAGTGCCCAAAGCCCCCAGCCCCCGGGAGGGCCTCGAGGCCCCCGAGGGAGGAGGGGAGGCTTTGGCAAGTGGCCCCGAGCCCGAGGTGACCCGGGATCCCCCCGGGGCCCCCGAGCAGGGGTGCCTCGGGTCACCTGCCCCTGACAACACGAACCGGCCCCGCCGAAAGGTGCAGCGGCCCTTCTGCTTTGTCAGCGAGGCACTTCGAGATGCGAAAACCCGGTACCCGCAGGCCCAGAAAATGCTTTATGCCGTTTTGATGGCCTCAAGGAAGTTGCGTCACTACTTCCAAGCGCATCGGGTTTCCGTAGTGACATCGTACCCCCTCGGCCAAATTTTGCACAACCGAGAGGGCACTGGACGGGTGGTAAAATGGGCCATCGAGCTGGCTGAGTTCGATCTGCACTTCGAACCGCGGCACGCGATCAAAAGTCAAGTCCTGGCTGACTTCATCGCGGAATGGACCCCAGTGGACGAACCTGTTCCATCCAGTGTCCCTTTTCCCCCCGGAGAGGAAGAGGATCCAAACGCCGACATTCGTGGCGGGCACTGGATTATGCATTTCGACGGCTCCCTCAACCTTCAAGGTGCAGGTGCCGGAGTCACGCTGACTTCGCCAAGCGGAGACGTCCTCAAATACGTCGTTCGACTTGACTTCCGAGCCACGAACAATATGGCAAATTATGAAGGGCTCCTCGCAGGATTGAGGACGGCAGCGGGAATAGGCATCCGCCGTCTCCTGGTCCTAGGTGACTCCCAGCTGGTCGTAAATCAAGTATCGAAAGAATACCAGTGCACCGACCCACAAATGGATGTATATGTCCGCGAAGTACAGCGCATGGAACGCCACTTCAACGGACTCGAGCTCCGGCACGTGCCCCGACGCGACAACACAGTCGCTGATGAGTTGTCGCGTGTTGCGTCGGCACGAGCCCCACTCCCCCCGGGGACCTTTGAAGAAAGACTCGCATAACCATCGGCGTGACCGAACCCCTTGAGGGACCCCAACGACACGCCCTTCGCTCCGACCCCTGGCGACCCACGCCCCTCGGGGCCCGAGGGGGTTGACCCCGACCCCCCTCGTCAGGTCGTGTGGATGACCGATATCCGGGCGTATCTCGACGGCAATACTCTTCCTGAGGATCGCGCAGAAGCTGAAAAGCTCGCGCGTATCTCCAAGCGGTACGTCCTCGTAGAAGGGACCCTCTACCGGCGTGCCGCCAACGGGATACTCTTGAAGTGTGTTTCTCGAGAGCAACGCATCGAGCTCATAGCCGACACCCATCAGGGTGAGTGCGGGGCCCATTCAGCCTCACGAACTTTGGTCGGAAAAACCTTCCGGCAAGGCTTTTATTGGCCGACTGCATTACAAGATGCCCAAGAATGGGTCCAGCGGTGCAAGGCATGCCAGTTCCACGCCAAGCAGACCCACCAGCCGGCCCAAGCCTTGCAGGTCATCCCACTCTCTTGGCCTTTTGCGATCTGGGGGCTAGACATCCTTGGACCATTCAAGGCGGCTCGAGGCGGGTATCAGCACTTGTACGTCGCCATCGACAAGTTCACTAAGTGGCCCGAAGCCTACCCGGTCGTCAAAATCGACAAGCATTCTGCCCTCAAGTTCATCAGGGGCATCACGTCTCGATTCGGAGTGCCCAACCGCATCATTACAGACAACGGCACCCAGTTCACCAGTGAGCTGTTTGGTGATTACTGTGACGACATGGGCATCAAATTGTGCTTTGCCTCGCCCGCCCACCCCAAGAGCAACGGCCAAGTCGAGCGAGCCAACGCCGAAATCCTCAAAGGGCTCAAGACCAAGACGTACAACGTCCTAAAGAAGCACGGGGATTCATGGCTCGAGGAGTTGCCCGCCGTGTTATGGGCAAATCGGACCACCCCAAGCCGCGCCACCGGGGAAACGTCGTTTTTCCTGGTGTACGGCGCCAAAGCGGTCCTACCCTCCGAGCTTTCCCTGGGGTCGCCTCGCATTGCGCTGTACAATGAGGCCACCCAGGATGACCTTCGCCGCAACAATCTCGATTATCTCGAAGAACGGAGAAGGCGTGCGGCCCTGCGTGCCACGCGCTACCAGCAAAGCCTACGACGCTACCATCAGCGCCACGTCCGGGCCCGATCACTGCAAATTGGCGACCTCGTCCTACGCCGCATCCAATCGCGCCTGGGGCTGAGCAAGCTCTCCTCGTCCGAGGCGAACCCGAAGGCGAACCGGGGGGCCGACCCATCGAAGTTCGAGACAATCGCGTTGGCCGCCTCCCGGACTTGCTCCCGGGCCCTTGCCTCGGTCCCCGGGGGAAAATCTTCGAGCGCGCGCCATAGGACGAAGTCAGGCTCGCGCGCTTGATGGCTCGCGAGGACCAGCTCCACTGCAGCCCGTGCCAAAGAAGTTGACGACGACTTCATGGTCTCACCGACCTCCTCCTCTAGCCTCTCCAGATTCGCCGCCAGCCCGTCCAGCCGGAGCACGAGTGCTGGCTGTGTGGGCGGAAGTTTGCTATCCCGGCGCACAGAAATGCCGACTTGGCGCCCCGCGCGCTCCAGCCGGTCGACGGTGTCGGAGAGCTACCCGGGTCCGATCTCGTTGGTGAGGCGGAGGGCCGCGATCTCCCCAGCCTGATCTTGCACCAGGCGCTCCAGGTCGGCGAGGGTATTCTGAGCCATGGCGAGCTGGCTCGCCAACCCCGCGCCACCGGGCGGCCCGCCCGCTGCCAAGTCCTTCTCCCGGGCCTCCAGCTCAGAAGCCTTCGCCGCTATTGCCGCACGCTCGGCGCGAGCGCTCTCCAGATGCCGGGCCACGCACCCGGCAACAGCCTCCTCGCGTTTCGCGAGTTGCTAGCCAAGCCAGCGCAAGGCTACCTCGCGGCGGTTCACCTCGGCTTCGCGCTCGGCGAGTGTGGCGTCCCATTCCCGGCATGCCTCTTCCCGCAGCCGTAGCTCTTCCGCGCGGCGGTCCGCGGAAGCTTTCCCAGCGAGGGTGATCCGGTCACGCTTGGCTGTGGCCTCTTCACGAAGGCGAAGGGAGGCCTCCACCTCCGCCGCCGTTCTCTCGTGGGCGGCCAAGGTGGACTCCCACTGATCTAACAGGCGCGCTCGCTCCCCCAGCTCCTGGGCCCGCTGTGCCTGTTCCTAGCCGCGCGCGTTTTGTTTGCGCTGGCCCCGGTCGACGACCTCGATCCGCCGACGGATCGTGGCTTCAAACTCCTGTGCGGAGCGGGCACGATCATCCAAAGCCCTGCGTTCAGCCTCGAGTGCCGCCGTTCGGGCCCGCAGCGAGGCGTCGGCCTCCGACGCCTGCCGCTCGTGGGCAGCGGCTGCGTCGAGGACGCCGCGGGCATCCCTGATCCTCTTCGCCAAGTCCTCGGCATGGGTCTCGCACTGAAGGCGGATGTCGCCCAGCTCTTCATCAAGGACGCTCGAGGCAATCAGCGCCGCATGCCGCTCCTCCTCCGTCTCCCGCATGACGGAGTCCAGCGCCTGGATTTCGGCTAGTTGGGTCTGGCGCATTTTGCGCCCTACCCTCACCATATCGTCCACGGCGCGGCACCCCTCGTCAACTCGCGCATGGTCCGCAGCGAGCTGTGCCCACTCTGCGTCCACAGCCGTTCGCTCTTCCGCCAGGGCTTGGACTTGGGCGTTGAGCCCCTCCCGAATAGTGGAGTCGGCGGCGGCGAGCACCTGCAGAAGTGGCTCCATACTCGCGGGAGTCGGAGAAGAAAAAGCCGCAGTCCGCCCCCGGGACGACGGGGTACTGCTGGATCCCCTTCGAGACTGGGGGCTGCTCTCGGCCCCCCTTTTGCGAGACCAACCCCGAGGGCGCCCCAAGCGCAAGGGGGAGCGGCTGTCCCTCTCGCCCCCCGCTTCGGGTCCTCGAGTAGATTCGGCCTCGGCCTCGGGCTCGGGACCGCCCCCAGCCTCGGCCTCGACCTCGGGCCCGGTATGTGTCCTGTGGGTCCCACCGCGAGGCTGTGAAGACCCCGCGGCCTTGGATTGGCCGGGCCCAGACCGCTCCGATCGTTCGGATTTCATCCCCCGCGAAGGGTCCGACCCTGAGACTCCCTGAGAAAGAATCTCGCTACAAGAGAACCCAGATCGCGTTAACAAAGGAAAACAAAAGGAGGGAATAAGAGGCCGAGCTGGGAAAGAGCACCGAAGTGGGTGCCAGCAATCGTACCTGCGGGGAGGGCGGTTGAAAGTCCACTTCGGGGGCTCGATGAAGCTCCCTTGGTACGGCTCCGTTTGCCCTATCTTCCGGAGCCGTTTCTTCTTCCGTCCGACCTCGGGCCCGACAGGTCGCTTGTGGCCCGCTGGCGGACGATCTGTCGCGCGCTCGGCGCCCCCTCCACGCGGGGGAGAGGGCGGCCGAGATTCGGGCACCTTCCGCTTCCTCTTTGGGTCGCCGGCCGAGTCGTCTCCGGGTCCGCGGCTCGGGCCGGGCGCCCTTGAGCCGCCACCACCGCCTAGACCGCTTGTCCGGCTTCTGCCCGCGATCGCGCCGCCACCACCCGCGCCGACGGCGCTACCACTGGCGCCGCCTCGGCTGGGCCGGCTCCTACCGGCGCCGACAACCGACATCACGGCCAAGTTGCTCTCCCGGTCGCGGTCGCAACAGAGTGGAGGATCCCATCTGGGATTAGCGTTTGCTCGGCGGAGTCCAGGCCCAGCACCCGCCGGATCACCATCTTCGCGTCCTCCTCCCCCCTGTCCCAGCGCTCGCCCACATGCGTGCGCATGGGGTCGTTGGGACCAGTGTATTCCCACGCGCCACGAGATCGTTCCTGGAGAGGTGCGATACGGCGGCAGAAGTAATCGCCAAAGACCATTGCCCCCGTGAGGCCCAGGCTTCGCAGGCCCCTGAGGCGATCCCACACCGTGTCGTATTCCTCGCCCAGCTCCAAAACCGCCAGCCATGCGACGGATCTTTCAGGAGGACCAGCAGGAACTCGAAGTCGCGGGTGGTCCGGCAATGCGGTGTAGAACCAGTCTGTAACATACCGAAAATTAACCATTTTCTAATTCTGCATCATGCTGAGTCTTATGTTCTTAATAACTTCCTAAACCTAGGAAAATATAATTAGAGGGACCTTCTAAAACTATCTTGCATAAAATATCTTTCTGGTATTTAACTTCTTTTGTGTTTTTCATTTAAAATACATGTGGTTATTATTGAGGTATTTCTTGCTTTGGTTTAAAACCTTCTTTTGACTAAAATTTCTTTATTCAAAATTAGTTTGAAAACCCTTTCTATTTTTTTTATGGATTATGGTCCAAGAAATCCTCCAATTTTGCCCTTGAACCTAAACCAAAGTAATTCCAATCTCATTGGAATTAATTGTTAGCCCATCCTTTGATCTTAAACCCATCCTTTGATTCTCAATCCAAATATCCAAATTCCTCCTTTTGATTTAGCCACCAATTTAATTTCTGTGGCTTGATTTTCTCTTCTGCACAAGAATAGTATTATTTCAAAAATTGTGAATATTTACTCTTGTGCTAAGAAAAGTCCAATTTATATTCTTCACTCAACTTCCCCTTTTAGCCACAAATATACATCACACCAATTTTAGAGTTCAAATCCTATTTATTGTCTTCAACTAATTCCCTTCTATATTCCCAAAAATATTTGAGGAATATTATTAATTTCCCTTCCTATTTGAGTGCTTCCAAATAAATTCCCTCAAACTCCACCTCTAAATATTGCACTCAAATAAATTAGGAAATCTCTTTTGCGAATTCTTTCCAAATTCGAATCCTTTGCAAAACCTAGTTATCCAAATCAAGTATTCAAATTAGACTTCCTTTCTTTTTGTCATCGGGCCGAAACTCCATTCTTTCTTCCTTTTGGCCCAATCCCTTTTCTTTTCTATTTTCCTCCTCCTTCTTGGGCTGCCGGCCCAGCTAAGCCGAGCCGGCCCAAACCAGCCCACCCCCCCAGCCGAGCCGCCTCCTCCTCCCGTGCGCGTGCCGTGCACAGCGCACGCCGCCGCCAACGCCTTCCCTCGCTGCGAAGTAATCGGCCGCCGTCATTCTTTTCTTCACGCTACCGTCGTCGTGCACTCCTTGACCTCCTCCTCCACAACCGCCTCTCTCCACCGACGTCCGCCGCCTATAAATAGCCGGCCATCCCTCCTCTTTTTCATACAACTCGAGCTCTCTCTCTCTCTCTCTCTTTTGCCATGCCCGGCCGTCGCCGTCGTCGGTCAATCTCCTCCCCTATAGCTTCCCTCCTAGTTTCCTTGCACCATCGGCTTCGCCTCCCTCCGGCGAGCCCATTTTTCCTGTTTCCCCCTTCTCCCCCACCCCATAGCAACCACCACTGCCACCTCTCTTTGCCGCCGAAGACAAGCTCTTGACTGCGCCGTTCCGGCCAACTCCTTCACTCTCTCCAACAGCCACCGCCCTCCCCGGGTGTTTCTTGCTCGGGAACATGTGTGGCCGCTGACGTCGCCGCCTTCCAGCCGCCGGAAAACCGGCGCCCACTCTCTCCCTCTCCTCTGTAACCGGCAGGAAGAAGGAGAAGAAGAGAGGAAGAAGAAGGCGAGAGAAGGAGAGAGAAAAAGAAAAGAAAAAGGAAAAGCATTGACAGGGGGGCCCCTACACAGTGTCTTTTCGTATTTTCTAGATTTAATTCAAATCCCAATCTTTAGAAGCCCGTATCTCCTAAACCATAGATCCGATTCCAGTGAAACTTAGACCTAAATTTATCTAAATTCAAACTCTTCATTTTGATACCAAATTTTCTATTTTAAGATTTTATTTGAATTTCCTTCATTTATTCAAATACTATTTGAATAAATATTTGATTAAATCTTATAATTGAATTTACAACTTAAATTTATATTTGCTTTTCAAATATTTTATTTTATTCCAAATTACCCTTTTAGCCACTAAAAAGCCACCGGTTGGAACTTTACGCCTTCCATGGGGACGTTCGCGGTTTACTATCCCCGACGTCGGACCGTTGGTTGTAAAGCCCAGCAAACACCAAACCTAAGGTCGAAATGCTGCTCCTGGCACCCCACGCCTTGATGCGTATAGCGGTCGGAGCTTCACTATTCCCTCGACCTCCACAGCATGCCGCACAGTTAGCTCTTGGGCTCTGTGTGATCCTAGCCGCTCCGCCGCCACTCACGGTTGTCGGAGTAACACTTCCGCCCCACTAAACCCACACAAACTTCCTATCCCTCTAGCCCGTTATGCTATCTGTTGACACCGGCTAGAGAAGATACCAATTCTTGTCGTTATACTGCCCAACTCTAGCAACGACTAGCAAACACCCAAATCCCAGCCGATATTCATCCTACCTCGATATCGGCTGCTTAATCAAATGAAACCCCAACCAGCCTGCTATCCAAACTCCATACCAACCATTTACCCTTCTACTACCCATAGCCTATGCATGAAATACGAGCCGATATGCTATCCTATTTCAGCATCGACTTGAGAACAACTAAATCCTAGCCATTCTTCTACCAAAGCCCAACCTCGACCAATGCTAGCCACATATCCACTTAACCAGTTAGATTATTCGGTATATCTCCTATTCTCCAAGAAACCAAAAACCACACATAAAATATAAGTGACAATTGTTACTTAATCCCCTCTAGCCTCCAACCCTTCAGAACCTACACATATTAGCCCAGTAATCCCTACACCCTATAAAGGAGATAGGTTATACCCTAAACCCTAGCCCTTTTAGTTGTTTATCGTTTTCTTGTTATTTTATGGATTTTATTGAAATTGGTTCTTCCTCTTTCTTAGTAGAGTCTATTTTGGATGGCAGCCTGTGATATTTCGAGAATCGGATAATCAGGTTGCCTATCTCGGATTTATTTGCTTTGGAGCAAGGCAAGTTATTATTCCTCCCCTTGAACATAATTACCCTATATTCTATATTTCTATTCTATGCATTAGCCATTCATGATTTTGAATGCATAACCTAAACATATAGCAAACCAGATATGCTAGCTTTTGCTCAGCCCTGCCTAGTTAGACTGCATAAAAATATAATGAACTTAGATTGGGACAGTATGTAAGATTTGGTTGATTTCCGGGTGGCTAGTACTGTCTCAGTAGATATAAGTTTACCAAATACTTATGTCAAACGAACGAGTACGACCGCAGCTTCTAGAATGGGGACAGACCTAGATATTATGTTAATTAACAATGTGGTACCTCTGTACAGTGGTTCCTTTTGTAAGTCCTCGCGCAGGAGGCAATCTTATGCCGAGCAGGGCATCTTATGATATTTACCGAGGCGCAGGTAAATATACTGATTTTCGCTCATGAGCTGTGTGTGTGATTTTATGGAAACCTGGTTGAGATGACGTGGGGTCTCTCATCCAGTTCTCTCTAAAAACCCCGGGAACGCCAGAACTCCTCTCGCCGCTGATAACGTTACGTTCAGAGCGCATGGGGACTAGAGTTCATGGAACAGGTGCCACTATTGTTAATAACCTAATACTGGGCCATGACTAAGCTAATGAATATTGGCAAGTCGTGGACTGTGGGTAAAGCGTACATCTACTGCAGTAGAATATTTATGAAACTATTCGAATAGCCGTGCTCACGGATTTGAGCATCGGGACTCATATGGTATTTGGTTAGAAACTTAATTCCAGATTTTATTAAATACTGTTGCATCAAACACATTGCAGGATTTCTCCTTCTATATTCTCTGCTTTCTGCAAGTAATCATAGCTCTACTCAAATACTACTAATTCATACATTCATATTGAATATAATAGCTTGCTGAGTACATTGTACTCACCAACCTAGTCTTGAAATCTAGTATTGTTAGATGGTTTAACTCTATAGCAAAACATTAGAGTTAATTTATTCTATAGCTTCTGCTATATTAGTTAGCCACAAGTTTGTAAATACCCATGTATCTTATAATAATATCTCCTCTAGAGCCTTGTTCAAATGTATGCAATGAAGATCCAGATTGTTGAACCTGTATCAATCTACTGGTCCAGGGCTTGATACAGTCTAAACATGTCGGTTTCCGAATCATTAATTTTGGGACCCGACACAGTCCTTCTTCCAATCCTCCCATTTCTTGCGGAGATGACTCTCGATGTACTGCCCCGCCGTGCCTGGTCGCGGCTGAAAGTAGCATCCCCCCCCACCGCACCTTGCAGCAGCTGCGGGATGAAGAAGGCTTGGAACAGCCGCATCATCGGCTGCACCCCGATGAACATCTCGCACAGATGCGCAAAGATGGCCAGTGTCATCACGGCGTTGGGTGCGAGATGCAAGGCATGGATTTCGTAGAAATCCAGAACCTCATGGAAGAATCTGGAGAACGGCGGAATCAAGCCCGCCATGGCGAAGGACAACAGGTGCACGGATCGCTCCGGATATCGCGGCCGCGGCCGCGATTCCCCCGCCCTCACAACGGCGCCATCCGACATGATCTTGCGGGGGAGGCTAAGGTGCCTGTCTGCCGTAATGCGGGAAGAAGGGAGCACTGTGTCGCCACCATCTTGAGCCATGGTGGCCGGCGGAGCAGTGGCGGAGAGCGCACCGCGCGGAACAGTGTGAAGTGGCGAGAATGTTAGGGTTCGAGGAGCGAGAGGACGAGTGGGCGGTTGGCGAAAGGAAGGAGGCGAAGTCCCTGCCTCCGCCCCCTTTTATCCTCGTCTCATCCGCGCTCACCTCCTCGTTTCACGCCCTCATAATTGCCCCCACGATCCTCGCGCCCGCAGTTGTCTCTTCGTTTTCCGCGCCCACTCATCACGTTGCCCGTTGTATCCGTGTCCCGCCTTTAGTGCGCCTGTCAGTGGCACACTCGAGGTGGAATACGCAACAGCCATGAGTGCGAGCTGAGCGAACCGTCACCACTACCGCCGCGGGAGTAGCGGGCAAGGGAATCGAGGCGTGGTCTGGCCGACCCCCCGGTTATTGCGCCTCAAGCATCCTCATCATTAGCGCGGTCAGTGGCGGTCAAACCGCTGCTATGGTTGGCACGCCAACCCGGCTGCTAGGCAACTTTCCTTTTGATTCCCCGATGGGCCCACAACCCCAGCTTGAGAAGTCGTGAGGCACCATGTCAGACCGATCTCAGGAAGCCAATGTCTGATATGGTGCCGGGGGCTACTGTCGGAGATATGGGCCCGGGGGTATGTGAAGTAAAGGGGAGTTACCTTCCCGTCCAGCCATGTGGCCCGGCAAGTTGGCCCCACTTACGCACCTCGCGAGTCGCGAAAGCGGCCGGGGGTGGGGGGGGGGCCTCGGGGCGTGACGTCGCCTCCTCGGGCTCTCCCGCTGCTTCCCCCCGAGGCCCTTGCCCGGCTGCCACGTGGCAGGGGGAGAGAGTGAGAGGGGGACGCAGGCTGAACAGCCATAAATGTGCGGCGCCCCAACTGTCCCTCACTGTATTTAATGCGGTAAGGGCAGACGTGCGGTGCGCCTAACCGACCCCTGTCAATCGGATGTGACCAGTCTGTGACCGGCCTGTTGCCGGTCACGTCCGGTTGAACGGGCGGCCGTGCCCCCACGTCGCCTCTGTCTCCGGCGGAGTGGGGGTAGGTATGACCCGTCACGTCAGAGCGTCACTCGAAGGAGGGCTGCCACAAGTCTTCACTCATTTATGAGGGAATGACAGGGCTGTCCCCTGTGTCAGGCAGGGACGGCGCTGGGACCCACTCAAGGACCGGTTGCTGCTTAGCTTCCGGGGGAAGGCACGGATTGAGGCCCGGTCAAAGTGGAGCGGGGTCCCCCTCCCATGGAGGGGTAGGTATAGGCGGTGCATGTGGTATCCCCTTGAGCTATAAAAGGAGGACCTTGCCCATCGAGACAAGAGGACGACTCTCAGAAAACCTGAACTCTAGGAGAAGGAAAGCGAGAGCGCTCTCCAGAGTAAAGGATCCTTTGTAAAACTCATCCATAATCCCAAACACAGGAGTAGGGTGTTACGCTCCATAGCGGCCCGAACCTGTATAATCCGATTGTGTGCAAGCTAGCCGGTAGTCTTAGGGGCGAACACGTGTTTTCCAAGAGGCGAGCCTCAGCCCCCGGCCGAACTCACGAAAGGGGGGTCTTGCGACTCCCCGCCATCGAGGATCTTCCCTCGATAAGACTATTCCAAGCAGCAAAATGTTTCCTTTTGTAAGAAATATCATACCCTCTCCAAAGACAGTTTCTTCTAGCAGAGTCAATGGCCAAAATAACTGTTTTTGGCAGTTGCAAAGAGCACATAAAGTATGTGGGTATTGCAGATAAGACAGAATTGATGAGAATTAGCCTTCTCTCATAATGTAAAAAAGTAGCACTGGAAGTTAATCTTCTTTCAATTCTATCCACCAAAGGTGCAAAATCTATCACTTTGGGCCTAGTAGTTCCCATAAGAAGACCTAAGTATGTGAAAGGGAGAGTTCCAACTTTACAGCCTAAAAGGCTAGACAACAGCTCAATCTTATCTTCAGCAACATTAAGAGGATAAACATTAGACTTATGGAAATTAATTTTAAGTCTAGTAGATTGAGCAAAGGTATTCAACAAAGCTTTAACACAAAAGAATTCCTTCTGATCTGCCTTCAGCAAGATAATGGTATCATCTGCATACTGAATAACTGGAAAATCACTTTCATCATCAGGCCTAATAGGTTTAGTTATAACCCCCAATCTGCAAGCCTCATTCAAAATAGCCTGAAGAAGCTCAGCTCCTAAAACAAAAATTAAAGGAGACAATGGATCACCTTGCCTTACTCCCAGTTTACACTTGAATCCATTGCTAGGTACTCCATTGAGTAACACAACTGAACTGGCAGAACTAAAGATCATTTCAACCCAATTTAACAATTTAGCGGGAAAGCCCATATGTCTCATAATATCAAGGATTGCACCATGCTCAATGGAATTAAAGGCTTTTTAAAAATCAATTTTTATGATAACAATCTCTCTTTTAGATTGTTGACACTGATGAATATATTCGAAGGCCCAAGCTAAATAGTCCTGAATTGTCCTACCCTTGATAAAACCATATTGATTCTCATGGACCAATTTAGTTATAACTCCCTGCAACCTATCAGCCAACGCCTTAGTCAGAAGTTTGAGACTTATATTCATCAGAGAAATCGGTCTAAAATCATTGACAACCTCTGGATTATTCTTCTTTGGAACCAAAGTAATGAAGGAAGAATCTATGGACTGAATATCAACACAGCCTTCATAAAAATGTGCCATAAGCCTGTAGAAATTTTCTGCAACTATAGGCCAGCATCTTTTCATAAAGAAGCTATTAAAACCATCTGGTCCAGGGGCCTTACAAACAGGCATCCTTTTAACCAAATCATCAATTTCCTGAGTGAAAAAAAGGATGAACTAGAGAGTCTAGGTTTGTTATCCTCAGAAATAGACTAGGAAGATTGAAAGCCATTTTGGCATCAGTGGTAGTACCCATTTCGTCTTTAAAAGACATGTAAAACTTGCTTTTTCTTTATGAGAAGTGACTATATTACCCATACCATCTGAAATACTAGAAATTGAGTTCATTCTATATCTCTCATTAGCCATGGCATCGAAAAATTTAGTATTCTCCTCCCCCAAAACCATCCATTTATTTGTACATCTCTTTTTCCAGTACTTCCTCCTGTGAGCCAATAACTTAAAGAATGTGCCTTTGAATTATTTCTCTCAAATTCCATTCTGACAAGATCAAAACTCTATATTCTTCAATCAGGTCCATGAAGTGAATCACTCTACAGCTGTTTTCTATCAACTTATTGAGGAGCAAAAGATTTTTACTCCATTTGGAAAGGGCCTTATACGAGATGCATTTTGCAAGATCTTTAAAACCAGGATCAATCGACCAAATAGAAGCCACTCTTTCAAAGAAACCATCAACATCAACCCAATAATTCTCAAAACGGAAAATATTACACTTCGGGATTTTTGTTTTGATCTTGACAACACAAGGGACATGGTCATAAATTACTCTTGGCAAAGGAACGACTGTTGTATTAGGATAAGAAGAGTCCAATTTGGAGAGGTAAAGAATCAATCCAGTTGTTCCAAAAGGGGATATTGTTGCATATTACTCCAAGTAAAGGCTCTTCCTTTAATAGGGAGTTCTAAAACTTTAATAGGGAGTTCTAAAAGACCCAGAGTGTTTATGATATCATTTAAAATAAAAATATCATTCATATCAGCTCCCATTTTATTTCTATTTTCAATTGATCTATAGAAATTAAATTAAAGTCATCAAGGAAAAGCCAGACATCATCCTGATCCATCTGGAAGTTTCTTAACCAAGATACAAAATTATCCCTCTCCTGTCCACTACAAGGACCATAAACACAAGCAAGAAACCAAGTTTCCTTGTTCTGGGTGGAGACAAATTTTACCAAAAGAGCATGATCAGTGCTTGAATGAATATCACCCTTAAAAAACTTACTAATCCAAGCAACAAGAATGCCTCCAAAAGCCCCTCTGGAAGGGACAAAAAGAAAACTATCTAACTTACTAATCCAAGCAACAAGAATGCCTCCAGAAGCCCCTCTGGAAGGGACAAAAAGAAAACTATCAAAATTTTTTGGCAAAACTTTCTTCAGAAACTCCTTATCTATAACCTCTCTTTTCGTTTCCTGTAAACACACAACCTGGCTATTACTGTCAGACACAGGCTGTCTAAGAGCATCCCATTTTTCAACAGCATTTCAACCTCTAATATTCTAGCAGAGCACATTCCAATCACGACAGCTGCTGTTAGCCATAACATACTGCATATAACGTAATAAAAAGTTATAAACGGAGTTTGCCTGATAAAGATTGGGCCACAGAACTTCATTACAAATAAAATAACTGAGTGAATATATCAAGTTCAGACTGCAAGCAAGCAAAAGATAAGGACTTGTCCTACAAAGGTTAAACCAAAACAACTAACATGACCAAACTAGACAAGAATTAAAATTATTCTGCATCTTCAGAAGGTCTTGCGAGTTCCTTCAGCTTTTCTCCTTCAAGCTTTGACTTAGCCACATCCTCAAGATGAAGGCCGCACATCTCTGTTCCCATCTTTTGCAATAAAGAAACAGAACATTCAGCGCATACCAGTGATAGCTTAGAGACCGAGAGCTAAGTTGACAAGGGAAGAAATGGGCTCGCTGTGCTTAACAATTCCAACACCATAGTAGAATATCTTAAACATTTCAAGCCTTTCTTCTGTTCCAGCTACTTCTTTCAGCGCCTTATCCATTTCACACTGAAAGAAAACTTCATTGCAGTGGCTACTGCATTGCTTCATCCAAATGATTAGTTCTACTGCGACTCGCCTTATCCCTGGGAACTCGATGGCTGGTGACTTGTATAAATCTAGGATCTTTCTAAGCTTCTGCATGACCATGTACACTGTAACATTGGCACTCCGGAGAGCTTCATTGAAATCGCTTGCGTGAATGGATGTGCAGATCTGAACACTGAGCCCAACAAAGCTCTCTAGTAGTGCACCCTGCTTGGTCCTCCATTCTTGGAAATTCTGTGTTTATATACACCACCAAGAATATATTTAGAGAGAGAATTAATAACTGATAAAAGATATATGATTTTGGAGAAATGTGTGATTTGGAGGATAACTTTCTTACATTAGCATGTTCTCCAGCATACGGTACAGGATCCTCTAGCTTCTCCACTTCTGACTTTATTGCTTTCAGCAGCTGTAGATGATGACAGCACAAGCATTAGAATTATAGAATTTAACACTGTAAGGACACTATAAAACTTTTAGAAAATAATAACCGGACATTACCGCTGGTAGTGCAGTGTTGATTATTGTCTTCTGAAGATGAGCATGCTCTGCTCTGGAGTTGGCATGTAAAATGCCCGAAAGTTTTGCAACGTTCGTTTTGAACCCAGTAGAGTCAGCAGAGAGCATCTCGACAAGTTTCTGCATGTCTTGAGGCTTCAGTTCTTCTTGGATCTTCCAGACAATGCTTTGATTATCCATTGCAAGCATAACTAGTGCTTCAGCATTAGGTTTTGCTAGCTGTCTTCTATCAGCTGAAATTTCAGAAATCATCTGTGACCTTGGAACAAGGAAAGAGACAAGCTTCCTAATAATTTGTGGAGAGGATGCAATCTCTTCCCTCCCGGTCTCATCCAATGCTAAACAAGCAAGAACTCCAATGGCTTCAACAAGTAGCTTTACTTGGCTTCTAGGGTGTTGTAGTATCTTGCTAATGTTCCTGAGTACATAGACATTGTCAGAGACTTTGCACCTAAGCACTCTCCCAGAATCACCAGCAGCGCTAACTAGCTTGTGCAACACCTGAACTGCCTCCAAAATGATCTCTTCGTCTCTGACTGCAGATGATGAGACTATGCTCAAGCTGCGATCATCACCAGTAACAGCTGTGAGGTTCACAATGCTTGCAATCACCTGGCCATCAGCATCCGCGACCTTGTTGCAGTTGTCCGGATTGTCCATGATCTTGTTGAGGATTTTCACACCGAACCAGGTGAACTCCATGCTCACAGTCACATCGTTGCCAGAGTTGTCAGCAGCAACGATCAACGATGACACGATCGGCAGCATTGCTGGGAAGCTCTCAAGGAGAAGGTCCCGAGAGAGCTCCAAGATGACGCCTGCAGCATGCCCTCTGGTATTCACTTCCTCCCGGGTGTTGTTCGTCAGTCCTAGCATGCTGACCACGCCGCCGACCGTGTCGGCAGAAGCTCGGAGCCTCATGAGCGCCAGCGCTCTGTACTTGGGCACTCTAAGGATGCTGTCAAGAACACGGACCCCGACGAGGCGATCCGCGATGGAGTTGGATCGCACCAGCTCCATGGCGAAGCTAACCAGGTCCTTGTTCATGGCTTCGCGGACGTTACCACCGGAGCATCTCAGGTAGGTGACAAGCATGTAATGGGTCACCATCTGCTTCCCCGAGGGGCCGAGCTGGTACGCCTCCGTGATCCTGAGCACCAGCTGGATGTCGGCGATGAAGAAGATGGCTTGGGCTAGCAAGTCGCAGGCGCCCTGTACGAGCACCAGGCCGTAGAAGAGGTTGAGTGAACCATTGATGCTCTTGTGGTCGCTGCTGCCCTGGTCCGCCGGATCGACGTAGTCTTGCTTGCTCAGGCGCAGCGCGGCGAGGACGACGGAGGCGACGGCGGCGGAGTACTGCACGAGCGCGAAGCCCATCAGCAGGAGCTTGGCGAGGAAGAAGCCGCAGCTGCAGCGCTTGGCGTAGTATGACGCGACCATGGCTCTCAAGCCTTGTGCTGTCACAGACGACGACGACACCTGCCGGTTGATGCTTATGTGTCTTTGCCAGCTTCCATTCTCCATAGCCTCAAATCTTTCGGTCTGTGCCGCCACCACTTCAGGAGCATTGAGGATGAACTGATCCCTTGGATTCACGGCACTGCTGAAAAGCCTGCCATTTGGAAAGTGGGATTGCAAAGTGCAAGTTAGTGAGGATCCGTTTAATTCCCCCGGCCTTCTTGTTTTGTACAAGGCACTATATGCGAGAGTTGAAGAAAGGAAGGGACATGTGTTGAGTTAATCTCGTTGTTTATGTTTTCATCATGTTCAGTCAAGTCCTGTATGGCGGTCTGAGTTCAAATTGGTTAGTGTTTTGTATGGTGAGGTGAGCTGATCAGCCGTTAGTGAAAGCACAAAATAAGCACAAAGTGGAATTTTTTTTGAAATTATACCGTTGAAGTTTTTTTTTCTCAAAAATATATGAGATTCAAACGGTTTTACATGAATAGACCGTCGTCGCAGTTCAGCAGTACGAACTATTAGGAAACCACCGGCCCATAAAGACCCGGCCCGGTTACCCACTAATTGGGCCCATCACTAAATATGGAAAGTACTCATGGCTATGCCTATATATAGAGGGGAGGAGGTGCTATTGTATTGGACAAGTGAATGAATGAAGGAAAAGAGTCCTATCCCTACATCTCTATGTCTCCAATTCTTGTAGACATTACGGGACCCTCTTGGACTACTTCGTGTAGTAGGAGAGTTGCGTAATACGTTATTAGCACGACGTTCTACCTAAGACCAAGGAAGAAGAAGGGTAAGAACTCGCAGATCCGTTTTGCATCTCGCCGATCTAATTGCGAAAACGAATTCCTCTCTTTCTCTTTGTTCTTGTTCCGTTTTTGCCGTTCTCGACGAAATCCACCACAGCCGACTTGGAGTCGCCGGTGTATGCCGATTGGTGGAAACCGCGATTGACAAAACACGGCGTTTGCATGCTGACGAAGCGCCATGGCCGCTAGCCTGCGCATGCAACACCACGGCCGCACCCTGCAAGGGCAGCGTGCCTGCGTGCCATGGAGGCACTGGCCGGAGAGGACTTCAAGGGTGAAGAACAGAACCAAGAAAAGAAGGAATAAAATTGAAAAAAAAAAGAGAAAAGGCCACGCCGGCCGCACCGCTGAGGCTTGCGACGGCGACGGCGGTGCCCGTAGAGGTCGCGACTGCGCCGTCTGTACAAAAACGGCCGCACCCGCGCCGCCCTCGCCGCCGACGCACGGCCGAGCATCACCGGCCCACGACTGCACTGCGCCGCGCCTCGCCATCGAACGGCGGCGCGCGCACCATCCTCGCATGGCCGCATCCTGTGCCAAGCCCGCGCCCTGCAAACGCGTCGCTAGGCCACCACTGCCGACCGGCCTGCGCCTCGCCGAGCCCGGCCGAGCCCGCACCAAGTACCGTCGGTGCCACACCGCTTGCGGCTTGCGCTGAGGACGAGACGCATGGCCTCACCCCGCCGTCGCACGGCTGCACCGCGCCGGCTTCACCCGCGCCGCTCCGGCCGCCGCGAGGTGCCGCATCTTGGCCGGCCGCGCCGCCGCATATGGCAAATGCCCCAATCAAAGGAAGAAATTGAATAGAAAAAGAAAATGTGGGGAACGTGATGAGGCAGTGTCGCCGGCCACCGAGCCCATGCAGGGCCATGCCGCCGCCACACGGCCACCCCTCGCCGACCACCGCGCTGTCCGCCGCGCCTGCGCCGGGCCGCGCTCGGCCGTCGCACGGCCTCGCCGCGCCTCATGGCCGCCGCGCCACGCATGCGCGAGGTCGCCACCGAGCCGCCGCGCTGCACCTGCGCGACGCCGCCGCCGCCCCAGCGCGCCGCGCCCGCGCGAGGCTCGCTAGACAGCCGCCGCGCCGGCCACTGCCCGCTTGCCATGCATGGCAAGGGAGCAATCAAAGGAAGAAGAAAGGAAAAAGAAAAAAAAAACAAGGAAGCAGCAAACAGCTATGGCCGCCTCGCCGCCGCGCATGGCCGCCTCGCCGCCGGCACCGCCTAGAAGCCGCGCTTGGCAGCCTGGACGCTGCGCATGGCCGCCTCGCCGCCGTGCTGCCTTGACGCCTGGCCGCTCCGCCGAGCAGGAAAGATTCCCCTGTGATTTTGCAAAAAGGCCCTTGTTGTTTTTGGAAATTAAGCGCATGATCCTCTGCATTGGAATCTTTGCGTCTTAAACCCTGAACTTTCTAGAAAGCACGCAAATAACCCTCTGCATTTGGGATATTTGTTTCAATGGCATCAAGAATTTGCAAATATCACTGAAATCATATTCTCGCATAAACCCCTTGGGCCTGTTTGGTATAGCTCCAACTCTTAAATATAACTCCAGGAGTTGAGTCTGGAGTGGAGTTGTGGAGCTGCCTAAACCCAACTCCACAACTCTAGTACATTTTGTGAGAGAGCTCCACCCAACTCCACTCCCAGTTTTGGTGGAGCTGAAACTGTTTGGCTGAGCTCCAGCTCCCTATGCCAAACAGGCCCTGAATTTTTGACCTCGACCTCGCATTTCAGGTACCTTTATTGCTGATATATATGATTATGAAATTTAATTATCGCATTTACGATTATTGATTATTTGTGATGCTTTTATTACTTTTAATTAATATCGTTGTGATAAAATGTATAGAATTGCATAGAATATACTGGAATTATTTGCGGGAATCTTGTGAACCATTATATTGCAACAGTTGTGCATTTTTACCTGAATCTAATTTTGCGCATATAGAAAAATGACGTGCATCGCGAATTAGAAAATTTGCCGAATCTTGAATATCTCTGACATATTTATTCAATGCCGAAATTACAATAGAGCAAGACGCTCTATGGTACCATTAATCCAATCACGCTATAGGCATTGACTCGATGAGTTTGATCTAGCATTTCAAACTCTCGCCAGTGCCTCCAAGCTACTCTCATGAATGAGTACGCTAAACGAATGAGCACGTTAGCATTTAGAGGATTATGGTATATACCTTATCTTTCGTAGAGCAAGAACTATAAGCAAGAATGGGTATTTTTCGACTATGATTCACCAAGCAGATGACCCAGAGAGAGTATGGTAATACGATGCATCGCATTTGCATTGAATACCGCTGAAACTCTTAATGTTCTACCCGAACGTGATGAAAGTTGCATGCAAGTATCACTAGTACACATACAAGAAGTATGCCTAACTAGTTGATAATTGAATTGCGTAACGTTCAGGATAGTGTTCACTAGAAAAAATTGTCTTCCAAAACCAACTAGCACAGTTGATAGCGAGTTCAACACGAGTAGCTAGCTTGGTGCACTTACCTCAACGAAAGAGGAGGAAAATGGGGGAGTAGAACACAGGTCAAGGTGAAACAATCTAGAACTATGAACATTAAAGGAAAAGGACAATCCTAATAGCACGCTCATCATGAATTGAGGGGGAGAGCTCCTAGCCTATTTGCATGGCTATGGACGAAGAATCCCCTATGCTATATCGGATCAGCCCTAAAATTGATGTCAGGATAATAAATAATTGCTATAGCTGTCGAGCAAGAAGCTCGCTATAAAGTTAATTGAATCCGAAGTACCGGAATGCCTCGTTGAATCAATATACTTCGTCATCACTTGTTGCAATTGTGAAATAGAATATTGGATTGAATAAATGATCTTTGCCCATGTAGAGCACACATTTTCCCCGCAATAAAGAATTATTTCCAGTATAAAATAGCATATTTAAGGCATTTACTATTTTGTTGCTGTCTTATAGCACATAGTTACAATGCTTTGAATTTTGTCTACCATCCAAACATAAAAGAAAAGAATGAATTGTGGTCCGCATAACCACAAATAACACTTTAAGAGAAGGAGGTATTTCCAGACCCTATAGAACTGGAAATATTATGACCGTTGCTAGTAGCAACAACTGAATTTGTCGGCTTAGAATGCGCCACAGTCATATTACCTGTGGAACAATTGTGCACTTTATAGAAGCATCTATTGTCCGTCAACCCCATTGAACTCTCTAAAAAGTGTGATGATTTGGGCTACACCCTCTTAGCAATGGATTTTCAGCCATTTTCGGTCTTAGAATTATAGGCATAAATATTACAACTCGTATGGTCATAGCACATATATGCATAATTTTCCTAAATCATGAAGATTTGTGTGCCAGTATGCACCGACAGGAGATCAATGCATAAACCGCATATTGTTCTAGCATCCCTAAACTGGATTGCGAAGAATATATGTGGCTTCCATTTGGTACTATATGGATAAACGCGCTTCCGAAGCAGCAAACAGTCTCTTAGACACCGTGTCTTTGCCAAGACTGATCCAGCAAGATCATGTGAACTCCAATAGAACTCACTAAATGATCTTCAGAAGTCCGCGAGGACAATGCTAGCATTGCATTTGATGATTGGTGAATTGGCCGCACGAAGTACCAAATATCCGCATAAGCGGACTAAGTATAAGCTATGAATTGCAATTTTTGCTATATCATTGTTGTAGTACTCACAGTAGAAAAGGACATGTAGTCCTGAAAGCAGTGGACTCTGGAAGTAAATTCAGACCATCGGCATGAACATCCATCCTGCAAGTAGTGCTATTGCATCTGTTTAGTTTATGTGCATATCCCACTATCATAATACGTTGCAAAAGGCTCTCTCTGAAAGTCGGAAACCTTTTACGGAGATAGTTGTGAAGCCTAAATTCCTTGACAAATAAGAATTATTTCCAGTCATTTAGGGGGAAAGAATGAACCCTTAGATAGGAAATGTCAGGAAATGTGATAGTCCGGGACTAATGCATGTTACACCGCACTAGTGAATGCAGTTTGCATAAAGAATTAAAACTGCCAAATCACTTTGTAAATACTTTTGTGATTTCGAAGAGTTTGACTAAGTTGCATGAACGAAATGCACAGGAGGAGGGTGATACCAAAGAAAGTAAAGGTACCCCTCGTCTTGTCTAGAGGCCTCGAACAAAAAGAATTGGACAAGAAACTCCGGCTCCTCATGCCCCTAAAGTAAGCGGAGACGTCTGGTGAAAACAGGGCAAGAGGGACTATCATACTCAAAGTCACGAAAGGTACCCCACCGAATAGAAGGGGAGCCAGTTGAGATCTGGCAAACAGTATGGAACCTCAGAATAGGTGTACCGCACCTTCCCATGAAGGAAGAAAACTAGCTGTTGGAGTGCACATTAACGCTGGTACATACCCACATCAAGAAATATTAAGCAAAGAAGAAGAAGCATATGAAAATGCATCTCCTCGTATATGCATGGATATTCGCATACAGTCTCATGCAACCAATAGAAGTTGGCAATGAGATTGATTATGGGCAATGTCTCCTTTAGACAACAAAACTCAATGGCAGTCAACCAGGAGTTGAATAAATGAATTAGAAGTTGAAAAGAAGAACTCAACCTGAATATTAACAAGCATTGAAGATAGAATCAATGAATGCATTTCAGGAGTTTGGATCGGACACTTGCATAATAGTACATGAAGAAGTACTAGGTCCCGAACCAACATAGAAAGAATAAACCAGAAAAGAATCGAAGAAGCAAACTCGTTCGTGTGAATTTGAGTTTAATTTTGAAATATTTGGCTGAACCCAAATCATGCTCACGCTTGCAGCTAAAAGCATGCGACAGATGGAAGTCTAGTACATCAGTCCAACCGCATTTAGAAATGTTCATGGTGCATAGCTTTGGTTAGTCAATTATCGCCAAAATGGGACGGAATTCCCAAACACAAGTGTGTTATAGCAGCACACAAATACTTGGCTAATTGAACTAAACCGAACTAAACATCGTTGAACTGTTCAGAGCCTCGGCATGGTTTTGAGAGATGGTTACCCGCGACAGCAATTACGACTTGGAAACTATCTCAACCCCCACTCCTTATGAAACTAAAAGCAGCATATGTCGCATATATGCAAATGAGTTACGTGAGAAGCAAACTCACTAAGCGCATGAACCCCAAGCTCTTCTATGCGCATGAATTGCATAGAAGCAGTGAACTAAGTCATGTGGAAGTCTTATAGATCTGTCCACTAATTCATTATTGACATCTTCTCTTGAATAGGTGTGTCCGAGAAATCAGAATAATGAGACTTAGAGGAATGCAAAATTCAGGGGGAGAATTTCGCTAACTCATTCCAGAATCTTGATATAGAAATTCAAGTACCCAGAATCAATCTAGAAAGATTGAACGAAGAATTGGGTGAATTGTACTCTTTTTCCCTTGGATAAGTTTTCCCAGCAGTTTCTTATCAAGGTTTTTAATGAGGCAATTCATGCGACGTTGCAAGCGTATGCTATTTACTCCTCCAAATTTTTCCCACTGGGTTTTTGTGGAGTTTTGATGAGGCATAGGCATCACACACTGAGAGCCAAAGGGGGAGTGTTAGGAAACCGCCGGCCCATGAAGGCCCGGCCCGGTTACCCACTAATTGGGCCCATTACTAAATATGGAAAGTACTCATGGCTATGCCTATATATAGAGGGGAGGAGGTGCTATTGAATTGGACAAGTGAATGAATAAAGGAAAAGAGTCCTACCCCTACATCTCTGTGTCTCCAATTCTTGTAGACATTACGGGACCCTCTTAGACTACTTCGTGTAGCAGGAGGGTTGCGTAATACGAACTTGTGACGAAATTGTAAGACCAACGCGTAATAGGGATGACGCGGCCACCGGCCTCGCAGGGCAGTGACACGGTTGCCAGGTTGCGAGGATCTCGTGGTCGGCAAGCGACATGGCCTCGACCTCGCTGGTTAGCCATTAATCATCCTGATTAGTGATTAATTAATTACTAATGGTGTTAATTAAAAAATAACCATAATTAATTCATTGCTAATGATGCTAATTACTCTATTAATCGTGCGAGTTCTCTAGTTAGAAAATACATTTGTTGTAATGATCATGACAACGCAACTTTTGAAAAATAGAGAGAATCCATTATATGCCACTAACTTTGTTACAAGTTTATGATTTGCCGCTGACTTTATCATGTTATATAATATGTCATCGACTTTTGCTTAACTTCTACGATTTACCATCGCCGTCCGGTTAACTTCCGTTAGCACTGTAAATTTTGTCTAAATGACCAAAATACCCCTAGAACAAAAACTTCCAAAATTTGGATAAAAAAATTCAAAATATCATATTATAAACATAAGATTGTAAACATCCAAAATTTGGCCAAAAACTTAAAATATGATATTTCATAATTTTTATCAAAATTTGCCCTAAATTCCTGAAGCATCTCATAAAAAAAGGGATTTTGTATGAGGACTCTTCAAAGAGTAGAAAGACGCAATAGTGAGTCTTTCCCGTCTACGAATGTAAGAAATAAGCGCAAATGATGCAATGACGAAACATCTACAAAATTGTAGCATTGTAGTTTAGGCCACATTTCGAAGGGGAGAATTGAACGATTAAGAGATCTTGTTGTTACTATTATAGCAGGATGATCTCTGTGTGATACGTATTAATTAAGAAATCATATTGAACTCTACCTTTGTACATGGTTCTTATAGTCCGTACCTTTCTTTCTTTAAACCAGCAAAAGTGCCCGTGCGTTGCAACGGAAAGAAAAAACGAGTAAATTGAATTAAAACATATTAAATTCTAATTTAATGAAATATAAATTTTCTGCAATATTGATTACACTCTTTGAAATTATAGCAAAAGACGGAAAGAAAAAAAAAGATAAAATTGAATTAAAACATATTAAATTCTAATTAAATGGAACACAAATTTTCTGAACTATTTGAGTATTTTTTAAGTAGGTAGGTATAATTCCATTCCATTATCTTAAAAAAAAGGCAGGTATATAATTAAATTAATTTATGAGTAAAGTAAGTGTGAGAAATAAAATGTTATGGCTGGATTTATTTTTTTATTAAATTTTCTATATTAATTACACTCTTTGAAATTTTGTTAGAATTTACATAGCTTAATTGCTAATTTTGATAATTACAAACATCATTTCAGCATTTATTTAAATGGAAATCAAAATAAAAATCATTTTATCTCTATGGGCCATTTTCAGCCCATTTTCTTCTTCAGCCCGCAAGCGACCAAAGTTCAATTATTATCCCCATACTCCTCTCACTTTCAGCCCGTAAGCGACCAAAGTTTAATTGTTATCCCCATACTCCTCTCACTTGCTGAACTGCCGGCCCACGTGTGGCTCAAGTGGTGCGGTCCATCGCTCGATCGATCTGAGCCGTTCATTTTGATAGACGGCTCAGATCTGTTCCAAATTGATGAAAACCCTAACCCTAACCCTCCCCCTCCCCGTCCCCCTAGCCGGTCACCTCCTCCACCCCCGACGCCGCCTCTCCTCCTCCCCCTCACCCCACCGGCACCGCTCCTTCTCTTCCCCTCTCCCGCCTGTCTCACCGGCACGGCGCTGCGACGGCGGGGTGCGGCGGAGACGGCCATTCCTCCCCCTCTCCCTCTCCCTGTCGGCCTCGACGGCCGTCCCTTCCTCCCTCTCGGCGAAGGCGCCCTCCCAACGGCGGCATCTTCGGCAACGACGGCGTCGGCGGCGTCCGCGCTCCCTCGGCGACAACCGTCCCTATGATGGCGTCGACGGCGACGACAGCGTTTGCGGTGTCCGCGGGTGGATCCATCAGCGGTGGCGGCGACCGCAGGCGGATCCAGCGGCGGCGGCTCCCTCCGCCGCCTCTCTTCTCCCTCCAGCGGCAGTGGTGGTGTTGGCGGCCGCCATTTTTTTTTCAGTTTTTTCCATCGCTATTGTTAACCAATTCGGATTGTGAACGGACGAAAACACGGAGGAAAATTGGATGTGACGAAAGGAAAAATACGAATATTTATATTAGTTAAGATTAATTTTTGAATTCACATGTACAAAGTTTGTATGAACAAAAATATCTACTTATAAAGTATGTATGCATAAACTATTTTATGTATAATTTTTTGGGGTTGGGCAAACACGCCATTGAATTTGTCCAAGATTTATATGTAAAATTTTTATGTGCAAAATTTATATGTACAAAATGTCTATTTATCAAGTTTATATGTATAAAGTGTTGTGTATTACTAACTTTCTATACGTATAAATCATGTGTGTATTTTTTTGGACGCGCCTATAAATCGGGCGCCCGATTTTTTTTTGCCAAAAATCGGGCGTTGTTTCACCAAGTAGGTCGAAAATGTTTCACTAAATAGATAAAAAAAATGTCTCAATCTTTTAAAAAGCTGAAACACAACCAAATCACCCCATGAAACATTTGATATAACGTATGAAACAACGGTTTCCAAAAAATCGGACGCTGTTTCACCCTATATAAAAAGAATGTTTCAGTAAATAGCGAAAGAATGTTTTAATTCTTAAAAAAAAGTAAAACACGATCAAATCGCTAGATGAAATAATTTGGTTCAACGTATGTAACAAACGATTTAAAGCCATTGCAACACTTAAACCCCGTGTACATCAACAAACCACGTATTCATCATGATGAAATAATTAAACAATATCAAAAATCCACTACATCATTTGCCCATACATAGTGAAACATCACGAGTACACTAGCTGAAACATTGTTAGTGGAACAAAAAAAAATGAAACGGATCCCCCATAATAGGGCTTTTCCGTTATATCCGGACGGTTGTTGCAATGGGGTGCACGTGGTGGGGACACATGGTGGACGCGGGTGCACGTGTTGGGGGTACGTGGGTGGCGGGCGGTGCGGGCGCCCGATTTTTTTTTTCCCCATCAGACGCCGACGCGTAGGAGTTGCGATTTTGTTTGGCTAGGCCTATGTTGCTTGAGAAAACGCTCCCCAACTCAATCCCCCCGCACCCCCTACCATCCTTGGCCCCGGGCATATGGTAATTTTTTTTTTTACTTCCGATCTCACCCCAACATTAATAAATTATAAGAAACTTATAGTCGTAAAATATTAAACTGTATTTGAATTATATTCGAAATGACAAACCTGGCAGCTTCCATGAAGGAGATGATGGTGACGAACCAGAAATCCTTCTGTTTTATGAGGGTGGAGAATCCACCGAGCAGGACGATGGTGGCCCAAGCGAGTGCCAACGCCCCGAAGCTGCTGATCGCCTTGTCGATGAACACCCAGCGCAGTATCATCCAGTTCAGCTTCGCCTCTGGCAGCCCAAGTACTTCTGCAGCTACATTGGTGGTGGTGCTAGCAGCAGTTGCATGATCCATGGCCTTCCCTAGCTGCTGCTTCAACCACACCCGCCTTAACTAATTCTTGCCTGTGTGTGTGTTTGTTTCTGCCGATGTTTCTCTCCCTGCATGCCTACGTGTGTCCTGATTAAAACCATGCCATCCATCCATGACTTTATAACAAGAATTATTCCACAAGACCGGCAACACTCAAAGACGATCACTTTTACTTTGAGTCTTACTACTAGCTAGTGTTCCCCTAAAACGGATGATACTGTTATCTTGGCAAAATGGGCATGCAACATGTAATTACGTGCAGAGAAGATACTTAAAAATTATAAGGAAGAATGTGGACATGAAAGTCTGAAAATTCATGACCTTGTATTTTAATACAGATGAAGTAGATTTGCAGGTGAGGAATGATAAAGTAAGAGGATGCCCAACAGATATCCTATACTATTCCCAATCCCATAATTTTAGATTTATGGGGCGAAAATACGGAGAATGCTTGTAATCGACCGTCCGAACAAGACAGGAAAATCGGACACCACGCCGATGCTTCCCACGTTGGAGTATCTGCAATCAACTAACTGCTAATTTCAACCATGCATATGCATGTGTCAATTTTCAAAATATTTTTTCTCCTAGACTACTTATCCGATCTAAAATCCGATTGCACCGTTATATTCATTGGAATTAAATCTTTATAGCAAGATATTACATGATTATATTCCGATTAAAGAAAAACATATGTTTTAAACCATTAATACTTTATGTTTCATACGTTATAGCAACATGTTTCAGCATCTGTTTTTATTGTGTTTCATAAAATTCACGGAAATACTTGCCACTACCCTCCTATCTCTCTCCACCTCAAACATGCATGCATGTATGCATTTTTGCGAGCTTTAAAATGATTTTTCTCATAAACTAATTATCCAAACTATGATCTGATCACACCGTTGTATTCGTTGTAATTAAATTTTTACAACAAGATATCAAATGATTATATTTTGATAAAAGAAAAACATATGTTTCAATCCGTTAACACTAGTTGTTTCATATATGGTAGCGACATGTTTCAACGTGTATCTTCATCATGTTTCATAAAATTTTTAAATGTTTCAATTGCTGATTTTTTGTTTCACCATATATAATTTGATGTTTCACTCAATGGTCAACTAGGAACATTTGACCAACCATTTTTTTTAGGACATGAGACGTCAAATGGGAAGATTCCTCATGATTGTGGAGTAAAAAATGAAGTGCAGCAACATGCACATGCACATACGCTCAGAGTTTGGCTGGGCGTCCGATATTTGGTGGGATATCGGACGTCTGAGCCGTAGCGCTCTCCGGAAAATACTGTTCGCAATCCCTAGTGGGTCCAACACTAGAGAGTCCTCATTCCTAATCTACGGATGAGTGCGAGGGATCGTCTGTAGGGACGGGTGATCGGGAGTATTGGAAAATCATATTTCTTTTTTATAGGGCCCATTTTTTAGTTTCAGGAAATCCATTTAAGCATCTATTGGAAAGCTGAATATTCAGACCTCAAATTTTGTCTAGGACTTAAAAACAAAATTTTAAGGATATATTTTTTGGATATCTCTTAGTGATGCTTTAAATCAGTTCAGAGATGAGAAACAGATACAGATACTTTCTTATTAAATTTTGTTTCATTGTGTGATATATTCCACAACTATTTACCACAAAATTGAATGTGGCACGGTGCTTAAAAATCAAATTGCATGGAACCTTTCGGTGTACTAAGATGTAGAATATCTATGGAAATCAATAGTTTTACAAGAAATTTCATAGCAGTTTAAGGGGAAAAAAATAATCCAAGCGTTGAGAAAAATTTCTAATTTTTTATTAGCCCTACAATATTCTTGTTAGTACACATCTAGCTGCCTTAAAATCTTAACATCACGACATCTGAACATTGAACAAGTGTATTTAGCAGCCTAGGTGATTTCCAAAAAATAAAAATAAATTAGAAATTTTTAATCATTTCAAAGGAAGTATTAGAATGTATTTTATAGTGTAAATTTTGGTACTCGATACAAATGAGGTACTATAGGAGGTATAACAAATTAGCCCTAAAAGCTACAGTGCATATTATATCTTAAGAGGAAGCATAAAATTAATTTAGAGACAATCTTACATGACAAAAAAGAACTAAAGGTGTACTGCATGTTTGGCCTTTTGCAAAAGACTGGATTAAGGGCCAAGCCACATTTAATTCAGTTACTGCGAAGATACTTGAAAAGAAAGCAGGTGACCATGAAAAATCTGAAATTCACGCACCACTAAAAAAATCGTTTTCTCAGGCGGCCAAAAATCAGCCCAGTCACCCGCCTGCGAAAATTTTCTCGACGAAAAAAAAAATCGCCGCCACCCCAACTCGCGCCCCTACCCACCTCCGACCGGATCTAGGGTTAGGGTTCTAAGAGGGAGAGGGAAATGAAGGGGAGGTGAGGGGAGCCGCACGGCTGCTGCAGGGGCGCCGCCGCCGTCGGGGGTGGGTGCCGCCGCTTCCACCGCCCTCCCCCTCCCTCCGACTGGATCTGGGAGGGAGGGGAACCGCTGCCACCACCACCGCCCTCCCCCTCCCCCTTCGGCCGGATCTGGGAGCGAGGGGAGGGGAGCCGCGCTTGGGGTGGATGCCGCCACCCCCGCGTGTCGCCATCGTCGGATCTCGCCACCCCCGCTACCGAACTGCCCACGACCGCGGAGCGCCGCCGCCTCCCTTCCCTAGCACGACCGCTGAGGTGGATAGGAGAGCTAAAGAAGAGGGGAGGAGACTTAGAAAAAATCTGATCTCTCCCGCGTCTATTTATATGCCACGCCAATTTTTGCAGGCAGACAACGATCTCGCCCCACGGTTGTCATTTTCTCAAGCGGCCATTTAGCTTCAAGATGCCTATCCGTCTAGAAAAAAAATACCATCGTCTGAAAAAAATGATTTTTCTAGTAATGATGTGATGACTGCTTTCGTGCAGGGGAGTGTACAACTCCACGATCGTGAAATAGCCAATTAGCCATGAACAGAACGGAGAAATGATAGAACATTTTGCTATCCGATACGCGTGTGCTCTGAAGTAACGAATATACGTAGCTGTAAAATGATTAAATTGCATTATGGATATAAAAGACCGAAATATTCGCATTTACTCACATGTGCACAGTCCACCCGGAGGACATGATTCAGAAATAATGCAGGGGGTTATTTGACATGTAACATTATCATTATTTACTGATATTGTAGTTACATCAGATAAAAGGAAAACGATACAGGTATCAACACAAAACCAAAAAAAAAATATCATCACTTTATCAAGTCCCAACGTAATTAATTTTCACTTGATCTACTTCCGATATATTTATTCTCTATTTTTATAAACCCGGATGCAATAATTACTTGAAAATAAATTTATTTTATGACAATCAGGAGAAAACAAATGAACTCCCAAAAGATTAAGGGAAGTATCTTTGAAAATTCACGGAGATCGAAGTTTCATGCGACTGATGTGGTAGTCTTGCCAATGTGATCAACAATGTGATAAAAATTTCACAAGCGACACCTCAATTGATAAAAAACGTACCATACGTATAAGTTGTTGCACCCTTATGCTCAATTTCTAGTTACTATACTATGCAACTAAGTTGTATCCATATGCTTAGATATAAGTTGATAAAATTGAACACGGCATATTGTCAAGTTGGTATACCCACGGGGTAATTTATTCTCATTAAAAATTTAGCAATGTAAAATGTCATATAATTGAACATTTTAATGTTCTCCTTTGTTTGGACTGGAAAAAGTCAATTTCCTCCCTCTTACATTGCTCGCCTGTAAAATAGATAATTAGGGCCTCAGCTCCCAATGCAATGGAATAAATATAGGGCCTATGTGGTAGGCAAAAGTTGAACCGATCAATAGTGAACTGAGGCTCCTTTTTGACACGGGATCTCAAGACCTGATGTAGATAAAAACACTGTAAATGAGATGAACAGATTGTTTTTATCTGATTTGACAAGATGGATTTAGTACTAGCTTGTTAGTAGGGAGATGAGAAATAAACTCTTACTACTTGTTAGTATTTTTTTCCTCTTGTTACATAGACATAATTTTTATGAAATGGATAATCCTGTAGAGATTTTGGAGAAAACTTAGCAAGAGATCAAAGCTCTTAGAAAATTTCCTTTGAGTCTATCTCTGTTATCCGATTTTTGTGTTTTTCCTACGGTCTAATCAAACGATCATTTCTATGTTTTTCCTGTGTTTTGCAATCATCTATTTTACACTTCCATTCCTGTTAGAATCTAGTCTTTTCCTATTCCTATGTTTTTTTTTTCATTCTTACTATTCAAGGGCCCTAAGTATTTATAGTTGGTGAGAAACTGCAACAGTAGCTGATGATTTCATAATTTTGTTTGTCTGATTAGATTGAGCCCACCTGTCGGGATTGTGCTAATGTTGTTTAGGCAGCAAGTACCTCCTACTGTAGTACTCCATCTGTCCCATAATTTAAGAGATTTTGAAGGGATTTGATCCTTTACATCCCTCCAAAATACCTTGGGTGTGTTTAATAATGGGAAATGGGGGTGAGATTGGGATAGAGAAATAAATAAAGGGTTGGGATTAAATGGAAGAGGAAAAATGAATGGGTAGGATTTAAAGATGTCTTTTGGTGCGTGGGAATTCATTTCCCTATCCCATTAGCTAAAAACCGCCCTTATATTTTGGGACGGAGGGAGTATAATACTACACCTACAGGAGATTTTATATATTGAGTGGATTATGTTAGAACATGCCCAATTGATAAAAAAAAGTTATCTCTAAAATTTTGTTTTTGGAATTTCTAATTTAATTTTAAGGTGTAAATAATTTTTATCTCCAACAGATATCTTAAATTAACTCCCAATAATAAAAAGTGGATACACCCCTAACTATCGTACGGTAACAAAAATCGCTCCACCCATTCCATCCCCACGTGTGATCTCTCTCAACATGTCTCCCTATTCTTTTGGCGTGTGGAAATTGGGAGCGAGAGTGTCTCCCGATTTGCACAGAGCAAAAAAGAAGAAAGAAGGAGATGGGGATTCCAATTTTCAGATACATCTCTAAACATAGTGTTGGAGCAAGTTTTTGACAAAAGAAACCTCAATTTGAATTGGGTTTCATTTGTTGATCATGCTCTTACGAGAATATAGCTAAGTAGGTGGTGACCACTACTAGAAAATCGATTTTTCATGGCGTTTGGAAAATATTTTTCATGGCGGCCATGTGGAAAAACCGCCAGCGCAGAAAATCATGGGGGTGGGGGTCAAGGGCCGCCAGCGGAAACACATCTTCGCTAGCAGTCTACTTAAGAAGGCCGCCAGCGAAGATTGGATATCTTCTCTGGCGGCTCTTTTAAGCTCACGCCAGTGAAGGTATTGTATCTTCGCTGGCGGTAAGGGGATGCGGCCCGCCAGCGAAGATGTAGGTGTCTTCGCTAGCGGCCCTCTTAACTTAATGCCAGCGAAGATACCATATCTTCGCTGGCGGTGTGGTGACGTGGACCGCCAGCGAAGATACCTACATCTTCGCTGGCGGCGTCCTAAACCCTTCGCCACCTCAAATCATTTTCAATGGCAGTTCAAACGAACCGACATATGACGACCGCCAGGGAAAATGCGCTGAACTATATGAACCAGCTACAGTAACCTCGAGCACCATTAGAAGCACGATTTTCTCTCTCTTAAGAACACATACATAGGGGGGAAGGTTTTGATCTCGAATCTTTTGAAAGATTTATTGTACCAGAGGTTAGTTATACTTTGTCCTACTCTTTTTGTCAACTTTTTTTTCATTTTTATTGGTTGTATGTTGAGATTTTTCATCGCAAAAAATACTTGACATGGAGGAAGAAAAACATTTTTTATTTGTTATTTGGAGCTCAAAATGGCAAACTTTGCAAGAAATATTGTGCATGATCGATGTTCCATATATATATCTAGTTTTCGATAGGCTTATTTTTAGCAGATTTATATATTAGTTAACTGCAAAAGAATGAGCTAGCTAGGAAGAGAAGAAGAGAAAGAAGGGTAGTTTGGTAATTCGTCCGAGGGATGTATGTATGCAGATTTTTGGCTAGCTTTAATTATTTTGTTCAAAATATTTAAACTAACTAAAGTTGTATTATTTTTCCGCAATTAATTAATTAATGCATAGATGGCGGACAGGGCATGGATGAATAAAGAGAGATATCGTGCGTCGTACATTGAAGGAGTTGACATATTCATGAAAGCAGCTAAGAAGAATGCTGCATCTAAGAAGACCAAAGATATTAGATGTCCATGCGTGCACTGCAAAAAATCAGAAAAGTTGGAACGATCCATCTGTAATCGAGCAACACTTGGTGACGCATGGATTTGTTGAACGCTATACAAACTGTTCACATCATGGAGAGATCCCAAGCAAGCAAGTTACGAACCAGGCTACAGTACGCGACGAAGTGTTGAGCTGGGACGAGGATGTCATTGTAGTAGCTGAAGAAGAAGAAGAAGTGCATGCAGTAGAACCCGTTGATGATGATGATGTTGTTGTTGGTGGCAATGGTCAGCACAATACAGTTGATGATGCCGATGATGGTAATGTCAGCGTAGATGATTGTAATTTTGCAGATTTGGAAGAGATGTTGCGTCATGCTGAACCTGAGGTTGTTGCTGGGTCTGCTCGTGGGTTGGATAACTTTGATGCATTGAAAAAGGCAGCGAATGATCTTTTGTACGATGAGGCAAAGGGCTGTGAGAAGGATTTCACATTGTTGCGGACGGTGCTTGAGCTTATGAGATTGAAGGCCAGAAATGGTTGGTCCGACAGTAGTTTTAACGACTTGTTGGTTTTGTTGAAGAAACTTTTTCTGCAACCCAACTCCCTGCCAACAAGCACATATGAAGCGAAGAAGCTTATATGCCCTTTGTCACTGGGTGTGCGAAAGATACACACGTGTGTTAACCACTGTATCCTATTCCGTAAAGAGTACGAGGATTTGGACAGATGCCCAACATGCAAGAGTAGTCGATACAAAATAAGCCGTAGCCAGTCCGAGGGTCTGGATATTGCCCTTGACGATGTAGAAGAGTTTGATCCATGCAAAGACAGTAACAAAAAGAAGATTCCCCAGCTTGTCATGCGGTACCTTCCGGTGAAAGATCGTTTGAAGCGTTTGTTCTTAAACCCGAGGGATGCCGAATTGATGCGCTGGCATCACAAAAAGCGAAAAAAGGATGGGATGATTCGACATCCTGCAGATGCAAGATAGTGGAAGGAATTTGACAGAAAGTATCATAAGTTTGCAGAGGACCCAAGAAACATAAGGTTTGCATTGAGCACCGATGGAATGAATCCATTCGGTGACTTGAGCAGCTCACACAGCACATGGCCAGTACTCCTAACCATGTACAACCTCCCAACGTGGCTGTGTCAGAAAAGGAAGTATATCTTGTTGACCATCCTTGTACAGGGACCACGACAACCTGGCAATGACATGGATGTGTTTCTGGAGCCTTTGCATGAGGATATGCGCGATTTGTGGGAACACGGGATCCGAGTTTGGGACGAATTCCTGTGGGAGTACTTCACGCTACATGTAATTATCATTGTCACCGTCAACGACTTGCCCACACTGTTTTCCCTATTGGGACAAATCAAGGGAAAGACGGGTTGCATTATTTGTGTGGATGGTACCGTGTACAGGTATCTTAAGGGATCGAAGAAGCTAGTGTACATGCGGCACTAGCATTTCTTGAGAAAGAATCACTCGTACCACTCCCAAGCAGAATATTTCGATGGTACTATTGAGGAAGGTGATGCACCAGAACCATGGAAGGGTGATAAAGTGTTCAGAATGACCAAAAACCTGAAGGTTGTTTTTGGGAAGGTAAAAAAGAAGGAAACAAATAAGCGGAAGAGAAATAATGCCGAAGTGCCAGCAAGCCCTAGCGTGCCATTCAAGAAGCACTCCATTTTCTTTAAGTACCTTTCGTACTGGAAAGATTTAGACATACGCCATTCTATCGATGTCATGCACCTAGAGAAAAATGTCTTCGATAGCACCATTGGGACTATACTGGACATACCAACTAAGACCAAGGATAGGCTGAAATCACGTAAGGACCTCGTGGATATGCAAATAAGGAAAGAGTACCTTCCGCCTGCTTGCTACACCTTGACAAGAGAGGAGAAAATTGCATTGTGCAAATCCCTACATGGGGTGAGAGTGCCTACTGCCTTCTCCTCAAACATTAAGCGACTAGTGTCGATGAAGGATCTGTCGCTTTCAGGCTACAATTCTCATGACTGTCATGTAATGCTCACAGTATTCCTCGCCATTGCAACTAGAGCAGTCGAACCAGTTCACGTAAAGCTAGTCATCACTAAGCTGTGTTATTTCTTCAATTCCATATCTCAGAAAGTAATTGATCCTGAAGAGTTATGTCCTCTCCAGGATTTCACTATACAGACAGTGTGCGAGCTTGAGATGTGTTTCCCTCCATCATTTTTGGATATGATGCAACACCTCATAGTTCATATCGTGTCTCAGATAATTGCACTTGGGCCCCTGTACCTGCATCAGATGTGGCCTTTCGAACGATACATGTCCATTCTAAAAGGCTACGTACGGAACCGCGCCCACCCAGAGGGATCCATGATAGAGGGATACACAACCGAGGAGGTCATTGAGTGTTGCATTGATTACCAAAAAGATGGGAAAGCAATTGGTTTACTGGTACCTCGACATGAAGGTAGATTATCTGGGAAAGGAACAAAAGGGAAGAAAATAATCCACGACAATGACTACAAAAAAGTGAAAGATGCTCATTTCACTATGCTGCAGCAACTCGCAATAGTGGAGCCGTACATAGAGCAACACCTGCATGAATTACAAGCAACAAATGTGGGGCGATCTAATGCATGGATCATGAAGAAACACAAGCATCACTTTACTGAATGGTTCAAGAACCTCGATCTACCAGATGGCTATACCATGGAAAAAAGAACAATCAAAATGCTGGCTGACGGACCATCAAGTGTGTATACCTCGTGGCAAGCATATGATCTAAATGGATACACGTTTTACACAAAAGCGAAAGACAAAAGGAGTGCATACCAAAACAGTGGCGTTTGAGTAGAAGCAATCGACACAACTGGGCAAAAGAGCACATACTATGGATTCATAGAAGAAATCTGCGAACTAGACTACGGGCCAAATATGCAGATTCCACTGTTTCGGTGCCAATGGGTGAAACACCCAGCCGGCGTGTCTGTGGACAACTTTGGGCTGACAATAGTTGACTTTGATAACGTAGGCCACAAGGATGACCCATGGGTGCTTGCCGATCGGGTCGCTCAAGTTTCTATGTGACAGACCCATCTCATTTGAAGAAAGACATAGTTATTTCGGGAAAACAAAGGATTTTGGGAGTTGATGATGTCGAAGATGTCGAGGCATACAATCAATATGAGAACATGACACTATTCACAGATTTTCGAAACAACATATTACGCGTCGAAGAATCAATTGGTGAATCGCCGAAGCCATACATGAGAAATGAAGGTGTAGGGAAAAGTGTTATATGCTAATTCATTATATATGTATATCATGTTGGACGTATCGATGAATTTTAATGTATTATAATGCATGACAATGATGGATGGATGAATTTGTATATATTTTATTAGCTGTTTTGTTTGACTGATGCACTAAAACTGCATATATATAATCGTGATCTTTTTTCCATATAAATTCACATTGCTGCAAGTGTGATTTAAATTCTGAAATCCAGTGATGTATGGCTATATATATGGTTTTGCAATGAAATGATGTATGGCTATATATATGGTTTAGGGTTTGAAATTTAGTTCAAATGGATGAATTGATAGATTAGCCACAGATTTAATGTAGTTCCGAGGTTATCAAACCATTACAGAATACAAAATGCATGGGGAATTTTGGTGGATTGGTTAGTGTAGTCCATGGACGGAACCGACCTAGACACCAAAATTCTCCATGCATTTTGTATTCTATCATTCTTTGATAATTAAGGAACTTAATTAGGTTTAGGGTTTGAAATTTAGTTCAAATGGAAGAATTGATAGATTGGCCGCAGATTTAATGTAGTTCCGAGGTTATCAAACCATCACAGAATACAAAATGCATGGGAAATTTTGGTGGATTGGTCAGTGTAGTCCATGGATGGAACCGACCTAGACACCAAAATTCTCCATGCATTTTGTATTCTATCATTCTTTGATAATTAAGGAACTTAATTAGGTTTAGGGTTTGAAATTTAGTTCAAATGGAAGAATTGATAGATTGGCCGCAGATTTAATGTAGTTTCTAGGTTATCAAACCATCACAGAATACAAAATGCATGGGGAATTATGGTGGATTGGTCAGTGTAATCCATGGACGGAACCGACCTAGACACCATAATTCTCCATGCATTTTGTATTATGTCATTCTTTGATAATTAAGGAACTTAATTAGGTAGTTTGAAATTGTCAGCGTTGGTGGATTGTAATATTGATGTCGTTACCAATCTCATTGATTGGTAACAATATTTATAGTTGTAGTACAAAATTAGTATCTAAATTTTGCCTTCTTTTCGGATTTACAATAAGAAAATGATTACATTTCGCAACTAACATAAATTCACCTTCAAGCGATATCAATGGACAAACCCACCCAAGAGCAACCCACGGGTGACAAGGGCAAGGAAACTCAGCTAGTCATGGAGGAAGATATTTGCACGCAAGTAGTCGCGGAGGAATCTTCGTCGTCTAGCTCAAGTGAATCAAGCAGTGGATCGTATCACTCGCCGAGTGACCCCCATCCTTCTCCTACAAAGAAGAGAAAGGGCGGTAGCGACAATGAAGTTGACTCCGACTACGTTCCCCCCGAACCGGTGGTACGTAGCATATAATATTTGTCTAGTTCCAATCATATTAACTGCGAACTATGGATTTTAATTAAAGTCACGTGACTTGCAAACAATAGTTGAATGCTCCACGTCGCTCCAAAAGGAAAGCCCAAGCCGCAACTGAACCTGAAGCTGAAGCTACAACTGTCGTGCGCACAACAGCTTCAAGCAAACCTAAGAAAAGGAGGGGCGAGCGAGGGAAGAATATGTTGTTGAAGGAAGTAAGCGTGCTGACGCGGATGAGTGAGACAGGGGAACCCTTGTCACCGGAAGACTCATGTTCGAAGTATAGCAACCAATGTGGGGCGGTGGTCTGGGATATCATGGAGATCACATGGAAGGATTGAAAGAAAGTTCCAGAGAGTAGAAAGAACAGCTGTTGGACGTTGCTGCAAAGCAAGTTTGAATATCCAGAGGGGACAGACGACGATAAAGCCAAGGATTATGCGTTGAAGACAATGGGGAAGCTGTGGTGAAACTAGAAAACGGACCTGAATAAGAAATATGTCCAGAAGGGACTCACGCCGTTTAAGGACTACGGAAGGATAACACAGGCCTAGTGGGATGAGTTTGTTGCCCTTAAGACATCGGCGGAAGAAAAGGAGAAGAGCCAGAAGATGGCTGAGCTAGCAAGAAGGAATGAATATCCACATCATTTGGGATCGACCGGTTACCAGTAAGCAGTGAAGAAATGGGCAAAACAAGATGAAGAGATGGAGAAGGCTGGGAAACCGGTTCCTATGAAAAATCACAACCCACGAAGCAGGAACTGGGTGCGTGCAAGAACACCGGCCTTCACCCCTGAGGGGGATGTAATATTCAAGGATCAAAAGCTCCGAGAGGTAGCTGTCAAGATGAAGAACATCATCACGCAGCAATAGGCTGGGACGTTCGTGCCAGATAGAGATCGGGACGAGCTAACCTATGCCTTGGGCAAACCGGAGCACTCTGGCCGTGTACGGGGAGTTTCCTCAAAGACTAGCTGGAAGGATGGATTCAAACAGGATGCTCATACCTACAAGAAGCGTGATCGCTACAAGGAAGAGATTGACTCTCAGGCTAGGGCAGCAGCTTGTGACGAATGCAATATATACTGGAGTTAGAAAATGATGCACGGTGCTGCTGTTTTAGAGCCTGAGCTGAGTTATCCTTTCGATGATGTAACGGAGGATACTTCATGCAAGCTCTTGATTCCGGTTGGCAGGGCGGGAAAGAAAGTACTCGTTGCAACTGGGAGGTTCATACCAGGCCGCAGGTTTCATTGCCAAGACATTCCGGATGACTACGTCAAGGTAAAGGTCCGGACGGTCATTGAGGCTTACTGGATGCACGAGCTCGACTTTCCAACTACTGAGCAGATTGTGTACCTTGGAGATGCCGTCGACCAATTCATACTATGGCACAAGAATGATATTGAACTAGGGTCAACGGATGGAATTGATCGTCCACCAAGGATACCGGTGTCACCGTCGCGTCCACCAGTCGTAGCCAGTCCGAGGGATAGTCCTATTGCTTCACCCCCTAGACCAGAGCCACCAGTTGCATCACTTCCAGGACCAGAGCCACCAGTTGCATCACCTCCTAGACCAGAGCCTCCCGTTGCATCAACTCGGACTAAAAAGGATGCAAAAGAACAATCGGTGCTTGCAAAGAAACAATCACAGCTAGCAATACGGGAAATGTCTCCCGCACAACCATCAGAGCCTGTACAAGCAGAGCCTACAAAGCTAGCGGCGGGTGAAATAGTAGCGGTGCCTGAGCAACCAATGCCCGACCAACCAGAGCAATCGCAACCAGAGCCATCGCAACCAGAGGAACCTAAGGGTGCCGATGTGCCAGTGATGGTAAGGACGCACAAGCACAAAGCAAAAATTGCGTCCAAGAAACATTATATGGTAACGGCATTCCGAGGAAGGGACAAAGATATCGTAAATACCGAATTTGATATCAGAAAATTAAAAGGGTTCAAGCAGACCTTTGATGACTATCTCAACTATATCAATTCCTCAGACGTGCCACACCAGTTTGAGAATGGCAAACCATTCATTTACGACTGGCAACTAAGAGAAGGACCGTGGCAACTAAGAAGGTGGCACGATTGGTACATTAGGGCAAGCACCATGAAAGGCATCGATTCATTCACAGTTTCCGTGGGGGAGAACATCTTCTGGAGCGGTCCTTGTCTACTCCAAGTCCATTTCTCCGATATGCATTCCCTCTATCGTAGGAAGAGGCTGGACGCCAATTTGATTGCCATCTGGTGTCTGTAAGTGCTACACTTGAACGTGTTAATAGATCACTACACCTATATGCGTAGCTCATTTGATATCCATTGTTGGCAGGATGAATTACGTGGAAGCCGAAGCGATGAAAAAGCCTGTCGCCTACCTAAACCCGTGCAGGATAAGTAAGCCGAACCACACATACACGCTAAACGAGAAGAAGCTACCGGAACACATCAAGGCGATGACTCCCGAAGAGAGGAAAGCTTATGTAGCACAAAGGCATCATGAAAAGGTGCTCGATGTCGCTACGTACGTAGCTATTGCGCTTGAATCTACGCAGGACAAGTAGTGTGTTTATGCCCCATATGCCTTTGAGTAAGTTGTAATATATATGCACTAAGACTATATACATATAATCATGGCTCGATTAACAATTTCGTTTGCAGTGACCATTGGATAGTCTTTGTTCTCTATCCAAAGTACAATGAAGTCATCGTCTTGGATTCCCTTGACAAAGATAGCAACACCTATCAGGAATTTCTAAGAATTCTCGATCTGTAAGTAAGATATTAGCATGACGTGTTTTAACCTCTGACGAATGTAAATTAATTATATCTGCAAACAGTGCATTTAAAAGGTATTACCAGCGAGGCGGACAACGCAAAAACTCAAGAGAACGCATATTCGTCTGCAATAAGTGGCCGATAAGTACATATGGATGCCAAACAGTACTACTTAATTTTCATAAATGCTTGTGTGTTTCCATTTAATAACCTAATATACCTTATAATTATTTTGATGTTGAAAGTGTCACAAGCAACCGGTGGGAACAGTATTATGCGGATATTAATGTTGTGAGTTCCTAAGGGTTAATGTGAAATATTGTGCGAATTACGACGAGGTAAGTAATTACTTGTTAAATTAGTCGCTAACTTGTATTATAATACACACTTGTTAAATTAGTCGCTAACTTGTATTATTGTGAATAATTAATTTCCTTAATTCTGTCATGATCTGATGCAGCTTCCAAAATTCCCCAAGTCTGAAAAATAGCTCGATGATACTTCCATTCAGAACATTCAGGCGGACATGTGCTACTTCATCCACCGTGAGTGTGCACATCACCTTGGGTGATTTTTCGACAACGAAGGAGTCTTAGCCCTACCGGAGAACGAATCCCTGTCTAACTGGACCAGGCGTATAATATAGCTAAGGTTTTGTAATTCATTCAAAATACTTGTAAATGTTATGTCGTCGGTCGAATTTAATTTGTCAATGTACATATATATATATATATAGGTGCTTCCGAATTATTATATGTATATTATTCTGCTTCATACTCAATGCGTGGCTCTAACATACGTGAAAGAGAACATACTCTATCGATAGCTCGATTAGTTATATCAACCACGTGTGATTCTGAAACACGCGCACGAATAAAAGAAAATATATATATATATATATATATAATAATGTTTTAAATTTTTTTAAAAAAAATTTGCATCTTCACTGGCGGGCCACGTGTCAGAACTAGGACGGTCCATATCTTCGCTGTCTGGCCACGTGTCCATCCACAGAAGCCTTAGTTTATTTTTCCTAGCGTGCCACGTGGCCTAAAATACTGTGAGCCACCAGCAAAGAATTATCTTCGCTGGCGGCCGACCTAAAGCTACCGCCAGCGGAGATACTTCTTTGCTGGTGGCTGCGTTATGTCCGCCGCCAGAAAAGACATGTCTTCATTGGCGGCCGTCCTAAGGCTACCGCCAGCGAAGAGTTTTCTTTGCTGGCGGGCGTTCCTTTCTCGCCCGCCAACGAACATGCGTTTTGGCTGGCGGTAAATAACCGCTAGCGAAGATCGACATTTTCACTGGCCTTTGCTTTGTGGTGGCTGCGATTTTCGTCAGCGGAAACCCAAAATGGCCGCCACGAAAGATGGTTTTCGTAGTAGTGGACCGTATTTTCTTTTGAAAATTGTGATGTATATGACTCAGCTGTCCGACTTACGTATGACTGAATTTAATCAACGGCTGCATTCCATAGGAACAAGCTCACCTTGATTGATTTATGGTTGCATGTCTCTGGTTATTTATAAAAGTTGTACAACTGGATTAGCATTACTTTTTTTTTTGTCTCACCTACCTCAAGGTGTGTTTAGTTCTTTGGGTGTAAAATTTTTGAAGTATACGGACGCACATTTGAAGTATTAAACGTAGACTAATAACAAAATAAATTACATATTCCGCCTGTAAACTGCGAGACGAATTTATTAAGCCTAATTAATCCGTCATTAGCAAATGTTTATTGTAGCATCACATTATCAAATCATGGCGTAATTTGGCTCAAAAGATCGATTCGTCTCACAATTTACATGCAAACTGTGCAATTGTTTTTTCCCACATTTATTATCCTATGCATGTGTCCAAACATTTAATGTGATGTTTTTGGCAACAAAAATTTTGATCTAAACTAGGCCTCAGTCAGTTTCTCTGTCCGTTTGATTTCTTCTCATGCACGCTGTATCCATCTGATCTTTGCCGATAGCTTTTAACCTGTTAATGGCACCTTCCTCAGGAAATCAATGACAGTGCAATCAAATGTCTAGCACTTGCATGCTTTTGCTTTTTTTTTTCAATGTAATATTTTAATTTAGAACGTAATTTTTTTGGGACTTACAATGTAATGTAAATAGATTGAACTTACTGTGTAAATACACTAAATTTATAAATTTAATTTTTAAAAATTACAATATAAATACCTATTAATTTTTTATGAAAAATATATTGCCATAAATATAAATACTCCCGTGCGTATGTCGTATATGTTATTTTGGGACACAACGCAGCCCATTCCCTCTCGCGATTTTCTCCCAGCCACTCGGGCTAGCAAGACCTCGCCGCGACGTCGCCGCAAACCACCACCTCGCTGCGTCCCCCTGTTAATCCACGGCGGCGGTGTTCAGCCGGCCGCGGAATCCTCGGCGTCCGGCCAGTGTCCCCGTTGCTTCCATCTTCTGGTTTTTCTCTTCTTTCTCGCCAGCTGCAGCTAGCTAGTCATCCTTGTGCACTCAACCTGTTTGTGGATTTTCCTCCTCGAAGAACAAATGCAGCTGCTTGCCCTGCCGGGATGTATTTTACTCTGCCCGCGCATCGCCGTTCACTGCATCCAGATGCGGATGGAAGCCTGTGTGGTTTGTCTGTGCTGAGGAGGAGGCAACGAGGAGCCAGAAGGCTTAGGAATAGCAAGGTATGGGATCAGCACTCTAAAATATAAATTCATAGTTGGTTTGCAAGAGAAGAAGTTGTTTTGTTCGGTTATTCAATATGCATCAACATGATTCTTTTTTTCAACTCAGATTAGGAACATGGAGATGCAGATGCTTTTATGGGAGTATATATCATTTGGGTGAAACCCCCCTTGAATTATCAGATGAACATATCCTAATGCTCTTTCCATTATTTTCCCCATGCATATTGGTCGGTGCAATATGTTCCTTGTTTGGCTGTTTGCGTGGATGACTACATGGAACCTGTAGCGGCCTAGGGATAGTAAGGATTTATTGAGCAGAAATGTTCCAAATTTTGGTTGTCTTTAGGAGCCATGTTTGATTTCATGTCCAAAATTGACACTATATGCATGTTTCACATAGCCTTGCAACTTGTTACTCCAGACCGTATTAACACTTACATGGTAAATGCAATGCTTCTAAGCATTGGGTTGGTCTAGTTATATATCCTTCACAAAAACATCGAAGTCATGTGGCACGGTTAAGTAACAACACATACAAGTTCTATTATAAGTTGGCTATATAACCTAAATTAAATCAATAATTTACCCTCCACCCATTTTAAAATCTAGTCCCTATATAATCTTCAGTCAAGCTTTTTGTTTATGCTAAGACAGATTTTCCTTTACCTAATATAACCCACTTTACTTTTAAGATCCATAAACTTTTCTGCAACAGGTGTATCCAGATAAACTTCCTTGATAAGTGCATTACCGTACGATTGTGTCATAGCGCATTTCCTAAGACACTTATCATTTGTCGGAAGCAATGGGAAACCAATTTATATTTGTATTGTAAATTATACTCCTATTATTGTTATTACATAGCTGGTCACACTCTCTGTATTTTCCCTGAAGGATGGAAAGATTTTAGTGCTTTGATACAGAGTTTTCTTTATTACATAATACCAGAGACATCTGGTCACCGGGCGAGCAAAACAACTGATTGAAGATATCCTCTAATATCATAACTCTATTCAATATGTTAACATTTTTCCAAGTTTCACATATTCTCAAGGATAAAACTGCATAATTTCTCAACACTGGAATTATGATAGGAAGCGAAGGAATTCTACAAAGAGGATTCCATTACCTCTCTGATCCTGTTCAGCTTAGCAGCAGCATGTTTCATGTCCATTCTTTCTGATGGGTTTTCCTTTGAACATGAGACACCGACTTCTATTACAGAAGATAAGCAAGTTAGTATCTCTGCATCGGTGTCATACTGTTCCACGTGCAACAGTGCTGGGTCAATGATTTCTGATATTTTTTCAGGCAAGGTCATCTCAGCATGTAAGTGCAGGGTCAAGCCTTCTCTGAACATATTATCAGTTGGGGCCTTCCCTGTGAACATCTCAAGCAGAGTAATCCCAAAGCTGTAGGCATCACCAACAACAGATGCTTGCCCACCTGCTCCATATTCTGCAAGAATAGAAACATGAGGACAAGTCGTTATTATTTTCAGAGAGATGATAAAATAATGGTCCAGAATACAAGACAAATTAGTTGATCAAGAAATGTGATTACTGAAATAGTGGTGCTACCTGGAGCAACATATCCTATGGTTCCTCTTATCCCAACAGTGCTGCTGTCCCCAGCACTCAAACCAGATTTTTCTATGGATTCGCCAACCAGCTTTGCAAGTCCAAAGTCAGCAACATAAGCAGTCCAGTCAGCACTAAGGAGGATGTTGCTAGGCTTCAAATCACAATGAATCACTGTCGGGCAACTGTTGTTGTGAAGATGGTCTATTGCATCGGCAACATCAACAGCGATGTTTAACAGTTGGGCAATGCTCAACTTGTGTGTCTGCTCATGGATTCTTGGGTGCAGCCACCTGTCCAGGCTGTACTTGGGCATGAACTCGAACACTAGAGCTCGGAAGTCATTGCCTCTGGAATCCATACTAGAGCAGCAGGTGATAATCTTGATCAAGTTCCGATGTTTCACATTCCTCAGAGCCTCACATTCTGCCATGAAACTTCGGGAAGAACTAGCATGCTGAAGAGTGAACACTTTGACAGCCACAACTACATTCACAGCAGATGGAAGAGACAGATTTCCTCTGTACACTGATCCATATTTTCCAGCTCCTATCAGATTTGCAGGTGCAAAACCATCTGTAGCTTCAAATAGTTCGTGGTATGAAACTCTAGGATACTTTTCATTCAACATAAGGTCACTTGTAGCATTCTTCCTGTCCGTTTGTTTTCTCCCTTTGAACAGAAAGAGTGCGACGCACAGAAGAGATGAGCATATAACAATTCCAGAGACAAGAAGCAGAATCCTAAGCAGCATCTGTTTTTGCAACTTATGTGGCTTGACCTCGCATGGAGGCAAATTCAGTTCTGCAGTGCCCCCACAAAGCCCATAATTTCCTAGTACTGAGAACCCACTCATGTTGGCAAACAAACCATGTGATGGCACCTCACCACTGAGGTGATTATAGGAGAGGTCTAGCTCTATCAGGGCACTTGATTTCTCAAGAAATTGTGGAATGGTTCCTGATAGGTTGTTATGAGCCAGGTATAGCTGCTGCAAACCATGAATGTTGCTCAGCTGTTGTGGGATGCTACCGGACAGTGCGTTTCTCGTCAAATTCAAGATGCTCAAGCCTCTCAAATTACCAAGTGATGGAGGGATGCTCCCTGTGAAGTGGTTGCTGTCTAGAGCTAAGTATACTAAACTTGCACAGTCGCCAAGTGTTGTTGGTATTTTACCTGATAAGTTGTTTCTTGACAGAGACAGCGTTGTCGCGCGCCTCAGGTTGCCAACTTTTGGAGGAAGAGCACCAGAGAGATAATTATCAGAAAGCAACAGTGAATCAGTCAGTGAAGGGAGGCTGAAGATTACATCAGGGATAGACTCAACTAGCCTGTTAGAGGATAAATCCAGGTTTGTTAACCTCTCCATGCTTCCAAGGCTTTTAGGAATGGAGCCATTTAGCTGATTGTTTGACAAGTCAAGAGTCAGAAGTTGTGTGAGATTGCCAATGGAAAATGGAATGCCTCCTGACATGCTATTCATGTTCAGCCACAATACCTTCAGATTCCGAAGTCTGCCAATATCACCAGGAATATCACCAAACAGATTATTACCTTGGAATTCTAAGTCCTCAATTCCTTTAAGGCTCCCAATACCTGGAGGAATTATCCCAGAGATTTGGTTTTTTGCCATGCTTAGCCACTGGATTGACCTTGATAAATTAGCAATAAAACTTGGAAGTATTCCCCCAAGGGTGTTGTCACTAAGATCTATCACCTGAAGTCGGGTGCAGTTTGTGAAATATCTCAGGAACTCCCAATCCCCAGCATCATTAGCTTGCAGCTTGTTACTCCCCATTTGAACACTAACTGGGCACAGTTTTCCTATCTCAGGAGGTATCCTCCCTTCAAAGCTATTCCTAGCAAGACCCAGTACTTGGATTTCAGTGGCATTAGAGAGGGAGGCAGGGATTGTTCCAGAGAAGTTGTTGCCAATGCCGCCCAAACGGAGCACTTGAAGGTTTGGTAGGCGTGTTCCTGCATCGGGTGGCAATCTGCCGTGCAGCTTGTTTGAACTGAAACCAAGGTATTGAAGAGACGATATGTTGAAGAACAGAGGTGGTAGTGTGCCCGAGAGGCTGTTCCTCGAGGCTTGGATATATTGCAGATATCTCAAGCCGGAAAGGCCCTCTGGTATGGTTCCTTCCAGCTGATTCTGATAGAGTGCTATTTGTAGAAGCATGGTAAGGTTGCCGAGCGATGGAGGGACAGTTCCTGTGAGATTATTCTCACCAAGGTAAAGAACTTTCAGCTGCAACAACGATCCCAGACAGCTCGGAATCGCCCCATGGAGCTCATTGGCCTCCACACTGAGGAACACAAGGTTGGAACAGTTGCAGAGCCCAACAGGAAGGTCACCACTGAAGTCGTTGTATGCTAACTCAAGATAGTGCAGGCGATGCAGCTGACTGGTGAAGTACACATCTCCAGAGAGTGTGTTGTTGAAGAGGTCGAGGCTCTGAAGAAAAGTGAGGTTGCCAACGACAGGAGAGATGCTTCCTGCGAGACCTAATGAACTCAGATTTAAAGAGGTTACCCTGCCCGGATGCCGGCGGCTGCATGTCACGCCAGCCCACCGGCAGAAGTCGGAGCCGGTGGCGTTCCATGAGCCCAGTGAGCCCGACTTGTCTGACAGCGCCGCCCTGAATTGCACTAGTGCTTCTCTGTCACTGTACTCGTCAGGAAGTGAGGAAGAAGACACCGGCCAGAGTGTGAGGAGGAGGAACAGCAGCAGTGGGATGATACGATGAAGAATTGGAATCGCCATGGTTTCCAGTGTGCATCACAATACGAGCAAAGGTTTCCTTTATATGGTGGGTGGATGTAAACGCTCGTTCCCAGTGTTAGCAGTGTACCAGGTACCATTGTACTGTGAAGTTGGTTAGCAGTTGGGTTGGTTGCGCTACTAGACCTGATCAACGTCTTAAAGAACGACGAGGACGAGAAGACCTGCGAGCATTGACTTTACAGCAACTTTTCTTTACGCTAATTGGAGGCCCTGTTTTAATTTTAGGAGAAAAAAATATAAAAGCTGGAAATTCTTGTGTTGATCGAGAAAATTCCCACATTAAATTGTGAAAAATGAAAGCATTTTGACAGTTGATGTAGCGAACAAGCTGTCATGCATTTGTACGGTTGGATTATGTCCAAGGTTGCTCCACGAGCGCAAAGCCGGACTCAGATTTGCATGCCTAAATTTTTTTTGAGTCCGGTGATGCTCACAACAAATCTCGAATTGTATCAGTTCCACGAAGACTATCGAAGGGGTCATCAGTCCGTTAAGCGGTGTGCACACTTATAGCATAGGCTTGTTGATGAAGTTGTCACGGAAAATCATCGTTGCCGCGACCCCCGGATCCATCTCACTCCATTACTGTTGTATTGTTCCGTTTGTAGGGTCACTTTTTTAGTTCAATTCCATTTTACATAATGTCTGTACCTCGTTTCGACGTGCTTTGCCATATCCCGCTTGGCTACGCCGTCTCTCATCATGTCTTGCCATGCCTCGTTTGGCTTTGCCTTATCTCACCAAGCACCATTTGATTTCGTTGCTTTTCGCCACGCTCCGCTCTTGTAACCCGACTCAATAGGCCAGACGAAGAGCCTCCTAGCCTGCCACCAACAATATTAAAAAATATTCCCACTATCATGAAATTTCATTATGGTATAATAAATTTACTTTTGTATTATAAATGAAAACTACAAGTTTAATCTATCTATATTATGAATATAACAATTTAGGTCAAATCCTAACCTTTTACATGCCATTTCAAACATCATATATTGATTATGTCATTATATATAACTTCACATACATTGATAACTAAATTATATCGATGATGTCATCATAAATAAAATGTACCTAATTTTGAGTTCTATTCTAAGAAAACACTCCAATATGAAATCGTGATAAGTCACAACAACATTATTAGATCTATCATGAAAACTACTTTCATGTATTCATGTTCTTAGAATTTATTATGAACATATTGCAAGAAAAACAAGTAGAAAAGGTGGATACAAAGCTTTGCGATAATTTGATTACATAGTAAACCTTTGTATCAAAGAGGCTACATATTAAAACATATGATTAATTCATCTTAGGGTATATACAACAGTCTTTATTAGTGGACTCTCTCTATTATCATGCAAGTAAATTTGGTAACATGGAAGAAAGAGAGGAAAAAAGAAAAACATGGTTGCTACCCATGACAACGGCTCTTAATCGACTCTTAGAATTTATTAAACGAAATTTTGTTTCATGGGGGTGAAAAAAGAGAAAAAAAAGAGTAAGAACAAATTATTTCAATTTTCTATACATTAATGGTTAGAGAACATATTGTCTTAACTGTTTTAAGAGGTTTACAAGGTGGGTGTTTTTTAAATGCTATTTTTTCTGAAGTACTATGTGAGAAAGTATGTATCAAAACAATTTGTTTGAGATTTTTTTAATAGAACTAGTTAGAGTGCACGTGCAAGGCACGTCGACATATACAATTGAAGAAAAATATGTTCGGCTCTGTTTAGATTCCACCTCAACATTTGTCACCTCGACATATACAATTGAAGAAAAATATGTCCGGCTCTGTTTAGATCCCACCTCAAGATTTGTCACCCTGTCACATCGAACGTTTGAACACCCACATGAAGTATTAAATATAGACTTAAAAAAATAACTAATCACACTGATTGCGACTAATTTGCAAGACGAATATTTTAAGCCTAATTGCTCCATAATTTGAGAATGTGGTGCTACAATAAATATTTGCTAATGACGGATTAATTAGGCTTAATATATTCGCCTCGCGGTTTACCGATGGATTCTGTAATTAGTTTTTTTACTAGTGTCCGAATATCCCATGCAACACCCTATATAATAACCGATGTGACACACCCTATATAATAACCGATGTGACACGCCAAAACTTTACACCCTTGGATCTAAACACCTCCTTCATTGCTGAATGCTGATGCATGTTGACATGTACAGATACATTAGAGATCATAGGCACCGATCAAAAAATATTGTAAGCGTTGACTTGGTAATTCATGAAATAATATAAACTTTTATTCTATTATATCGTACCAAAATGGAAAATGTGTAAAATTATTATTTTTCATCATCAGTTCAACATCCATTGCCAGATAAGTTCCTCTCAGAAATGGAGGATTGTAGTTCAGCTTTGTTTTGGCCATCATGCATCTGAGACCATTAATTTTTGAGAAAATTGTGGATGGCAATGTTGATTAGTAGGTTGTCTCGAACATCACATGTTAACAAACACTCAAAATCTATTGCATTTTCCCACATTATATGTCAGACGAAATATACAAACACAATAAAGTTTAATAACTATATCTACTTAAATGTTATTTGACATACTATACTTTAAGCACCCTTTTAAAACACTAAAAAAATACAAAGCAGCTAACAATACCGAATATATAATTTGCCGTAGCTCGATAAACACTCGAAAACTCAAAGCAAGATATTTGTCTATATGGCATTGCAGTGAAGCTTACTGCCTACAGTATCTAATTGGAAAAAAAGACCACATCTCCACGATGTACATAAATTAGCTTCTCTTCAGCAACAACTACTTCAAATATGCCCCTCTTGGCCTGCAATTAAAATAGCATTTACATGATCACCGATGAGATGTATACATCTCCTGCCGTGTGACCAATATAAGTTAATGTGATCTGCAAAACCCAAAAGCTAATATCTCTTTCACTTGTTAATGTGATATGCAAAACCCAGAAGTTGATATCTCTTTCACTTGCAAAAAATGGTCATCACATAGTTATCCAAAAAATATCATCCATAGTTGCCTTAATTGAAGTACAAGAGTATATATCAAATGTGACCATTCTACAAACACTAAAATTAGTTAAAACCACCTTTATATTTTCCTTTATCATAATACTAATACAAAAGGACCATATTGTAAAGCATGCAAAGACCTAGAATTGAAGTGGCAGCCAACAATCTTAAAATCTGGAGATTAATATCTTTCATGGAATTTCCCCGAAGGAAAGGGTTCCTCTATTAGGCTGGAAAAAGTTCAACATCTCAAATTAGGGAAAATGCATCATCTGAAATTGGAATGGCATATACTCCCCCCATCCCAAAATATAACAAATTCTAGCACTCAGAATTTGTCCCAAAATATAGCAACTTCTTTACCAACATTCTCTTCTCAACCAATCACAATCCTCCATTATTCATTTTCCCCACCTACATCAACTCTTCAACCAATCACACCTCCATCCATTTAATTTTGCATACTTTCTTAATAACCGTGTCCAACCTCAAAGCTTCTTATATTTTGTGACGGAGGTAGTACCTTTTCAAGATTCAATGTAATCCAAGAGTCCACAGCTACACTCCACTTTTGGTGAAACTACAAATAAATAATATATCCACAATGATGATGAAAATGGTTCAAACATGGATATCAGTAAGCTCGGCACATAGAAACACTAACCATAAGAATATGATGCCTTAAGGCCTTACCGCTGGAAACCATCTAGATTTAAAGCCTCCACTGGACTGAATATTTTGATCAATGTAGCAAGGGCCTTAAAATCTGAAAGCTTGGGTAGACAATATTTTGATCAATGTAGCAAGGGCCTTAAAATCTGAAAGCTTGGGTAGACATTAGCATGAGGGATGTTCCGCATGGCTGCAAGTACTCAATTCTTGAGACACCAAACATGGCCTTAGAAATTCTCATTTTTAGCCACATCAAATCTTTCAATCAAATTTCAGCCAAATAAAAAGAAATAAAAGACCAAGCCAAGAAAATATATGCTGATATATAAAATTTATACATTACATCATTAGTAATTAGAACTCATTTCACATATCCACAAATCTTTGGCAGCAGGACATCGTTTTTTAAAATATATTTGGAGCTTTAGATAAATCTGAATTGTTTGGTGAGCACCTGCTGTGTCATAAAAAAAGGGGGGAAATTAGAAGTATATAGATGTATGCATGGGCAGGAGGTAGCAAAAGTTTAGCTAGATTTCTACCATAAGTAAAAGGAGTGTGAAACGATATCATCCAATTTTGTGCATAGGGACTGCACCAGCAACAAACAATGTGGACCATTTTACTTGTTGACTGAAACACAACTTATGTTCCTAAAATAAAGATAGCCCATTGATTAGGACAAGGGACACTAAGTTCCAAGGATTCCAATATTTGACATTCCTGAAATGATTAAAAAAATAATAATAGGGGGAAGAAGTGCATGATTACCTCATCACGAGAGAAATTCGTGACCCACTTACAAATTCCAGGAACACGATGATCTCCATTATTATACTACCTCCGTTTCAGATTATAAGACTTTCTAGCATTGCCCACATTTATATAGATGTTAATGAATCTAGACATACATATATATCTAGATTCATTAACATATATATGAATGTGGACAATGATAGAAAGTCTTATAATATGAAACCCCTATGACAACAAAGTGCTCAACTTTCACGGTACAAAGTGCATACTTCTGAGGCTTAATCAAGCTGAGCCATTAAATCAAACAGAAGCAAGCCTCTGTGGATTGTGAATGTCAGATCGGAGCAATAAAAAATTGATAGCAAAGCAAGCATAAAGGCAATGAAGCAATGGTTGAACCAATATGCACGGAAGAACGTAATACGCAGTTTGGCCAACCTGGCTTAGGCAAATCAACGAACACATTGCATACGTCCTAGGGATTGTTGAATGCTGCGATAAAAATGGGATGGGATCGAAGCATTGTTTAGTGATTAACTAACCTAATTAAGGGATTTAGGGATGGATCGAGTGTATGATTAAGAGGCTGAGAGCTGGCGTTGGAAGGCAGACTCACCAGAGGCGTGGTGGTGCTTCGCGCTGCAAGGAGATTTGGTGAGCACAGGGGAAGGAGTGGTGCCGGGGAGGGGCAAAGCTGAGGGCGTCGGGGCCGGCCGCTGTGGACCGCCGGGGAGGGGCGGAACTGAGGGCTTCGAGCCAGCCGCTGTCGACCCCCGCCTCTCTCGTGTCGCGCGGCTCTCCGTCCTCTTGAAACTGGCTCTCCGGCGGGCGTGCGCGAGGAGGCGGCGGCGCCCGGCGCCTACGACGGCGCTGCGAGGGAGCGAGCGCGAGGGGAAGGGTGAGGGCGAGGCGTAGGGACGTAGGGTGGGTGGGGAAGATCGGAAGAAGCGGCACTCGATCGCTATTTTTTTTCTTTTTACCGATCGCTTTCTGTAACCGCTGTTTAGGCGGAGTGGGAAGTGGGAATCGCTAATTGCAGGGTTGATCCAATTTTTAATATAAACCGTTTGATGAATAGATCTAAAGGCTAGAAGAGAGAAGTGTTTAATGAACTGGTGTTTTTTATATTGGTATATATTATCGTATGATGAGTTGCACTTAACGGAATTTTGATGTAGTATTACTTGATGAAAACATACTAAAATATTTTCTTCATGTCATGTTTGGAAAAAACCTTAATGAGGTACCGTTTATTATTACCACGTCATGATTCAATTTTAGAATGAACAACATTACAAACAATATTACGTTTAGGAAACTAGACCAAGGCCGTGTAAGACCCTGGCTCCAAAATTGGTATGATTGGACATGCATGTGCATAGTACCGCACTTACATTTCTTATCTTGCTTCGTGTAAAATGGTTAATCGATCGTTGCAGCGATTTCTATAGCATATATGAGCATCAACAACACCACTTCTGTGGACTGCAAACAGGTTAGGGAGTCACGGGTTGGAGGCCAGCTGAACTATGATATCTTCCACAGGAACCTCTAAACCTAATATTAATCAGTGCCATTACATTTAGTTAAATTTATCGTAAAATGCAATAAAATTGTGAATGATCAATTGGACACTAATATAAACCATGATAAAATGCTCCTAGGTCATTAGCGAAATTAGTAGAGATATCAAAATTTAAATAATTGGTTTTATATTATCTGAAGATCTTCGATCCATTGTACTATTATTCCACAAAGTTCATATATGTAACCAAGGCCTTGTACTCTTTACATGTAGTTTATCTTTTAAGGAACAGGACCAACCACATGATATGGGACTAACTAACTATACTACGAACATTTTATGAGAACACCATACTGAAAATTCCCCTAAGAACTCTTTCCCGTCCGCGTCGCTCCCGTCCCAGGGGCGACACGGATGGCGCCTCATTCTCCTCCGCCGCACCCTCCCTCCTCCTCCCCTTCGCCTTGCCGCCGCCTGAGTGGCTCGTCGACAAAGCCGGCCGGCCGCAAGGACTGCGGTGGCGGGGCCCTCTCTCTCCCCCATGAGGAAGCCAGCGCGCTGGGACACCGGGGTTGCTCGGTAGCAACAGTCCACGGCACGGGAGGCCGCGGCCGGGGGGTCGGCGCGGCGGATCCGGTGACGTCGGAGGTGGATCTGCCTTCCCCAGTGGCGGATTTGGCCTCCCCGTGGCCAGGGGCCGAGTGACGGTGGCCAGAGGAGGCGACCGATGCGCGCCGCCGAGGACGGATGTGGCGACGGCGGCGAAGGCCCGCGGGAGTGAGGCCAGATCCGGTCCTCCCGCGGACGACAGCGGTGAAGGTCCATGGTGGCAACGGTGGCGGCGGAGGCCCACGGCGGCGAGATTTGTACACAATGGACCCTAATGTACATCCCAAATGTTCAAGATTTGTGAATATAACCCAGCTATGGACTATCATGTAAGCGTTTGACATTATATAAATAAATACAGGTATTTAGAGATAGATGTTTATTACATAGGCCAACAACCAAAAACAGCAAAAGAAAAAAAATGGCTTATAGTGTACCCGGCCGTCTATCAACTCTACAGGTAACCAAGTACGGACAACCCCTAGAAGGAACCAACCTGAATTCCATCCACACCCATGAAAGTATTAAGTACGGTGCAATAAAGAGCAATTAAAAAGTTGAACCGGCGAGGAAACTGCATGTGCCAAAGCTGATTTTAAGTCATTACAACCGCTGCCCCTATGGCCGACGGCGGGTAGTGGCGTTGCGTCGGCGACGGAGGACCTTCGGAGGCGGTGGGGGCGGCGGCGATCCAGTTGAGGTGGTGGCCCGGAACGACGGCAGCACCGTCGGCGTCGGCGGCCCTAGGGGCATCGGCAGCTCCCGTCGGCGCCGACGGCCCTAGGGGTTACGGCGGAGGACGGCGGCGGCTCACGTCGACGCCGGCGGCCTAGGGGCTGCAACGCCCTAGGACGGCGGCGACTCCCGTCAGCACCGGCGTTCCTAGGGGCTGCGGCAGAGAAACGACGGCGGTTCACGTCGGTGCCAGTGGCCCTGGGGCCGCGGCGCCCCGGGATGGCAGCGGCTCCTGCCGGGGCCGGTAGCCCTTGGGGCTGTGGCGGAGGATGGCGGCGGTTCAGGTCGGCACCGGCGGCCCTAGGGGCAGCGGCACCCCAGGACGATGGCGGTTTGAGCACTTTGGATAGAAGAGGTTTAGGAATCCGGCAAAGTGGAAGTCGATCCCGTCGGTTCGTGTTTGGTTAGCTAGTTCTGACTAAACGACGAACGACGATGATTGAAAGTAGGCTAACTGACGGCGTGTGGCGTCAACACACCTGAAATGGATAAAGATGGCATTCACGGAGGTTTGCATTGATGGAGCACTAGGGATGACAGTGACTAGTTGACTTCCACTCGTCAAATATGGTCATTTCATGAGAATATGGCGGGAAGGAGGGATGTGTCGACTGACGTCGTTTGGTTTTCTTTTTCTTTTTTGGTTGTGTGTTCTCTTTCTTGTTGAGGTGTGAGTCCAAGTGCTCTATCATTTTGGTTCTGTATATTCTTTGTGGATATAGAGGTCGGATTAATGAAAATTCATTATTAAAAAAAAGCAGAGGACAAAAGAAAATTGTCGAGCAATTGAACCCACGTCTGCAGAAATTAGCACCACATACAATCCTTACATTTATTCAAATGCAGAATAACATAACATACAATACCCTAAATTTGTTCGAATCACATGGATAACTCATCCGCACACACCGTCACACACACACATCACAAACTTACTTTAATTAGGCTGATGCCCAAACTATTGGCTCCTTAAGCAAAACTACCTGTAATCAGTCCCAGTGACTTGCTCACAATACTAGAAATGGACTCTTCATGCTCAAAAGCACCAACACCTGAATGGAACAACAAAAAGTTTTCAATCTTTGTTGCCGTCTCTGCTGTTTCTTTAAGTATGATGTCCATTTCGTGCTTCTTAAACACCACAATATATGCCGGGTTCTTTTCCATCATCCAATTCATTTGCTGAATTACAACCCTTCTTACCCCTGGAAAATCAGCAGTTGGAGACTTGTACACAGTTAATATCATCTTAAGCTTCAGCACGAACTCGTCAACTGTAATATTGGCACTCCTAAGTGCATCGGTGAACACCATTTCATCCCCGTTGGTGCAAATTTGCATGGTGAGCCCAATAAAGGACTCCAGTAGTTTGCCTTTGCCCTCTGCAGAATCTATTAGCTCTTGCGCCTGCACATGCACCCACGAGTTTAAATACATCTCGTTTCCACAGCACCATGGGACTTTTAAAGGTGAACTTTCAATTTAAAACAACTGAAGAAAAGTTTTTGCTAGATCCCTACATAAAGATGGGAAAATTCTTTATGGAAGCCCTTGCAATCTGTTGTTGGAACATCTGGAGCAGATGAAATGATCTCATATTTAATGGTGTTCAAGTAAACTTTGGCAAATGGAAATCAGATTTCGAAGAGGATTTTACTCTACATAAGCATAGAGTAAAGGAAGTTGACAAACCAATTTGGCAATCATAGATTCAAAACCTAATTTAATTCTTGTCTCTTTGTTGTAACACTATCCCCCTCTCTTGTAGTCTCTTTCCTCTATAGCTCTTCATGTATTTATTTTCTTTTAATAAAGCACAGTAGGAGACTTTCCTACTGTTTTTTCCCGTCAAAAAGAAAAAGATGGAAAAATGGAGAACTTATAGTATTCTTACATGTGAAGAATGACCATCAGAAGAATCTGACTCAATTTTTGACTCTGCTAGGTCGATCGTCTGGTCGATCGTCTCTAGTACCTGTGACAATATTGTAGCTTTTATAAGAACCATAAAGTTTATGCAATAATGCAATTTGTTAAACAGAAGTAATATGGCTTTCATTTCAGTAGGAATACAAAGATCTGGTTACATCGAAGAAATTTATAATTACTTCATCTATATCATAATTTCAATCTCAATGTATGAAATCTTGGACCCAGACATACCTTTGGCAGTGCTTTATCAATTATCTTGAACAACTCAGTGCATTTTGCTCCTTGGTAGGCCCACAGATTCTGCAGGAGTTTCCCTACTCCTATCATGTGATCTGCAGACTCATTAGAGAGTACATGAACAATATTTTCCATGTCTTCCACCATTGTTTCTGCCAGTATGGCCTGAACATTGCTTTCGCTCACAGTACTGAGCACAATCTTTTCTTTAAAATGAGTAGTAAGCAAAACTAACGCTTCAGTTGCTAAAGTTTCCATCATCTTTCTAGGGACGGGATCTTGAACAACATTCATTTCTCCTGCGAGGAAAGAGATGAGCATCCGAACAATTAGGCGAGAGTTTCTGATCTCCTTTCTTGCAGTATCATCCGCTGCTAAGAATGCAAGGATTCCTGTTACTTGAACAAGCAGATCAGCTTGTTGGCTTTCAGTAGGGCCAGTTAGCATCTTTTTAATGATTTCTATGATGTGCAAATTTCCAGACACTTGGCGCCGAAGCTCCTCCCCAGCTTCACCAGTTGTGCTCACCAGCTTGAGCAAGGCCTTAAGTGAGCTATGAACTATTTCAAAGTCAAGTTTACAATCCAATCTGCCATCTCTGGTGAGTTCAATAATCTTTGGAATCAGATCCTTGGCATCTTTCACTTGTGTGCAGTTGTCCTGATCATCCACAAGCTTCTCAAGAATCTGCACGCCAAGCAGCTTGAACTCTTTCATGACAGTGATTGTGTTGCTAGAGCTTTCACTGTTGGTGATCCCTTTGTTTGTGCTGAGCAGCGAGGAGATTGCAGGCAGGATACCAGGAAAGCTCTCCACCTGGAGGTCAGGCGCGAGCTCAAGCAATACACGTGCAGCATGCCCTCTTGTGTCTGTGTCCATGTCAATCTTCAAGCTCAGCATGTGGACTGCCATCTGAATTGTGCCAATGGAAACTCGAATCTTCTTCAGCACTCTCTGTTTGTACATATTGCTTCTGAGAAGGTGGTCGAGAATACGAAATCCTATAAGGTGGTTCTCTATCGAGTCGGAACTTAGCAGATCTTTTGAAAAGCTTACCAAATCCATGCTGATTGCACCATGAAAATCACCACTGACGCATTTCAGATAACATTCCTCAACATAGCGAGTAAGAGATAGCTCACCCCAAAATCCTAAGTTATACGTGAAGCCAACGCGTCGCACCCGTTTCAACGGATTTGCCAAGATCGTAATCAGGAAATAGACAATGCACCGGGAGAGCGCCAATCCATAGAAGATGTTCAGGGACCACCTGATGTTCTTATGGTCATCACTTTGTTGATAGATTGGATCGACATAATCTTGCCTTTTCAGGCGTAACGAACTGACAACCATGGTACCGATCAGTGCAGCCAGCTGCACAAATCCAAGGGTGGTCTGACATAGGATCACCAAGCAGGAGTGACCATTTTTGAAGGCCGGAAGCAACTCCAAAAATATCTTTTGTTTGTCGTCAGGCTTCTCTTCGTCGCTTCTATACCTCCGCCAACTTCCGCGCCCAAGTACAGCAATTCTGTCAGGCTTGATTATTGCTTCAGGAAGGCGAATGAAGAATTGGTCCTTGGCTTTGGAAGTGTTGAAAAGCCTGGCAAGTTAAATGTGATTATGCTAAACTAGTCATTAAACGACAGATTAGCAGTCTATTAAGTTTACCTATATTTCGAGGATTAATATTTGTATTATTTTGACCTCTGATACAGTGCAACAGGTATGTCGCGTTCTCCAGGCGACACCCTAGCGAGGCGATTTTCTCAAAGTGAGCCTTGGCGTGTCCAGCCATGGCGCGGGGAGGGGATCGAGCGTTCGTGTTCGTCTCCTTGGATAGGATCCTCGTCGGTAGGGCGTGGAGATGGGGGATCTCCTCTACGGAGGAGGATCACCTTCGGCGATGTGCTGGTCGCGGCAGGGATGGGAAATTGGGAGGAAGGAGGAAGGATTTCAACAGATGGGGGTGTGATTTTGGAGATTTCCAGTAATTTCCGAGATCGATTGGTGAGACAGATGATCGGCGATAATCCAAGCGCTTCAAGCTCGTCTATGGCGGGAAGCGGGAGCTTGAAATTTGGGCTGTCTCAGCCCAAACACTGTAGCGAGTTCCAGCCCATACAACCATTTGGTGCAAGTCTAGAGGATTTGGTCAACCATTCATGGTCTTCGAATCAGGCAGAGTGGATCTGGATTCCGAGAGGCAGTACTCTGTCGGAGAAAAATCTAGGGTTTCCAGCAACCAAGAGGAGATAAGGCGATTTGGAGCGAGAGCTAGGAGAATCTTCAAAATCCGTCCGCGTTTTGTGGATTCTAGATCCTTTGCAGAAGTTGTTGGGGGAAATTCCATGGAGAGGCGTTGGGGGGATCAGGCTCGTTTTGGTAACAAGCGGAGGCAAGATGAGAGGGAGCTGGGGAATTGGGATGAACGAGAAGCGCGTCAGGTAGAGGAGGATCTCTGTGCGAAACTTCGGCGTGATCAGGAACGCAGGAAGGAGGAGCCATCTAGGCGCAGCAATGAGGAGTGGAAGTGTGAAGAATCACTCCGTCGGGACGCAGAGAGCGGACGACGTGAGGTGGATCAAAATCTGGCGCTGAAGGGCAAAAGGGTGGTAGATCCAGGACGTGAGGAGTTTCCGCGACAGGATTTGCACAGGCGCCCAGAGCTGAAAGATGGAAAGGAGTTGCGAGATAAAGAACTTGCGAATAAGTGTTACAAGTGCGGCAAAAGCGGACATCAACAAGCAGCTTGCTCGAATTCACCGCTCTGCTATGCTTGCAAAAAATCAGGTCACATTTCTACTAGTTGTCCTGATTTGATTAAGGGGGAAGGTTTGAGATTATGTGGAATGGGGATGCCGGGACAAGTGTTCCATTGTATGCATATTGAGGTCAATGAGGAAGAAGTTCTGAAGCAGCCGGTGGTAGGCCTGCTTACTGTTGAGAATGGAAGCTGTAATGCTAGTAAAATTGTGAATGAATTGAAATATCTGTTTGAGAAACATCAGATGTGGGATTGGAAGGTGAAACAAGTGGAGCAGAAGAAGTTTCTGATTGAATTTCCTTCAAGAGAAACGCGTAGAGAATTTACTAGGCTGAAGGGATTTGACTTTCAGAAAGCTAGCATAAGAGCAAATGTGAGAGACACTAAAAGAACAATCGATGCATTTGCAGAATTACAAGAGGTTTGGGTAAGAGCATTAGGGGTCCCCTCTATTGCCAGAACAGAGAAAATCATGAAGAATCTAGCTTATCTGATTGGGGATCCGGTAGAGGTGGATGCTATTAGTCTGATTAGGGAGGTGGTGAGAGTCAAGGTGTTGTGTAGAGACCCTACAAAGATAAATGGGACTTCTGAGGTGTTTCTTAACAAAATTGGATACAAAATTACTTGGGTGCCTAAAGGGATAAAACAATCTTCAAGTAAACCCGATGAGCCCAAGGATGGAAGTTGGAAAGATAATAGAAGAAGGAGGGAGGAAGAAGACTCACAGGACAGTCATACCTCTGAAGGCGATGATAAGAAAGACAATGATAGGATAGAGAATAAGACAAGGAAGTTAGGAGACAAAGAACAAGAAACAAGCAGTGGCCCCAACTAAAGATGATAGGTTGTCTGAGGGTGAGGGGGAAAGGGTTGATATCCCATAAATCTGTCTTGATTCTGAGGAAGAGGATAGTGATGAAATAGACAATGTGGTGGTGCAAAAGAGGGATAAGATAGACTTTGGGGATAGTGAGGAATTTAATTCAGTAGCAGAGGGGGTGCAGAAGGAGGTGAGGGAGGTTGAGACAGACATGCAAGTAAATGAAAAAGGGGACAGTAGGAGAGATGATGAAGTGGATACTTTGCAAGTCATGGTATATCCGGAGTCAGCTATCTTAGCAGAAGAAGAAGGAGCTGCCAGGAGGACAGAGGTTACTATGGAAACACGAAGTGAGGAATGCTCTCTTCAGGATTTGATGGAAGTAGATATTAAGCAACTGGAGGCTATCACTAGGGGTGGTTCAGAGGATGGCTTCACTCAGTCAGGGAAGAAAGGAAAGAAGAAGAAGAAGGCCAATGCTCCAGCAATAGCTACCAGACAAAGTACAAGAATTATTAGAGATGGAGTGCCGGTGGCTATGAAGGCTCAGAAGAGGACTTCGGAGAAAAATGATATCTCAGGTATCAATAAATTTGCCATTTTTAATTCTGTGAATGATGATTACCTTGTTTATATTGCTGTAGATTCTGGTATTAATTTGGGGGATTCTGAGGAAACGATTCATTCAAACATTAAAGGCTAGAGAGATGGCCCAATCTTTGATTTACATGGCACAGGAAAGAATGAATAAAAAAGAGTTAGAGGAGAGGCTTCCAAGCCTTATAGAGATTGATGGCTGTGTTTCATCCCAGGATGCCGGGGGCATAGAGCTGAGAGCTGAGAGCTACTGGGGATGGAAACAGCCCTGAACTAGGGAAATCCTGATGAATATTCTTTATTGGAATGTGAGGGGGTTGGGCAATCCAGGAAGAAGAGGGCAATTGACTGAATTGATGAGGAAGCATAGAGTGGAGATAGTGTGTTTGCAGGAGACTATTAGGGTTAGTTTTAAAGACATTGAACTAGATAGATTATGTGGGGGTAGAGATTTTCAATGGTTAACTAAACCAGCTGAGGGACATTCGGGAGGACTGCTAATGGGGGTGAATTTGGAGTAGGTTGAGGTTAAGGAGGTTTATTTAGGGGAGTTTTATCCAAGTATGGTGGTGGAGACTAAAAGGGAGATGTGATTAATGTTTATGGTTCGGTACAAGATGAAAAGAAAGACAGTTTCCTTCAGGAATTGTCAGATGTAGTTCTAGGGCATCAAGAGGCTACTATAATAGGAGGAGACTTCAATATGGTGAGGTGTGATGAGGAGAAATCTAATGGTCGAATTAGTAGAAGATGGACTGCCAAATTCAATAGTTTTATTATGAATACTGAATTAAGGGAGGTGTATAGAGAGGGGAGTAAATTCACATAGACCAACAAACAAGCTGATCCAGTGAGAGAAGTGTTGGACAGAATTTTGGTTTCTGCTTCCTGGGATACCTTGTATCCCCTTTCCTTGGCTCAGACCCTGACAAGGGTGGGGTTTGACCACAATCCTATTCTGGTGGTTCTGGAAGAGGAGGGCATTTTTGCCTCATCTAAAACTTTCAGGTTTGAAAAAGGATGGCTAAACCAAGAGGAGTTTAAGACTTGGGCCAAAGAGGTTTGGCCGAAAAGAAGGAAGGCACATATCCTTGATCACTGGAAGTGCCAGGGTTCTATTTTAAGGAGGAAAATGAGAGGCTGGGCTATGAATAGACAAAGTGAGGCAAAAAAGGTGAAAAGAGATCTTAGTTGAACAAATCAAGAGTTTGGATGTGGAAGCTGAGCGAAGAGACTTGACATGCGAGGAATGGGAACATAGATTTAAGCTGGAGGGTGATCTCACTCAAATTTATAGTGCTGAGGAGGTGTATTGGCAGGGGAGAAGTGGAGAAAAATGGTTGTTAGAAGGGGATGCTAACACTGCTTTTTTCCATGGTGTAGCTAATGGGAGAAAGAGGAAAACAACCATTAGAATGTTAGAAGGGGAGAGGGGAACTATTGATACACCTGAGGAATTGAAAACTCACATTTATGAGTATTATAAAAAGCTGTTTGGGGCAGAAGTTCCACCAAAGATTTACCTCAGTCAAAATATGTGGAAAGAAAGGGGAAGGTTAGCTGCACAAGAGAATGAGGAGTTGATTAAACCATTTACCATGGCAGAGTTAGAGAGGGCTTTGAAAGAGATGAAGACCAATACTGCTCCAGGATCGGATGGTTTCCCTGTGTGTTTTTACAAAGAGTTCTGACCGCAGTTAAGAGAACAGATTAAAGAAATGATGGATCTTCTATTTGAAGGGAAGCTAGAACTATGGAGAATCAATTATGGAGTGATTGCACTGATCCCTAAGATTAAAGATGCAAATAATATGAAAGCTTTCAGACCAATTTGCCTGCTTAATGTATGCTTTAAATTGTTAACAAAAGTGGTGGCTAATAGGCTCGCTAAGGTTGCACAAAAAGTCATTAGTGAAAGTCAGACTGCCTTTGTTCCTGGCAGATAGATCTTGGATGGAGTGGTGATTGTACATGAGGTGTTACATGAACTAAAGGTCAGAAATCAATCAGGGATTATTCTAAAATTGGACTTCGAAAAGGCTTATGATAAAGTACAATGGCAGTTTCTTTTTGATGTTCTGCAAAAGAAGGGTTTTGATGAGAGGTGATAGGTTGGGTTAAGCAAGCTACAATGAATGGGAGAGTTGCAATTAACATCAATGGCAAGATTGAAGAGTATTTTAGGTCTTACAAAGGGGTAAGACAGGGAGATCCTTTGTCTCCTCTCCTTTTCAACTTGGTAGCTGATGCATTAGCTGAAATGTTGACTAGGGCCAAAGAGGCAGGTCACCTTGTTGGGTTGGTGCCACATTTAGTTGAGGGAGGTCTTACTCATCTGCAATATGCTGATGACACGATTCTGTTTATGACCAACTCAGATTCTAACATCTGCACTATGAAGTTTTTATTATTCTGCTTTGAGGAGATGTCGGGGTTAAAGATAAACTATCAAAAAAGTGAGGTGATTTTTGTGGGAGCTGAGTCTGATGAAGCAAAAAGGGTGGCTGATCTGTTGAATTGTAAAGTTGGGACCTTACCAATTACTTACTTAGGGATTCCCATCCATGAGGGGAGGTTAACTGTAGCTGATTTAGAGATAGTACCAAACAAGATCGAAAAAAGGTTAGGTACTTGGAGGTGTGGGCATTTGTCCTATGGGGGTCGAGCTGTGCTGATTAACTCTTGCTTGAGCAGTATCCCCATGTACATGATGGGTTTTTATTTGCTTCCTGAAACTACACATCATAAGATAGATACCATTAGAGCCAGATTCTTCTGGGAAGGGCTGGACAAAAAAAGGAAGTACCACATGATCAAATGGGGAGCCTTGTGCAGACCTAAGGAGTTTGGGGGCTTGGGCTTCTCCAATACTAGAGTGATGAACATAGCCTTGTTAAGTGAATGGATTTTTAAATTGGAGTCTGGGTGTGATGATGCTTGCTGTAGACTGTTAAGAAAGAAGTACATGCAGGAGGGGGTTTTTTCCAATCTAGTGCTGTGGGGAATTCTCAATTCTGGAAAGGCTTGCATGAGGTTAAAAATTGGCTGAAAATGGGTAGTTCTTACAAAGTGGGTAATGGAAGAGCCATTAGATTTTGGGATGATGTTTGGGTAGGTGAAACCCCTTTGAAGACACAATACCCATACATTTACACTATCTGCGACAATAGGGATGTGACAGTGAGACAAATATATCAAGATGGGGAGTGGGATATCCAGCTGAGAAGATCAGTGGGTTTACAAGAACTGCAGGAATGGAATGACTTACAGTCCAAGCTAAGTGGGGTGCAGATTACTGAAGAGATGGATGTTATGATTTGGAAGTTAACTAAAACTGAAAAGTTTACTACCAAATCTTTATACAAGGAAATCTTATCTGGGGAGGGTTCGGGATATCAAAATGCAGGAACTTTGGAAAGTACCTGTTCCTTCGAAAGTGAGAATTTTCTTTTGGCTGATGATGAAGGGGAGAATACAGGTGGCTGATCAACTCAAAAAGATGAATTGGAAAGAAGAACCATTTTGTAAACTCTGTGAGGCTAGAGAGGATGTGGATCATTTGATGTTTAGGTGTGCTCCTTCCAAATTTTTGTGGTGTTGCATAAGAGATATTCTAGATTGGGGGAACACGCCTTCTTCCGGTGTTGACTTAATGGCAGTAATTCAGAAAGCGAGAGATAGGAGAGCTTTACTTTTTATGTGTGCTGCCTGTACTTGGGTTATATGGCTTGTTAGTAACGATTGGGTCTTCAATAATAAGCTAATCAAAGATGTGTTGCAGCTGCCTCATAAGGTGGTGTTTTTCATGATGCAGTGGAAAAGATTGGCGCCGCAGAAACTGGGAGGGGAGCTGGAGTCGTTGCTGGCATCGCTGCTTGCAAGAATTCGAACAGTGGGAGAGCAAGGGAGCACGGCAAGCACCGGGCTTTTGGAGGGCAGGGACTCTACATGATGTAGCTTTATTTCTTTGACCCTCTATGTTGGGGCAGTTTATCCGGTGTGTTAGGCTGTGCCGGCAGCGTTTCTATACTTCTTCTGTGCGCTGGCATCCCCAGCTTAGGACCTTCTCTATTTCGTTATGCTGTATGAACCTCTTATGCTTTTTATAAAAATCTGGGCCGTGGCCTTTGTCTAAAAAAATATTTGTATTATTTTTTTCATGGAAATTATATCTGAACATCTACTGAATACTTTTCATTCCATTCCATGTATATAGACTCAAACTAACCAAATTATTATTCAAAAATTAATATTTTGAATTTTAATTAATAAATAAGCCCAACGTTGTACTCAGCCTGGAGTCAATTTTACATTTTTATAGTTTTATAATCGTATGTGCTAGTTTGGTCAGGCAGATTCGATCACATTTTACATTTTATTGAAAAAAGTAAAATCTTGGGATACTAAGGAGAAACTTAGCATCCGGTATTAATAGCGAAGAAAATGATGAGATTCGATCACATTTTACATTTTATTGAAAAAAGTAAAATCTTGGGATACTAAGGAGAAACTTAGCATTCAGTATTAATAGCAAAGAAAATGATGAGAAAATCTGCGTTTAAAGAGATTCGAACTGAGGCCAACACGCTGTTCCTGCCAACTCCCTACCAGCTGAGCTAGGTGCTGTTCTCCATTTTACATTTTGATAGTACTCAGTGTAGTACTAACCGTTAATTCGGTCACATCTAAATGGTCAGGAAGATTAGTTGGACTTTTTTTCTGATTAACATTGAATTCCACGGTGCCTAATTAAAATAGCAATACTCCAATAGATATATATATGATCAGCACGAACGGAAAAATGTTAAAAAGTGAAATCTCATAGGAAAGTCTGAACAATCCGAACTTTTAAGAGATCGGGAAGTGGCGCGCCATAGCCTATGGCGACAAGGGTTGTGAACCTATTCCGTACGGTTCCATAATTTTTATTTTCGTAATGACACGATATTCAAAATATATCTTTCACTATGTTTTTTTACTATAATATATACAATGGATAAATTTATTTTACTATAATAGCAATGTATAAATTTATTTTTATTTTTATTATAGTACTTTGTCACACGCACATATATATAAATAAATACTTTTTAAAAATGCAATACCTCATAATAGCCAAACAATAATACATTTGCCGAAAAATGCAAAATGATATGGAGATATTGGGGTTCTTTTTACATACTTGTCGATTTCAACTTTATCATATTGTCCAGGATAAAAGTATCTTCTATTTCCATGAATATATATGGGAAATGATTGCTTAAACTTATATATATATACACCATCCGTTTCAGATTATAAGACGTTTTAACTTTGGTTAAAGTTAAACTACTTCAAATTTGATTAAGTTTATAGACAAATACAGTATTATTTATAATATTAAAATAGTTTTATTAAATCAATAATTGAATATATTTTCATAATAAATTTGTCTTGGGTTGAAAATGTTATTATTTTTTTTCTATAAACTTAGTTAAACTTGTAGCAATTTGACTTTGACCAAAGTCAAAACATCTTATAACCTGAAACGGAAGGAGTATATAATATGTTGTGAATTGAACCATACCATGTTGCTTCCAAGAAGATGAGGATGGTCACAAACCAGAAGTCCTTCGGTTTGATGAGGGTGGCGTATCCACCTAGCAGCACCACCGTGGCCCATGCAAGAGCCAGAGCACCAAAGCCGTTCATCACCCGGCAGTAGAACGCCATTCGTAGAGCCATGGTGTTGAGCTTCTCTTCCGGCAGCTTGTCTTCTACTACATGATCCGGCGGGTTATTATCATCATCACTATCATTCTCTGACGGCGGCACTGCCATGACGAAGCTGCCCTGGCAGCGTTCATCGTCGTGGCTATGCTGGTTCGTCGTCGCATAGTGGTTGGAGTTATGCGACATTGTATTGCTCTCGATCGATCGAGTTGGTTTAATTTCTTATGTATGCGTGTTGGCATATCTTGGGGTGGCACCACCCCATTTTATAGTAGTGGAAGTAATTATGGCGATTGACCCCGTCTACCGTCTTTACGATATAAAATAAGGACTCATTGTCCATGCAAGTTGTATACTCCCGGCTCTTTATCCTAGTATAACATAAGAAATTTTAGATGGATATGATACATCCTAATACAATATCCAGATTTAATGTCCTAGAATGTGTCACATCTATCTAAAATTTTTTATATTATTGGATAGAGGGACTACATTATAATATGTGCTAAAATCTATTAGATGGATCGTATAGTTGCATGGAATATCTCTCTGACATAATTTGGACCACAGGATATTAAACCACGTTGTTATGGATATATTAGATGTCCTCGTCGGCTTACCATTTGACTATACTGGCGTCACTAGCTAATTCTATCCACTGCTAGAACAATCCTTTTCATGTACAAGTTGAACACGGATAGTAATGATTTCGTCCATCTCGGAGATATGTCTATCCATTCTTTAGATTATTTATAGAGATAAGGTGTGCTTGGATTTGTTTAATTATAAGAGCAACTGTACATATATATATATATATATATATATATATATATATATATATGCCGATCGACATGGTCTTCGGAAATGTTTATAATGGTAGATTATACTTCCTCCGTTTCAGGTTATAAGGCGTTTTGACTTTAATTAAAGTTAAACTACTTTGACTAAGTTTATAGATAAATATAATAATATTTATAGTAACAAATTAGTTTCATTTAATCAATAATTAAATATATTTTCATAATAATTTTTTCTTGGGTTGAAAATGTTATTATTTTTTCTACAAACTTAGTTAAATTTAAATTCAAAACGTTTTATAACCTGAAACGGTGAGAATACGTGTTAAATACGGTTGAGGGTTGTGCGTGTGTGTGTCTATATATATATATATATATATATATATATATATATATATATATATATATATGTCTGAGTCTCTATTTAGGAAAAAAAATGCATTATTCATTAAAAAAAAGACACAGACATTCCACGGAAGCAAACAACTAATCCATAAATTCCACGGAAGCGAACAACTAATGCACACATCAGAAGCTGACGGGTGCCGTCGACGACGTTGCGTGAGGGCAATGGCAATTCATGACCATTGACATAGGACGCGTTAGGCAGAGAGATTCCGTCTGATCGATATGATGCCTTGTTTAGTTACCTAAATTTTTTTCCCACAAAAACACATACATAGAGCATTAAATATAGATAAAAAAATAATTACACAGTTTGCATAAAAATCAGGAGACAAATCTTTTTGAGCCTAATTAGTTTATGATTAGCCATAAGTGCTACAATAACCCATATGTGCTAATAACGGATTAATTAGGCTTAATAAATTCGTCTCGCGGTTTTCAGGCGAGCGGTGAAATTAATTTTTTTATTCGTGTCTGAGAACCCGTTCCGATATCCGATCAAACGTCCGATGTGACACCCGAAAATTTTCTTTTCGTAATCTAAAAAGCCCTATATTGCCCCGTCGTTGACAACTTGCAGTCATACGTCTGAGTGATGTTTACTAAAAACGTGAGAAGAGTCTTACTTAATCCGGCGGGCGAGTCATGGGGGCACGGATCCGGCAGCGACACCCCAGATCTGTTCAAGAAATTTTGCCAAATTTTCTCATTAGCAGCTAAGCTAGCATTGAACCTATCAGCCTGTGCGAGTGAACTTAAAATTCTGTTATGCAGCTGATTGGTAGTCAATTTTTAAAATTTGGAAAACCTAGGTTTCTCGGCTTCTATCTTTTAGTTTTTTTTTCATATAACTATAACTTCTCAGAATCTGAAAAAAAAACTAAATTGTTTGGAAGATATGTTGATTTTGGGAGAAGTTATAACTGTTTGAAGCTTAAAAAAAAATATGCGTGTAATTGAGAATGCGATAGCTTGGTATAGCACTGGGTGGCTCGCATGGAGAGGTTATCCTCATCCACGAATTAACCCACTTTGGGAATCTCACGCCATCACTGCAGCGCTAGTGCTTAGCCAGGTAGGATCGCCGTCACAAGCGTAGGATCGGATCGCCGGCCATGGATGATCTCGCTCGCCATCTCGCCCGGAGAGTCCAATCTGAATGTAAAAGAAGAACTAACAATTCACCACCAGCTGAGTAGCTGACACCTGGAAATTAAAATGATGATTCCGATCAACTGTGTTGCAGAAATTGCATCTGCTAGAAAATTTTTGAGGTGTTTGTGAGCGGCTCATTGGGATCACGACAGCCAGATAAGCAAAATTATAAATGGCGCGGTGTCTATCACGACCTTCCATGTGTAAAGTGGAGATAAGGTGGGCCAGGAGTGGTTTGGTCAAACCAGGGGTTCGGCCGGCCCCATCTCTTTCCACCAACTTTCTCCATTAGCTTAGAGGTGGGTCTCTATGGCAGTTAAGTATGGTTTGACTACACTTTAAGTCGGTTTCGATTAACTTGTGGGCCCTCAAATCCTTGAACTCGTGCATGATTGGACGGAGAGGTTCCATTTCGTCGCGTGGTGGCAGTGGCGGAGCTGAAACCGAATTGAGGGTGGTGCACTACTTTACTATATAGAGAGCAGCAATTACTCTCTAAATAATAGTATTCATTCGTTTATAGATAACTATTGAGACAAAATCATTAAGTATCAAGCAAAAGTGATTACCGAAATATAAGATGAAAAGAAACCACGAAGGGGAACATCAAAATATACATAGAAGATGATTAATCTATGCAAAATTCAAGGCCAGCCCAGAGGCTATGCAGCCGAGGCGATCGTCGGGGGCCCAACACCTAATAGATATTAGATACTAGTATCTTGGACACTATTGATCTCGATACCGTTCTTGATGATTTTGCATCAAGAAATGTCCGAAAAAATATCTTTTCATGAGAAGCAATGGATATGATGGGGTTCTATTCTTCATTAAGGTAATAATATTAGTTTCAGGTACAAATATATTGTTATTTTAGTTGAATTTATTCTCGATAATTACCAGACATGTTAAATTTAATATATTAATGTATTTGTTTTTGTTTTGCAAGTAAAATTAGTGTCTATATATATATCATAAAATTTTATATATAGGTTAGAGGGCCCATCGCGATGAGTTCGTCTAGGGCCGTCAAAATCATAGGACCGGCCCTGCCTCAAATCTGTTAATCTCAATATCATCGATAGTTAATAGCGTACAATAAAACCAGAACAAAAGTCAGAAACATTTTAATTTTGAACTAAAAATTTATATCCAATGAAGACATCTTAATTTTCTATCCATTTTAAAGTGTCACAACGTGCTTACAATTTTACTAATGATGGTCTGATGGACTAATGGATGCTGGACAGCACACAGCAGGAGTCCCTTCAAGAGAAGAGATGAACAATTGAAACTTCCTTCTAGTTCTTCAAACTTTAACCCTAGCTTATATAAATCTGGATAATGAAAAAAGTAGTATCAACAAGTTACAAGTCAAACTAATAGGATTAAAAAGAAGAGTGAACTAGAAGAGAGGAGGATAAATTGAAAATCTGAAACTAATCAAGAGAATTAGAGGGAGATAATTAGATCATCAGATGAATACCTCTCTTCAGTTTGCCTGTGCACTGCTCGGTTGTCTTAGTGTCCTGCGCCCTTGCCCCTGTAGTCCTAGTCCAGTCTTTGAACGGACACATGAATTTTTACGTGGAAAATCCTTACAGGAAAAAACTATGGGCACCGACTGGCAATGATCACTATAGAGGAGTTAATTACAAACGTAGGGGAATAACATTGGAAACGTCACCCCTTCCCATACATCATAGGAATATATAGAAAAGATATGGACTCCTACTAGGAAACTAATCCGAATATATTGTAGTCTAAAAATTCGGATCACATATTTAACAATCTCCACCTTGAAACGAATTTCCCTTGTAGCATAAAAATCTTCAATCTCCAAAGAACCTCCTTATGTAGATAAAATCATTGCGTGCCAAATAGTCTCTATGACTACACTGTAACACCCTCGATCCAGAAGAAGCAGACCATACTTCAAACTCGTCATTGGGAATATATCCTGAATCTGTTGGTATAAACTTTGTGGAACCCAACAGAGACGCAAAACCGATACACAAACTTCAAACTCGCCATGTGAATAGCTTTCTGAATCCGCTGGCATTAATTTCTGGAATCCTAGCAAAAACGCGAAACTCTTGTGCACAAACGAAGTACTGAGATCCCCTGATAATCCTCATGGTACATTGGGCATGATAATGGTAGCAAATTCCTCGGAAATTTGATCACCCGATCACAGGAGCAAGGCTCCATCTCGACGACATGAATATGCTTCTTTTCTGCATGCTTGTCCTCCATGGTAGATGTGGCAACTTGTATCTTCATTTGCCGTAATGAGAATATTGCATCTCAATATATGAGCAGTATATAATACTTCAAACCCGCCTTGGGAACAAAATTCTGAATATGCTGGTATAATTTGGAGAACCCTAGCAGAAACACGAAAATACTATATGTGAATAAAACGAAGTATTTGATCTCCAGATAAAACCTTCTGGTATGACTTGGCTTGTGAATTGGCCTTCCCCTGAAAAGAACAAAAGTAATGCTCGAAAAGCTTCTGGGTAAATCGCCATGTGCGAGTAGCAATTTCGCCAAAAAAAAAAAAATCTGCCTCAACAGAACTCTCGATGGATTGGCTTGTACACTGCTGCTGCTTGCGCGTAGTAGTAGACAAACGTGAATTTTATTCAAGTAAACAGGCCAACGATTTCAGGGACGGTTTGGTTGGAGGGACCAATCCATTAGTCCCTTTACTTTAGTCTTCTTAAGACCCTAAAATCTCAAATAGAGGTGACTAAAAAGACTAAAAGTGAAAAAAAAATTCTATGCAGACTGACTGCAAACCCCACACCGTGCATACCTGATTTAGATAGGCTACGCGTGGACTAGCGAAAGATCCGATGGCACCACCGCACAGCTCCATCCGCACCAAGAGAAAAGGCTCAGCTCGGCTCGCTCACGTCGACTCCCGCTCGAGCGATCAGCCGGCTTCCCTTCGTGGCAACAGGGACGCCGGACGCGGACTCGGCTCCCAACAAAAAACCTTTTTTCGGCTTCTTCTTCTTGCGCCATATCGTCGCCATGCGCACCGCAGCAGACAGGATGAGCTAGGAGGCCAGGAGGAGGACCTAGCCGCTAAGATTCCGGTGTTTTCTTTGGCTGCCTTAGTGGACGACATGGCCGGACAGCTGCTTCTGTCACCTGTGGATGCAAACGACGCAGTCGCCGGGGATCGTGGAGTCCATGAGGAGTAGAAAACACATACACTCTCGCATAGTTTGAGAATGATTGGCTTCTAGACATCATATTCCAGATTTGACCTTCAAGATTTCAGATCACACAATTTTCCTGTTTTCTTTTTTGAAAGGAACCATACGAACAATTGTTGGAAATATAGTCATATATCGGCATATTTTAATCCAAAATATTAAGACAATAATCATGGCATGAACAATGTGAGGTGATCTAGTGATAAAATCAAACATAAACAAGAGCATACTTAAAGATAGAATAAGCATCATCATCATATATCAAACGCAATAGAATTGCGACTAACAGAGATATCAAAAACCTATTAACAGTAAGCGCAGAAGGTTATACCCTGTGAATGTTCCTCCGCTGGATTGTGAGGCAGAACTGCCTCCGTTGGTGTTGTCGTTCGTAGCGCCAGATCCGGCTCCTGGCGCGCCATCTCCAGGTGCGGCGGCGGCGGCGGCGGCGAAAGACATGGTGCAGACGTAGACGTACGGTCGAAGACGAGGAGCAGTCGTGCGGAAGCACTCCCCAAAAACCTGATCACCCGCCTACCCGGTGTAGATCTCAGGCGAAGGTATGGTTCCGAAGGCCCTGCTCGTTCCGATCTCTCGTGCGCGCAAGTGATCAGAAGCGGGGAAGCAGAACAGTAGCAGCACAGGCGCGCGAGGAGGAGGAAGAACACCAGATGGAAAGTAAACGGAGTGGGGTCTGATCGGGTTGCCTCTTTCCTTATAGCGTAGGCGTGATATCCGCCCGTTGCCGCAGTAACGATGCGAGATCAATGGGTATTGAATCGCCTGCCTGTTATGGAGGCAATCTCGGGAAGTAAATGGAGCGGGGTCCGGGAAGTAAACGGAGTAGGGTCTGATCGGGTTGCCTCTTTCCTTATAGCGCAGGCGCGATATCCGCCCGTTGCCGCTGTAATGACGCGAGATCAATGGGTATTGAATCGTCTGCCCGTTACGGAGGCAATCTCGGGATTGGTCCGTTACAAAAGGATAGTCGCAACGCACGCCACGGCCTCGGGCCCGGCCCAGCCGGCTCGGCTCGGCGCGCGCGCGCGCGTGGCTTTCTGTTCCCCACCTCAACCGGTCAACAGGGAGCCTCCAATAACTCCCTATTTAAGTTGAGATACTCCTCATTTAATTCCCAATGTGGTATTATTATTCTTAACATTTATTATGGGCCTTTGAGATTTAATAGAAAAAACGGGCCTAGCCCATTTATTCTAACAATCCCCACCAAATTTCATGGCTCATAAGAAATGTTCTCAAAGTTGTGCCTATTTGATATACCAGTGTTTTGGTGGAGACTGTTAAGTTGAACTTCCACCTAGGAAATGAGCTACATCAGACCACAATTGAACAATGGACTATGCCTTGAATTGTCAGTCTTGTGTGATCAGGTTTCACTCAAACCCTTGACTGGTACTGGGCTGCCGTTTGCATCCCCTCTGTTTGGAGCATATAAGTCAAACTCCAGGCCCTTTCATGAGTATCTAGAGATCGCCTAAATCTCATAGACTGTGACCAGCAGTCGAACTCATATAGGTGTGTTCCATCTGAGATGTTCTGCAGGTCAACATCTCTGCTTAGAAAAGCCACTCGGATCACATTAAGGCATAAGCCATCCTACCATGCAGAATAGAAGAGAAGTACATCATGAAAATGAGCCCTTTTCAAGGGTCTCTTCTCTCAGCCACACAACAGTTTGTTTCGCCATCCAAATTCACGGGATCTCCGATCACAATGGACAGGTTTCCACTATCGTGCAACCTTAGGTGGGTATCAAGCCCATTTCCCTCGATGCACTGTCTATCACATTACGTGGTAGCCCCTTGGTAAACTGATCTGCTAGATTTTTAGCCGTTTGGACATAGTCCAATGCTATCACTCCAGAGTTTTTCTGCTTTCTGACAGATTTCAGTCTTCTCTTGATATGCCTAGATGACTTCATGTTGTCCTTTGAACTGTTCACTTTAATAATCACTGTTTGATTATCACAGTTCATTAGGATTGCTGGCACTGGTTTTCACCGGCAAATCCATCAGGAGTTCACTAAGCCACTCGGCCTCAACTGTCGCAGTATCTAGTGCTGTAAGTTCTACTTCCATTGTTGACCTCGTTAAGATGGTCTGCTTGCAAGACTTCCAGGAAACAGCGCCACCTCCAAGTGTGAACACATATCCACTTGTGACTTTTATCTCATCAGCATTAGATATCTAGTTTGAGTCACTATACCCTTCCAGTACTTTTGGGTACCTAGTATAGTGAATTCCATATCTCATAGTGCCCTTTTGATAGCGCATTACTCTTTCCAGAGCCTGCCAATGATCATCTCCCGGATTTGAGACAAATCGGCTCAGCTTGCTTATAGCAAATGAGATGTCAGGCCTCGTTGCACTAGCCAAGTATTTCAATGAACAAATGATTTGAGAGTATCTCAGTTGATCCTTTGCTATTCTTCGGTTTTTTCTTAATAGCACGCTGGGATCATAAGGAGTAGGAGCTGGTTTGCAGTCACTATATCCAAAGCGACTCAAAACCTTGTCCACATAATGGGATTGCACAAGTGTAATCCCACCCTCATCTCCTCTCAGTAGCTTAATGTTAAAAATAACATCAGCCTCTCCCAAATCCTTCATTTCAAAACTCTTGGACAGAAAGTCCTTGACCTCCTCAATCACACTGAGGCTGGTCCCAAAGATCAATATGCCATCGACATATAAGCACAAGATCACTCCTTCTACCCCACCATAGTGATAGTACACACATTTGTCAGCTTTGTTCACAACAAAGCCAGCAGATGTAAGTGTGGTGTCAAACTTCTCATGCCATTGCTTAGGTGCTTGCTTAAGGCCATACAAGGATTTCAACAGTTTACACACCATTCCCTCTTGACCTTCTAGTATATACCCGTCTGGTTAATCCATATAGATCTCCTCCTCCAGCTCTCCGTTTAGGAAAGCTGTCTTAACGTCCATCTAATGGACGAGAAGACCATGAGAGGTTACCAGAGCAAGTAGTACTCGAATTGTGGTCAAGCGGACAACTGGTGAGTAGGTGTCGAAAAAATCCTCGCCTTCTTTTTGGGTATAACCCTTGGCCACAAGCCTTGCCTTGTACTTTTCAATTGTACCATCAGGTCTAAGCTTTTTCTTGAAAACCCATTTACATTCTATAGGCTTACACCCATATGGACGCTCAATGACTTCCCAAGTACCATTAGACATAATCGAGTCCATCTCACTGCGTACTGCTTCCTTCCAGTAGTCAACGTCAGGTGATGAATATGCCTCTTCTATGGTTCTTGGAGTGTCATCCACGAGGTATACAATGTAGTCATCTCCAAAGAATTTTGCAACCCTTTGTCGCTTACTCTTACGAGTATCTACAATGTTATCCTCCTCAGGATTTCCCTTAGGCGTTTGATCATTGTATTCTATCGGTGCAAAGTGCTCATGGGGTATGACAGTTTCTTGACTAGAAGTGCTAGGTGTATTTTTCATGGGAAATTCATTCTCAAAGAATATAGCATATCTGGACTCAATAATTGTACCAACACGCATGTCGGGTACTCCAGAGTTTACTATGAAGAATCTATAACCCACGCTATGAATAGCATAACCAAGGAACACACAATCAACAGTATTCGGTCCAAGTTTACGCTTTTTGGCTATAGGTACATTTACCTTGGCCAAACAGCCCCATGTTCGTAGGTATGAGAGATTTAATTTCTTCCTTTCCCATTCCTCGAATGGTGTTACTTCCTTATGCTTCATTGGAATTTTATTCAGGACATGACACGCAGTCAAAACTGCCTCACCCCACCATTCCTTGGAATGTCCCGCAGTGTCTAACATGGCATTCACCATCTCAATTAGAGTATGGTTCTTTCTTTCGGCTACCCCATTTGATTGGGGTGAATAGGGAGACGTCCTCTCATGAATAATTCCAAACTCTTCGCAAAAAGATGTAAACTCATTGGAAAAATACTACCCACCTCTATCAGACCTCAACCGTTTGATTTTCCTTTCAAGTTGGTTTTCTACCTCAGCTTTATAGGCCTTAAAGTAATGCAATGCTTCATCCTTTGTTTTCAATAGATACACATAACAAAATCTAGTGCAATCATCTATCAGTGTCATGAAATATTTCTTTCCCCCTTTAGTCAACACGCCGTTCATTTCGCACAAATCGGAATGAACAAGTTCTAGAGGTGCCAAATCCCTCGCCTCAGATGCCTTGTGAGGTTGTTTCGATTGAACACAAGTATGGCACTTAGAACCTTTGACCAAAGTGAATTTTGCAATTAAACTCATGTTAGCCAAGCGCGTCATACAACCGAAATTCACATGATAGAGTCGCGAATGCCACACATTGGACTCATCATTCTCGCTAATATGGTTCACAACATTATTATTATTATTACACATGTCATCCAAAGAAAAGCGGAACAAGCCTCCGTTGTCATAACCTTTTCCAATAAAAGTTCCATATTTATATACGACACATTTATTGGATTCAAACACAAGTCTAAAACCTTCTCCACACAGTAGAGAGCCGCTAACTAGATTGTTCTTTATTGAAGGGACATGCTGCACGTTCTTCAGCTGCATGGTCTTTCCTAAAGTAAACTTCAGATCGACCGTACCAACACCATGAACAGCCGCAAGTGACCCGTTTCCCATCAACAAGGAGGAACCTCTCCCGACCTGATAAGAAGAAAATAGGGAAATGTCAGCACATACATGAATATTAGCACCAGTATCAACCCACCAATCAGGTGAATGAAAAACAGAGAGAACTGTAGGTAATAATTTACCATACCCCGATGTTCCTCCGCCCTCGCTAATGACCATGTTGGCAGACTTCCTGTCTTTGCGCTCAGGACAGTCCTTGGCCCAATGCCCAGACTTGCCACACACAAAGCAGTCTCCCTTTGCCTTTCTTCTTAAAATTGGTTGTAGCCTTGGGTTTGACATCAAGCTTGACTTTCTTGTTGTTGTGAGATGCATGAGAGTTCTTCTTCTATACCATATTGGCACTAGAACCTCCCTCAACCTTTTTGCCCCGGTTGTCCTTTGCCCTCACCTTCTCTTCAACACCCAAAGAGCCAATGAGATCAGAAACACTGAACTCTTGTCTCTTGTGCTTTAGAGAAGTGGCAAAGTCCAACCAAGAAGGTGGCAATTTGGCAATAATGCCACCCGCCACAAACTTGTCCAGCAACTCACAGTTGTTGTTCTCAAGTTCCTTAGCCAGCATCTGAATCTCATGAGCTTGTTCTACTACAGAACGGTCATCGACCATCTTGTAGTCATATAACTGTTCCATGACATATAGCTCACTGCCGGCATCGGAAACTCCAAACTTGGCCTCAAGTGCATCCCACATGTCCTTCCCTGAAGGCATGTGCATATACACATCCACTATATTGTCAGCGAGTACTCTGATCAATGCTCCACGAAACAGGCAATCCGAAGCCTCGAACTTAGCCTCTTCCTCAGGAGAGAGAGGTGGTTCACTTTGTTTGCCCGGTGAAACATAGAAGCATTGCATCGCTGTCAACCACATTAGTGCACGTGCTTTCCACCTCTTATAATTAGAACCATCAAAAGCATGTGGTTTCAGTGCAGCAGCAAAGCCAACTACCGAAAATGACCTATCAAGTTTTTGGATTGTTGGAAATATAGTCATATATCGGCATATTTTAATCCAAAATATTAAGACAATAATGATGGCATGAACAATGTGAGGTGATCTAGTGATAAAATCAAACATAAACAGGAGCATGCTTAAGATAGAATAAGCATCATCATCATATATCGAACGCAATAGAATTGCGACTAACAGAGATGTCAAAAACCTATTAACAGTAAACGCAAAAGGTTGTACCCTGTGAATGTCCCTCCGTTGGATTGTGAGGCAGAACTGCCTCCGTTGGTGTTGTCGTTCGCAACGCCAGATCCGGCTCCTGGCGCGCCATCTCCAGGTGCGGCAGCGGCAGCGGCGGCGGAAGACATGGTGCAGATGTAGACGTACGGTCGAAGACGAGGAGCAGTCGTGCGGAAGCACCCCCCAAAAACCTGATCACCCGCCTACCCGGTGCAGATCTCAGGTGAAGGTGTGGTTCCGGAGGCCCTGCTCGTTCCGATCTCTCGTGCGCGCAAGTGATCAGAAGCGGGGAAGCAGAACAGTAGCAGCACAGGCGCGCGAGGTGGAGGAAGAACACCAGATGGAAAGTAACCGGAGCGGGGTCTGATCGGGTTGCCTCTTTCCTAATAGCGCAGGCGCGATATCCGCCCGTTGCCGCAGTAACAACACGAGATCAATTGGTATTGAATCGCCTGCCCGTTACGGAGGCAATCTAGGGATTGGTCCGTTGCAAAAGGATAGGTGAGATCAATGGGTATTGAATCGCCTGCCCATTATGGAGGCAATCTCAGGATTGGTCCGTTGCAAAAGGATAGGCGCATCGCAACGCACGCCACGGCCGGCTCGGCTCGCGCGTGTAGCTTTCCGATCCCCACCTCAACCGGTTAACAAGGAACCTCCAATAACTCCCTATTTAAGTTGAGATACTCCTCGTTTAAGTCCCAAGGTGGTATTATTATTCTTAACATTTATTATGGGCCTTTGAGATTTAATAAAAAAATCGGGCCTAGCCCATTTATTCTAACAACAATCACAATCTTTTTTACACATCGATCCATCACATTCTAGATTTCAGAACACCAAAGATGCCATATGTATAAAAAAGACGCGAATATTAGAGAATGACCTAATATTAAATAATTAGAAAGGGTGAGGCTTCGAACCTAAGTCATCTAGCCCACCATCTTGTGGAGCTAGCCGGAAGACCCTTAGTTGTTTCTCATGTATAATTCATAAACTTTTGTCATTGCTGGAAGCCTGAAACTAGCTACATGAGCAGCAGATGCTTTGCACAATAAATTTTCTCAGGATGCAGTAAACCATCTGAATATCCCCAATTTTGCATTGGCTGATCTGGCGGTGCTTTGCAGTCCAGATCCCGATTCTTCCACCGCCTTAGCTTCTGCTCGTCCTTGCCAACCCAGCCGCTGCAGCCTTCACCGAAGCCCCCGGCGCCCATGGCCAGAAGAAAATCGCGATGGCAGAGGCGGGGAAAAGGAAGCGGTGATCGCAGCGGCAGAAAGAAAAGGATGTGAGCGAGCCGCTGAGCACTCAAGCTCGGCTCGATGCAGGAGTCGACATGAGTGAGCTGAGCTGAGCCTTTTCTCTTGGTGCGGAATGCAGCCGTGCGGGGGCGCTGTTAGATCGCTCACCCATCCACGCGTCGCCCATCTAATTCAGGTATGCACAGCGTGGGGTTTGCAGTCGGTCTGCACGGAATTTTTTTCCCGTGCATGCGTTAAGGCCGAGGCATCGTGATTTGAGTCGACGAGTCCAATTCGCAAGTCCCAACTGTAGCGCTTGCCACGGTACCGCCTGCGGAGAACGGCGCGACGCGAGGTTGCGAGCGTGGCGGTGAGGCGAGTGGCAGCGAATAGCGGCGAGGCGAGCGGCCGAACGCCAAGCAGAGCCCTAGCAGCTGGGGGCTAGCCGTGGATGTGGCTGGCTCTACCAGTCTACTTCCTCGTCGTCCTCAATTCCTCATCTCCTGCCGAGCGCGAGAGCCCTAGTCCCTAGCGACGATTGACGAAGACGGTGAATCGGTAATTACCATATCCTCTTCTCCTCAACTCCTCAAATTAGCAATCACCTCTGATCATCTCCTGAATTAGCAATTATTATGACTGTAATTTTCTAATTAAATTTACAGTATTTTGAATAATCGATTGGATTGATTATTGAATCAAAAGTAATGTTATTGTCTTTTCCTTTGTTTGTAAAACAGGAAGACATTTATGAAATAGGAAGTATGATTCAATGGGCTGACGACAATCGATTGAAAATGATGTGTTGGATAATAGTAATTATGAAGATGCAATTAAAATTTTCTTTTCAAAAAACACTACATCGATGATGCTTTTAAGTAGAACATGAGGTAAGTACCACCTTTACTCTTTTGGTATTAATATTTTTATTATAAATATTTTATGAAATAACATATATTAAAGTTATACAATTAACTAAAATTATGCCTTATTTATATTAGACATACTATATTTTGAAGAATTTAGGTCTAAGCTATATTTCGTCCCGGGGCCCCAAAAATCGTGGAGACGGCCCTGAGACCAACAACAAGTTTTTCTTTGTCGGAGTAGCGGAGAATCCACCAAGGAGCATAAAAGTGGAAACAGAGTTCAATCCGCTTTGTAGTTTTTGTACACCGCATTGCACTTGTAGGCTTCTGATTAAGTAGCTGTGACAAGCACGATAATATTATTCCATGTAGATCATTACATTCATAGTGCATAAAGGGCATCGTACGTACTAAATATCACAAACAAATTTGTCATTAGAAAGACAGAAACTCCTGTTTTCACATCTTGCTAAGTTCAACCGGGCCTATTTAAGAACAAATCACCTCAAAGATGATGTTCTTTACCAAACGCTGCATTCAAGATTTCAAGGTTGAAGGAAACATCATTTGAAAAGCTAAGGAAAAAGTACGAATTACCCCCTCCCCCAAAACTAGCGCCGTCGACCGAATTACCCCCTGAACCACAAAACCATATATTCTTCACCCCCAACTATGCAAACCGGATGAATTACCCCCTTGACCCAATCCACGGTGGTTTTGGTCTATGTGGCGTACACGTGGCAGCGCAGTCAACATTATTTTTATAAAAAAAATAGGGGACCCACATATCATACTCTTTCTCTCTCTCATGTCATAGTCTTCCTCTCTCTCTTCTCTCTCTCACTCTGTCTCACTGGTGCGGGCTCGGCGAGGAGCGCGTCCTACTCCTCCTCGTCGGCGTCGAGCAGCCGCCCGGGCAGCGCCCGGACCAGGGCGCCGCGGAAGCACTGCCGTCCGTGCTTGGCTCGCTCGCGCTCCTCCGTTGCCTGCACGACAACCTGCGCCGGCGAGCTCCACCTCCTGCTGCCGGCCGCCCGCTCCGCCTCCGTCTTAGCCGCCCGCCGCCGCCGGCAGCGTCGCCTGCTCTCGCCCTCGCGCGGCCGCTGGCGGCGGTGAGTGCGGCGAGCCGCCGCTCTGCCCCCCTCCCCCCCCGCCCCACCCGGCCCTGCCCCTGCCACCGCGGCAGGCGCGCCAGCGCCTCGTCGACGAACCGCACCACGACGAGGCCCGACAGCACGCGCTCGCCGCCGCTCCCCCCTGCCCCCGCCCCCGCCCCCGCGCCGCTGCGGTAGGAGCGCCAGGCACGCCAGCGCCTTGTCGACGAGGCCACCGTGAAGCCCATGCCGCCCGCCGCGCCGCACAACGCGCTCCCAGGGTGCTCGCATTCTACCACTACTGGAGGAAGATCTACGGTATGTCGTGCGGCCGAGGACGGATGGATTGTGTGTGTGCTTGTGTTTGATCAGATGGATGGGGGAAGAGGATTAATGGCGGTCGTCACGCTGCAGGGCTGGCGTTCTTGATTTGGTTCGGGCCGATGCCGCGGCTCATGGTGGCGGAGCCAGAGCTAGGGAGGGAGATCTTCCTCACGCGCGCCGAGGCGTTCGACCGCTACGAGGCGCACCCCGTGGTCCGGCAGCTGGAGAGCGACGGACTCGTCAGCCCCCACGGCGACAAGTGGGCTCACCGCCGCCGCCGCCGCCTATTCCACCTATTTCGCCGCCGCAGTGGCTTCTTCCGCTGCCACCGCCGCCTATTCTGTCGCCTGCCTCGGTGCGCCAGGGAGCGAGAGAGGGGAAGGGGTGAAGAGGAGGGGAGAAGAAGAGCGATTGGGCTGACTAGACTGCCACGTATGCGTCCACGTAGGATCAAAACCGCCCTGGATCGACCTAGGAGGTAATTCATCCGGTTTATAAAGTTTAGGGTAAAAAATAATTGGTATTGAAGTTTAGGGTGGTAAATCGGACGACCGCAATTGTTCAAGGGGGTAATTCGTACTTTCTCCAAAAGCTAATGGCCGCAGCAAATAGAATATAAGGGCTAGAGACTAGCCTTGGCCCAGGTTCCATGCCATTAGCACGAGTGAAATTGTCCACTTCATACCATAATGAATGAATTCCATCACATTCTGTAGCAGACACTACTAGAAAAACGATTTTTCATGACATTGGCCTATTATTTTCGCTGGCGGCCATTCGCGAAAACCACCAGCAACACCATATCGAGGGGTGGGGGTCCATGGACTGCCAGCGAAAACCGATTTTCACTGGCGGCCACGCTAAGAGGTCCGCCATAAAAAAAACTCTATTTTTTATGGCGGACCTCTTAAGTGTCCGCCAACGAAAATCACGTTTTCGCTGGAGGTAGGTAAGAAATACCGCTACAAAAAAAATTTTTGAGGCGAATAAAATCCACCGCCCGCCTACCGCCCAGTCCGTCCTTATCCCTTTTCCCATCTCCCTTCCAACCGCCCAGTCCACCTCTCTCCCTTCTCCGTCTCTCCTCTCTCCCTTCTCCACCGCCACTAGCTCGTCGCCTTCCCACCACCGCCGGCTGCCATCGCCGCAGCTCCACCGCCGCTCCGGCCCCCTTCTCTTCCTCTTCCAACTCCCTCTCTCCCTCCACGGAGTGCGCGGCGAAGGCAGCGGCAAGCTTGGGCGTGAGCGGTGGCGCCTGGGAGCGGGCGGCGGCTCTCAGGCGCGGGCGCTAGCGGAGCTCGGGCGCAGGCGCGGCGGCGCTTGGGAGCGGGCGGCGGCTCTCGGGCGCGGCCGCGGGCGGAGCTCGGGTGCACGGGGAGGCCGGATTTGCTGCCGCCGGGCCACGGGGAGGCCGGATCCGCCGCCGCCGGACCACGGGGAGGGCGGCACTGACCTCAACGCCGTCGACCATGCTGCCTGGCTCCCTCCTCTCCGACCTCGACGACGTCGACTGTGCTCCCGCGGCTCCCTCCTCCGACCGTGCTGCTAGATTTGATTTTTTTTCTCTTTTTTTTTGCATGTTGTTCCAGATGATGCACATGTTTTGATCTGTGTAAATGATGTTTGATCTGTTTGATCTGTGCTGATGATGATTTTGTATTTCGTGTTTGAATTTGGAAATTAGCAGCGAATCTAGATGTGGATTTGAATTTTGAAATTACTGAATCAATGGGCAGTTGCATGGGTATTTCTTTTTGGCCCAAAATAGATTTTCACTGGCGGCCGATTTAACACAATCGCCAGCGAAAATGGATTTTTGCTGGCGGCTGGCTTAAGATAACCGCCAGCAAAAATGACCGCTAGCGAAGATCTTGATCTTCACTGGCCTTTGCTTTGTGGCGGCTGCTCCATTTTTTCTGGTGGTCAATAACCGCTAGCGACGATCTTGATCTTCACTGGCCTTTGCTTTGTGACGGCTACAAAATCCGCCAGCAAAAATTCAAAATGACCACCATGAAAAATAGTTTTCGTATTAGTAAGATGACCATTCGAGGTAGTTTAACTACTATCAAAATTGGTGTAGCCTATGATTTGACATGACTCACGGAAAAAAAGAAAAGATAAATCGTTATTTAAATGAGGAACCAATTCAACTGATAAAGCTTCTTCATTCCTTACCTCCAGCCCCACCTGCTATCCAAACCTCCAATATAGCCTGACCCGAATCGAAGGCACTTTACTGCTAATCCCCCTACTTTAGAAAAGCCTGGTCACCCATCTCTCCTCCCATGAACAATGTGCAGCTGGAGGAATCATCGCGCAGAGTAGGGTAGAACATGATTACCATGCCCAGCCAAAGGGGACCCGAACCACCATGTAGAAAGACAAATCTACCTTTCTAAATTTTACAAAATTTTATACTGTAATCTACTCTCTCCGTTTATAAATCGTTTGACTTTGTTTCTAGACCAAATTTATAGAAAAATATAGTATTATTTAAAAAAAAACAAATATATATTATCAAACTATATTCAACATTAGATTTAATAAAGAGTAAAGTCCATCACCGGTCCCTAAACTTGTACCGCTGTGTCATCCCGGTGCCTAAACTCGCAAATCGACCGTTCAGGTCCTCAAACTTGTTCGACTGTATCATCCCGGTCCCTAAACTTGCAGATTACTCGTTTAGGTCCTCAAACTTGTTCAGTTGTGTCACCCCGGTCCCTAAACAGGACGGTCTAAAAACTTTATATCAAAAAATAATTCATAAGTTTTTCATGTGAACTCTAATGATGACAAACTTTATATCAAAATTGTAGCCCTCGACGCGACCTACAACTTTGTAGTTGAAAAGTTTTTGAATTAAAACTGTTTAGTGTCCCAAAATATTGTTGCATGTTTATAGATTTTGAAATTTTAATTTTAAAATTACATTTTGGGACAGAAAATGACTTAAAATAAAACAAATTCAACTACAAAGTTGTAGATCACGTCGAGGGCTACAAGTTTGATATAAAGTTTGTCTTCATTAGAGTTCACATGAAAAATTTATGAATTATTTTTAAATATAAAGTCTTTATACCGTCCTATTTGACCCAGATGATATTCAAATCCAAGTTTAGAGACCGGGGTGACACAACTGAACAAGTTGGAGAACCTAAACGAGTGATCTGCAAGTTTAGGGACCGGGATGACACAGTCGAACAAGTTTGAGGACCTGAATGGTCGATTTGCGAGTTTAGGGGCCGGGATGACACAGCGGTACAAGTTTAGGGACCGGTGATGTACTTTACTCTTTAATAAAACTAATTTCATATTTTAGATGTTTTTAATTTCTTCTATAAACTTGATTGAACTTAACAAAATTTAACTAGAAAAAATAAGTCAAACTACTTATAATATACGGAGGGAGTAATTAATTGGAAGATCAAATCAGTCTATATAAAGTTAGATCATTTATAATGGCAGCATACTACTCGTATATTATAGCGTAAAAGTTCTGTAATATTATAAGGCTAATAATTTAATTGGTACTAAAATGCAAAGTTCTAGAAGAAAGTGTACTTTTAGAAGTGTATAAAACATGAATAATCCATCCATAATCCATGTCGCCATTATGAGAAATTCTGATGCAGGACTAATTTCTACCGGAATAAGTTCACCTGCCATCCCTCAACTTTACGCCGAGTTTGTTTGACATCCCTTATCCTCAATACCAAAAATCATTACCCCTAAACTATATAAAACCGTACAATTTAGGTCTCATATAAATATCTGGTTTCACTGATGTGGCATCCTAGTCAAAAATAAAATAATAAAAGTATGTGGGAGCATGTAAGTGAGAAAAAATAATGTGGGACCCATATCTCTTTTTTCTTTTCTTTCTTCTCCTCTTCTCTCCTGCTCTCTTCTCGGGAGGTCGCCGGCGGCAGAAGAGGGAGAGGCGGCCGGCAAGCCCAGCCGAGCTCTGCCGCCGCCGCACCCGACGGCGACGACGACGCTCACGCGCGAGGCTGCTGGAGCCTGGATGCTGGCCTCTTCTTCCCCCTCTCCTAGTGTTCACACCTATGATAACTGAAGAAGGAAGGCTCACGACAGTAAGTGAACTTATTCCTGTCGAGGGCGGTGCGGCCGAAACCGAACGCTGCGGTGGCGATGTGGAGGCATGGTCGGAGCGTGGCGAGCTGAGGCTCCCTGCAGTTGGGCAGCAACGAATGCCTACCTGTGACCCCAAGACGTTGTCCGCTCGAGTACACAGCCATCGAGAAATAGCCTGGGATGATCGTGCCAGACGGTGGCGGCAACCGAGGAGGACGGGACCGACGGCCGCAGGGCTCTCCATGGTGATGGCGCTGCTCGCCGGGTCACCTAGTCACTCGGTCATCACCGGCATCTTCGACGGTGGCGGGTCGTCGTCCATGGCCAAGACCGCCAAGATTTCATCGCGCGGAGGCGGGGATCGCAGAAGGAGGGGTGGATCCATGGCGATGAGGGAGAAGGCGCCGCAAGCTTTTCGATGGAGGAGCTGCCCAGCCACCTTATCGGGGAGGTCCTGACCTCCGGCCGCCTCGCCGCCGGGAACCTCGCGAGGCTTGAGGCCACATGTCTCGTGCTCTGCCCGCTCGCCGAGCACGCCGTGTCAAGACTATGCGTCGCACGTGCGGCACTCGCGGACATGGGCCCTGGCCCGCCACGCGCGGGGAGCTCATGGAGAGGTGCAGCGGCAGCTGGAAGAAGGTGCTCAGGTTCCTGCAGTCCGTCGAGCAGTCGTCCGGCACTGTCCATACCTCCTCCGGCCGCTTCTCTCGCCCTCTCCCTCCTAGGCTCGCCGGCCTCCTCTCCTCCCGGCGCCCCTCACCCCCCCCCCCCCCCGGGCGGTTGCTTGGGAAGAAAGGAGAGAAAGATGTTGGTGGCGCGGACCCCACATATTTTTTTATTTTAACTTTGCTGAATAGAATGCCATGTCAGCGAAACCGGGCATACAAACTGCTATGGATCTAAATTGTACAGTTATGTATAATTTAGAGGATGAAGGTTTCTAATATTTAGAATAAGGGATGTCAAACAAATTTGGTGGTGAACTTGTTCCATTTCTACATGAAAACATGGGCTTCGGGCTTCCGCTGGTTGACAGGGATTGGATATTTGGGCCTTCGTGGGCAATATAAAGGGCATAAGGCTTCCAAGTGCCAACCATGGCGTGACGGCGCCGGAGACAGGGGATTTAGGAATGGCCAACTCTATAGATGGCCAAAGGGTCCGCCCGGCACGGCCCGGCCCAGGCACGGCTGGGCACGGCCCAACAGCCATCGGGCCGGCACGACCCGATAGGCACTTCGTGCCGGGCCGTGCCGGCCCATGGGTTGCACCTCCCGTCCAGGCACGGCCCACCAGCTGTCGGGCCGTGCCGTGCCGGCCCGAAGGCATGGGTGGCCCATCGGGGCTTTTTTAAAATAAGTCTATTTTACGTCCCTCCTCTTTGGGCTATTTCATATGTATAGCTAAAATAAGTCTATTTTCCATCCTTCCTCTTTGGGCTGACATATGTATAGCTAAAATAAGTCTATTTTCCATCCATCCTCTTTGGCTGACATATGTATAGATAAAAAAAATCTATTTTAGATCTCTATTCTTTCGTCCATGGTATATAATATATCTATTTTTACTCCCATATTTTTTTTTTATCGGGCCTAGCTGCCGACCCATCGTGCCGGGCCGGGCCAACGTGCCGGTGGAGGGGCCCAGGCACGGCCTGGGGCCGGCACGGGCCCGACCTCTGTCGGGCCATGCCGTGCTTGGGCCGGGCCAAAATGTCGTGCCATGGGCCGGGCCGTCGGGCCTCGGGCCTTTTGGCCATCTATAGCCAACTCGTGGATGTGTGAATTGCAGTCATAATTAGTTCTGAATGTTTAATATGTAGACATGTACTCACAATTACAACCGTATCACTGACTTGCTGTGGCTGACCGGCACTCGTGTGTTACATTACAACCATTATGTTCTTTTCCATGAGTTCCCGACTCATCTCCCTCGTTTTCCGCGTGCACACTTTCAAACTGCTAAACGGTATGCGTTTTGCAAAAAAGTTTATATAGAAAAATTGTTTTAAAAAGTCTTATTAATCTATTTTTGAAGTTTTTTATAGCTAATACTTAATTAATCATGTGTTAATCTATCGCTCCGTTTTCTGTGCGAGGGGGTTCCCAACTCCTCCAAAAGAACACAGCCTACAAATTAAGATGCTAACAAGCCTACAAATTGCTACTCATTTTTTACGTATTTATTATGAGATTAAAATTTGGTAGCCAATAGTCCAATACTGGCTAGCAAAATCATCTCTACTACCCTTATCTTATGCCATAGCTTCAACATGAGCCATTCGTCTATTTTTCGTCCTGATTTGCCACTGAACTACAGCAAATTTTTTTCTTCGATCACTCACCTTTTTTTATGGATAATAATATGTTTGTTTATTGAAACGAAACCGGCCGAAGGGCTCCAATTATATTTCAATAAGCGGGGGTAAAAACCCAACGGGTTAAATGAAAAGAAAAAACAACTCAACTACACAAGTCTCACCAAACACGAGGCCGGCTGAACAAGCGCAACACACCGAACACTGCACACACCATCCAACCAAACAACCAACAACGACAAAGCCTAAACATAGGGTATCGTTGCCGAGCTTGCCGCAAAGTAACAAGAATGCTTCGACCACGTAGAATTTGTGTTATCGTTGCCGAGCTTGTCGCCTCTTGCAACACAGCAGCTCCAACTCCACAGCAAAAGTGTCATCAATGCTAAGCCCATTATAAAGCGATCAAGTAGCTTCCACTTCCCACACAAACATCAGCCAAAGCCATTAAAATCCATCACATACATACGGCTGGCACACAATGTGTCTTCGTTGCCTAGTTTCATTGCACCCCCCAACACCACAACTCTGACTCCACCTTGCACCGCAAGCAAGAAACTGGAACCAAGGCAGCGAAGGCCTCATGAAAACACATAAACCATTGATGTGGAGGCAGAAGGCCTTGAGCCGAGTAGGAGCAAGAAAACAACCATTAATGCACCAGGAAGGCTCTCCAAAGCGGCAGCACCATAGAGGACATGATGTGAAACGCCGTCGCCGCTTGTCCGAAAATCCAAATCAAGGTTTTCACCCGGAGTGTGGTGTGGTAGGAGTAGGGATAAAACCCCACAATGGCGCCTACAAGGAGGGGATCTGCACCATAGGGCGTCGCTGTCATCAAACCAGGCAAAATCACGTCTAGGCTTTTCGCCACCGTTTCCCCATCCAACCCCAACACCCAAGCCAGCTCAAGCGGACACACAGGACAGTCCGTCATCTCGACGTCGTGAGCTCAACAAAGGCACCACATCTACCCTTGCCACGGAGCTCCCAATGACCCGATATGGAAGCAGATAGACCATAGAAGGGGAGGAGCAACATGGAGGGGAGAATGTTGGCCAACAGAGGGGTGAATGACTTACTGCACACCTGGACCGTCATTGTGCCACCACCAACCACAAAAAAATGCAGTGCAAGGAGAAGGTGATGACCCCGCCACCACGCACCACGTGTCGCCATTCGTCGACATGCATGCCCCGAGCCTCCAGATTCAAACACCACCAACCTGGCCAGATCCGGCCAAGGCGGCCATGGATCTGACCCCTCCCTGAAGCTCGGGCCGCCGACCCTGGCCATCCACCACCTTGGAGCCATAGCATGAGAGGGACACCATCGCCATGAGCACCTACTTCGTAGCGCCACCGTGTCGGTGCCATCTCCATCACCGCGAGTGCCTGCCGTGTCACCGTCGCTGCAAGCAAGCGTGTGCTCGGAAACTGGCTCCGCAGCTTACGTCCTAGTGGTCACGCTGGCCGCCGTCGGCATGCTCAGGGTGGCAGTGAGGAGCAAGGGAGTAGGGAGGAGAGTAGGAGGTGGCGGCTAGGGTTTCGCTGCCCGAACCGGTCCCTCCTGGAGTGACTAGGGGGGCCACAGACCAAAGCAACTCCCACTTGATGTTTTTGAAGTTATCCCACCTAGGACTTGGGATATTAATACGTAGAAGCTGTTTTGTTTGCTCGATGCAAATTCCCTAATCGATGGTTAAAATTTCACCGTAGCAGTGGTTTTTATTCACACAGTAGTGCTGCTTGGTTTTATATTTGTATCTTTTTCTTTGCAATTTTTCCGGTACATTAGAAACTTGAGTGCTTTTGAATCATTCGAAAAGGACTCATGTACTACTTATATATGTGTTATTTCAGCTCTCTTGTTTTGCTCACTTACCAATGACCACTATAGCACCCATCAAAACATGTTGGATAATGGAAGGCTTACAATCTAAACTCCGGCCTCTTCATACCTATGATGCATACTGACAACAAACCAAGTTCAATACACATTTAACTCAGAATTAGGATGACCCTCAACCAAAACCAACCCATTAAATGAAAAGAGCCTTAAACTCTAATCTTGTAATTGAGAAGATGCATCTCCCTGCACACGGTCAGACTATCTACCATACCTAGCCAGTAAGAGAAGGCTTATGGACAAAAATGTTGTGACATGCATAACCTGGCATATAGCTAGCTAGTGTTGTAGTTTTTGATATTGAATTGAATTTATATTACATAACAGTAGCTAATTGCCACGGAATCAAGTAGCCTACGTTCTTACACCAGCTTCCATATCATTCTCCTCTCGTAAAGTGTGCCACCATCGCATACCACCAATTCTAGATTGGTGCAATGACAGTAAGAAGTCAACAGTGATCTCCTCGAAGCTTAGATATTTGAGGGGCATGAGAAACTCAATGCCTAGAGGGACCTCTTCCATGCTGCTTAGGTTTATTAGTCTTAATCTTTCAAGGCTCACCATGGCACCTTGCTGAATATCCATCCTCTTTAGATTAGGCAAGTCTCTTAAACGTAGAACCTTCAGCTTGGGAAACCATCTAGTAAGGAAGACCAGCTTCTCTCCGTTGTAGGCTCTGGTGAAATGTAGCTCTGTTAGATTTAACAACCGAGAAAGGGATAGCAAGGGATCCTCTTTTAGTTGGGACCAAAATAGGCGCAACGAGTACAGATTTTGTCCCCCGGCATCTTCTTGGAATAGAGGAGACTCTGCACCCAACATGATGTGTGCCAATCGTCCACTTAAACGTAGTTTATGAAGGCTTGGAGGAAGGGGGTTCAAGCCATCCAACTGGAGAACATCATCCTCATCACTTGCCGTGATACTTAGGTAGGACAAACATTTCATCTGAAGCAGCGACTCACAGAGGTGTTCACAGAGGCTTGCCTTCACTTTCCATAATCTGAGACCTCTCATCTGCCTGAGCTCTCCTAAGCATCTAACAGACTCATCCTGAGCTTCCAGTGCTTGTAGGGATTGTAGGCTTGTCAAGTTCTCAAGGCCCCTGGGGATGCTTACACCAGTGCACCACCTGAAAAGGCGTCGATGTCGATCCGTCTGTTTCTCAGCAAACAAGTGCCTAAGCTTTGTCAGCTTGACAATGCCTCTAGGAAGCTCCAGTATGCTAGATCTGAAGAGGTCTAGTGTTAACAGGTTGGTTAGCTTCTCGATAGACTTTGGGAGAAACTTCACATTTGAACCACGAAGACCTAAATGGCGGAGATTGAATAGATCTCCAATAGCATCTGGAACCGTGCTGATGGGTAGCCCACTTAACTCCATTATTGACATATATCTGCAATTGTCCACTACTAGACGTAGTATGCTGGATGATGATATCATACTATTATCCAATGTAATGACTGATCGAAGACTATGCGCACAAGAAATTTCTTGATCAATGTCCTTATTAAGTTTGTGTACTACCAATCGGCGTTCATCTCTATCCTCATGTTCCCAACGTCTATTATCTTCATCATATGCAACGCCAAAACATTCTCTTCGGCACAAGTCAACCGCCAACTCATGCATGATATCATGCATCCGGAATGATTTTATCCTGCCAAATGAATTCCTGTCAATTAGTTGTAGCATGTTCCTGTTAACCAATTCCTGTAGATACCCTTCAGCCACTTCCTCCATTGTGCTTCTACCCCTCTTACTGATGAATCCCTCCGCTATCCACCACCGTATTAATGCCTTTCTTTTGAGAAGATGATCCTCCGGAAACAAGCTGCAATATAGGAAACAACTTTTCAACTGTGTTGGAAGGTAAATGTAGCTCAAGTAAAGGATATTCCTGACATGTTCCAGGCTTGGATTATTTATTAACTCCCAGTCGAGCTGGTCATGTATTCTCCTCAGTTCCTCTTTGGTCTTGTCACGCACAAAGACAAGCCTGCCAATAGAGACAATTGCCAGAGGAACCCCCTTACACTTGCTAACTATTTGATCTATCAAGTGCAACAGTTCTGCATTGCACTCATGATTTGTCTCCCTTGGAAAAGCTGTTCTACAGAAGAGTTCCCATGATTCCTTCTCACATAGAGGTTCTAATGTTATTCTCCTGTCTGGGAAAGCAAGTTGAGCTACATCATCGATACGTGTTGTCACAAGTATTCTGCTCCCTTTGAGATTAGGAACATGTGCTCCAAACAAATCATTGATTACTTCTGGCGCCCAAACATCATCCAATACGATCAAACACTTCTGGAGCTTTAGGAATCTCTTCAGCTCTTCACGAAAACCTCCAGTATCCATGTCAGTAATGTTACCCCAATTAGTCTTTTTCACATTTCTGGAAAGTTCAGTGATCAAACATTTTAGAACATCCTTGATGCAGTAAGATTGAGAAATCGAGACCCATGCATGACACTGAAACTTTTCTTTCTCCCTCATGTATGCATTTGCTGCCAAGGCTGTTTTTCCAAGCCCTCCCATTCCATGCAGCGTAATTACTGAACGTTCCAACAAATCATCTGCCAGCCACTCTTCAAGTGTTTCTCTATTTTGATTGACCCCAACAAGATCTTCTTCACCAAGGGAGCGTGAAATGCTTGCTAGATGTTGGGACCTCTCAACAATGTAATTTGAGCTGTCATTACTAGGATTATTACCATCACCTACCATCGAAACCCATCGGTCTTTCGCCTGGAATAGGTGCATCAGGTTGGCTTCTGCATCCTTAATGGACAATGCTATCTTGTTTAAAGAGAGCAGAATATTTGGTCGTGTGAATCCTTTCTTCAGATAGGTACTCCATCCGGTATCATGTTTATGGGAAACAAGTTGCAGGTAATCATCCACAGTATCTTCAATTCCATGTGCCAGCATTCTTATCTCTTCCACCCAGATTTCATACGTCTCATTGTTGCGATTGCGTACATCCATTCGAGAAAGGAATTGATGTATCAGCCTGAGCTCCCTCTTGATGCGGCCCATGCTTCCTTGAAGCTCTGTTATCTGCGAAACAAACTTTTTGAATTTTGAAGTAGCTTGGTTGATTGCTTCATTTCCCAAGGCAACACAAATCTTCTTCACAGCTAAAAGAATCACGGCTTCAGCCATTAATTTATCTCCACAAAAGTTTGGGGACAGCCAGATTCCGCCCCAGGTAGCTTGAGTATATAATTTTTCAAATATTTTTATACAGTATAACCTGAAATATAAAGTATTGTCATAAGTGCTACAATTGAATGCCAGACCTATCAAATTCAGTGGTAGACAGGAATTGAATTTTTTATGTGAGAAGAGGGCCTGAAATCTCGGTAAAAGAAATATTCAAACGATTCTGTAATTGAAATAAGAAATTTTAGCTTCAAATAAGAAATTACCTTTTTGGCGTTTTCCTTGGGCTTTTATCATCACTGCATATGAAAATGAAGCAATGACACATAGGAAAAAGATACTTTTGAGAAATTCAAGCAAAATGAGTTTACATCTAATTTACAAATTCGGTAAAGTTCAGATTTAAAGCTGATTTATGCTCATGTACCTGTTATTAATCTGACAGTCAGATCCCCATTCCCTGAGCTCTTGAAAACCTCATGCGTTTCTGAGATAGCTGTGTCCGTTTAGAAGGATAGTGGTGGTTCCTCTTGCTTCTCTTATCATCCTACACTTGTAGTTTCTTAGTTATATCTTTGAAGAACATGACTAGGCTGATGACAGCTTGGTGATGTTTTTTCATCTACTCTCAAAAAAAATTACTCGAGAGTATTGTAATCAAGTAACGTTTAGGAGAGAAACCATGTTTATTCCCTACCATGATTCAGACTGGCTCAATGGTTATCTACCACTTCATCCTAAACTAACGAGAAATTTTTGTTACTGTCTTCAATTTCAGTCAACGGAAAAAAATTAAAATCGTATTTTTACATATATATCAAGGTGATCAATTCGGACTATGCTTGAGGGTGCAATCATGTCGTACCGATCGATCGGTGACGGCAAAACATTATTTGGTCATTTTGTTCAGTGTCAGCAATCATTTGATTTAGCATTGGGTTACTTTACAAATTAATAAACAGTAGCGTTCCTGTCGTTGCTTTCTGAGAATCAAACAACTTGCCCAGCCGAGAATTGAAGCTATTTTTTACTAATATATGTATTGGTTTTTCTCAGTTAATAACACCAAAATGGTCCTGCTAACACAACTTGCAGATAACATATATGGAAAATGTTGAAACAATTCTTTGAGCTTTGCTCAAATCCATGAGCTCCCAAACAACTACTCTGTCAAAAAAATATCTGATAAAATAACATCATATCTGATCCAGACTTGGTTTTGCAGGGTGGTATTGCTGTGAGTGATAACATGTTAGCCAAGTTGGAGTGAATGACAGGGACCTAATTAACATTTGTGAATAAGATGAGTTGGCAGCGCAGTGGTCGCTCAAGGAAGGCAACAGACCTGATTGCCCCTTGTCTCTCTAATTATTTGTTTGGATACAGATGTGTCCACTGGCCATTTTGGCTAGTGTGGCAATCACGTGGAAACCTACGTATTCGCGTTGTTTCATATTATAAGTCATTTATTTTTTTTCTTAGTCAAACATCTTTAAGTTTAACTAAATTTATAGATGAATATACTAACATTTTCAATACAAACAAACATATTATCAAACATATTTAATGATAAATTTAATGGAACTAATTTGATGTTGTAGATATTGCTAATTTTTTTATATACCCTTGATCAAACCTAAAAAACTTTTAAAAAAAGTCAAATGACTTAAATAAACGGAATACAAAAGGCCACGGTGTTAATTGAATCAGATTGCAAAGTAAGGGGGGTCTATTTTCTTACCAAGGAACTGAGCCAAGCTTAGTCGTCCCTTATCTCTTTACCTCTTTGTCTATAAATTCTATTGAAGATAAAATAGAATAGATGGGCTTTAGAAACAGGCTACAAAATTAAACATAGATTGACCCACCGCGTTGAAGGACTGTACAATGTATGGTCATGATTGTATAACTCATCTAATCAAGGGTACACTTTCTCCAAAAAAAAAAAATTCAAGGGTACAAACTTTTTAGTACAATTAGCATAGGTATAAATAGATAAATGCTACAACCAAATTATTAAATATGGATCTTTTGCAAATTGCAAATACCAAAATAAATGAATAAATGGGTTTACTATCCATGTCTTAGCAGAAGTGTTCCATTTGCTTGTGCCACATGACAGCATCAATATCATTGCTTACGACATTTCAGATGGAGCTCTTTTTCCATCCTTGAGGAGGTACTTTTTCTATCCTTAAGGATGTACCATTAAGTACCAGGTACCATTAAACTGTCTGGAAAAGTTCATATACAGTTCAAAACAACCGGTATGCACAGTCGTTCAGTAGAGATAGGTAGCTAGAGCTCTCTCTAGATAATGCAATAATTCATTTCTGGGAAATGGACATGCGAACCCAACCCAAACATACGTTACACTTATAACATGGATCATCTTAACATCATAACTAACAAGCATCCTATGCAACCTTACAGCAAATACATACCAGCGTACTGGTGACCAACATGGTGATGTTTCATCTGTGATTAGCCGATCATCTCAAAATGGCTCAGAGGAAGTTCCTCTGAACGGCTCCGGACGAAAATCGGGACGACAATCCTTGTGCCATGTTCTCAGGATCTAAATTGACATTTTGCCGCCCAGCAGTCAGGTCCTTCTCACGGTCCCAAGGCTTCCATGGGTGGTTTCCTTCCCATTCTTCTTTATCCCGCTGCTTCTGCTTCTTTTTCTCCTTTTTGCTTTCTCGATGCTTTTGCACGAGAGATACTGATCGCTTGGAGGAATTGTATGTATCCACCAATGAAGCGTCTGAGGTTTTAATCTTTTCTTCATCTGCATCTGCAATTGCCTTTGCTTTGTTGTAGGCTTCTAAGTAGCTGTGACAAGCACGATAATATTATTCCATGTAGATCATTGCATTCATAGTGCATAAAGGGCATCGTACTGAATAGCAAAAACAAAATTATCATTAGAAAGACGGGCTCTCCTGTTTTCACTTCTTCCTAAGTTCAACCATACCTATTTAAGAAAAATCACCTCAAAAAAGATGCTTTTTACCAAATGCTGCATTCAAGATTTCAAGGTTCAAGGAAACATCATTTGAAAAGCTAATGGCCGCACCAAATAGAATATAAGGGCTAAAGACTAGCCTTGGCCACTAGCACGAGTGAAATTGTCCACTTCATACCATAATAAATGAATTCCATCACCTTATGTAGCAGATGACCATTCGAGGTAGTTTAGCTACTATCAAAAGTGGTGTAGCCTATAATTTGGCATGTCTCAGTGAAAAAAAGAAAAGATAAATCATTATTTAAATGAGGAATTAATTCAACTGATAAAGCTTCTTCATTCCTTACCCCCAACCCCACCTGCTATGCAAACCTCCAATATCACCTGATCCGAATTGAAGGCACTAAACACTGCTAATCCCCCTACCTCAGAAAAGCCCGGTCACCCATCTCTCCTCCCATGAACAATGTGCAGCTGGAGAAATCATCGTGCAGACCATGATTACCATGGCCAGCCAAAGGGGACCCACAGGCAACCACAGCTAACCACATGATAAGGGGAGGCTTCGAGAAACTGCCACTGCCAGCACCAGTAGACTGAGCCAGCACGGAACAGGACTATTTGGGCAGAGGAAAACAAATGACAGAGAATAGTGAGAGAGGAAAGGAAAGAAGATAAGAAAGAGTCTTGTAATGTGGACCCATAGACAGTTTTCTAGTTTAGGGGGTAAAGTGGATGTATCTGAACAGTTCAAGGGTTAAATACACTTTGTTCAATCTTTTAAAGTACCCTCCCTGTCCTTAAACAGATGAGCCCCTTGATATCAGGATCTCAATCCGCTTTCGCCTTTTCCTTAAATAGCCTAGGTAGCAATTTTTGGCCAAAAAAGTTTCTAACCCCTAGGAAGTGTTGACAGTTGACACTATGTTCTCTCCATCTCAGTAACATGCACAGGATGCCAATTAATGCCCTCTACAAGGCAACACCAATATTTGCTAAACTAGCAGGTATGCAAAATATTGATTGATAAAGGTGTGATATCATGATGTGAAAGCTAGTGTCAAAACTCTTACTTCTGTTGTGCTTTTTGAGCTCTTTCAAGAGGAGTATCTGTCCAGACACTTGTATCACCACGTCCTTCTTTACCATTCATACTAAATGACGTAGTCGAATGCATTGGTACTCCAGGCTGAAAAGGAGAGTTAAACATACATGTAAGAGAACACAATAAAATAACCAATTTCTTTTCTTTTCCTTTCAGAAGGAGATAAAACAGTAAAATGAGTATATTTTACTCAATTACTTTTCTTTCAGGAGGCAATGTGGTCATCCATTCATCTCTTTTAGGTGCCTGTGCCTGTTTTGGAACTGCCAGAAGTTCATCATCACCCTCAAGAGATACACCTGTAAACAAAATAACAACAAATATGCCATCATGATAGTTCTTCTAACTATGCTTCCATCTTCAGTTCTTATCAAGAACTTGCTCGGACCAGAATTGTTATGAAGGAGATGAAGTTTGTTAGTAAATTATTAGATTTAGTTTCTATAATATTTGAGACTGGATGTCAAGTCATTCCTCCCTATATATGAAGGCACCCCTTGTACTATATTATCAATCAAGTAATGAATCCCAAAATTCATTTGGAGAGACTTTAGCTCTAAGCCTGAGGCTAAGCCTGCGTTTGTTCTCTCCGTTTGGAGAGACTTTTTGCTCACGCGGAACGAGAAAGCTCATTAGCACATGATTAATTAAGTATTAATTATTATAAACTTGAAAAATAGAAAAAAATATATATTTTTAAACAACTTCTATATAGAAACTTTTTGCAAAAAACACACCATTTAACAGGTTGAAAAGCGTGCTAACAGAAAACAAGGAAGTTGAAGAAAAGAAATGGGCTTTCTTTTGCATAACAGGGAGAAGCCTTGCTGGCGTTATTAGAGGACAAGTGCCCTATAACCCAGTCTTCAGACCCTTACCCTTGAAGAAAAGAACTGGGCCCTCTTTGGACCCTTACCCTATAACCCAGTCTACAACAATATTCAACTCTTTAAATTGCAAAAATCAAATACTCAAATGCTCAACAAACAGAAGATGATGACCAGACGGCTAGGACCTCACAAAAAATTACGGGTTATGAAAGTGTATAGGCCCTCAATAACTGCATGTATCAAATCAAACCACGGAAGACCAACAGTCCAACATCAGTGAAGTTCACAAGATTATCACAGAGGAATGAACAGTTAGAAGGATATCTAGAATTTTCTCAGCCCTATAATCTAAACCTTACAACAAAGCTATAATCAATTATACCCTATAATTAAAAATTAGACATAAGTGTTGTCAATGGCCCATTATAGGGATTCATATTTGGAGCAGTACATTTGGTTCTTCACGCCCAATAATGTATGCCCCATAAAGAAAATGGAATAGTTAATCTTCTTGCTAAAAGCCTAAAAATACATGTATTTTTTCTGTGTTTATGGCTTTTGGTGTTTTTGTTGATAACTAGACGCTGCACAAACTTACCTTGTAGCCGCCTCCATTCTGCGGCCTCGCGCATTGCTTTAAGCTCGACCTACAGAGGAAAAAAAAGGAAAGGTAACAACTATTTTCCATGCAGCTGACAGCAGTATCTGAAATCTTAGTTCAACAAGAAAAGGTGCTCTATGTACATCAATATATGATGCAAATGAGTTTACCTCAAATTGTTCCATCTCCTCTTTCTTTTTTATCTTCTCATCTATCACACCTCTCTGGAACAAAGGGAATAATCCAGAGAAAACATCAGTGTAAAGAAATTTCCTGACATGGTGAACTAGTGTAATAACTTCTCAAAAAAGAAAAACAGTAAAAGTACCAACTGGTATATAAACAAGAACTTGGTTTCTATAGAACAAAAGGCAATAGGTATGTAATAAGTTCTAGACGTAATGAACTTCACACATGCTGGAGAGCATTGCTTGTTTGTTATGAAGGTAATACTATCTACAATCTAAATTTTTGGATAAATCAGCAATTTATGTTAAACCAATCTTAAATTTCCCTAGCAGCTGTATCTAGTAATGTTGGATCATTGGCATGCCAAAGACAAGGATTATTCCATATACACCACTGAATATCTATGCAGTCCCTCATTATCTCAATGACCAAGTGAGTCCAGGTCCACATGTCATTTACACCAAGTCACATATAGAGATGCAGTAACTCAAAAGAAATCCAAGAAAATAGTATCATGGTAACAAGTTCATACTACAATTTCAAAATGAGCATATAAGGCTGTAACAAAAATAGCCAATAGTTGCAAGTTAAGCATAAACATCGAAGCAATCAGCATTTTCTTCATAGAAAATTTTCTGTAGTTTAGAATCAGGACACAGTACATGCATGGATTGCAATTCTCATCTCTAGTCTCTAGTAATAAGCAAGTTAATATTTTGTATGGTTCAGAATCAGGACACGGTACAATATTTTCTGCATGCATTAAATTTCAAGCAAAGAAACAGTAAACAAGTTAATTCTCATCTCTAGTCTCTACTCATATCAGAGGTCATTACCAGTTACCACCCAGTCATCTCTTGGCACTATTTACCCCAAAACTATCTAAGGACAATTCCACAACTTGCATGCAGAAATTCATTTAACAGATATCATATACCCTAGTAGTTGAAACATCTGCTTTACTATTGCTCCTCCATATAAGAGTGGAGTACTTTGTACAACTTCACAAATGAGATCTTCACAGGGTGATAAAGCTGAAGGGTATGATATAAAAATTAAGTACCTTTTCAGGGTCCTGTAAGTCTTTGAAAGCATTATTCAATTTCACAAATGCCTCCTGAGCTGAAGGATGAGGACATTTGTCAGGATGCACTAGAAGAGATAACTTCCAGTACCTGCCATGCAGGATAAGAGGTCAGCAAGAACAATTAAAGAAACTTTCTGAACAACAGAATGCAGCATGATGAAATATATATTACACATGAATTACAAAATAAAAGTATGCAATAGCCTTTATAAAATATTTCTATGCTGCAAGTTATTGTGTGTAATAAATGCTACTATAAATTTTGCTGTTCCCTCAATACATGAGCTACAGCCAGCAAACAAATATTACGTGAATACCTCAAGATACAATAATTAGAAAAATGCTAATAAAACAATATATCACCACAAACATAAGAAGAAGCCTTAGGTTCAATGTCAATTTACTTCATGTGTAAGAAACACTACTGCAAATTTCAGGTGAGGTCAATGGAATGGTGCTATTTCACATGAAACTGCATCTACTATCAGGTTCTTTAGTGAGAATCTTAAAGTTTTATTCACAAAAAGGTCATTTTGAGTGCATGGTATAACTGCATGTGTAAATTTGTTCTGGGCAGGTTAGAGGTTAGGGCCCTCATGCAGTCAGGCATAGTCAAGGAGACCCTACCCAAGTGGCATGACAGCGCGCATGGAGACAAGCACACCGCACACCACTAGGGGAAGGGATAAGATGGAGAGATAAAAGACACATATGGATTCATTTCTTAATGAAAAGAGATACAACCCCATCGTTACATAGAAGGGATGACCTTTGTGAAACTTATCTCTGAAATTAAGAAATATATAACAATTTACAGTCAAAAACATGTCAGCGCATAGGATTGAGGCCCGACTGAGGACGATGAAAACTTTGTAGCCCAGGGCTGTATGCCAGCAGAAATTAGACCTAAGTAGTAAGACTGCTAGAAATTGAATCTCCATATAAGTTTTCCGTTCTTTCTGAATGTTGGGCCCATTTCATGACCACTGTTCTGAAACAAATTTTACAAGGCCGCATACAGGGACTTTGTGCCCAATCTAATGTATTAAATCATCTTCAAAAGAACTAATGCTACAAGTAGAAAATATTGATATGATAGGTGTTACATTCACCAGAAATGACTAAAACAAAAATATTCTTGAAGCCTTGACATCATTTTTTGAAAGCATAATGTGCAACATTTGCATCTTGCTACAGACATAAAAAACGTCATTGCACTATGCAATTGTGTGGATATCTGTACTTTAAATTTGTGCTTGTGACCTGTACCATATTTTCAGTGACTACTTTGTAGGCCTATGAAATATGTGCATTTCTTCGCAGTGTATACTGTATATGTATGCATGTCATTCGCAAATTACACAACTGCAAACAAGAAAAGCAAATGCATACAAATTACTACCTTTTCTTGATGTTATCAGATGACATCTTCCAATTGATGCCCACAACATCATATGGTGAGTTCTCATCCGCCGCCAATATTCGAGTAACCTACAACCAATTCAAAAAAATACAATAAATAGTTGAATGTAGCCCAGAAAATGAAAAGCAGTTAGTTGCATTGCGACTTTCAAGCAAAAACAAGTACTTTTGGCTTGGAGTCTGACCGACCTAATGGAACATCAATTACAATTATCCAAAAGACAAATGAGTATTATACAACGAAAATGGGCATACAGAATATAGCCTAACAAGAAAGTTAGAATTCACATTAACAAACACTGTATGTACGTTCATGTGCATGTTTATTACAGTTTCATAAACACCGGAAAAAATCTCGTAAGCAGTTCAATCAAAGATGTTTCAAGTAGCAAACACCATATAGTGCCATGTGAGTAGAGCATAATTTGTTGCATGATTATCACCAGAATGAAGTATAAATAATTCACCATTTAAGTAGATTATATGATCATTACTGATTGAATATTAATAAACAAATGCTCTGGCATAGAGATGGTAAGGACTGAGGACCAGTTTTTGGAAACCCCGCAGGTTACTGGCCAGTAAACCAAAACCGGACTGGTGCCAGTTTTGATTTAAGACTCCATAACTCTGCATTTGATTCTGATTTCAACTGAAGCTTATTGCTGCTCATATGATATGTCTCACACTTCAAACCTTGAAAAAAGGAGGCATAAACTCAAAATGGCTCCATAAAATATGGCTAGCTATTCCCTGGATGTGTTGCCATATACCAGGCAAGTAGGCAACAATGAGCAACCACAACCAGCTTGAGTGCGGTTCTCATGGCAATTTTTGTTTCTAATGGTTAAGGGCAGGTATTACCAATAAGCTGGTGTAACCCGGCAGGAAATCGGTCAAGATTGGTCTAGCAATTTCTATTAATGGTGACTACATCACTGATTGAAGGGCCAACACAAACCACTGCCACACTATAATAATAGTATATCATGTGCTACTAACTTAAAAGCCTATAAGAACGAACCCACTTATTGGTCCAGACAACTGCAAAACATATTTGGTCAGCTACATGAAGCAGGAAGCAAACAAGACCACACAAGATAATCTAAAGTAGTATATTAAATTTTGAATCTGTAGAAGTGTTCCAAAACTAAGGGTGAAGGTTCAAAACATCGTGTTATCACTGAAAATGTACCTCTTCAAATCGGTCGGCTTCATTTGCAGATGCTGCTTCAGCGACCATGGCAGGCGGTGGGGGGCCTATGAGAAAACCATCATCAGCTTCAACTTCAGCATCCCTGGAGAAAGAAAATGCAATCAGTTAATATTAGGAGAATAAACAATGAATAACTATATTAACAATTTTCTCGCATATCAACTGAGTTACTTTTGGCATCACATAGCTGCCAATGTCCATGCACTGTCAGTTCTTGACAAAATGGCAAAATAAGGAAGAGATAAACACAAAACTGTACCGGGATCTAAGAGCCTCTGTCATTTCAGCAGCTGCAGCTAGTAACTCACGTGATGGCATAGCAGGACCAATTACCCTGGAGAGGGCACAACCTTGTGTTAAGACAATAAATTGAGTTAATAGATAAGCATCTTTTTGTGTTGGATGACATTTGAATGACAAATAGGAATTTACTAAGAACATTCAGCCGCATTGAAGACCGACTAAATATCATATCGACTGGACAAGGAATTCCATAAAAGCAACATATCCGTGCAAAGGATAAAAATGATACTAGTAACTAAGAAGCAGCATGAAAGAGAATACTGGGACACCAGCATGGTTAATAAGGCTAACACGTAACTCATGCATTTGCATAATCATCATATGGAACAGACAATAACAGCCATAAAGAACACTGGCATATCCACCAGAAGTAGAAAAATTGTCAGAATCCTTTGGTACTAACCATGTGGCATCAGTAATGACTATTGATAACAGTGATATTGCCAATGCCTTAACCATTACCACCTAAAATATGGGCATGATATGTCATTCTGGTGTTAAGTGTTAACACAAGGAGCAAATAAATAAATGCACAATGGACAGTTCAATACCTATTGGGTATAGAAAGACTAACACACAACCTTCTCTCATTACCTATGAATTAAATCATATATAAATCAGGTAAAAATTATCTGCGTGAAATATATCACAATTGTATATTCTTTTTAAAAGAGGGCAATGATGGTGGCAGTGAATCTGCTACCACCTCACCAAGTATAGTATTTTTTTTATTTACCACCTACTCCATAATGTTCTCTACCAACTAGCCCATGTACTTTACTGTTATAAAATAATCCCTCTACATATATGATTCTATCATATTTCACCTTACAATATAGCATCTACAGGTACAAAATTGTCCCAAAAAAATCACTATTAATTTGTTTTAATCCGTAGCAAAGCATGGGCATTTGGCTAGTATTTGTAAAAATATCAATATTCTATACACATCTACTGTCATTGTGAAAAGAATAAGGAGACTAATAAATTATCTGCCAGGAAAAAGGGCATCAGCTAGATATTTAAATGTCTATGCATCAAAAGATGCTAGAGCTACTGCTATTTCTCAAGGAAACTAATGCTCTTGAACACTACCATCAAGTGGAATGCATGCTGGGACAAGACCACTTAGTAAATTACTAACTTAGTAAATACCAATACTTGGTTCTTAACAAGCGGCCTACTATAATTAGCTTTAAACTATCAAGTATCAATAACATTATAAAGATGAGACATTATAGCAGAGCAATGGTGGAACAAAAAATAATTCTATCTGAAATAATAACATTTTCTAGCAGAACAATGGAGCAAAATATAGCAAATATTTCCAAACACATAATATTTTCAATTGTGACGAAAAGAAAAGCTACAGCAAAGAGCCATTTGTTTTCTCGCATAGATTCTAGAACGCAGGTAATTTACCTCCGTTTAGGGGGTTGTTCATCACCATCATTTTTCGCTGGCTCTTCAGGAGTGCTATCATTTTTATTTTGCACATCAAAATTGGATGATGGTTGTTCCTGTCTAGTTGGTGACGCTGGATTTTTATTTTCATTATCAGCCAGTTCACCGCTAGCTACTAATGCTGATCCAACAACATCAAGGGTGGGTACACTCTTTGGTGGCAACAAGTAAGCCCCATTTGAGCTTTCTCTCAGTTTAAGTGATCTGAAAAGTTTCTTTAGGCGCTTCACCAATGGCTTGTCAGAAATTCCAGAAATATCAATGCCTTCACCATTATCTATCATTTGAAGAAGCTGCAAATTAATAGAAATTCTTATTAATGTACTATTCCATGGGGCAATTAGAAACGGTCCATAGGATAGGAAATAACAGTATAGCTGGAACTCTGGGAGTGCCACAAATATCATTCATAAACTGATAAGACAAATGACTTAGCATGTTCAAAATCAACAAGAGGTGTGGATATACTAGTTTTGGCATGATACTAAGAAGCATTAAGGGAGTTAAGTAGATCTGCTAATCAGTAATCACAACGTATTAGAACAAGTAACTGAGGACAAACCAAGCCAATATGACAACAGACGATGAGAATCAAACATGTAATTAGTAGGTTGGAGGGTAGGACAATGGCATTCCCCCTATTCATGTATTTGATGGCTATAGATACTTAAACAAGGCAATATATCAAAAAAGAAAATTGCATTGGACTTAACAAGGCATAACTGAATGGAGAATATGGCCATAGTTGGTCCTAGTAGTTATTAGACATGTAGTTCAGCCAGTTCATCTTCACTGTTATGACTGCTTAAGATGGACAAATAGCACTGAAACTTCACACAGTTCAGCTAGGAACTCTTCATGGAAGAAGAGGTATGCCTCGAGCAAAGCAATGAATTTTCATGCGATGCAATTGTACGGGTCTCTCGACAACTTAACCCATACTCCAAAGGAAATTCTCGTCGGAAATTTAAAAATGCGATAGGGAACGAACCCTACCTGACGGAGCTCCCCGGCGACGGCGGGGAAATCACCGAGGATGTCGCGGACGATCTCCCGCGCCTCCTCCGCCCTATCCGGCTCCTCCGAGCCCGATCCCGACGACTCCGACGCATCGCCGCCGCGCCTCCCGCGCTCCTCGTCCCGCCGCCTCCGCCGGCGCCGCCGTTCATCGTCGTCGTTGCGCGAGCGGCGGGACCGGCCGCTGCTATTGTGGTGGTGGTGGCGATGCCGGCGTGACGAGGAGGAGGCCTTCCTCCGCTTGCTGCCGCTGCTGCGGCTGCGGCTGCGGCGGTCGGGGCTGCGGCTGGGGGAGGAGGCGGAGGATGGGGAAGGGGAGGAGGCGGAGTCGGGGTCGGAGGAGGCGTCGCGGGATCTCCTGCTGCTGCGGCCGCGGCCGCGGCGGCGCTTGCCTTCCTTCTCCGCCTCGTCGCCCCTCCCCATCTTCTCCGACGGTCGGACGGACCTCTACCTTGGGGAAGAAAGGCTTCTTGTGAATTTGTCTGTTATGGGGACTGGAAACCTGGAAGGGCATAACCTGAATGGAGAATATTACTGCCTAAACCAACCCTTCCGAAATTTGATAATACCAATTTTTTTTGGCAAGTTGATGGTATAACCAAATTTTTGTTGAATAGAGGGGGGTGAATGGGCGATTTGAAACTAAATGACACCTAATCAAAATTAACCTAAGTTGCTAGGCTTGATGAGGGTCAACTCTAACTAAGCAACTAAGTTATGTTTTGTAAACCTAGGGTGATAGTGGCTCAATTATATCTCTAGGAAAGTAAATCACACTCCTATGTCAATGTTTAGCAATCCTAGGGTGATATGATCTCAAGTATGTCTCTAGAAATATAAATTGCACAAATGTAAATGCGACAATCAAATGAGACAAGGAGACAAGAGATTTTTCACCGAGGTTCGGAAACTCGCCGGTTTCCTACTCCCCGTTGAGGCGAGCCCAACTCCACCGCTCAACCACGAAGCCACCGCACGCCCCCTTCGTCAAGGGGTGGGCAAGACAGGAGCCGGCCCACGGAGAGGACTACCCAAGCCTCGATCACTAGGGTAGTTCTTCCTTCACTCCGAAGGTGGTGAACTCCAAACCACTCACAAACCGGCGCCGGGCCTCCTCCACAATCTTCTCGGAGAGGTCACCGGGCAACTCCTCCACAAGCCGTCTAGGAGGCGGCAACCTCCAAGAGTAACAAGCGATGACCCAGCGTGGAGATGATCAATCAAGTGCCACACTAACTCAGACCGCGTTGAGTAGGCGGTCAGACCGGCCTCGGCTCGAATACGGCTCCGTCGGCTCTGTATCGGCCACCCCGAGCAGCACCATCCTGGCCTCCAGGGGACCGGTCTGACCGCGCATGTGCCGCCGGTCAGACCGCCGTCTTTCGGCCGGTCAGACCGGCCAGGGCACGCCGGTCAGACCGCCACTATGTGGCCGGTCTGACTGCCCCTGGTCATGCCGAAACCAGTGAAATCCCAAGTGATTGTGTGTGTGATGAAAAGCGAGCACAAGTCTAAATGCATAATGGCCTAATGTGGCAATTAAAATCATCTCTTTGCTAGGTCATTACCCCTCTTAATAGTACGGCGAAACTAAAAAATAAACTAGCAAATTTCATCGCCCTACACCTCGATCAATTTTAAAACTAAAACACTAGTTTTACAACTAGTTTTCTTTTCTTCGCTTCGCGCCATCAAATTTTGATCCATCGATAGTCATCCATGCGCACACATGACGTGGACCTAACTTAAAATATTATCTCAATAGCAACGGTTAGTCCACAATTAGCGCTTGTCGTTAATTACAAAAATTAACAACGGGGGCCTAGATGCTTCAACCCCGCGCCATCTACCTCAGCCATGAGTTCCACTCATGACCCAGGGCGATCTGCCAATCGTCGAGTATTGCCACAAGGTGAAAACGGATGCTGATGCTCTCCACGCCGTCGGCCATGCCGAGCAGACGTTTCCCTTTACGACTATTCCCCAGGCTGCCTCGTCTTTTGATTTGCTTCTACAAGGACTCTCCACCATGGTAGCTCTGTCCTCCTTGGGTGTCGAGTGTCTGTGACCTCCTTCGGTTGCTTCATCTGCTGAGGTCGAGCCACCGATATTGGATGACACCACCGACACCAATTTCTTCCAGCCCATGACCAGGCTTTGGACTTCGCCGGCTTCGGTACCTCATCTTGCTAGCTCATCACCTAGCGTCACTGCTAGCGACAATTTGTCTATGGGTAGACAAGACAATCTGTATATGAGCGGATCTCCATTCGGCTACTGCTGTGCCTATCTCTGTGGATCCACAGGGTTTACAAAGAGGGCCACCAGCAGGCCATAATGGGCGAAGGCCGGATACTGGTGGTGCAGCCCAATGCCTCACGACTCAGGTGGGGTGCTAGGCTGGACCCTAGCCTAGAAATCTCAGGTTGGGCTCCGGTATAGGCACTGAAGTAAATGTCCAAGTCTATTTCTTGCCGTAGGCTTTCTGCCGATTCTAGAAAATCTTTTAAACAATGACCATTTACTTTAAAATTGTTACCTTCGTCATCCTTAGCGTAACAGCTCCATGCGATGAAGTGTCGATGACGGTCTATGGTTGCAGCCACTTGCTTTGTAGTTTCCCATGCCCCAAAAATTCTTGTAAAAAGTTAATATTACAGAGCAAATCAGGAGGTTTAAGATCCTGCAGGAATTTATCCTCGATTTTTTAAATGTATAGTTAATAATATTTCCCTCTTTTTTCTATAAAGCTATATAATTCTAAATATTTCTAGTTGAATGACTGATCTATATCACAAACTGTTTTCGCTTGAAGCTATAGCATCTTATTATTTCTCTTCTCCCAAGAAGCCATGAAAGCCATATTTTCTCAATATTCTCTCCTCTTGAAAAAATAGATTAAGTTATAAGAAAGAGTACGTTACAAAAATGCTAATTCCTCCGTTTCACATTGTAAGTCATTCTAACATTTTCTAGAATCTAGATAGATATATATGTCTAGATTTATTAACATCAATATGAATGTGAGAAATGGTAGAATTACATTGTGAAACGGAAAGAGTATGAAGTTGTTCAATTTAACGATATTAAGTTCAGCAGTTCAAAACTCCAAATCAATCTCATCAATCCTAAACAGAGCCTTTATGTAGCTCAGTTTATGAAATTCCCCGGTGACTAATACTAAGTAATTACCCAGCAAGCTTACAAATGACTGCTAAGAAACTTGCATTTCGATCACCTCTTCACAGGAAGAGCAAAAACAAAACGCGAACACACGAAAGCACGCGTTAAGTGCAACAATCTACATCCTTAACACCGGTAGCTTCTCCCTGTCAGTTCTTGATATATATGAACAACACTATAGCCACTATTCATGTATTTCATATGCTTGTCTTGTTCTCCTACAGGGATACATAAAAAACAATCCCCATCAACACAACTACTGCTAGAAAGAACTGGGCTCTATCCATCCTCACATCTTCTACATGTTGCAGAAGGTATATGCCAGAGGCAGCACGTGTTCTATTCACAAACTAACAACAAATGCTCAGCATATTCCACATGATCACATCACGCAGCATGCACATGCCCATTTTGCTCATCTGTAACCACATTATCTATGCCATTGTGCTCCTTGCTGTCAGAGTCATTCTCAATTTCTGACTGAGCTTTCTTCAGCTTTCTAAGGCGGACACTGGTCTGCTTGATGCGGCCTTTACCTGGGTCAGACACTAAGAGCAGGCGGGACATAACATAGGACAAAAGCTCCTCCCTATGAGAGAATGTGAAATCCAAGTGGGCGTACTCGAATTCATTGTAGGAAACCTCTACACCAGCCTTGCGCATCAGCTTATAGTGCTTCTTTACCATGGATGGTGAGATAACTCTGTCTCTTTGCCCAGCGACTAAATCTACTGGGATGTCAATCAGACCATAATGAGCTCCCAGGTCCAAGGGTTCTGGTGTTCCATATGCTTCCATATTTGCTACTGGACTTCCATAGTCATACATTTGGAACCTTTTTGCCCTCTTTATTTGTGCAAGGTGAAGTGCAACATGGAATGATACACCAGGCATGTCATCCATGTTGTAGTGTGGCAACCCGAGCACTCCCACCCAATTTGAACTGTCACCGCCAACTACATAGCCCATAAGAGTTTGGACAAGGCCGCCCAAAGCTGGATAGTTGTTGAAATCCCTGGCCAATTTGTTCAGTAGCATCCGGAAGAAACGTGTTGGTATGTAAAGGCCAGGTATAAATGGAGCTAGTACTGGTCCAACAAACAAAATGAGCTTTTCTACCATGCTGAACACCACATTAGAATCCTCATGAAAGCCAGCAGGAGATAGCAAGACCAATCTTGATAACCTGTGGGGCTTCTGCGCAATCCTTGATGTCACCACATACATTAACATCACCGCACCACCCAAGCTGTGGCAGACAGCACAAAGCTTGTATGGTTGATTGTCTCTTTCATCGTCCTGTGAAGCCTGCACTTCCAAATTTTTTATCTTATCATTTTGATCTTCTGTTTCCTCACTTATGTGAGGTCTACTTTTGCCAAGTTCTGAAGTTTTAATCTTGTGAATTTCTTCAACAATTGCTGGCATATCTTTGGTTCCATGTTCATTAACAGAATATTTCCAGTACCTAGAATGGATAGACAAAAACAAATAAGACATGAAAAAAATACAGAGACCAAAATGACATAACCTACAATAGATTTCCTGCATGCAGTAAAAAACCTGATATGCTTTGCTAGTATTACTGCATTACTTACTTGTAGGAAGAAATTTTTTTATCAACATGCTCCCTGGAGACTAAACCACGCAGATTTCCAAGAAAAACATCATAACCTGCATTCACCCATAAAGGATTTTTAGCATTTACTCCATACATCTGCAGTATATTATATCCAGTTTTAAATACTGACCTTGATCATATGCCGCAAATGCAGGTGAGCCAACAACACCATTCGATACCCAACTGCAAGAGAAACGACATGGAATCAGGGGAAACCAAACTGTATGCTTCAGATAAACTACATAGAAACTGGATAGATACAAAACTATTTGAAGTTTATTTGACTAACCACTAATGCATATTTTCGTTTTACTGAGAAACATTAACAGTACGATCTTCAACAACACAGTAACATAGTGTGCTCATACTTTTGTATGTGTGAATTGATCATTCAATTATAAACAAACATTAGCGCTTTGATGTCAAAGTTCTTTAAGGAACTAACATAACTGCAGAAACAGATTCTCACAGAGTGGATATTGTGACATTCAGCTTACGACATTATCAGTCAGGAGCAACTACATTATAAATCCCAAGTCTGATATGATGATCAATAGCAAGATTGTGGATCATCGAATTTTATTAGGGATGGCAGCGGGCTGGGTCGGGCATGGGCAGAGTGATTCCATGCCCGACCCAAGACCCATGTGCCCACGCCCGACCCACGCCCGCAAAGTCTATCGGGTAAAATCTCATGCACATGCCCATGCCCGTCGGGCACAGGCATGCCCGACGGGTGCCCAACTGGTGTGTCAAGGGTGAGGAAGAGGTAGTTGTGGAGGTGGTCGCAGGTGGAGCCATGGAGGCACGGTGGCGACCAGTGAGGAAGAGGTGGAGGTGGAGACGGTAGCGGCTGGTCAGATCTGGCAACGGAGAGGAGAGCCCATGGCGACCGGATCCATAGACCAGGTGACGGAGAGACGACGACAATGGCAGGCGAGCAGCGATAGAGAGATGAGGGCGGTAGGAGTCATGTAGTCACGCTAGGACTCAGCAACCAAAAGCCAGCAACAAGCAAACCATTGACTACACAGCGTGAGCACACCAAGCGAGGGAAGGAGGGGGGAAACGGGAGGCGCTGCGCTGGTCTCACGGTCTCACCTGGTAGGGGCTCACCGCCGGTGCGGTCGTCGACTTGATAATGATGCCGCTGCCGCTACCGGCATGCATAATCTCGCAGCCGCCACCGCCGACGACACCTTGCCTCGCCATCGCCCGCCTCCGGCCTCCTCCACCTCCTCGCCGCGCTTCCCTTCTCTCTCTCCTCCTAATCCGTGACTTGCTTTGGCTTCATCTACTTTGCCTCTCGCTTTTGCTGCCACAGCAGCTGGCCGCGTTTCCGCTCACCTCGCTTCGCTTCTCCCTCTCTGCTTGACGCGTTGACGCGTTGGCGGTGATGAGAGAGACACAGAGAGAGAGAGAGAGAGGAGTTGGGTTTCGGGGGCCGGTGGGTGGTGGGGTTACCGCCTGGTGGAAGCTGGCTAGTGGCATGCAACATGTGGTTGGTTTCCCTGAAACTTGGCTATACATATGTCCATTGCTAATGGGCCAAATGGGCCAAAAGGAAGGGGAATGAGAATGAAGGTATGTGCCAAAATCAATAATACATATACCGGGTTGGACATGGGTTACCCGCGGGTAAAAAATGAGACCCTGCTGCTACCCACCACATTGTCGGGTCTCGGGTGGGCATGCCCACAAGCAAAATATTACACCCATACCCATGCCCATCGGGCCAGGTATCCGCGGATACCCGGACCCGTGGGGAAAATTGCCATCCCTAAATTTTATGGTCTGCTGAGTCATTAGTAATTTAGTATAAAAGCGAACAGCAAAGGCAGCACCTGAAATTTTTCTAGAATAGCATCAACTTCAATATCAAAACCTACTATACCAGCTCATATTTCTCAATATCAACTATTCATTACTGGAGTAAAAAGCCATCACCTTATCGCATCAACTACAGTCAGGGTCCAATTCGCATACAAATCATATTATCCAACTGGTCAAGGACAAGCTAACTCAGGGCAACCTCTTTCCTATCAATTGGCTTGTTTTTACAGTCTATTAAGTGGGAAGGTAATGCCAATATAAATACATAAATAGAGAAAAAAGGAACAACAGCAACAGATCAAACGGCATACAACTAACAAATTAAAATACATTTATAAAGAACCAACACCAAACATGTAAGAAATTAGAAATGCCATCATGACTAAGCATTTGATTGTGACTCACCCCATTGATGAGTCCAGTATTCCATGTTGCAGCAATACCACCTTCTGTGAATCACGCCTAAAAATTGGATGCTTCATATCTCAATCTCCGTACCACGACTGTTGAGAAATATATTAACATGCAATAATTATAATTCGTACCTTGGAATTCTCTCCAGCAGTAGGACATATCCATCTGAAGTAACAACTTTTATAGCCTCAAAAGGGTACCTGAAAAAGATGTGATGAGATTAACAATTTGACAATGAACACTGATGCAAAAGGATTTAATGCAAAATAAACCGAACTGACTGAACAGAAAATAGAGATTGTACAAGACTCTGGATTCATAAACAATTATAGGAATTCGCACATTAACCAAAACATGGTCCAGATTCATTTGACACGAGAAAAATTACGCACTTGACTGATAAAACCTAAAAAACAATGGGTAACACATCTTGAAATTCAAGCATAGCTCAAGCCTCAAGGATAACTAGATCTATTAGAATAACACCAGCGCAAGCCCTTAGCAACAATTTGACACAAAGCAAATATAACGAAAAGCAGAAAATCACTGGAAAGGACATACCCACAAATTTGTGGCAAATGCAACTGAGTAAACAGTACTAAAACACCTTAAAATGCTAAAAATGCTCATTCAGGATTATGCATCCATTAAGTTTGAACAATATGCATACATGTTTACGATTCTATTACTAAACCATACTAACATATAGGTCGATCACCTACCCAAGCTCAGTGATAACATCTTCACATGTCCGAGAATCCGTGTTCAAAGGATGGCGATATATAGTCTTCCTTTCAGTTGGGGCTGGATTGTCACTGCCAACATTAGCTGTTGGTACATCAACAACAGGGCTACTGCTGCCATGAATCCAGCAAAATAATTTCTTCCACACCTCAGAAGGAGAAAGAACATAATGCGCGCCTTTATGAACAATGTCAAACACTGATTCGATGAAAATCTCAATTGCAAGATGGAGGTCCTAAATTTGAAAGAAAAAAAAAAGAGATCAGGATGTGACTAAGTGGACATAGAAACCACTAAATGAATTTCTTCAGGGAAATAGGTTAAACAATAATCACAACTTTGTCATGCCATAAGATAGACAAACTAAGGGTCCACTTTTATAAAAGTAGTACCTCAACAACTCCACGCCTCCTGTCAGTTGTTCGTTGGAGAACTTGATCCTTAATGTGAAGCCCTCTCCTAGAACGGAAGTTCCTAGAAATATGGGGACTTTCTGGGGGTTTATTAGATGTCTGCATGATCCGAAATTTGATAGCGTTGAACAGAATCACCAGCAAAGAGACAAGAAATCTGGCAGGCCAAAGAATCCATGAAATTGCATATCTAATAGGTCTTCTCAAGCGGCGATCACGCCTACTGAAACTGCTTGTATGTGATAATCGTGAACTTTGGGACAATGGAGATGAAGGACATATAAAATCTTCGTTTTCATCATCCCCAGGGATCGAGTCAGTAACTGATTCACCATCAGAATCGACAGAGAGTTCATGAATAAACTCATTGAACGATGAAACCCCACTGATATCAGAACAAATAAGTGTAGTCATCAGAAAGAGAGAGAAAAATTTTCATCACAGAAATAGATGTGGAATCTGTTACATTAACCATACATAAGTCATAATATTAATAATACAAAACAAAACTTCATAAAGCTAAAATGGTAGGCGTAAGATCTCATGCAGGTGAAAATAATCCGGTCCATATTGTTCAGTCATTACATATTATGGTACAAATTTTATTCAAAATTCTAAAGACCCATTGGTACTTATCACATTTTTCCAGCAAACAAAGAGAAGCTTTCATTGGGCAGAGCCCCTCCTAAGCATACATTGGCACAAACCAAATGCAAAATGGCAAGCAGCACATACAGAAATTCAAGATTATTGAATTCACTTCATGTTAATGATCACTCACTATCTTGTCCTCCTCGGTTACAATAGAACATTCCTTAACCATGCCAAAAAGCTACTCCCTCCATTCCATAATATAAGGCACAACCACTTTTTGAAGATGCTCCATAATATAAGGCATGCATGCATGTAGGCAATTAACTATGACCCCTTCTACATTAAATTATTACTTTTTTAAATCCTCCACTCTCATATTCTCTAATTCTATTGGATGCATGCATTGTATTTATTAGGATGATCCAAACTACAAGATGATAATAATTATTTTCTTGGTCTTTGGGTTAGGGGTGGTTATGCCTTATATTTTGGAATGGAGGGAGTATTAAATAGGCCTACAAATGCACGACTGAGAAATTGCTTTGTAGAAAAAGCTATGAAGGTTTTGCAGGGACAAAAATAAACTGCGTGGATTTGTTGCTTGTAGATGGGGAAAAAAATAGTGAGTTACCAACTTGTGTCCAAAACCACAGAAAAAAATGGCAGGAGACAGGAGTGCAATTAATATCACAAGTTGTAAATATCTAGCATAATTAAGTCAATGAAAATAAGATAACCTTTCCATCCAACGAGGAAGACGTGGGCCACGGAATGATGGTCTAAGTTCCCAGCCACTGATGCCTTCTAACATGTTGGCCTTCCCTGGTAATAGAGTCAACAGGAGTGCTGATATTCCATTTATCAACCTTGCAATATTGTTCAGTGATTCATATGTGAATGTCTTCACAGATCTGGCCAAACAAATGCAAGAATTCAATAGTGCATCTCATTCATACAGAAAGGCTAAAATAAGAGCAACTTAACTGGCATCTTATAAACTTCACAGTAGAGATAGCATGCATGGTTTTTGTTTTTTTATTGAAGCATGAAAACTATCCATAAACAAGTACAAGCAAGTAAACCCCAGACCACAAATGCACTTAGCAAAGACATAAATACTACATTGAAAAAAGAACAACTTAGAAAGCCTGGGACACTCATAGACAAAATGTCAGAAATTTGCACTCTAAGGTACAAGTCAGCAATCAGCCCATATTTGTCCAAGGCTTTCAGCTCTTGGAATCATCTACAAAGAAAGATTAAAAAAAAGCAAGGCCAGAACTGGTCTTTATGGTTCAAATTCCACATCCATACTTATGTGTGAGACCAAGAAGAGGTTAACAAACAGCATAGCAGCCAACGATGGGGCAAAGCGGTGTTGAGTAGGAAGTTCACACTTAACGACGGTGTCAAGCGAAATGGCCCCATGTCATTGAGATCCTTATTCACTGAAATCTCAGTGATCTTAGGCCCTGTTCTTTTTCAGCTACTTCATCAAGTTATATGGTGGATTATTTGCTCCATGTCTCTAAAAATACCTTTAATTTTCAAAAGAAACTTTCTTCTAATGCATTCTTACACCACTTGTTGTACGGTACTTATTAAGTTTATTTCTAAAAATATTTAATTTATCCCTACAATCAAGTACATAATCCGTTTAATAATCTGTTTCAAACTGGGACCTTTGTGCAGCCGGCATAATTCAGTAATTCACAATTCTACACGCAAGGTATCATGGTACTACTACTAAAAAATTAGTGCTTAGCCAATAGCGACGCCATATTTTTCTGCCCACCCCTTACCCTCCCCTCCCTCCTCTCAGCATCTCCTCGTTTAACATTTTGACATTGAACCTAATCCAACAAATTCTCGTTTCATGGCTATTCTGGAGAGATGAATGAGCTATAAAAATCCCCGACATCTAACCTCAGCGCTCAATCCAAAATCCCTAGCCTGAAATCCTACCCTATCGAGGCACCGACCACTCCCCCCCAACGCGCCACCCCCACCCATAACCCATGATCCACCTCGGCTCGCCGATCCTCCGCACCCTAGCCAACCATTCATCAAAACACCCGCAAACAAAACGAAGCAAGCAAGCCCCCCACCGCGGGGAGGTAGGGATCGAGGAGAGAGAGAGGGGGGGCGGATGGGTGTGTATGCTCACTCCTTGATGACGGCGATGACGTTGTCGACGAACTCCTGCAGCATTATCGCCCGCCGATTCGCGCACGGGAGCCGCGGATTCGGGGCGCCACGGCGTCTTCTGGAAGCTTCGGGCGAGGGCGAGGGCGAGGGCGAGGCGCGGAAGGTTGAAGAAATCCGGAGGGAAGGCGACGATGGCGCACAGCAAACGGAGACGGAGACGGCGAAGCAAAAGGAAGGAGGGGGGCTTGGGCGGTTTGGGCCCACCTATTTCCGTAGCCGCATCGTGTGGAAAGGAAAAATTAAAGTGGGGAATAACCTGGTCCGCGGAATACACCGGCCGCGTGGATGTGAGCATGACATGTGGGCCATGCTGGGAGATCATGGCCCACGTGCCGGGTGTCTCATCGGGTCTTGTTGCGTGACGTGGAAGGTTAGTTTATCCCGCGGAGCACTGTTCGACCCCCTGTATGCTACGGCAAAGGGTAGGCTTTGATTGGGATAGCTTTGTGACCGACAGGTGGGTCCAGGAACTCTATGGGCTCTCATCTGGGTTAGCCGCAGCGGGGTGTGTTTTCTTTTTATACTTTTCTTTCTTTTTTTAGGAGCATATAAAAGGTTTCGTGCGGAGCGAAGCGTGGGATAATGCTGTGGTGGTGACGTGTCGCCGTCTGCTGTTTCTCTACCATGCGTGCGAACACGTGCCGATGTCTTGGAGCGGTCTCTGTTTGAGGTTAGGCCCGGCTCTTGCTATGACATCATTCATCATCATCAATCATTTTTCTCAATTTCTAATTTTTTTAAACTTCTAAACCTTTGTGTTACATAATGGATTTTCATTAATCCGGCCTCTATATTCACGAAGGATATACACAACTAAAAAGATACAAGAGCCCTTAGATTCAAACCTCATCAAAGAGAACACTCAACCAAAAAGAAAAACCTACGACCTCGGCACATTCTTGCTTCCCGACATCTTCTCCTGAAACAGTCAAAATCGACGAGTGGAAGTTGTTTGGTCATCACTGCCCCTAGTGCGTTGTTGCTGCGAAAGTCCACCGGTGCCATTTTCATCCGCTTCAAAGTGAACCGATGCCACACGCCGCCGGGTAGCCCATCTTCATCCGTCTTCGTACAGTCAGAACTAGTTGACCAGACGGGAGCTGAAAGGATCTGCTTCCGCTTCGCCGTATTCCTAAGCCTCCGCCACCCATAGAGCCGCTGACGATGTCGGAATCCTCCTTCGCATCTCGGACTCCCAACCCGCCGCCTCTACCACTGTCACAGAGGATATCATCTTCCGCTCGGACTCCCAGGCCTCCACCACCCCTAGGGCTGCTGTTGCCGATGGGATCCACCTCCGTCTGAACCACCTTGCACCAGCGCCTAGGCTGCCGCTGCCCTAGGGCCGCAGCCGCCGCAACTGATGCCCGAACTCACAGGCCGCTGCCTCTCCTAGGGTCGTTGCTGCCTACGAAACCACCTTCAGCGGAACCGCCTTCTCCTTGTCGAGGACCAGACTTCGACGCTTAGGCTACTGCCGTTCTCCGCTGCACCCGCTGCCGCACGTGAGCTTTTTGGTCTCCTAGCCACCAGTCGCCTTTGGACACACGGTCAGCCTAGCCATGGGGCGCCACCCCTCTAGCTGCCTGAGGGCGCCGTCGGCCAGCCGCCGGCTGCTTATTTCTTCTTCTGGACCTTCTTCCACACGATGTACACCTTCCCAAGTTCCCATCCCCCTCCCTTGCTCAAAGTAGTTGAGCACGAGGCGACTTAGAGGGGAGCAGGCCATAGAAGTATTGGCACCGGCCGCGAATTCGCACAACCGGCCAACAACGAGGCAAAAGAGGTCTACGTGCCCTGCTGTTACGTGCCGCCACCATCGCTGAATCTATGTGTGCAGTTACTAAGGGCTCGCTAGTGTTGCCGCAACGGAAGGCAGCATTGGACCGTCGGTGCCGCGTTGTCGCCGGACCACCTCACAAAGCTCTGCCAAAAAGGAATTGGATTTAGATCTGGAGAAAAGGGGAAAGGCGACGCGTGCGGAGGATTGGTGGTGGATCGTCTTATTTAAAAAAAATGTAAAACTATTATTTATTTTATTTTGACTTATTTTACCATCAAATAAAATACAATCTTAACTTATACTTTTACATATTTATATTAATTTTTTTTAATAAGACGAATAGTTAAACTTGTACGAAAAGTTAACGGTGTCAAATATTTTAAAGGAAAGTAATATTACTTAATTAATTGTCATGCTGATATATTGAGTGAGATCGATCATGAATATAGTGCATGGAGGGCAACCAAGCATCCATCAATGGCGGCGCCATTGACTTCACCAAGGAGCTAGATGCACATCTGGCCAGCCTCCGCCGTTTCGCCCAGCACCTACTCCCTCATCACCTCCTGCTATCCCACCGCCGCCTGCTTCAGCAGCAGTTCGTCGGCCGGCATCTCATCTATCTCCCCTAAAGACAATAATTAATAAGCAGCCGCAGTTGGGTAGTTAGAGCTCGATGGTGAAGTTGCTTTTCAAAGAGGAGTGTGCTGGTGCTGGTGGGAATTGAACGGCGGCTCCAAATGTGGAACTATGACTATGACAGCATTGGCCATGGAAGCGGCACCTCTGGTGGTGAAACGAATGGAAACGAGATGAGGCATCACATGTTCCCAAATATGAGGGTTAATTCCATTTTTATGGTTATCAGAAAGAGAATCAGGGAGGACATGCTCATCTTGGTTAAGCTGCAAGCTAGCGGCGGCTGTGGAAGACGCCAAGACGGAAGAGTCCCAATCCTACCTCGTGTGTTACTGAAGCGGTGTACGTCCAGCTACGCGTGCGTGGACAACAATCGTTGCCGGGCTGTGAGCCTGTGATCATTTGTTAGAGGTTGTGTCGAATATTTGTATGTAGTCGATTACAGTTTAGGATTTGGAGTTGTAATAAGTATTAGAACTAGAGTATGAGTCGGACTCTATCCTAAGATCTCTCATAAATAGAGGGGCGTGCCTTTTGTAACTGCATGGCGACATAGCATAGCGAGAGGGAGCAGCTGCCGGCGGCGTCCGGCCGTGAGTCGTTGTAACTCTGATACGCCGTATACGCTGGATCGGGGAGGAGCGCCCGTAATCAGTGCTCCGGAGATGTAGGCCTCGGCTGAACTCCGTTATCAAATATCGTGCCTCGGTGTCGTCATCGTGTTTGGATCTCCTATAGCGTTTTCTTCTGCGTTTGGCTTCCGATATAATTTCTGGGCCGGTTTTGTAACACGCTCGCGGGCTCAGCGGCTATGCAAACACGCGCGACGCCGAGGGGATGCAGATCAGCAGATATATATATATATATATATATATCTCAACGACAGATCAGTCGGACGGTGACGAACGGAAAATTATCAGTTTTTATAACAGGTATATAGATGTAGATTTGGGAAACATATGGCATTCTATGGTAATGCCAATAAGAAAAGGATTCTAGGATGAGCCATTCGTGGTATAAAATCTAGATGATTAGTAAAGTCATTGATTCGACAAATATTTGGTAATCAAGAATTAAATTTGGTATTTATTGCAGCTGTGCTATATAATACAACCATGGAGAATGCAGAAGGGATACATAACCACGGCTTGACACTGATTAAGAAAATGGTTGAGCAGACAAAGCACAGTACCAAAGGACTCTTGGTGGTGTTCTTGGTTCTTCTGGGTTGTTTTGCAATTCCTGGACATGAAGGTAAGTCACTAGCTACTTGACGTTCATTTTCAAAGGGAAATATAGTGTTTGTTTCCATTCATGCAATTTAATCGATCTTGAGTATTCGCAACAGATGAAACATATCCATATACATACATGCATTGTTCGTACTTCTAAAACATTTCCCCATACGCCTATGCATTGTGTATACTCTTTTTTTTAATTTTTTTTTGTTGATCGAGATAATATATATACAAGTGTTTGTTTTCATCATCAGGTAAGAGTATCGATTACACTGATAACGAGATCAGAAAGGGAGGAAACTATGAAGTCATGGACAATGGTGAGATAGCCTGCATAAAACAATTTGCCGGGCATTATGCAGGGTACTTCTGCTTCAACACACGATCAAGACATAATGGCGAATGCTACTCTACAGTATCAGACTGCCTGCCCAACTGTTTTCAAACCTTGTGACTGATCAGCTGATTTTGCTCATGTTCGTTAAGTTGTTGCAACGATCTTAATGATGTACTTGCGAATTGAGAACTAATATGCAATAATCTTGGTTGATCATATCACGATGTAATCATATTTGCATCATGTTTATGTTCAGAATAAAAACTGGAACTGAAACTTGTGCGGTTTACTTTAAAATGAGGACAACCTTCTGTTTCCTCACAAGGTGCTGATCACATAGAAAAGGGAATAGAAAATGAGCAGAGCAACGCTACGCTGATCACGTAGGAAAATGAACAGAGGCACAGAGCAACGATGAAAACGTTGAAAAATTCGTTGCTACTTTTTTTTTTTAAGATAATGGAAAAGGATTACATCTCCGGCCTCTGCCCATGGAGACACAGCCAAATTCGTCGCTACTTGAAACAAAATCTACACCTTTTGGCATATTCATTTTGTATGCACAATCATATTTCATTTACCCACATTAGCACAAGTGTTTAATAATCATATCTTAGGCAAGATGGTTTTTGCACTTGTACTGGCATTTAGCACGCCAACCATAGGCAATCTCAAAACTACTCTACATCAGAGAATTTCCATCTTGTAGCTAGCTTGCTAGAGGGTAATCTTTTCCTCAAGCTCCTATCTACCAGCAAAAAGATTGCTAGCATTTATGCTTCAGGTTTTTGAACAAGAGTTTAATTGGATTGCTGCTTGAAAATTTCCAACTGCAAAATTCTGTTAATTTCCAAAACTACAGAGTTGAATTTCCATCAATTACTTGAATCCAGGATTTAAAGACGTAGCTCAGCAAGCAGTAGATTATAGTAAGGTCAAGTAGGTCAACAAATTTGGCTCGGTGTAGAGCTTGAAGAAGAAAAAATAGTATTACTCTCTACTGGAACTTCAATTATTTTTTCTAATAAGTTTCTTGTCAGTGAAAAGAATTTGTGGTCAGTTACTAGTTAATAACTTATAGCTGGTGGGTGTTCATTCTATACTGTACAGCTTTTTTTTTAAAAAAATGAAGAGAATATATTTTTGTAGCTGAAGCAGTCCATTTCTACAACAACAGATTACTTGGACTTTAACCTTCTCTATCAGTGTTTTTATGCTGGTATGGACTGGTAATATCAAGAAGACAATGCATAACCAGCAGTTTGACATATTTTTCAATGGCAACACAAAGTACCATTTATGTTTATCACAAACACTTGTCTTTACTGAGAAGTGCCATTTATGGAGTTTGTTTGCAGTTCGTTCAATAGATTCATAACATCTCAAATATGGAGTTATTTTTCGGAACATGCAAAGAAGTACAACTGGCTCAATTTTTGTTGCATGCTGTGAGCTCAAGATGTAAGAGCTCGCCTAGAACTTGTGCTTATTTAGTATCAAAATTTCACCTGCTGGATATGGCATCTCAATATGTTCTCATAAAATTATTGCTTGAGTATAGTGGTGTCCCTTTTGTGAACTCACTAAGCATATTTTTTTCAAGCTAAGAATATACAGATGAAGCATGGAAGGAGGGATGCTTTTACATTCTGGTTTGTTTTGAAGCCTTAAAGTTCAGCCAATGATCAGACACCTTTCATCTGAGGGAGGGAAGTTTGAGGAAAAGGCTAGATTTAGTTATGATTTTGCATGCTTTAGTACGATATGATTAACCTGATTCTTGATAGCTTGTATTTTAAAACCAAGCGCTATGTTAAATTTACATCAAATATTGGTCATTTATAAAAGCATGTTGTCTGAAACAATGTAAGTATGTTGGCTGTATGTATGCAGGTTGTCAAATATTGGTCATCAAATATTTTAAGACAAAGCATATTTTGAGGATTGGATTACAGTACTACTAGGTAATTTTTGGATCAACTTAAGTTTAGCATGTTGGCTGTATGTGTGCTGGCAGGTAGAAGATTTATATACACTTGCAAAAGTTCTGGTGTCATCTCTAGATCACGTTATAATTCACATTATATGCTATTTGAAAAAAATGATCATATTTAGGCATGATAGCATGCTTCAGTATACGTTATGATTAAGCTGATGCTCGATAGTAGCTGGATTTAAAACCAAGTTTTATGTTAAATTTAGATAAATATTGGTCATTTATAGAAGGAGTTTGTCTGGAACAATACTAGCAATATATTTTCCAAAACTTCTCAATTTGACCTTCCTTTATAGCTTTTACCTGATCGTGACAATATTTTTTAGCTGTACAAGTAGTGGGAAACACAAAGCAACAACGAATATGGGCGAATGGGCAAGCTGATGAGCGGATTGTGGTATTGTTTGCTTGCTACTGCGTAGCACTCACAGACTAAGCATCTGGCGGCCTAGGGTACTATATGTAGTGGTGCGAGGAGTGAGCCATAGCCACTTATCTAATCAACGAGCACCTGAACAGACTATAGATTAAGGTGATGTCCTCCTTTCCTTTCCTAGATCCTCAAATAATAAACATTTTAGGGCCAAATTTGAGTCATGTTCTTTTACTGAAATCTATATTTCTTTATGAAGTTGCCATGTATGATCATGTTTTTTTGTTTTGTGATGGGTATAGTGCAATGTTTGATTGCTGATTTGCTCCATGCATAAAGAGCTTCGTAATTCAAATTAGTTTCACAAAAGAAGATTGATCAGGTATTAACTACCAACTGCCAATTTTTTCCCTATCTTACTTGAGTGCAAAAATCAGTTTTTATTTACTCTTTTTCATGGCAATGCAAGAAGGAATATGATATGTGCATTATTTATTAATACAGATTCTATTTGGATGTGAAATATCTTTATGTCCTTGGAAATTTTGCTCTCTTATTCTGCCATTAACTTGTTAAGATTAAGAATATTATGATCTTCTTAAATCTTGATTTGTTGGTGGCCTTGAACATCATAGATGAGCACGGCTATCGCTATCAAGCACCATCATCTTAAAAAATAGTATTAATCTCAATTCGGTATACTTCAGTACTGAACTCTCCATATATGTTGATAAGAAAAACTAAGATGAAATTTCTATTAAATAAAACATTGATTATGAGAATTAGGGAGATGCCAACTGATTGGTGCAAACTTTGTGTGTGGAGATGGTGCCTGTAAAAAGATGGGGCTCACAAGCTAAATTGAGAACCTTTTCCTTTAGGATATCGTCTAAATTGAGAACCTTTTCCTTTAGGATATCTTTAGGATATCGTCTAAATTGAGAACCTTTTCCTTTAGGATATCGTGCTACAGAATATATGTATCACTTCTTTGTTTTGCTACAGAAGGTGGAGCAGTTTTTATCTTATTAGTTTTTGTTTATATGTATTTATAACAATTATTCTATTCTAGATCAATTATTTGTGTAGATCAATTATTTACACCTCTTGCATAGAAACCACCAAATACAGCATATGGGATTCTTTATTGCCTCATGATTTTTGTTTATCTATGCCAACATTTACAGACGCCCAAGCCCTCAATGCTGGGCTCCGTGCAGACGTGAGCCGGCACAATTGTCTGCTTCTCCATGTGCTCCCCAGATAGATTGGGTATCCACATCAAGAATAGGTAATTCAGAAAACATAAGACACAATTATACTTCAATTTAATTATACTATGTTATTTAATTATGCTATATTATGTTTATTCTTCATCTTTCAATCAGTTTCTAACCAGTGAAGTCCTTATTTACGGGAAATTGTCAAGTAATCTCTATTGTACGTGTTCTTGATCGAAGGATATAGTGGTGCATGTGTATTCAGTTGTAGTACTCTCAAACAAAAATATTGAGCATTTGATGTACATCAGAATTGTACTAAGAAGAACAAAATTGTGTGCCATAATGAATCCAAGAATTTAAATTTGATTTATTTGGAAAAAAGTTGCTTACAACAGTCTACGTATAAAATCTAATTGTACTACCATCATTATGGTTTTTTAAATAATAAAAATGTTCTCCCTTGCAGTTTGGCAAGTTTAATTTAAGCAATTTGTCCAATTTAATTAATATATTGATTTTTACGTGCATTGCACGTGGACGATTACTGGCAGGAAGAAAAGCCAGACCGGACGAACCAGGCAAGCGCTTGGTTCATCGGTCCAGTTGGACTTCTCAAGGTCAATGAGATATAAATTTTACTAAACTTGCTAATTGTCATACTAAAGATTTATCTTCTCTGGCATGCAGGTATTTACATTACTAGCTATATTTGTTTGTTTTACTTTGTTTGTTGTTCTGGGGGCTCATTGTCATCTCAAGTTCATGCAGTTTTGTAACATTGCTTTCTGGTCCCCGCGACAACGTGCGAGGACAAACTTGATTTTTATGTTTACTAGTGAGCGTGCACGTGCAAAGCACATCTTGCACGTCGATATATATATACTCTCTCAGGAATTCATCTTGGCTCTAGCTGCTGGGCGCGTGGCTCCAGCGACAAGTTGGAGGCGATAGCAACGGTGATTCACGACCCATGGCGCAGCTCACCCTCTGCCGTTGATCATGATCCATCCTGTTCACAAATAATCGCACAAGTTATATAGCTACTAATGCAATGAACAAAGATATCTAAAGGAACAATAGATTCTTGCAGTGTGTGCTATAGTCCTTCCATAATTTGTCCAACTCATATGGCCCAAAGCAAAGTATTTGTTCAAAATATATGTAGTTCTGTGAAATTTACTCTGAATAAAATTATGTCGACTACCTTCAAATGTTTTGCATGCCTCTTGTTCAAGCAAAATTGGGTGATGTAATAAGAAAGTAGGTCTCAAGCACCATAGATGCTTCATGCTTGCCTGCAAAATAGCAATTGACATAAGATTGGAGTATTTCCTGTGCGAAATCTGTTGTCTAAGAAAGAATTGGCAGTAGCCCTTATGTGAAGAAATAAACACATTGATCTTAAATATAAGAAAACAAAAATATTGATTTTCAGTTGCTTATCCAGTGTGTAGCAGCATGGACAGTTACTGAGGATGACAAAAAGCATTGGTTGGCAGGAAACTACAAATGCATTGCAAGCAACCAACAGAAGTGCTCAATTCATAGCAAATACAGTCCATACATTGAAATGTTAAAAAAAACAGCGTGGTCTGTTAAACCGGCCTGCATTTGTAATAAAATCAAGTTTGGACTATCAAAGTACATGTTGAACAGTAAGAGATTCATATTTCACACCACACATTTATATAGGCTCCTAGAACAAATTCATATATCGAATAAATCAATCAAAATAGATTATGCATGCAAAATTAATTCCAATTGTCACTGAATTTAGCTGGGTGGCATAATTTTTACAGTACTATATTCACTAATTCCAAGCATTCAAATTTGTACAGGACCATCTATAATTTTGTTTTGAACATGTAACAGCTTTGTGGATTGCAAAAAACAGAAAATGTGCAGCACAAAACCAAGTTAGTTTCATAAAAAAAAAGTTCAATGATTAGGAGTAGATGAGAAAACCAATCTTAAAACGTGAATATAATTGCAGGGAATGAAGTTGTGTATATTGAAAATGCAAGGAAAACACCGATTAACTTGATCATTACCTTTATGTCTTGTTCTAACTCCATCACTAACAGCATCCCCTTCACTGATCAAAACAGTTGATGAGCACATCCAAGACCCATAGAAGGCCTGCTCCAACAGAGAAGAATATAAGCACAATAGAGCTATGTGTTCATCAGTAAAAAAAAAAAGTAATGCAATGCATCACGTGAATTGCTACCTACAATAGTGTCTCAAATCAAAGCTTTGTCACTGCACAGTAGAAATTAACGTAGGCGGCATGCATTTTTATCAGGAAGGCTGAAATGAAGGGAAATAGACAGCTCCAAGCCTCCAACCAATCTGAAAATGCATCATTTACCATAAGTAGTGATCTATGGCCATGTGGTTTGTCAACATGATTTCTTTTGGGCAGCATCATAGGAGGCATAACTCTCTTTGTTCTAAATAAACATGATGCCTATAAATGTATATCTCCAGAAATTTTAGGAACAAACATGTTACCATTCAGTATCACGGTTCCTGAACAGGCTTGGGTAGCACCAAAGCCAGCATAATTTGTGATATCTCTTATGGGCACCCTTCATAATTTGTGAACCTACACAGACATGTACTCTTATTTTGGGAGTACATAATTCACATGTCATGGTGAATATTTTTTTCTCATGGTTAAGTTTGGACCCAATGGGATCTATGCAACCTGATAGAGATGTAGTCGCCTCCTTCTTACGTTGTTTATACTTACAGTTCTTTTGAAGCCTAGCTTGTTTCTGTTCTGTAGAGAGTGAAGCATACCTCTCCCTTACATGCTTTCTCCTAACCTCGGCAGCAGTTAAGTTTGATTATGCAGTGCGCCTCTTCCTAAAACATGTGGCATGGAAAAGTAAAATCAAACCATTATGTGATAAAAATGTGTTGTGGCCAGAAAAATATTAATTATAGCAAGATAGTGAAGATAAAACTTCAGAAAGAATATACTTGACTGTGTTGAAAATTCTGCTGTGGCGTTCGCATTGTTTTTCACTGTATTAAGATGCCGCCTCATGGTTGCTTACGGTTGTAGCACTGTGAAAGTCAGACGCTGAAATAGCATAGAGCATATACCATGTAAATCACCGTCTGAAATAACATAAAGCATGTAAGTCAGAAACTGAAATAACCTCCAGACATACCAATTTACTGAAAGTGACTGTCTTGATTCATACTATGTCGATCAGTTAAGGAAGCTAATTGGAGTTCGGTGTTTGCGTTAATCTTGAATGTGACCAACTGAGCATGGACTGACATAGATGGATGAATTTGTGCGAACAAAGAAGTCAGCACTGTGCTCACCGTAGGGCGAGGCGGCGAGGGCGGGACGGACCTGAAAGCGCAGTGCCGGCGCGAGCAGACCCCGCCTCTCCTTCCTCTCAGTCGCGTAGAGAGCAGGGAAGCCGGGTCACCGGCGAGCGGAGGGCTGGCTAGCTGTCAAACTTGTCAAACTTCATATCCATTCTTACAGGGAAGCAGGGTCACCGGCGAGGAGGCTCAGGCGGTAAGCGGCGACGGAGGGCTGGCAGCGGGGTAGGGAGTGCGCCTAAGCCGGCGGCGGCGCCCGGCTGTCCTGCAGTCGGAGGCGGCGGAGGGTTGGCGGCGGGCGCGCGCCCTGAGCCGGCGGCTGTCCGGCGGTCGGAGACGGCAGAGGGCTGGCGGCGGCGGGCTGGTGCGCGCGAGGAAGAGAAGAGCGGCGGCGGACTGGCGCAGGAAAGGAAAAATTGTTTTTTTTGTTACTTTGACCGATCGGTAACCGCTGTTTAGAGGTGGTAGAACGGACAGATCCAAACCTTGATATGAGCTGTTGGATATACAGACTAAGGGTTAGAAAAGATATTTAATGAACTGGTGTTTTTATATTACTCCCTCCATTTACTTTTGATAGTTATATTTTCAAATCTGAAAATTTTATTTTTGATAGGCATATTTCAATCCAACAACTTATCATCTTAATGACTTTCTTGGATTTAATGCATGACTCTTCATTCTTCCACACAAGATTGGTTGCATGAGCATCGAGAAATGTAAATATTAATGAATCGCTTGTTTACGAGGAATGACCAGTAGCATATTTAAATGGATGATAAGTAGAATCACTTATCCTTGGTCTGTGTGTCAAGATGAAATATGACTATCAAAAGTAGATGGAGAGAGTAGTAGATTAATTTTTTAACTAAACATCCCAATTGCACGCAAATAATCTAATTGCGAAATTAGGACTATGTGGCAAACTCGATGCTGGATCCAGGATGGGGGGTGGACACGATGTATTGTACCGAACTATCGATCGAGACACTACAATCACATAATATTTGTCCTCTGAAATATTTAACAATAATGCTAGACAATTTTGATCGGATTAACCATGTAAAGTTGGCCTCCGTTATTATGTATTGAATCGAGGAAAATACCTCTGTAACGGTTGGGCGATAGCAAAAGATCGTAGCAAAGCCAGTAGCAATTTGTACTAACAATAAATTAGGTTGACATAAGGAGGAACATATTACTAGTTATATCATCTGCAATTGCCTGAATCTCAGCATGTTGGTTGGACCAATTATATACTTTATTGAGATAGGTAACTGACCCGAAACCCCCTCGGAGAAATGTATATGAGAATTTCATCTCGTCCAACTCAAGCGGAAACACAAATTTTCAATGGATAAAAAAAGTTTCAAAACTTAACTTCATTGGATTGGGTCGATTTGCCTTGAAGATATGGTTTGCCTGTGTTGATGTACCCAATTTTAAATTTTAGAATCACTTTAGAGGGGGTTTTCCGTCCTTTTTGTCATTTAACCTTATAGAACACTAAGAATTTTTTTTAAGAAGGGATAGAACACTAAGAATTACTCGTATGTTTTTTTTACTTTAATCATGTGTTTTCAACGTATAAACCGCAACCCAAACAAATCTGAAACAATCACGCACTTAGTTAACCCTCTTTACAGGAAGAGAGTTTATTCAACATGCTCATATCACAGGATTTCTATTAGCATCAAGCACCGGTACACAAACTCATTACTAGTATATTTATCTGATCTCCTTTCATCAGTATCACTACGGCAAGTCAATTTGGTGGTAGGCGTGGTGGGCGCGTGAATGCCCGTATCGCAGCATAGATCAGCTCCTCTCGGCCAACTGGAGCAGGAGTGGGCAGTGCAGACGCTGGATAAGGGAAAATGCAGTTCTTTGCATGAGATTCGGAAATAGTAATATAAACTGAATTTTGCTGAGAACCAGAAGCTGAGAAACAGGTTAGTACAGAGCAAACCTTGAACGTCAGCAGATTGGAGTACAGCGGTACCCATCGTTGGGTTGATCGTAGGTCCATCTCTTGCTACTGCAGGAGATGCAAGGCTGCTGACAAAAACCACTAAAATGATGAAGAATGCTTTGAACGCCATCGTCACTCGTCTATTGTTTTTCTCAGCTTATGACAGAAAGCTTCCTATGGTCCTCCAATTTATAGTTGGCAAGGAATGTTTCAGCAGCCTAATTCTGGTAATAAACAAACCAGCAAAAATCCTATTCGATAAGGTTTTGCAGTTTTGCTTTAACCCAAACAGAAACTATGATTGTGGCTCGATGGTATCAATATCTCCTAGGCTGCCTAACTCAATAGTCCCTTGAAACACATGTTTTTCTTTTATTAGAATATAATTATATGATATTTTATTGTAAAGATTTAATTACAACGAATATAATGGTACAATCATATTATAAATTGGATAAATAGTGTAAGAGAAAAATATTTAAAGCGAGAAAGAGGAAAATATAATAACAAGTAACCTAGAGTATTATATGCATGTATTAATATACTAGAAAAGATGACCGTGTGTTGTAACTGGTGAATGCTATTTCAATCTTATTATTGTTACTAGCAAAAATACCTGTGTGTTGCAACGGGTGAAAAAATTCTATCGATAATATACTTTTTCATGCATAATCATGTCAATGACAATATTTGTATTTTAATGAGCGACATGTTTTTTTTATAAACGATGTATTTTTTTTTCTTGCGCGATTTTCTCAAACCATTTTTCAAAAATGGCGCATTTCTTTCTAACAATTTTTTTCCTAGCATGTTCTTTTTGCTTTTTTTACTGACGACGAAAACCATATTTTTCTCTTTTTTTGCTTTTCTTTTCTCGTGTGTTTTTTTTATGTTTTTTCTGACAATTATTTTCTCACGCGCGTTTTTTGCTTTTTTTTTCGAATGTTCTTTTTTGCCTTTTCCAATATAGGAAAATATATGACGAAATAAAAGACGTGTAGTAGATGACAAAAAATCGATGGATCCTACCCGGCTCAAGCATCCATCAATTTAGCGTTTTTTCTGACAGTTTTTTCGGACTGATTTGTTTTTTTAATAGACGATGTTTTTTTTGGCACGGTTTTTTCAAACCATTTTTTAGAAATGGCGTGTTTTTTCTGATAGTTTTTTCATCGCATGTTTTTTTAAATTTATTTTACCGACGATGGAAATAATTTTTCTCGCGCGTTTATTTATTTTTTATGGAAGATAGAAAACCTTTTTAGCGTGTTTTTTTGCGTTTTTTTCTGACTTTTCTCACACGTTTCTTTGAACCGTTTTTATTTTGTTGTGCATTTTCTCTTTTTAAATAGTTAGATTAGATTAGGCATAGCGAAGAGATATATACTGATTAGAAATCGGAATTTGTTTCTCCCTTTCCATTTTTTTTCTCGCGCATATTTTTTATTTTACATGAACCATTTTTTTATTCTTAGAGAATGGGACGAACTTTTTTAGATGTTTTTTCAAATTTTTTTCGCCTTTATAGGAATCAAACTTTTTTTTAAAGGTATCAGATCTAGCATTTTTTCACCATTTTTTTTGCCTTTTATAGGTATCGGATCTACGGTTTTTTTCGCCACTTAGGAGAAACGGAGTTTTGTTGTTGTTGTTTTTCTTTCTTTTCTTTATTTTCTTTTTTGTGTGGTTTTTCTTTTTCTTTTTATGCAGCTTTCTGCCTTTATTCTTTCCCTTTTATTTTTTTTAATAAAAAAACGACCTTAAGTATCTTATTGCAAGATTATAGGGACTCAGATATAAATATAAAAATTATAGGGACTCAAATACAAAAGTACAGACCCAAAATTAAAATCATATAAAAATAAAATGCTCTCGACCGGTAGGTTCCGTTTTTGCAAACAGATCTTCAATCCGGCACATCAATTTTATTTTTCGTTTTTAAGGGTGAATTGGATCTAGAGTAGGACTTGTTTTTCCCTTTCTGAGAGGGAATTGGTAGGAGTCGGACTTTATTTATTTATTTTTCGCTATTTTTTTTATCGGAAGGAGGAAACATCTCTTATTTTTTTTAACTAGATATATATATATATATATATATATATATATATATATATATATATATATATATATATATATATAGGGATTAGAGATTAGATCTGTTCCCTTTTGTGATTAGGAATTTAGATTGTTTATTTATTTTTTTAGAAATAAAAAGAAAAAAAAGATCTCGGGAGATGGGGAGGAGATTTTTTTCCGCCTCCGATTCGCTTTTGTTTCTCTGTTGCCACGTTTTTCTTTTCAGGATCTCTCTTTTTTTAAGTTAGACGGACGACGGAAACATCATAATTTTTTTTTGCGGGGGAAGACAGGGGTTTTATTAAACTTCAAAATAAGTATTACAATCCTGAGCAAGTTGCTCAACAACACACACCGGCGCCTGCAGGCGCAAGACAACTGCCTCCCTATTCCGAATGGCTAGCTGAGCAAGCTCATGAGCCACCTTATTAGCACCACTGCGAATCAGAGCCGTACGAACTTCAGGAGCAGCACGCATACCCGCTCTCACTTCCCTGATTAGTGGCCAAATCTGGGACCTATTAGCCGCTGCCAACCTCAGATAGCTATCAACACCGGCACAATCTGTTTCTAGAATGCATGGCTCCTTGACCCACTCATTTGCAAGCCATATTCCTTCCCTGCACGCAGCTGCTTCGGCAAATTCGGCCGATGCGCAGTTCCTGATCAGCTTCCAGGAAGTGAGTAAAACATTCCCCTCACTGTTCCGAATAACAATGCCGACGCTACCAGTGCTAGTCTGCGGAACATAGGCGCCGTCCACGTTTATTTTCACCCATCCCATAGCTGGTGCCTGCCACACACCTGCCACTTGGGTTCTTTCCCGTCACCCATTCACATCACTTTGTCTTCCCTCCGACACTGTTTTTCCTTTCTCATTTTCCTGCATTGCACTGCCAGACGGGCACAAGGAATCCCAAAGATTCAGAAGGAAAGCTGTAGATCCCTTCACCGTCGCTTGCCCAGAACCGAAAACACAGTAATTGCGCAGGTACCATGCTCGCCATAGGACAAGGAGAAACTGCGCCCGCTCCTTGTCGCTCAGCTTATCGAGTCCCCCAAGAAGCCACCCCGGACCTAGCTTCGACAGGGAACGCTCATCCGGTAACCTCCAGCTCGCCCGAAGAGTTTCTCGGAGGGCCCTTGGCTAGGTACATGAAATCACCGCATGAAACTCATCTTCCTCCCCATGGCTGCAGATAGTACAGGTCGCATCTGCTTGCAGCTTTCGTTTACACCTGTTCTGCTGGGTAGCCAGAGAGTTTCGGGCTAGACGCCAGGCGAAAATACGGACCTTTGGTGGCACAGGCGTACTCCAAATTCTTCGCCAAATGGAGCGATCACCGTCCGCTTCTCTACTACTGCCTTCTCCATCCGGATGGAACTTGTTCAACCACGCTAAACGATAAGCAGACCTCACTGAGAAAATCCCAGATTTTTCGTAGTGCCAAGCTAGGAAATCCTCGTCCTGGTATGGCAACAAATTGATTTTCAAGATCTCTTCCACATCAAGTGGGTGACAGACGTGCATGATCAGATCAACGTCCCAGCTCTTTTCCCCTTGTTTCAGCAGCTGCGAGACCCAGCGAAGACGGCAGCGTCCGCTCCTTCCCATAAGCATGAGAGAGGAGGCTCGGGGAATCCATTTATCCCGCCAAATCCTGACCTTGGTCCCATCACCAATTCGCCATATAAGTCCTGTCTTCAGCAATTGCAGCCCATGTTCAATCCCTTTCCATGTCGGAGACGCTTCAGCTGGGAAGACCGCATCTACTAGCTCACAATTAGGGAAATACTTAGCCTTTAAAACCCACACACATAAACTATCAGGGAATTGAATTAGCCTCCATGCCTGGCGGGCAAGCAAGGCCTGATTGAAGAGCTTCATATCGCGGAACCCCGGACCTCCCATTCCTTTAGGCCGAGTAATATTTTCCCAAGCACACCAGTGGATCTTCCTTTTATTCTCCTCCTCACCCCACCAAAAATCTCGAATCATCTTCGTATAAGCCTCACAGGTAGAAGCTGGAAGCTTGAACACTCCCATCAAATATGTCGGTATAGCTTGCGCCACCGACTTAATTAGAACATCTTTAGCCCCCGATGACATATGTTTCTCAGCCCAGCTATCCATTCTTTTTGCCAGTCTCTCTTCAGTAGGTTTAAATCGTCCCGCATGCATTCTACCTTCCGGTGTTGGAAGTCCGAGATAATTACTTTCAAACGCCGGTGTTTCCACTTGCAGAATCTCCTTCACCACTTCCACAGTCGCATCAGGGCAACTTCTCCCAACCAAGAGAGAGCATTTTCCGGGACTTAAGAGCTGGCCAGTACAGGCTTGGAAGCAGGTTAGGGCATTCTGGACTACAGTAGCTTGTTGCAGGCAGGCACGGAAGAAGAGCAGGCTATCGTCTGCAAACAACAAATATGAGATACCAGGGCTCCGACGGCATACTTTAAGCTCCGTTAAGCGCCCTGCCTCCACCTCCCGGTTAAGCACAGATGATAAACCCTCAGCCACAAACAGGAAAAGGTATGGGGACAGAGGATCCCCTTGTCTCAACCCGCGAGTAGGGGAGAAGGCCTCTAGAAGAGACCCATTGAAATTCACAGAGAACTTAACCGTCGTTACACATTCCATTATCCAATCAACCCATTGTCTGCAGAAGCCAACCTTCAAGAGAGCTCTTTCCAGGAAGTCCCAATCTACTCGATCATATGCCTTGCTGAGGTCAAGTTTGTAAGCACAGAAGCTATTATCCGGGCTGTTGTTCCTTTGGATAGCGTGGATGCTTTCAAAGGCAATTAACGCATTATCCGTAATCATTCTTTCAGGAATAAATGCACTCTGGGTGGGTGAAATGATATCCGATAGCAAAGGACAAAGTCTATTAACCAAACACTTAGAGATTACCTTGTAGATCACATTACACAGGCTTATTGGACGGAACTCCTTTAGATTTTCTGGCTGTTTCACCTTTGGAATAAGGACAATGGATGTGTTATTTACCCCATCTGGCATAGCACAGTCTGCAAAAAACTTTCTAACCGCTGCCATTATCTCCCCTTTAAGCGTGTCCCAATTTCTTTGAAAGAAACGAGCTGGGAAGCCATCAGGTCCTGGGGCCTTGATAGGACCGATCTGAAACAACGCATCTGAGATTTCCTCATCGGAAAAGGGCTTGCATAACTCCAAGTTCATGGGTTCGTCAACCGAGCTCTTGAGCAGATCCACCACTTCTGCTGGGGTAACGGAATGATCTTTCGTGTACAACTTCTGGAAAAAAGCTGTAGCCATTTGTTCTAATTGTTCCTTGTTCTCCACATACTTGCTATCTTCATCTTTTAAACGGATGATTTTATTCTTCTTAGCTCTCCATGCCGCATGTCTATGAAAATATTTAGTATTGCGGTCACCCTCCTTCAGCCAAGAAATCCTTGATCGTTGGAGCCACATCATCTCTTCTCGATATAGGAGCTCGTCCATCCGTCTATAAATCGTACTGATTTCGTCGGAATGATCAGCTGAAGGATCCAACAAGAGAGCTTCAACCTTCTGACGAAGATCTTTCAGTTCCTTTGAGACCGAATCGAAAACCTTTATGCTCCACTCACGTAGGGAGGACATAACCTTCCTCAGCTTCACAGCCACTTCACCTAGATCTGCTGCCAACGAATCCTGCTGCTAGGCGAGTTTTATAACTTCACTGAGAGACTCCTCCCTCTCCCACATGATCTCGTAACGGAAGACATTCGTCGGGGTAGACGATCGCTTTGTTAGACACAACAGGATAGGGCAATGATCAGACCTGGGAGACACAAGGTGCGACAATTTTGCTTTTGAGAAGTGATTCGACCAGCTTGGGGAGGTGACAGCCCGGTCCAACCTCACTTTCACATTCCTATCCCCTCTCTGTCCATTATCATATGTCCAAGGGCGACCCGAGAAGCCTATGTCATGCAGATCACAATGAGATAGTACCTCTCTAAAATCCATCATCTGTTTTTCCGGTCTCCTTCTCGCCGAGAACTGCTCGAAAGACCAAAGAGTTTCATTGAAATCGCCCATCATCAACCACAGGGCATTTGAGACGGGTTTTATGCGACGGATCAGCTCCCACATAAGATGCCTATCCGTGGTCTTCGGTTCACCGTAAACAAAGGTACATCTCCATAAAAAACCATCTCCCGAATTTCTGATTAGCACATCAATATACCTGTTACTCATCGACAAGAGATCAATGGTTATAGTCTCATCCCAAAACAGCGCTATACCACCACCCGATCCTTCCCCTTTCATTGATAGGAAGTGTTTCAATCCTAGCCTCCATCTCAGTTGCTGCAGCTTCCCCTCATCCTGACGAGTTTCAGATAGAAACACTAACTTGGGGCTGTAGTAATGCACTAGACGTATAAGTTCATGAACTGTTCGAGGGCGCCCCAATCCTCAACAGTTCGAAGCCATCGCATTCATTGCTCCTGGTGGGGCTCATCCCGAGCGCCCACCAGGTTTGGCACCAATGCTTCCTTCAGCATTGCATGTGCCTCACTAGACTCCTCACTTGTATCCTTAGCATCCGGCTGTACCATGCGATTAAAAGGCTCAATATCACTAGCAGACAGTTTGATATTCATTTTTCTCGGTTTCCCAATGTCCCTTCTCCTGATAAAGACCCTGGCGCTACTCGATTTCTCAACCTCACGGGAAGGCAGTCCCTGCTTCTTTTTTATTAACCAGTCTGGGGACTTCCTTCTGACCTGTGTCTGCGCTCCTCCAGCTTTTGCCGAATCTACCTCATCAGCTTTATCATCCGATAGACCATAGTCAGAACTCATAGAAGCTCTCTCTCTACTGCAAGGCCCACGAGCAGCCAAATTCAGACTGGGACCAATATCTTCCACCTGCATCTGCTGCACACTTTTGCCCAAAATCTCATCTGCTCCACACATATCATCCTTTACTAACTCAGTAACAGCTTCGTCATCCTTCCGAACCCCCAAGTTTGCGGGCGTACCACCTCGAGCACGACTTACCTGCGAATTCCTAGATGAACTAGACTCAGAAAGGACTTTATCCTTCTGAGGTCCAACAAAATTTAGCCCTCTGACTACTCTTGGTGCTGATGCTACGAAAGAACCCATCTACTGCACACGATTCCTCAACGGTGAAGCACGCAGCTCCTTCCCATATCTCACAGGATTATCAGACATTCCTTCCTCCGGACACTCCCTTTCAGCATGGCCAATGCGCCTGCATGAGAAGCAGAAGAACGATACGTTTTCATACTTTATTGGGCACGATATAATACCTCTTCCTTTGATTCTCATCTTAATGCAGGTTTTTAGAGCATTAGCAAGCGAAAACTGCACTTTGACTCGCAAAAAGTTAAACATCGCCCAGTTTCTCGCCCAGAAACCTGTGGTCATCATTACCTCTGGGAGATCGAAGAACCTGACCCAGAGGGGAATAGAGTCAATGACAACCTCTGACGGTCTCACAATACCATCATAGGGAACTACTACCAATGCATCCCCCTTGTGCTTCCAAGGGCCCCCATTAATAACCCTCTTCAAATCAGCTTCACAGCCGAACTCAATCAAGAATTTGTTTTCTCCTAAGTCTCGGGTTCTTCTTGTCTCATGTAAACCCCATGCCATACTCATCTCCTCAAACAAACCCTTCACATTGTACCGCTGCCCTGAATAGAACCTCGCCAGTGCCAGCCACTTAACCTCCTGTTCCTGTTCTAACTTTCCCAGATCAACATCAAAAAGATCCTCCTCCGCCTCATCCACAGAATCCAGATTTTCGCCAAAAAGCACAATCGCCTTGTTAAGCCCGGAAGCCTGACTTGCAGAACCAGCCCCCAAACCTTTCAAAGTTTGGTCAATAGTTGCACCCAGCTCACCGGCCAGCAATCCAATCTCATCATTCTCGCCAACCCCCGTTCTTCCATCTATCAGCCCCCTAACTTGCACATCTTTGCCAGCGTCCATCGCTCGTTCGCAGATCACGCAGATCCACCCGTCAACGGCTTCGGGTGGGTAGATCCCTCACCGGGTTCCCCTTGATCACCCCCACCGTCAACAAGAGGAAGAGCACGTGAAGAGGAGACGAATCGACAGGCAGAAGAAACCAGTACCCCAACCTTGGCTAGGGTTTCAGCAGACCAGCAACCCGAGGACAAAGGCACGACCTCAGAAGGAAGAGTCCGGACTAAAAATAGATCACAGCCAATGCGCCCCCGATTACAACGTGGTGGTATAAATCCAGCGAATCACAACAGAAACTCCTCAATTACCTTAATCTCCAAGTAAAATCGCAGAGACCAGAACGGAGACGATCAGATTAGATTCAATGGCGAAACCCTAGAATTGCCCAAGAATCGCCTCCCGTAATCTTCGGAGCCATAACTAATAAAAATCATCTAGGGTCTCATTCATCATAAAGTTTTTAAGTAGTAACAGATATGATTTAGTTAGGGTGAAATACAATGTGGAAATTTGCTTCATATTTTTTTTAGAAAATCATGAGTTATAATTAGGAGTCTAACTTTCATCTCAAGTTAGCATGTAATTTTTTTCTAAAAAGATTTCTTATATGACTGCTTTTGTATTTCTAAAAGCCAACGAACTTAAAATCTGACTTAAACACGGATTTGTAGTTTCAAGAATGAACGTTTAAAAACTGACTCAAATACAAATGACGTATTAAATACTGTCAAAAATATCTTTAATTTTTATAACAGTAGAGAAGTGATACAGATGAGGACCGATTTCTTTTCTCTAAATCGGGCTACGGATGCAGAGCAATCTCGACTAGACCCTCCCCTGAGAAAACGGCCTTGGGCTGATCGGAGGCCACCATTAGGGCAATAGGGCGTCACTGAAGTATCTCAGGCCGCTCTCCGCCGCCCTAATTCTCCAATCGGGGAGGTAAAGATCAACTTTCCCCCTTTTTTTTGTTCTGGTTTTCTCCCTTCAATTCCATCTTTCAGAGCCACTCCTCTCAACAAATCCTCACACATCGTATATTTTTCGTTTGATATACGACGGACAAGCGTTCAATTTCAGTTTCTTTCTCTGGCTCTCTAAATTACTAGTCAATTGATCCACAAGAGTAGGGATTGTAGTACTCTTTGGTGAATCTGTCAGGCTGGTTCTCGATTGGTTGGTGAGACTACCATTTCCCTCTGATCTATGAACTCCTTTATTTTGAGTACCACTTGCATCATAGTGCATTGTTAGTGTTCGAAAATTCTCTCTCTCTCCCAAATTTTCAACCAAGTCTTAGTTAGTACCAACCTCTTGGCTTCTCTTTGCCCCGCTAATTGATCAATGTGTTGTATTGGGCTTGTCCTAATTCTCTCTCAGGAACAAACAATGTTCCTAGTATTTTTTTGGGAAAAACTACTGTCTTGGCGCATTCGTCCAACCACAATACAGATTGAATTGGCTGGCCATCCTCTGTGCAATATTTTATCTTCCGCAAATATCTTTGCTTGAAGCATTAGCATTACTGTGGTGAAGCATTAGCATTAGCATTAGCCTTTACTCTCCAAATCGGACTGAGGGGCTGGGATGCAACCCTGAAACTGTATCCAGTATGAAGATTTCGCTACATGGCTATTAATGTAGAATGGACAGTTGGACCTTCTTTGTTTCACTCATTCTACAAAAAACAATGTAGGGTCGATATGATATTAATGGATCTAAGCGTCTTAACACCATTTCAATTTTGGAAAAAAAAAGGGAATTGCCATACTATTAAAATTTTCTGTTACTGAAAAGTTCAGAAAAAGAAAATAGAAATACCAAATAACAGGGTACCCAACTTGCATTAGAAACTGTCTCATCTATTAACTGAGCAAAAAAAAAAAAAGCGAAAACACTAAAACTATATAACTTTTGAATATTTTGTCTTAATCCTCCAAATACGTGTGGTCAATCTTGTATCTTTTGAAGTATTTGCCATACTGGAAATATGATATGAGATACATTGATTCAAACTTCTGCTGGGAACACCTATTGAGAGGGTTGGAAGTTGTACACTCATTGTTACGGTAATTTACTTTTATACTTTTCTGTAGGAAATGCTCTCTCTACCTAACCCAAAAGTGAACGACACTGTTCAAAACTAAAAATTGGTTTGCAAGCACGTAGTACTAACCATCCTGCGTTTTTCAGTCGTCTCCTGGCTCATGCTTTAAGTTGTGTGCAATTCAATTATTAGAAATGCATTGAGGTACTACTTGCAACAGACTTATTCTTTTGTTAACTATTATATTATTTTTAAACAATTACAGGGACTTGGGCCAAGTTCAATGGTCACTAAGGCTGCTCTATATATACCATATTTGAATTATTTGTTGTGCTTATTGTTAAGAATGAATTTCATAGCTACATCGATGATATTTAGTGTGTAATGTTCTTGAACAGATAAATAAGAATGCTTCAAGGTGGAAGCAGCAATGCTAGTACAAGTTATCTTGACATAGATGAAATGGTGAAGTCAATGACCTATAAATTGAACTATTACCTATCTATAGAATGTTCACATGTGAGGGTGAGTAAATCATGCAAAATCTCCAGAGTTCCAGAACACATTCGGAAGATGGATCATGGGGCTTATGAGCCAATTATGTTATCGATTGGTCCATACCACCATGGATTGTCGTACTTGCTAGCCTTTGAGAAGGAAAAATGGAATTGCCTTGATCTTTTTCTTAAACTGAATCGTGAAATAAAGTTGGAGGACTACCTAAATTTGGTCAAAGATTTAGAGGAGGAAGCACGGGCATGCTATGAAGACATTGACATGCAACATGACAAATTTCTGCAGATGCTACTCCTTGATTCTTGCCTTTTTGTTCACCATTTCAGAGGTTTAGAGGGAATACTTCCATCCACTTCGGGTGCAAATATATGTAGTGCTGACAGTTCGGACATTATAATGGAAAGAACAATACACAAAAGCACTGCAAGTCAAGGTAATTTTGGTGAGCAATGCAGCAGGGATAACTCTATCTGCACACAGAGAGAACTTGTCCTTGCTGGTTCAAGTCGGGAAGTTACTAGTCAAGGAACTGACTTTGATCACACTGAGGAACTTGAATCTTCTCAATGTAATAATTGGCAAATTGGAACCTGGTTTGACAGCTGTATTGAACAAGACCTGATGCTACTAGAGAACCAAATTCCTTTCTTTATTGTTAGGAGGATATATGAACTTTTTGCTGGAAATGAGAGGCCTATTTCATTTCTCACAGACAAAGTAGCTCAATCGTTGGAGAACTTCATACAATACCATCCAAGAGCAATCCAGGAAGCATATCGGCCTAAAGATTTCCATCATATGCTGCATTTGTTCCAGATGTACCTCAAGCCTAGTAAAAAGCTGGTTGAGGGTTCACAATACCTGGAGAGAGGAAGATATTTTCATTCTTTCGCTAATATATGCTATAGGTATTTGAAAATTGGACGTAAGCTTGCTGATAGCAATCACAATATGTCACCAGATCCTTTGCTTAACTGCTTTCAGGATCACCATCCACGTATTCGTGGCCGTCGGGCAGTGCAATACCATCAAGCTGGAGTTCAATTCAAGAAAAAGTCATTTGATAGGAATAATCCCCATTCTCTGTTAGATATTAGCTTTGACAATGGTACTTTGATGGTTCCTTATTTGTTTGTTGATCAGAGCACCGTCTCCCATTTTAGGAACTTAATTGCATTTGAGCAGACATGTCCCCAGTTTGGAAATGATGTGACTGCATATTCTGCTTTCATGTCTTTCCTTCTGTGTAGAGCAGATGATATTGCTTTTCTTGGTCGCAAAGGAATAATTGTACATCATTTACGTAGTGATGGGGAGGTGTCAGCTATTTTTGCTAAGCTTGGTAAAAATGTTGATTTTGATTTGAATGGGAGACACTTCCTTAAACATGTATGCCATGCAATGGAGGAACACTACCAAAGTCGTATTAACAGGTGGCTGGCCTGGTTGTGGCAACACCATTTTAGCAATCCATGGTTGAGTTTAGCTGTTGTAGCTGCAGCCATCGTGCTCTTATGTACAATTATTCAAACCCTGCTGGTATTGTTAGCATATTTGAAATCAACAAATGGCATGTAGCATTGAACTATTGTAGCCATAATTTCTGTTTAATACTACAGGCTTTTCTGATATATAATTGAGATGCCTGAAATTTGCAATAGAGAATTGTAAATGCCAAGCATTGCTCCTCACCAGTCCAAATATGGTCAGTTTCTCTATTGTACTGTTATCTTTAGAAACAAATAATTATTTTTCAAACTACTGATTTTCCTTCTGTTATTAAGGTATTAAAGCGAAGTATGCATCTAGCTCCATGGATTTGGAGTTTGCAAGTTCCATGAAGATTATATTGCTGGGATCATTCTTCGTCGATCCCATTTTTTATCATTAAAGTTGTTACTCTTAAGACAATTCCATTTTGGGGCCATGTCCTACTCTCCTTTGTACAGAAGTGATAGTTTCTTGATATGATCTCACTTTTGTTTTCACTGTTGGGCAGTGAGTGCAATTCCATCGTTACACACTAGAGGAAAATGATTAACTTGTTGAATTTCCCAACATCAGTTGTCAAGGTCAGCTGCAAAGGTACATTTTCTGCACTTTCTTCCTGCCATATCTTACTTTTAAATCAAACTAATTGTCGAATTAGTTAATAAAAGTGTGCTGGACCTGAATATTTTGTTTATCTATTTGATGCAAATAACACGTTCATCAACAATGCCTTTTAAATAAGGGCAGAAAGGAGATCACATTGGTATCTAGGGTTGATGCTGGCTTAGTTATTTAAAAATCAATTTATTTTCAAGCATAGCTGCAAACAATAAACTCAACATGAACCATCCTCCACTGGAATCCAGAATTCTAGAGCATCTGGGCTTTCGAATTTTGATCCTGCGGCACGTATGCAGATTCCTCATCAGGAATGAACAATAGTGGCCCTGACAGGTGCGGCACAATCTCAGTGAGATGAGAGATGGGTGATAGTTTGTTGGCGTGGAAACTGACCAGCATTGTGTCGCCCAGGAAGGAAAAAGATTAAAACAAATATTTTGAATTAAGTGAAATCCAGAAGAGAAATAACAAATGAACTCCAAAACCTGCAGATTTTTTTTAACTAAGTCACGGGAGGAGAAAACAAAGGCAACATTGTCGGGTTACATCCTGTTGAGAGTGTGGAGAGGGGAAGAAAACAAGTTTTTTTTTCATACATAGACTCATCTATCATTTCTTTTCAATCGCTCGGCCCATAGGCCAGCCTCATCAATGCACCTCCTCATGGCATTGCCCATGGACAAGGTTGAATTTCTAAAGATGACGTCATGTCAATGGTTCCACGGAACCCAAATGCAGACGAGGTAAAACACCTGAAAGTGCACTCTTCCGCAGTCTTGGCGTTGGCTTCAGGCAGTAATTGAGAGCACCTCCTGTATTGACGGGCGGGTTCCAATGGCTTCCCAGGATAGGTGCGCAAAGTGGCAGTGAAGGCAGAAGTGCATGTGCCATCCCCTAGTCGAACAGTTGAAAGTGTCTGCAGAGCTTCAAGTAGGTTCTGCATTGATCGCCAATGGAGTAGCTAGGTAGAGTTCTTTCACAATTGAGGTTTCACCATATTTGCTCCAGATCCAGTTTGCCCATGATGAATCAGACTGATGCAGCTGGAACGATCTCTTGATGAGCAGTGCCTCATTCTGAAGCTTCAGGTCTTTTATCCCCCCGAACGACCTTTGTCGTTCGGCAGGCAAACTTTGTCCCATGTATCCTCTCGTGTCCACAGGAATGCTCTTCGTTTTTTGCCAATTGCTTCAATCTAAACACACTTAGGCCTTGTTCGTTTAATCCCCATGGACAGATTGGGGGGGGGGGGTGGGGAGGGGATTGAGGGAGATTAACAAGCCCTACCTGGTCTTAAGACCCAACTCAAAATTATATTTAATTCCTTTTTATTAATAAAATTGTGATGTGGTTGTTATATTATCTTTTGTTACCGTGCGTGCTAGTGTTGATCTGGGACTAACACAGTATACACATAAGGATTTTGTTGGTATAAATATGTGTTGTGAGTAGGACCTATTTGTAAAATGTTCAGAGAATAGAATAGAGGAGGGGGTGTGCAGGAGAAGCAACACACCCTGAAAATTTCCCCAAATCGAGCAAGATGGTATCAGAGCCAAATCCTAGCCTCACTCCACCACCCAATCCCTTCCCTTCCCTTCATCCATAGCCATAGCCAAGGCTCATCATCCTGGGGGGCTAGAGGGGGTTGTGCGCCCTCACAACGCTTGGACGAAAGGAGGCGGTGGCTGCTGCTGCTGATTTGTGTGGGGGAGGAGAGGCAGCTGCTGCTGATGATTTGTGTGGTGGAGGAGAGGAGAAAGTTGCTGCTGCTGCTCTGTGTGGCTTTTGGGATGTGTGGTCAGCAGGGAAGGCTGTCAGAAGTGTTAGTTTGAGGTGAGTGTCTTTTGTTTTTGGTGATAGAGGGGCCTGAAGCCTGGTCCGGTTCAATACTCTGTTGTGAGGAAGAAATGGATCCTACCATGCAAGGGGAAGGTGTTGTGGGAAGTCAGGAAAAAGAAGTAATGATTGCTTCATCATCCCTTGTCATAAAGGATGAGATGAAAGATTTGTTGGAGGATCTAGTAAAGTTGGGAATGATAGGTACTAGAGGTGGAGGATCAGCCGAATTGAAACTAGAATTGATGCCAAATGAATTGAGATTGGAAGGAAGTAAGAATTGTTTGAGTTGGTCAAGGAGGGCCCAACTAATGTTGAGGGCAAAAGGGGTGGATCATTTTTTGCAGGAGGATTATAAAGAGCCTGCTGATAAGGAAAGTTCAGCTTGGAGGATGTGGAATACTACAAATTCAACCGTGGTGTCATGGTTGAGGACTTCGGTGGCTCCATCTATTGCTCGGATGCTAGAAACCATTCAAAATGCAGCAGTTGTATGGAAAACATTGAGCAGCATGTACTCAGAAGAGGGAAGTGTAATGATGATGGTTGAGGCTCAAAACAAGGTAGAGAATTTGAAACAAGAAGGGAGAACAGTTCAAGAGTATGCTAGCGAGTTACAACAGTTATGGGCAGATTTAGATCATTATGATCCCCTGCAACTGAAGCATGATGAAGATATTGTGATTGGAAATAAATGGCTGCAACGATGAAGAGTCATTCATTTCTTGAAGGGGCTGAACAATGAGTTTGAGGATAGAAGAGCAGCTATGTTTCACCAGGCTACTTTGCCTACTATGGAAGAGGCCATTTCAGCCATGGTACAGGAGGAAATGAGGTTAAAATTGATGAGGGGTACAAATCCTATGGGATCAGCATACATTGTAGCTGATGATAGGGAATGCTACAATTGTGGGCAAGTGGGTCATGTGAGCTGCAATTGTCCCACTCCCCGAAACAGTGGTGGTAGGGGATCAATGCGAGGATGGTATGGTGGATTTGGTGGAAATCGTGGTGGCTTTGGAGGAAGCCATGGTGGTAGAGGAGGTGACCGTGGAGGTCGCATTGGAGATCGTGGTAGAGGCCGAGGTGCGCCTCAGGCTAATGCAACTATGGAGGATTGTAAAGCTATATCCCTAACGGGTAAATAGGTTACACAGTGGGAGGAATGGTAGAAGAACAAGACCAATGAAACCTCTAACACCACCACTCACTTCGGTAACTTCGCTAACCATACCCAAGCAGGCAAAGGTACTCAGGCACAAGCACTTGCATCTACATATAGACATCCTATAGATTGGATCATAGACTCAGGAACATCAAAGCATGCCACATGATTCCATAATACTTTCACATCATACACCCCTTATGTCCACTCCAAAACTATCCAAATTGCTGATGGTACATCCAAATCTATTCATGGTATAGGGTCGGTTGAGTGCACATCAATAAATTTATCTTTTGTTCTGCATGTTCCTTCCATTCCAGTTAACCTTCTCTCGGTTAGCTCGGCTATTGACCAATTCAAGTGCATTGTTGTATTTGATGAGAACTCATGTCTTTTCCAGGAGAAGGGGACTGGAAGGAGGATTGGGACTGGAGTGAGGCGTGATGGGTTGTGGTACATCAATCATGAGGAGCTGGGACTAGCTGCAGTGGTAGGAGATCATTTTGCTTCATTGTCAGTTAGGATATCCATCTTTTAAGATTTTGAGTAAGTTGTATCCAGACCTATTTATTAGAGTGGATAAGCATAGACTGGTGTGTGATGCTTGTGAGCTTAGCAAACATACTCACTTTACATATGTTGGAATTAGCCTTCATAACTGTGAACCATTCATATTAATACATTCTGATATTTGGGGACCATGCCCAGTTACTTTTGTGAGTAGTTTCAAGTGGTTTGTCACCTTTATTGATTGTCATACTCGTATGACTTGGATTTATATGCTTAAGCACAAGAGTGAGGTCTTTCGATGCTTCTAGGACTTCCATAAATTAGTGACTACTCAATTTGATGCAAAAGTTAGGATTATTTGGACTAATAATGGAACAGAATATATCAATAATGAATTTGTGTCATATGTCTCAGATAAAGGGATTATTCACTTGCCCTGTAACCCCTCCTCAAAATGGTGTAGTTGAGAGGAAGAATTGACATTTGCTAGAAGTTGCATGATCTCTAATATTCCAAATGAATGTGCCAAAGTATTTATGGAGTGAGGCTGTAATGACAGTTGCATATCTTATCAATCGCATGCCATCTAGGATACTTGGTATGAAGTCACCTGTCGAACTTTTATTGGGTAAGCGAGAGTTCAAGGTCCCTCCAAAGGTGTTTGGTTGTGTATGCTTTGTGCGAAATCATCGACCTTTTGGTGGCAAGTTGGATCCTCATGCAACAAAATGTGTGTTTGTTGACTACGCTTCAAGTCAGAAGGGGTATAAATGTTGGGATCCCATTGGGAGGAGATTGTTTGTGAGTATGGATGCGACATTTCGAGAGTTTGAGCCCTATTATAAAAGTAAAGAAGATCTTTGACCAATTTCTTAAGAAATTCTCGACTGCCATGGAGGTTGATAGTCGAGAGGGGGAGATAGAGAGATGTGACACACATGAAGAAAATGCTGGTGACAAGAATGGAGAGGTAGTGGTGGTTGGATTAATACCATGCTTTATTGATGACTAGTAATCGTGCACGTGCAATGCACGTTCTCTGTATTATATCATGCTTCAACTTAATATATATAGGTGAACAATCAATATGTATGCATGACATCTTACTTTAACCTAATATTTGGCAGTGAAAATTGTGTCCAATAAGGTCCATTTTTTGTTTCAAAGATAAAACAAAGAAAACTGTAAGCTTCATTGCAACTTCATTCATGTTGAAAATAAAAAATAGACAACACCTTAGAGCGTTCAATCAGAGATTCAGAGTAAACAATACAGACGAAATCCATGTTACATGAATAAATAATTGAAATGGAGAAGACGCCTCATTTTTATTTCCATACAAAATGAAAATTAAAGAAAATATAGAAATTCACCATGTAGAACCATAACAAAGAATTCAGAAAAATACAACATTGTTGTCATCTCCATTTACAAAGAATACTAAGTTTTAGAAGTAATAAGAATGTATAATTATAAATCTGCAATTATTTCATATATCTCCAAACTGAAGCGGGATCATTCATCCAGATCGTCTTGATTGATTAAAGGCTTCAGCTTGAAAACAATTAGTATTGAAAATCAAATTCCAATCCATGAATGAAACATAAGCAAACATATCATTGAAATAAAATCAATATGATGAAACCAATGATCATTTTTGAATAAGGGATTTTCAGCTTAAACGATCTCGATATCTCTTGGTATGATCACATTTACTGAAAGAAGAAGCTAAATGATGGAAAATAAATTAATGATATATCTGAAGCATTTTAATAAACACATGGTCAGCTAGTAGTATACGTTTCGGCTTGGCAAATCATCTAATACAAACATATGAGTAGCGTGCACATGTCCAATCTATGTTAAGTGTCAAGCAAATATGTCCCTGGAACAATAGGGTAGAAGACCTGGCGGTGGAGTAAGATGCAGAGCAAGAGGTTATAGCACCTTAATTTGTCTCTGCATAAAGCACCACAAATTAAAGGTATGCTTTTTCAGATTTTAGTAAACTAAAATACCCATATTTCCCTACATGACGTCGTTACTTAACATTATGCACATTGGATGTATTCCTCATTAATTAGAACAAAGGTATGCCTCAAAATTTACTGACCTGATAAGTAGTTATTCCATTAAAAAGAGTTGCAAGTAAACATCAATATTTTTGTAATGCATTCTTGGCACATGATAGAGGTATACATGTTTATAACATGTAACATACACAAGGCATATTTCACAATGATATCAACTAAAATGCTCCTTCTACCAAAGATAAGAGCATTTTTTACCCACCAGCAGATTCATCTATTGCAAATATTATAGTGATATTACTTAAATGCAACAGATTAGAAAATGATAAGGGAAAACTAACCTTCTGGAAATCAATTCCAGAATAAACAATATGGCAGTTAGAAAACTCACCGATCTTCTTGTCAATTGTCTGTTTAGTCAAAATATGGTTAATTGCCAAAATATGAACTTCAATGGATTTATAACGAAACAAATATCCCATGGTCGACTAATGATTTGGGGTGAATAGCTAATATGGTCCCTGAAATTTCGCTTCGGGCTCAGTTTAGTCCTTGAGGTTTCAAATCGTCCAAACAAATCCTCTAAATTAATTATTTGGGTTAATATAGTCCTTGGACCCACAAAAAGTGCCATGTGAGCATGCCAAGTCATCCTCGTATGCACCGATATGAATGAAATGACCATTCTACCTTTATATACCATATATAAAAGAAAACAAATGTTTCACACATATATGATCGTTTTAGAATTGTCACTTACGATTGCTGTAGCCAAGCACTGATCATATAAATTCTTTTGTCGGCCACCCTCCGCAACAATGTTGGGCCTGGGTTGGCCTATTATTTTTTTGTTTGCATCTTTTCTTTCTTTTCTATATGGTATATAAGGGTAAAATTGTCATTTTATTTATACTACAGCATGCGACGATGACTTGGCATGCTCACGTGGTATTTTTTATGGGTTAAAGAACTATATTAACCCAAATGATAAATTTGGAGGACTTGTTTGGACGATTTGAAACCTCAAGGACTAAACTGAGCTTAAAGCGAAACTTCAGGGATCACGCAATGATTTGCATGGTAAATAATCAAGCACTCAGGGCACATGAAAAGGCATAATTCCCCCTTATGTTTAGGAAGCTAATAGCCTTTACATCACCTGTCTTTGACAGCAAGTCATTTTTGCCAGATAAACATATGGCAACTTTTGATCAAATTTGCTCTGCATCAATATTCCTCCATCAGTCTTTAATGTACCTAGAACCAACGACTATTGAGTTCAACATTGTCAAAATAAAATCCTTCTGCAGCCTACTACGCTCATAGTCAAACATAATGTAGTGTTATCAATATTAAATTGTTATACACATTTTCTTCGTGTGTTACTGACTTGCTTTACACTTCAAGGAAATCATAAATCAACACTTCAAGAATTATTGTTATCAACAAACGATTATGTACAAATACTGTTGCTGAACATACGCCTAAGGGGACTAACTTACAGCTGAAACTGAATTGTTAGGACATAGGAGGTATATTAAACTATTAAAGGAAGAAAGCATATAAAAAAGAGCAAAGCCAAATAGTCAAACCTGCTTAAGAGAATAGCCTATCTACATAAAATGAGTAAGCCCATTAGCACAGCATGTTGCTTCAGTTGATATATTAACAGTGTTCTGTAGCCTTTTAACTTGCTCATCAGCTATATTTGTACAAAATACTATTTCTTCAAACTTCTAGCTACAATTTCAGAACCTAAATTAGGACATAAGCTTATGCAGTAAAAAAAGGAACATCTTTGGCATGGTGCACGGCATGACATAATCGCAATAAGCAATTTCCAGATAACAGAAGTACATATGTACATCCTATTAACATAACCAAGCTAAACATTTCAGGCAACTACCAAATATTTTCAGACAATAATACTTCTTAATCTACATAGAGAGTAAACCTCGTTAATGCTCATGCATAAAAAAAAATGAGATCACATCTACATAGACATAGATAATTAGATATGGCAGGGATAGTTAACAATCAAGCATGAAGTAAAATCACCCGTGGAACAACATAGATAATCAAATGACCCTTCAAAAAAAAAATCCAGATCCTTCATTTTTTTTTCACCAAGATTCACTTAATCCCTCAAAATAAAAACAAAGAACACTTGTATTAAGGTAAAGGTTAGGTTTACCTGAAAATCATATTTTGACAGTGAGAAAAAGGTTAGGTTTACCTGATTTAGAGTGTACAAAGAAAATATAGCGACTCCTTGCACATCAAAGCTTCAAGGCAAAATTAGTGAGCGGTGCATGAAGAAAGGGAACAGAAGAATAAATCCGTGAGTCTACCACCATGATTAAGCAAGAAGGGGAAATATTACAACGTTAGCAACATTATGCTGACAAATAGGACACCAAGTAGAAAGCCCCTCTAGCAATAACATTACACAGTTACAAAGCTATATACAGAGGTTAGCCATTCACAGAGGAGAAAATCCCAGCGGCCTCCTAAGTCAGTAAAACTTAGGAACAACAATTATATACAGAATTACTGATGGAGCAAACACATTTGACATAGTTGCATTTTTAGTAACACCATTCTTAAGAGCTGAAACATTATATCGGTTTTTTAAATATATTTGAGTTTTCCGATCAGATCAAATTATATGTTTTGTAGAGGCATGGTACTAATGCTGGATGTGCATTGTTGAATACAAGACACATTATGGATTGCACAGTTTCATTTCCTGCACCACCCAAATATTCATTTCAGCATATTACTACTGGGCATACATATTTTAATTTAAAAAACACTCGGAAGGGGTTACCAATTACAGATGTTGAAACTGTCTATTCCTTAGAGTTAGATTCCTCATTCCTTCATTGCCTGCTCTCGTGATTCCTTTGAATCTTGTCTCCATTTTGTCCAATGCTTATGGACATGTATATCTCCCTGTCAATGGCACACTTCTTCATGATTCGGCGGCACTTATATTAGTAGTATCAGCAACAGTAGCAGCGGAAGTAATGTTCCAAATTAGAGGGAAGAACACTTTATCATTTCAGTTTCAGTAGCAGGGAGAAAAATCATCTGGTCTTCTAGACGATGTTCATCAGTTTGCTGCTCTTCCAGTGGGTAGTCTACTGGGCGTCGGGTAGGATAATCATTGGTACCGTTGAAGACCTGCAAACAGCGGTACATGCTGCAGATGGAGGTTTTCTCGCTGTGGGTGATGGAGGGAGAGGAAGGGGCGGCAAAGAGTATGTGCGGCGGTGACCGATGGTGCCATAGGCGTGCGACCTCCAAGGAATGGGAAGAGCTGCGGAGCAAACGGCAGGCGACGGCGTCGGTGGTGTGGCGAGCGACAGCGTCAGTTTTTGGGTTGCTGGCATGATCGATCGAGCGCGCGGTGGCGGCCATGGTGGTGCTTTAGTCCTCGATCTGTGTGGCACGACAATAGTGAGGAGGGTGACGCATCGGTTGCAGGCAGCGCCGGCGGCACCCATACCCATCGGCCACCACTACCTCGCGGTATCATCGGCGGATTTTCCCTCGAAATGAGGGGATGATTGCACACGGCAGCGGCAGCGGCTGGGGACGACCTCAGCTCCGGCGGGTGCAACGGTGGAGCGCGGCGGCGGCGGAAGACCTAGGCTCCGGTGGGGGCAGCGGTGGAGTGCGGTGGCGGCGGGGACACGCGAGGAGGGAGGATGTGCGGAGCGAGGAGGAGCAAATAGAGCGGAGGCCGGAGTCTGCGTGCGGTGGCGAGAACGCAGGTGAACATTGCGGTAGATGGATAGGATGAAATTGCGGTCGCGGTGGAGAGGGTGAAATCACGGGTGGATGGTAGGGATTAGGGATTAGGGCAATGCGGATGCAGATGGATGGTTGGGATTCATCCGGTGATTTGGCCTGTAGGATTGGAGGGGGGCAACTCCTCCTTTTTATATTAGTATAGATGTGAGTAAAGAAGTAGGGCAAACTGTTGAAGCTACACAAGACGAAGTTAAAGAAATGGATCTTCATAAGGAGGATGGAGAAGTGGTTGTTGAGACAATTCCATGTCCTATGGAGTGAGCCGAAATGGCGAAACAAAAGGATGTACTAGTTTACCAAAGGAGACGGTTTGATAGTCAGTGGGAGAAAAGCAAAATGTTAGTGAAAGATCAGGTTGAAGAGTTACCAAACCTAGAGTGCTCAGTCCCAGAATCCTCTCAGACCCTCTCTCCTCGGTCTCCTTGGCTCCTCTTGAGACAATCGGTAACACTTCTCCAACTCTTGAACTAGTAGAATTACCTATTGCACAGTGTAGAGAGATTAGATCCAATGCTAGTAGACCTCTTGTATGTCTTGGTTTTGAGCATCTTAGTTCTATGCGTGACATTGCAAACGATATATCATATTCCCATATTTCACCAGCATACAAAACATTCATTGTATCATTACATACTGTGCCCATTCTGAAGGATTGGAAGCGTGCAAAGCAGAATCCAAGGTGGAAAGATGTAATGAAAGAAAAGCTTAATGCCCTTGCAAAAAATAAGGCTTGGGAACTTGTGAGACTTCCACCAGGTGGGGGGGAAGGGTGGCTTCCCAACGGAGGTTTGCATTGGTGTGTGTGTGGGGGGGGGGGGGAGTCGGAGCTGCTTGTCAAGGGTGGCAAGCTCGGCAACGATAACCTTCTTTTGCTTTCGTCTTGACAGCGCTGTGGCAGCATGGGTTGTTGTAGTTGGCAGGGAGAGAGAGCCAGGGTGAAGACCCTGCTCGATCTTGGGCTAGAGCCAACGATGTCGACGCTTGTGGGCGCAATTATCCTTCTTGAAGGTGTCATTACTTTGCTCTCCCCTTTTATTCGGGTGAAAACCTTATTCCGATGTTCGGGCGGACGTTGTTTGGCATTGCGACGCTATCTTCCTCCTTGGAGGCTTCGTCTTGAAGACCCTGCGCTAGTTATCTGTGGTATGTTGATAGGAAGTCAGAGCTCCTCTTCTGAGCTCGGACAATATGACCTATGTCTTGTCCTTCAGTTGTGCTGTCGCAAGTTTGTTAGTTTGTTTTTCATGTGGGTTTTGTCCGGTTTTCCCCTTTAAACCGTGCTTATGTTAGGATTTTGGGCCCGGTTTTCCATCAAAAACTGGGCCAAATCTCTTCTTCTTAAATGAAAACAGGCACTCCTGGTTCTCTATGAGGTTTTCTTCAAAAATATATATAGGTAATTGATCTGGTCTCGATACAGGTAGTTGATCTGTAACAGCTCAAGACAATTAGTCTATGTTGTATTGTACGATGGTGGTGTGAGAAAACTTATCACAGGGTTTGCATTAAGTTCACCTCAAAATTTACAGATAACTTAAATGGAATTGATGCTGCATAAATTTTCTTCAGAACAAAGTAAATTTGGTGAAATGGTGTAACGGTTTTATAATTGGAGTGCATTTTCCTAACATTGTGCGGAGTACAGTTATAGTTAAATTATAATATGCTTAACACAGTGTTACTTGTTTTAGAAAGGTTTATGTTGTTTATTTAACAGATATATCTCTTTCACTCTTTTGGGTAAGTTCAGATTAAGCTTTTGTAGAAGTAGGAAGCTGCCCATATGCTCATCTGAGCATTTTGCAAAACGGCGATTCAATTTTTTTTATCTGTAATTTGTGTATACCGTGCATATCAGATGTTTGAAGGGTGCACTTGTGTCACCTTTTATTTTGTTCATGGAGCTTTTAATAATAGTATGGGGAAAATTTGATGATTCACCAGTCCTTAAGACTGGTACTTGACCCTTTGCCAGTTGCCACTTCAAGAGTTCAAGTCGTAGATATGACCGCTCTAAATGATCCAAGAACTAAGCAATTGTGGTAAGGTTCCGTTGTTTTTTCATGTTCCCTTCTGCATATTTAATTAATAGTATATGGTATGGAGCTTCGTTAATAACTTCTGTAATGTTATGTTTACAGATACACTAAAATGCTATGCAACTGGGTGTTCTGTTCTTGGTAAAGCTTCACTTCCTAATACAGTATATACCACTGATCCGTACCACTGATAACACAAATTCATCCTACAGTAAACTTCTCATATGTTATTTCTTTTTTGTAATTGAACGAAAAATCCGTTGCTGGCTTGCTTAAGTGCTTGCATCGTACTATTAAGTTGCAGAACACAAACTTAGTTTATTCTCAAATATAAAGATGCATGGTTACCATGTCGATCTGCATGACATCCATTTAACACACTGCTTACATTGTTCGGTCTATGTGCTTGAGATGTCGGGGCCAATCAAGGCCGGCATATATGGCTGTGAGATTAATTAAACGACGGTGGGACAGGCGGTCGCTTGAAGGCCGGCAGCGTGTGGATGAGCTTCTCTTCCCCTTCGCTGCTCAAACTCCTCCCCACTTCTCCTGATCCCAACGAAAACATGCGATCTCAAAACTCCAGTTATCTTTTGCAGAAACATATGCATACTGAATTTAATTTTCAGTTATCTTTGTAGAAACAATTAACATCAACCGAAGTAATTAAATCTTCAGCTATCTTCGCAGAAACATGTAGCACAAACCAAGTTCCTTACACTGTCAACCAAATTATACTGTTATCTTCTTTTAAGAAAATACGCCCTGTAACTGTGCATGCAAGAAACATATTGTTATGCATGTGTGGAACTATGGATAACGGATTACAAGTTGCAGCAGGACGGATTGATGATGGCTGCATGCCAGTAGGCGGCCGGCGGCCCACCCTTCATGCCTGTCATCCAGCCCAGGCCCAGCCATCTCCTTAGCGGCACAGCGGCGTGACCACCATGGCCGACCTCGCCGTCGGCAGCCACAACCACGACCAGAAGCAGAGCGGCTAATGCTGCTTTCGGACCAATGTTATCTTCTCTCAACTTAAATAGAAAACTATTAGATAGTCCATATTGACCGGTTGGGATGGTGGTGGGACTTTTGTCTGTTCTTGTGCTACTTCTACTTCACCTGCATGCGCGGGTGCTCCTTAAGGTCCTAGCATGTTCTTGCGCTACTACTTCTGGTTCCTACAGTCCGAGCAGGTGCCTCCTGTTTCTGTTCTTACGCTACTACTTCTAGTTCCTACGGTCCGAGCAGGTGCCTCCTGACTGACTGTTCTTCTCTATTCCTGCAGTCTGAGCAGGTGCCTCCTGTTCCTGTTCTGGTTCCTGCGGTCCTAGCATATTCTTGCGCTACTACTTCTGGTTCGTGCGGTCCGAGCAGGTGCCTCCTGTTTCTGTTCTTGCGCTACTACTTATGGTTCCTACGGTCAGAGCAGGTGCCTCCTGACTGATGCTCATGTTCCTGTTCTTGCACTACTACTTCTGGTTATTCTCTATGTCTCACTGCTCCTGTTCCTGTTCTTGCGCTACTTCTGGTTCTTATCTGTTCCTGCGGTCCCTGCGGTCTGAGCAGGTGCCTCCTGACTGACTGCACATGTTCCTATTCTTGCGCTACTTTTGGTTCTTCTCTATTCCTGTGGTTCGAGCAGGTGCTTCCGAAACTCCTATTCTTGTGCGTGCACGTACCTGATTGACTGCTCATGTTCCTATTCTTGTGCTACTTCTGGTTCTTCTCTGTTCCTGCTGTCCGAGGAGGCACCTACTTTTGGTTCTTCTCTGTTCCTGCGGTTCGAGCTGGTGCCTCCTGACTGATTGCTCCTGATCCTTTCTTGAGCTACATCCTGACTGACTGCTCATGTTCCTGTTCTTGCGGTCCTTCTGGTTCTTCTCTATTCCTGCGGTTCGAGCAGGTACCTTCATGACTGACTGCTCCTGATCTTGTTCTTGAGCTACATCCTGACTGACTACTCCTGTTTCTGTTCTTGCGGTCCTTCTGGTTCTTCTCTGTTCATGCGGTTCGAGCAGGTGCCTCCGAAACTCATGTTCTTGTGCACACACGTACCTGACTAACTGCTCATGTTCCTGATCTTGCGCTACTTCTGGTTCTTCTCTGTTCCAGCGTGCACGTACCTAACTGATTGCTCCTGTTTCTGTTCTTGCGCTACTTCGCGCTACTTCTGGTTCTTCTCTATTCATGCGTCCTGAGCTGGTGCCTTCGGAACTCCGTCCGCTTGCGTACCTCACGGACTGCTCATGTTTCTGTTCTTGCGTTACTTCTGGTTCTCTCTTCCTGTGGTCCGAGCATGTGCCTCCGAAACTCTTGTTCTTTCGCTACTTCTAGTTCTTCTCTGTTCCTTTGTTCTTGCGTACACGGTTGAAACTCCATCCGCTTGCAGGTGTCTCCGGAACTCCGTCCGCTTGCATACATGACTATTCTTGTTCTTGTTCTTGTTCTTGCGCTACTTCGGCTTCACCTGCGTGCACGGGACGGCGGTGGCGCTACTGGAGGAGGTGGCTCCGAGAACAATAACATCAACAGAGGCAATACAGTTGCCTCATCATCTACTGGAGCGTTCTCTGGGTATTTCTCAATTCTTCTATTAGTGTTAAACATGTTGTTAGATGTTTTGCTATACGTTAGTATATTCATTTTTATCCCATGCTATCCTTAGGATTGCTATCCTATGTGAACGTTGTTGAGGCTTATGCTTATATTTTTAAAAAGATGCTCATGTTTAATACCATCACTAGATCATCAACTATATACATTTCATGTGTACTATCTTACTCCCTCCGTTTTTTAATAGATAACACCGTTGACTTTTTCTCACATGTTTGACCATTCGTCTTATTCAAAAAATTTACGTAATTATAGTTTATTTTGTTATGAGTTGTTTTATCACTCATAGTACTTTAAGTGTGATTTATATCTTATACATTTGTATAAAAATTTTGAATAAGAAGAATTGTCAAATATGTGAGAAAAAGTTAACGGCTTTACCTATTAAAAAATGGAGGTAGTATTTTTCTAGATGCCGATTTATCACCGAATTTCCAACAGTTCCTTGTTCTTTGGTTACGTGTGGGCTTCGTGTCTCTCTGTGCAGTGTCACCCCGACTGGATCAAAACGGAATTGGACAGAAAGAGGGGTTCGCTTTCACGATCAAATGAGTGATGCAACACGGATCTAACGTTTATTACCCATCTTTTTTTCTCGTCCTCTAGTAAAACGCCAACTGATATGCAACCTCTTTGCTATATAGTAATCCAACAGGAATTATATAATGTCTAAAAAAATAGATATACAAGATGTATTAATTAGACTCTCTTCTCATTGAATTCTCAAGCAACAAATATACAATCAATATCTTCTCTCCTTATATAGTCATATCTCATATATGAAATATTTATGAGTGAGTCTAATAAGTACTACCTCCGTCCCATATTACTTATCGCTTTGATTTTTTCTCGTAACGTTTGACCATTTGTTTTATTTGAAAAATTAGTGCAAATATAAAAAATGATAAGTCATACTTAAAATAAATTTGATAATAAAACAAGTCACAAATAAAATAAATAATAATTTCAAATTTTTTTAATAAAATGAATGATCAAATATTACAAACAAAAACTCAAATCAACAAGTAATATAGGACGGAGGTAATATATATGGGTTGGATCTTCTGAGACCAAGCCCAATGATTTTTTTTAACAGATGTCACGTTGATTAAATCAAGACAATCTTGTGAAAAACGACAGGGGAGTGTGACTAAACAGAGAATTTATGGCTTGTTAGCAAGTTACGTGTCAAATCTAGACATCAATCGGGTGGACTTGGATCCACATCATTTCACCTGTCGGCACACCAAATTACACGAGGGTCCTGTTTAAATTACACGAGGGTCCTGTTTAGTGCACACTAAACTTTCTCCAAACTTTAAACTTTCCATCATATCACATCACATTTAAAACTTTTCTACACACGTAAACTTCTAACTTTTTTACAAACTATCAACTTTCCTCAAACTTCTCCCCAATTTCAGATACTAAACACAGCCGAGGGCAAGTGCTTCTTTTCAAATTATTGGTACGGTATAGCTCGATTTTCCTTTTGAAACCGTAGAGTTTTATTGGCTTTCGACTTAGTTTGAATACTGAAAAAAATGTACTTGATTACAAAGATAAATTAACTATTGTGATAATGTTTTCATAAAAAAAATATTCTACTACTAATAAAGGAACTTAAAACGCAACTTAAAACAGTTTAAGCAACACATTAGAAGAATTTTATTTTGAAAAAAGAATTTTTTTGATGCAACGAATAATTTGTTTCAGCTCTTCGGTAAATAATCTGAAAAGAGACTAAAGGCTAAGCTAGTTTAGTATAGTGCCAGTTAGTAGAAAGCCAAACCTTTAGTAAGGTCTATAGAGGTTTACTGGGTTGATGCCAAATGGAGTGTTCCAAGTGCCAATTAGGGTGTGTTCGGCACCCCTACTTCCCAACCCCTCTCTCTCATTTTTCTCATTTTTCGTATGCACGCTTTTCAAACTGATAAACGGTACGTTTTTTTCAAAAAGTTTATATACGAAAGTTATTTAAAAAAAATTAAATTAATCTATTTTTGAAAAAAAATATTAGCCAATACTTAATTAATCACGCGTTAATGGATCGTTCCGTTTTCCGTGCCCAGTGTTTGGGTTGGGACAGCCTTAATGGTTAGCTTCAAGCACTCCAAAATAATAACTCCTCTATTCTTGAATAAGCACTCCAAAATGTGGATAATATGCCATATGATATATTAACAAAAAGAACAATAATTAATGGGTAAAACTTTTTTATATATGTGTTCTTAGCGACTTAAATGAAAATGCTAAAAATAAACTTTAAAATCAAGTTTTAAAATTTCTATTTTGACAGCGGCTGATGTTGTATAGAGGAAAACGATGAGGCCTTAGTCTGGTTGGTGGGAGATTTTCGGCCATGCAAAATGAGAAAGCTCATTAGCACATAATTAATTAAATATTATCTATTATAAACTTAAAAATAGATTTATTTAAATTTTGTAGACATTCTGTATAGGAATTTTTTTAAAAAAACACATCATGCATTTAAAGGTTTGAAAAGCATGTTAACAGAAACGAGCAAGTTGAGGGTTTGGAGTTGAAGAGTACATAGAATAAGGCAGCGATATAGTAAAAAATGGTGACTAATTTGTCCTTGGCAATTGTTAGAAAATGTAATTAAGAAAATAAGTAAAGTGGATAGGGAAGGGATGGAACCAAAATCAAAGTATCTAAAGCAGTTAAAAAATTTTACTAATGAAAGTGGTGGCTACAAGAATTCGAACACAAATGATTTGATCTAAATTGATAAGTTACTGAGGAGTGAGTATTTGAACACAAAGTTACTGTTTCAACTACCAAAACTTTGATTGTATACACTAGGGATGAAAACGGAGCGGATAGTTTCCGTCCGCTCCGGACAAAAACGGATACGGATACCTTTCGGATCGGATAATTCTCGGATATTTCGGATACGGATACGGATACGGATATTTTCTCCCGGATACGAATACGAATATGGTATCAGGGTTTCCGTCGGATACGGATAATAATTCGGATATCCGGTGAACAGTGCTATTCGGATATCCGCAGGACCCATGAGACATACCCCATTTCTTTCTAACTCTATAACCTTCAATATACCTTTATAGATTTTAATAGTAGTTTATCTCTTAACACTAGTCCATACTATTAATATTATTTAAATTTTAAAAAATATTTATAAATTATACCTCATTTTATATAAAATGAGCTAATTATATATGTTGATATTTATTTCTATTAGAAGTTGAGTTGGTTTTCGTGTTCCGAGAAAAATTTGTTTCCGTATTCGTGTCCGATCATATTCGATTCTTATTCGTATTCGAGATAATCCGTATTTGTTTCCGTATTCGAGCTATCCGTATTCGTTTTCGTATCCGGTAAAAAATATGAAAACGAATATGGTATGAGCATTATCCATCCGTATCCGCTCCGTTTTCATCCCTAGTATACACGTTTTGGCATCGAACGCCTCAAAACCAGAACAAAGACCTCTCCCTACTTCCTCGCAAAAAAAAAAGGACCCCTACTTGTCCCTAATGCTGCTGCTCGGGGTGTGCAAATCCCATTGTCCCACGCCGCTGCGGCTCGGCTAGGCTATCAACGGAGCACTCGTACGACGGCGTGGAGGCGGCCGACCATATCTGTGGTGACTGTGGTCTCGCTGCGCGCGGCTGCCGTGACGGAAAGCCCCAGGTTCTTGTCTTCTTGATTCTAGATACCCGCCATCTTCCTCAGCAAATCAACCACTTTCTGGTTTCAAGATGATCTTATTTTTTCAGGCTTATGCTCGATGCAGGGTATCCTTGACCTTAATCCGTACTAGGGGTTGCCCTAGTCCCTAAGCAGGAACTATTGGAATTCTTTTGGGCGATTTGGGTCACTGTCGCACACCCAAATCATTAAGGGCTTAAGTCGATAAGACAAATTTGGCGTAGGGTATTTGTTCACCCAAGGACGAATTTCACAAAGAACTGATATGAGCAGCAATTGTGCTTATACTTGTTCTGCATCGTCTGGACACCCCCTGTGTCAATGGGGATTGGAGAATACTAAATATTAATAACCTTCTTCTCAGCTTATGCCACTGGTAGATGGTAATGATTCCTTTACTTAAGTTGAGCTAATATCGATATTGGACTAAGCTTTACCAAGATTATACTCATCCTTAAATTTGACTTGTTTCCTCTTTCTGTTCAACAATCTAAACTTGCAGAAGGCTATTTATACGCAGCTTCTGCTAAATCGCTATTGGCAGCTCTCCTCGATTATTTCATCCATTAATATATTTGTGTATGGGTGTTGGTGAAGACTTTATTGTTTTGTTCCCTCTAGTATTTTGTAACTCGCTTCAAGCAGCTGTCAAATGGTTTGAATTCCGGAAGTGTTGACTGTTGACTTCGAAGACTTGAGGGTACGTATACCTGCTCCACTGACTTAGAAGACTTGAACACTTTGATAAGAAGACCTAAGGCAAAGACCCTGAAGAAAAATCATACTATCTTTTTTACTGAGGAAGAGGTGAAACTAAGTTATGGCTAGTGGATTAGTGTCATCACTTCTTTCATCAGCTAGCAGCCTGTTGGCAATTCTTCGAAGCCCGTTGTCAGATTTATATCCCCACAGTGGCCATCCCACTGCATCTGCCGATCTGCAACGACTGAAGCGACTGCTGTCACGCATCCAGGCCACACTTGATGATGCCGAGGAGCAAGGGCTCCAGGACAACTATGTTAAGTTGTGGCTTAAGGAGCTCAAGGACTTGGCTGGTGATGCCAAGGATGTCCTTGATGATTACCGGTATGAGCTGCTGCAGAGTCAAGTCCAAGAGCGTCAAGGTGATTATCCATGCAAGCGGAAGCACTTGGATAAAGATGAAGAGGATGATGATAGTATTAATGAGGTATGCATGTAGTTATTTGGTGCATAATTTTTTATTAATAACATGTTTAATTGACTTACTCAAAATGAAATGTTACTGATGAATATTAGTCTGTACTCTTGTCATGCTTTTAATTCATTGCATCTATTTTCCTCTTATAGTTAATGGGGTTACCTTTGCTGAAAATAGTTGATTCACTGTAGTTTAATACTACTTATATCCATATGGGATTAAAGATTTAAAGCTTAGCAGCTAAACTATCGTATTTATAGAAATTATGCATCCTGTGTCTTCATACTCTTATTCACCTTTTCAACAATAAATTCGCAGAGAATCAATGATATAACAAACCGATTTGAGGAGATATCCAGAGATCGAGCCGCTCTCCAACTCAGAGCAGAAGATGGCCAGAAAATAGCAGGCAGGGGTGACTGGTTGAAGTCTCAGCCAACTAGCCACCTTCTAGATGAGTCCCTTGTTTTTGGCAGGATTGATGAGAAGGAGAATATTGTGGAATCAGTATTATCCCAAAGCATGAAGCCTGGAATTGTTGTTTTGCCAATTGTCGGAATGGGTGGTATTGGAAAAACCACGGTAGCACAGATGGTATATAATGATGTCCGTGTTAGAAAACATTTTGAGCACAGTGGTTGGATTCATGTCTCCCCAACATTTGATGTCCTAAGGCTGACAACTGCAATAGCAAAGTCATTGACAAAGAGAAACTGCAGCTTCAAACAACTAAGCCTAGTTCATGATGTCCTCCTCAACAAACTGGCTGGAAAGAAATTATTTTTTGTGCTTGATGATGTATGGAATGAATGTGAAAGTTCCTGGCATGATCTAATACATCCACTCAGCTATGCTCAAACAGTCACAATTTTGGTAACAACAAGGAGTAAAGAGGTGGCACGTCTTGCTGGAACAGTGAAGCCATTTTACCTTACTGCCATTCCTAATGACGATTGCTGGCTATTGTTTCAGCATTATGCTTTTGGGAAGCAATGTGTGGATAAAAAATCGAGTTTAGTTCACATTGGTAAGAAAATTTTGCATAAGTGTGGTGGTTTACCACTAGCAGTGAAGTCAGTGGGCTGCCTTTTACGCTCTAAGACAGATGAAAACACCTGGATGGAAATATTGGAAAGCGAGCTTTGGGAATTAGGTGAGAAGGATGACATCTTCCCAGCTCTTAGATTGAGTTATTACAGGTTGCCAACAAGATTAAAACCTTGTTTCCTACTCTGTTCATTGTACCCTACATATTTGGGCTTTACAAAAGATGAAATGGTTGATCTGTGGATTGCTCAAGATTATGTTGACTCCACAGGTGGTAAAACCCGCCAGGATGTTGGCAACGAGTATTTTGATGAGCTGCATGCAAGATCGTTGATTGAAACTTCATCAGGGCAATTGTTGCGTGAAGCGCATTATTTTGATGAGTTAATAGGAAGATCAGTGATTGAGAGCTTGTATGAGAATGTTCAGAGACCTCGCAATATTAGACCAAGTTATTACACACGTTCGCTAAATCTATTTCCGATGGACTCCATGAAATCATTTTCGTCTGAGCGCATTGATAATTTTCAACTATGGAAATACAATTATATGAAACAATCGCTGATTGAAACGTATCTGGAGCGATCATCAAAGTCAATTCAGCGTTTTAAGTTACATGATGTTATTTTTGATCTTGCAAAGTCATTTACTAGCAGAGAACGCTGTACGGCAATGCTTGGCACACTATGTAATTTGCCAAATGAACTTCACCAACTTCATGCATCACAAGCTAGTGGCATACTTTCCTTTCATGAACCAAGGTCTCTACAGACTTTGGTATTAAACTGTTGCTTTTCTGCTAGCTTCCCTGAATTATCCAGTTTTGTATATCTTAGGGCTTTGGTGCTGTATTCAAACCAAGATGTTACCAATATGATATGTTCGATTGGCAATTTGAAGCACCTGCGTTATCTCTCTCTAAATTGCTATCTGCAAGAACTGCCTGAATCGGTGTCTCGTCTTTACAGCCTGGAGACATTGGTGATTTCCAATTTGAGAACATTGAGGGCAACAAACTTTCAAAATCTTGTCAGCCTGAGAAGTCTGCATGTATATTTTGAGTTTTTGGATGGATCATTGGATCAATTTTGCAAGCTTGATATGTTGGACACACTATATCTGAAGCGATGCAGTAACCTTACATACTTACCCTTACATCTAGGAAGCCTGATCTACTTACAACGTCTTAAACTCGTTGGAATATCAAACATCCGGAATTTGGATCATGCATCTTTCAAGTACAGAAGAAATAATAGCATAAGGTACCAAGAGGCAATATTTCCATCCTTGAAGGAGTTAGAACTCGAAAAATTATGCAAACTAGAGGATTGGTATGGAATACAGTATTCAGATTGCCCGAAATTGCAGAGACTTACAATCAGAGACTGTACCAAACTAAGAACAGTACCTTGTTTTATTGCCCTTAAAAAGCTAGTAATAAGCAATTGTGCCCTCATAAGTCTCCAGTTTTCAGTTGGTAATGTGCCATCAAAGCTCCAAACTATTGACATCAGAGATTGTTTGTGCCTGAGTACTTTGGTGGGACTACAAAATATTTCTGATCTTATGAGCTTATATATTGCCCGTTGTCCTCGGCTCCTTATTCTTCCTTCAGAAAGTATGATGTGTAAGCCTCACCATGCATTTATTGCTGATTGCCCTAAACTGAAGCTGTGGTGCGAGAAATATGAGTTCAACTACTTTCAGGTATTTGCAATTTATCTACAAAAGTACAATCATTTTGGTAACAACCGCTTGTGTTTCCTTATTACCTACATGGAGTACATGTTTCACTAAATACAGGCCCTTCTACTTTGCGAAATTTCGAGGGTGCAAAGTGCCTCTTGTACTGTTAAAATGCACAATATACTATTTTCCATGTTTACCAATGCGATTTAGGTAACAAGTTGATATTAGCTTCCTTACCTGATTAATTTGGTAATGTGTTTCTGCTACAAAAGATAAGTGACGGTGATGCAGAGTCCAATATATCCCATCTTTGTGTTTTTTTAAGGAATACATCTATAAATTGTTTATACAATTGGTGAAGATAATGGAGGAATTCAGAAATATAATAGGTGAGCATCATGTCAAGGGGATGGTAAGCACCTAACTGAAATTACCAGTAGCAACGTGCACAAAAGTTGGATGCATATGGCAATCTGGAAAATCTATTTGAGTTGCATGGACCAACCAATTGAGCCCAAAATATTAAGTTGATGGGGGAAAGGAAGCTTAAGTTGATGGGTAAAGGTGGACAAAATTCTCTTGTACTCCAAATACTCCCTTACACGAAGGCTTCCTTAGTGCTTAGGCGTGGAATAGAAGTGTTGCTAGTACTATATTAAGTTTCACTTATACTCCAACAGAAATTAAGTGACTCGTGGGCGGGTTTATGGATATTTTCTTCATTTTTGTAAGGCCTCCGATGCACTTCAAATTCAAATATCTAATGTTCAATTAACAGATTTAGGCTCCAAGTTGTATCGAGTTGGATTATGATAATCTTATTTGGTGTAACTGCTATTAGGCATTTTGGCATTTGGCAAACAACTTTTCTTAACCCAAGTTAAGAAATGACAATGTGTTGTGTTCTCAAAATGTGAAAAGTTTAAGAGAGATAAAGGTTAGTTAACATATTTGACTGACCTTAGTTTAATCCGTAGAACAAACTATAATAACTCTATATTTATGTGTCTATAACAAATTTAAAAGTAAGCAAAACACAACAGAGCACATCACAAGTTCAAATTTAGCCTTAGTGACACACAGGTGATAGAGATCATATTCGAATTTACTTTCACATGCTAATGATTTATTTGCTACTGCAAAAGATGGATCGATAGAAACAATTGTCCAGTTCCATGGGGTAGATTGCTGCAAGTGGAAGCATGCAGTATAAACTTCAATGAAGGATTTTATTCTCGTGGAACGATTATTTTGTTGTAAATTAATAAACCTACTCTGGAACTGTTTGAGACCTTTTTAATTCACATCAACAGTTTAGTAAACAAAACACGCAGACCAGTTTACTTTCATTTATGAGAAACATACTGAGTGCTACAAGACCATAATCTGGTACATAAATGATATTTGAAATACAGCAGTCTGCACGAAACTTATTCCCTTAACTTGCGGTTCATTTTGCAACTCTAGTAATGCACCACATCCATATGACTTTTGAGTTTAATGAACATCCATTTTGGTTTTGACACTATAATTTAACCAGGCCAATTAACTGTTGTGAAAACTAGAGAATATATTTAGGACCAATCTTCACAGATAATTCTGTGCCTCTTCAATAGGTAACTAGAAAGATGCAGATTTCAGATGTGCAATTGATCACAGAGTATGGCGTTGAGAATTTCATGACCGTTGAACATTTAACAATTGATAAATGCTCGGAGATAGGCCAAAATTTGCTTTCCTCAACCAAGAGCTGGTTGCCATCTAAGTTGCAGTTCTTGCAGTTCAGTTCTGGCACTTTCTCTGGTGTTCTTAATTTCCACAAGGGTCTTTCGATGCTTTTAAGACTGGAGATCAGTAGCTGTACTAAGCTTGAATCCTTGATTGGTTTGCATAAACTCGATGGCCTTCGAGGATTGGTTTTGGTTGACTGTCCTTTACTTGACATATCAACTGAAACAAAATTTCCATATCGATTGTCATCTTTGATAATTCGGGGGTGCCATCAGATTCTATCTGTGAACTTACATTACCCTGATGTTTTGAGGGAGCTTGAGATATCCGACTGCCGAGGATTCATGTACATTGGAGGGTTAAGTGATTTTACAGACCTTGAAAGCTTGAAACTTCTTCATTATCCTCTACTCCAGCTGCGGGACTTGATGCCAGTTTTTCCAGAAACTGCCATGATCTGTTGTTGTCCGAGGCTGAAGAAGTGGTGCGAATGGCACGAGATAGAGTATAAGGTAAACTAATGTTCTGATATTCTTTTCATTTCTATCATGTTAAGTCACTGATATTTCCGTTCCTGATTTGGACATTCAGGAAAATCCAGAAGATTCATATGGGAAGCTGTGATACTTTTGTAATTGACCACATTTCGTTATGACAAGTTCTTGAAGATTCATATGGGATGGCTGGTTATACATTTTGATATAACCGATCTGGTCTCGATACAGATATTTGATCTGTAACAGCTCAAGATAATTAGCCTGTGTTGTATTGTAGGATGGTGGTGTGAGAAAACTTATCACAGGGTTTGCATTAAGTTCACTTCAAATTTTACAGGCAACTTAAATGGAATTGATGCTGCATAAATTTTCTTCAGAACAATGTAAATTTGGTGAAATGGTGTAACGGTTTTATAATTGAAGTGCATTTTCCTGACATTGTGCGGATTACAGTTATAGTTAAAGTATAATATGCTTAACACGGTGCTACTTATTTTAAAATGGTTTATGTTGTTTATTTAACAGATATATCTCTCACTCTTTTGGGTAAGTTTAGATTATGCTTTTGTAAAAGTAGGCAGCTGCCCATATACTCATCTGAGCATTTAGCAAAACGGCGATTCAATTTTTTATCTGTATTTGTGTATACCGTGCATATCAAAGTGTATGAAGGGTGCACTTGTGTCCCATTTTATTTTGTTCATGGAGCTTTTTTTTTTAATAGTAGGGAGAAAAAATGATGATTCACCAGTCCTTAAGACTGGTACTTGACCATTTGGCAGTCATAGGCATGGCTGCTCTAAATGATCCAAGAACGAAGCAATCGTGGTAAGGTTCCGTTTGTTTTTTCATGTTCCCTTCTGCCGATTTTATTTATTATATATGGTATGGAGCTTCGTTAATTAACTTCTGTTATGTTTACAAATACACTAAAATGCTATGCTTCTGGGTATCAATGGTTGCATCGTATTAAGTAGCAGAACACAAACTTATCATAATTTATTCTCAAATTAAGATGCATGGTTTCCATGTCGATCTGCATGGCATATCCATTTAACACACTGCTTACATTGTTCGGTCCTTCAGCTTTGAGATGTATATATATGGCTGTGAGATTAATTAATTAGACGACGGTGGGATAGGCGGTCGCTTGAAGGCCGGCAGCGTGTGGATGAACTTCTCCTCCCCTTCGCTGCCCAAACGCCTCCCACCTTCTCCTGATCCCAACCAAAATACCGACATCTCCAAACTCCAGTAGCTATATTTTGCAGAAACATTTGTATATACTGAATTTAATTTTCAGTTATCTTCGCAGAAACGATTAATATTAAAATCTTCAGCTATCTTAATTTGCAGAAACATGTAGCAGCAACCAAAGTTAGTTACACTGTCAACCAAATTACTACACTGTTATCTTTTTTTTTAAGAAAATACTCCTCCCTGCAACTGTGAATGCAAGAAACAGATTGTTATGCATATACAGAACTATGGATAACGAACGGATTACCAGTTGCAGCAGGACGGATTGATGATGGCTGCATGCCGGTAGGCGGGCCACCCTTCAAGCCGGTCATCCAGCCCAGGCCCAGGCCCAGGCTTCGCCTGAGCGGCACGGCGGCGTGGCCACCATGGCCGACCTCACCGTCGGCAGCCACAACCACGACCAGAAGCAGAGCTGCCACTGCTGCTTTGGGCACCATGTTCTTACCTTCTTCTTTGCTTACGTGTGGGCTGTGTGTCTCTCTGTGCAGTGACACCCCCGACTGGTGGATCGAATGGAACTGAACTTTCTGCACCAATTTCACCATATAAATAGTTATCTACGCACTAGAGTTAGGGAAACACATGCGTCTACCTTTTTCTCGGTCTTAGTCTATTACCTCTTCTCCTTTTGAGCTTGTTCACTGTGATGCGTAGACCTCTCATGTCTTGAGTACTTCTGGCTTTAAGTATTATTTAGTGGTGCTTGATGATTTTAGTCACTTCTGTTGAATTTTTCCACTTCACCATAAGTCTGATGTCCACCAGCATATCGTTGAGTTTGTTTGCCTATGTACAGACCTAGTTCGGCTTTTCCATTAAGTGCTTCCTGGCGGATAACGGTACCGAGTTTGTTAACCAAACCACCACCTCGTTTCTTGCTAGCCGCGGCACCATGCTTCACCTCTCATGCCCTTATACCTCCCCACAAAACAGCAAAGCTGAACGCATGCTTCGCACTATCAACAATTCTATTCGCACCCTTCCCATACAAGCATCCATGCCTTCTATTCGCACCCTTCCCATACAAGCATCCATGCCTCCGTCCTACTGGGCCGAAGCTCTAGCCACAACCACATATTTACTCAATAGACGACCCTCTACTTCAGTCCACAACTCCATCCTGTTTCAATTCTTGCATCGCGAAATTCCTGACTATTCTAACCTTAGGGTTTTTGGTTGCCTTTGTTATCCTAATCTTAGTGCCACGACTCCTCATAAACTCTCTCCTCGGTCAGCTGCCTGTGTTTTTCTTGGCTACCCGACTTCTCACAAGGGTTATTGGTGTTTGGACATCTCCACTCGTCATGTTTTCATATCTCGTCATGTGGTTTTCGATGAACAAATGTTCCCCTTTGCAGCTATTCCCCAGAATGCTTCTGCTTTTGATTTTCTTCTACAGGGTGTTTCTACAGCGGTAGCTTCGTCTTCTTTGGACGTTGAGCGTCCGCGGTCTTTGCCAGTCGCTCCCTCCTCTGAGGTCGAGTCGCTCTCTGATGACTTGGCCAGCCCTGATATATATCAGCTTATCCAGCACAACAAGCAAATGTCGTCATCGCATGCTCCACATCAGGCTGCATTGGCGCCCTCTAGTGCGCCCTCTGGTGCCGATGCTCGTCCGACGGGCGGGAGTGTCTCCTCTTCATCCTCACCACAACAGTTTACATCGAGCCTTTCTACTGATTAGCAGCCCGTTTTGCATGGTGTTGCTCCTGTCCGGCCGTTGGTTTCTTCGTATCGTCATACGTATGTGCGCTGAACTCAACCTGTGGCTGTTCAAGGCCTAATCTGCACTACCAGGGCTTTTCGGGCTGCACAGCACGCACAGGATCCACAACGTCATACTATGGTAACTCGCTCTCAGACAGGTGATCTTCGTCCTGTTCAGCGTTTCAATTATTCAGCTGTGCAGACATCTGTCTCACAGGTTCCGTCAAATTATCGCAGTGCTTTGGCTGACCCAAACTGGCGTGTGGCAATGGCCGAGGAGTACAAGGCTCAAGTTGATAACAACACATGGCGTTTGGTTCCTCATCCTCCTGGTGCTAATGTGGTTACAGGCAAATGGATTTTTAAACATAAGTTTCATTCCGATGGGACTCTTGCTCGACACAAGGCACGATGGGTTGTTAGAGGCTACTCTCAACAGCATGGGATTGACTATGATGAGACTTTTAGTCCAGTTGTTAAACCTGCTACTATTCGTGTTGTTCTAAGTGTTGCAGCCTCTCAGTCTTGGCCTATTCATCAGCTTGATGTCAAGAATGCCTTTCTCCATGGCAATCTCGAGGAGACTGTGTATTGTCAGCAACCATCTGGCTTCGTTGATCCTTCTGCGCCCAATGATGTGTGTTTGCTACAAAAGTCTTTTTATGGATTGAAACAGGCTCCTCGTGCATGGTACCAGTGGTTCGCAACATATATATGTCAGTTAGGTTTCACTTCTTCTGCGTCTGATACTTCTCTCTTTATTTACAAAGACAGATAATGTTGCTTATTTATTGTTGTATGTTGATGACATCCTCCTCACAGCCTCATCATCTGCACTTCTTCAGCACATTACTGCTCGCCAACACTCCGAGTTTGCTATGACTGATCTCGGTGACTTACATTTTTTTTCTGGGTATTTCTGTCACTCGATCTACAGATGGTTTATTCCTTTCTCAGCGACAGTATGCAGTTGAGTTATTGCGGCGGGCTGGTATGTCGGAATGTCATCCTACTGCGACTCCAGTTGATGCTTGATGTAAACTGTCTGCTACAGATGGTGCTCCTGTTTTAGATCCTATGGAGTACAGGAGTCTTGCTAGTGCTCTTCAGCATCTTACTCTCACACGGCCTGAGATAGCTTATGCAGTTCAGCAGGTGTGTTTGTTTATGCATGACCCACGTGAGCCTCATCTTGCTCTTGTCAAACGGATTTTGCGTTACATAAAGGGCACTCTACACATTGGTCTCCACATCGGCACTACACCAGTTGACTCTCTGACAGCTTATTCTGATGCTGACTGGGCAGGTTGTCCTGATTCTCGTCGTTTCACATTAGGATATTGTGTTTTCCTTGGTGAAAACTTGGTCTCATGGTCTTCTAAGCGTCAGACCATTGTCTCTCGATCAAGCGTTGAAGCTGAATATCGTGCAGTAGCACATGCTGTTGTAGAGTGTTGCTGGCTTCGACAACTTCTTCTTGAACTACATATTCATCTTGCTTCGGCTACCGTCGTTTATTGCGACAATGTTAGCGCTGTCTATATGACCGCTAATCTGGTTCATCATCGTCGAACGAAGCATATTGAGATTGATATCCATTTTGTTCGCGAGAAGGTGGCTTTAGGACAAGTTTGTGTTTTACACGTTCCGTCCTCTCATCAGTTCGCTGATATCATGACCAAAGGCTTGCCAGTTCAGTTATTCACTGAGTTTAGGTCTAGTCTTTGCGTTCGTGATACTTCTCCCTCTTCGACTGCGGGCGGGTATTAGAGTTATATTAGATTTGTATAAGCCTAGATGTCTATAGTATCTGTATAGAACTCTTATTTAAGAGTTTGTTGTAATCTCTATTGTGTGGCGTCTCATAATTCTCTATAGATATTCATCTGTTCTTCAATGTCAATTTGCCAAACTAACCTGGTTTCTTTCAGATCTTAATTTTGACTATGGATCAATCAGTTCCTTTTCAGCTATACAAGACATTTTGTCTCACCTTCTGGCAGTAACTCATGTACTAGATCATAATCTTCAGAAAAGTTCAGTTTTACTTTGGTTTATTTGGAAAGCCAGGAATGATCATCACTTCAAGAAAAAATAATGGGTACCTATATATACATGTTTGTCATGCAGCTGATTTTATGAGTCAAAATTTTATTACTCTAATAACTCAACAAGAAACTCCTTTTGACATGCATTCCAATCAAGACGACAATATATAACAATTTCTTAAATGAACCAATTGCTTATATCCCTCTTCCCACAGGTATTGGATGTTACACTGATGCTACATAGAAAGACAATATCTAAGGATTTGGAATTTTCATTCATAACCATCAAAATCATATGGCCATGTTTGTTCAAGGTTTCTCTCACAAATTTACTTCTCCCGTTCAAGCTAAACTTGCAGGTATCATATTGGGCTTCCAAGTTTGTGCAAGACTTCATATGCAGGACCCTATTCTCGTTTCAGATAATCAAAGTCTAATCAAGGCTATATATATATACAAGATGAATCTTTCATACAAGAGCCACCTCTATTTTCAACTAAAGTTTCTAGTACAGGGTCAATCACTCAAATTTGGGTGGGTTCCAAGAAAAGCAAACAAAATGGCAGATTATTTATCAAAAAAAAGCAAGAGCACTTGTTTCCAGTGTAGAGGTTCACAAAATATGCCAAAATATCACTCATATCAGTCATCCTTCGTCGTCTTTCCTACAATGGAGATGTTATTCTCCAACCCCTTTGGAGATGTTACCTTAAACCATGTACTTTGCTTCTAGCTTAATAAAGTTGTTAAGTTCTCAGCAAAAAAAAAGATGGTTTGGCAAAGGAGTGTCACCTTAATTTGTTTCAAAACTAGCATCACTCCGGGTTTTTTTAACTGTACAGTTAGCACTAACAGCAGTAATTAACCGGTTTTTGTCTGTCAAATTTTAAACAAAAATATGGCAGAATATAAGTATACATCAGAATGATTTGATATATAGTCAATAAATTTATACAGTGCAGTAAAGTTAAAGAGATATTCAGATTGCGTGAAGAGTTTGATCCATATAGAAAGCAGCAGATAATTGAGCAATATGTAGGAACTGGGTTTATAACAAAATGGCATTCACATTTAGAAGAATAAGAGAGTGAATTAAAATATACACTGTACATAAACTAACTAGATTGAGCTTTGAGATTGTTTATATTACCACGTGTACATCATTTCCCAAATTTATTATTGCCGCTGCACTAAAATTCCATCCATTCTGATGACTCACACCCTAATATTCTAGATGAATTAATTACTGTGAAAACCATGTTGGAGAAGAGACCTTTGACAAGAGCTAGCTCAGATGGACTGACCCAAAAATTATTCAACTACTAATCAGGTATTTTAACAATTTAGCAGTCAGTCATTCAGTTTTCAAAAGAAGATAATTTAAGAGAGTGAATTAAAATTTGGCACTATATATATATAAACTGACTAGATTGAGCTCTGAGATTGTTTGTTATCAGGGTCTACACCATTGCTCAATATATATTCTTTTGCCGTTGCACGCAAATTTTTCTTTTTCCAGTCATTATCTAGTTCGACTAATTATTACGCAAACCATGTTGGAATGAAAAGATAACCGAAAATCCATTTAGTGAAAACTGCAGGTTATTGCTTCGCAAAAGAAAAAAAAGGGCAGATGCATGATTGAATAATTCACCGTCGTTACAAGAATGATACTGGTGTTTCCTAGGTGGAAACAACCGTTTTTCAGTAGCACTTTATTTGGAGGGACAAGCACAAATTGTAATAACCAGTTGTTGATTTCCCTATGATCCCAAATATAAGTCGTTTTAGAAAATCGTGGTAACTGTTTGTCCAATATGCATGCTATCAAGTTAGTGGATCAGTGATTCATAAAATACTGTAGGTCACTATTATTTATTTTTAAGAGAAACATATATGGTGCTATATAAACTTCAACATGCACAGATATACTGTTGATGGCCAAAACCAATTCTATGATATCTTTGAAGGGGAAGGGTATATGTACATAACTATCTAGTTTAAGAAAAAGAACTGGAGAAGGTGTAGAATAATCAAATCAGAAGTTATAATTCTAACCATTCACTCAAATATTTTTTTTCCTAGAAGCTAACATATATAACCAATGGATTACTTTTTTTAGTCGAAAATGTGATAATTATCTGGGTATATTTTTGGATGTTATGTTTTGACTCTTTTATATGTAAGTGTTATCAAGACTACAAATGACAGTACACATTTATTTGTTAATAAAACATCCACATTATAGCTAGGACCCTTACTTAAGATACCCGATTAACTTCAATGCATACAGTAGAAATCTTTATCACTTGCTAGAATAACTTAGTAACTTCAATGGTTCAGATGTTTGGCATGGGCAAAAAGAATATGAAATGTACAAATTGACCCGGAAAATTAAATAATGTTAATGTAGTGCAAATTATGCGAGAGCAAATTCAAACATAATTTCTTGAACATGCTGATAAATTTGTTTTTCTTCATTATATTAATTTTATATGGTTCATTTTGATAAAAATATATGGAAGAGGTCCTTCAGTATATAACATATATCGAGACTTCAAAGTAATATACTAATATGAGTATACCATAGATCAGTTATATACTAATATGAATCCTTCAGTATGAAGTTACCCTTATTCAAGCAAACTAATAATAGATCAGTTAATAATGAGAAGAGATCTGTTCGTGAAGATCTAAAAGGGATCTGTAGATCAATGATCCCAAGATTATCAAAATCGAATTATTCAACACCGACTCATCTCACAATCATCAGATGTGCTTTGGCTTCATTACCGTCACTTGATGTTGAAATCATATATTGTTCGCCCCTACTCTTGGACAGAACACATGCTGATCACTGCATAAATCATGACATATAGTGCAATTCTCAATCGAAATAAATACGACAATAGAGTTTTCCCCATTATGAAACAAGCAGAAATAAATAAATAAAATGTTTTCAGTATGTAATGAAACATGATGGTTATATTTCATTACCAGAGATGTTCCAACAATAGTTTTACACCGTGTTTATATTATTTTAATTTCCATGGCCCATAGATGCCAAACAACAACATTTTATTCCACTTCTAATCCCAACAATGCTCCAGCAGCCTCAATCCAGAGAAGCTATGGCTCCAACCACAGGGGAGGAGAGAACCTTGAAATCGGTGCACACCGGATGCCCCAGAGAGTTCCCAGAATGCTTCTCTCATTCTCTCTTATTAGTAGTAGCAGCACTCGCACCAGCACTAGCACTAGCTACCCGTGTCCGAACCAGCTGATGGTGGCATAAGACCGGACCCTTCAAGAGCAGCAGAAACATAGCGATATATGCGGCTGATCCCTTTGCAATCCATAATGCGCAGCAGGTAATGCTTGCTGCTGTAGATGGAAGGGCCCAGGGCCCGTCACAGATAGGTGTCATCTGTGACAGGCTAGAGTTTTATGTACATCTAACATGTCTGTACGGCCATATCTCAATCGGCCTCTTTGTAGACCTGTTTGAGATGTATTCGTTGTGACGGCCCGTAAAATCCAGTTATAAGATAGACCGTCACATATGAGAGGATCTGTACTAGTGTCCATTACTCACTAAAAAATGTTTCATTATTTAGTAAAAAATGTTTCACACACATGTGACATTGATAAAAAAAACTAATTGGAACATCGAGACCTATTGTGTGGAACATCAAAAAAAAATTATTGCACATCTTATGCAACATCTAACCAAAGATAATGAAACACCCAAATAACCAAAGTGCAACAAACATACACACTGGACTGCAACAAATTGAGAGCTGGGTCCTGAGCACGCAGCAACAACACATGCCTGGGAGGAGACGATGGCTAAGCTTTCGAGACGACATGGTGACTAAGCTCGGCGAGCTCCTTGGCGGATGGTGACGACGCCTCCTCCTACAGTCTCCACTCATCGGGGAGACGGCATCGCTGGTGAGGTTGTCGTCATCATACCTCCTTCCACAACCTCGACTCTCATCATGGGGGACGCCGGCAGCGGCGAGGTCATCGACTACTCCTCCGTATTCTCGAAGCTTGTCGTCGGGGATGCCACCACCAGTGAGGTCATCGTTGTCGTACCTTCTTTCATAGCCTCAACGCTCGTCGCGAGGGACGCCGCCACTGTCGAGGTCGTCATACATCCTTCGTGCGTAGTCTCGAAGCTTGTTGTGGGGGATGCCGCCGCCTGTGAGGTCGTCGTCGTACCTTCTCCGTTCACTGGTGAGGTTGTGCAGAGAGATAAGGTAGGAAGTTAGGGGAGAGAGAGAGAGAAAATTGGAAAGTTGAAAGGATAAGGCTAACACGTGGCTGGTGGAGTCGAAATAGAATGAGTGGAGTAGATGGGATGGTGGGCCGATTTTTTTCCAAATGCCGGACGTCCGGCTTAAAGCATTTTAGGGTATAGTGTCTTGAATATTTTCTGAAAAATATAAACCACTATATTTTAATTCATCATTATATATATATATATATATATATATATATATATGAAAATACAAATCTGCACCCGGGCTCATATGTACCTATAATCTGCACCATTGCTTGGTTCCAAGATGCATGCTTACTAGAGAGAAGGAGATGGAGTTGGTACACAATGGTCTGTAGCAATTTTTAGGGTTCCCAAATTGCCCTTTTACTCCCTCAGTTCATCGTGCAACAGAGAATTGGCAGATCTCCTGTGACGTATTACCCAATAATTTTTTCAATGATATCTGCATATGACATTTGATGCGTGGTATATTTCTGACCCTGAGATTTTTTTTTCACAACATGATATATAGTAAAAAGTGAGAAAACAATATATTTATTATATCTCCAGACTGACATCTTGTAAAAATGGCAATATCAGTGTCTGTACCAAAAACACGGAAACAGGATTTTACACTTGAACAAAAAAAAAAACATCAATAGCGGACGTTGAAGCAGCCCGAGGGAGGGGACTATATATTATCTTGGTACTGGCATTCGCTAAACTTTTGCTGAGTCATGTCGTGCAGTCTCATATGGCTGTCAGCCTATCATATGGTTGTCATCCCAGTCCAAAATTAAAGGAGATGATATTTGTCTAATATCATTCCGATCAAACTACATATGTAATTTTGGACTTACATTCTAAATACACTTTCATATGTAATTTTGGGACTTATTACAAACTCTCTTCGTCCCTAAATATTTGACGCCGTTGACTTTCTGAAACATGTTTGACTGTTTGTCTTATTAAAAAAACTTTTGTGTAATACTCCCTCTGTTTCATAATGTAAGACTTTCTAGCATTGCTTATATTCATATAGATGTTAATCAATGTAGACACACATATATATCTAAATTCATTAATATTTATATGAATGTGGACAATGCTATAAATACTTACATTATGAAACGGAGGAAGTATGTAAACTTACAATATAAATACATGCCGAATATTTTTTTAGTGAAAAATATGACGCCATAAATATAGCTACTTCCTGATGAAATTAGTCACTCATATAACTATGAATGAATTTCTGCAAGTTGGATAGCCTTTAAATGGCATTCAGAGCATGACTTGCAGAAGATACGTCTCCAAATGGAATTTGCAAATGATATATATCTTTAATGGACATTCAGATATATATATATTACTCTAACTCCATAATTTTCACAAGATGCCAAGATTTGAACACCACCAGCAAAATCGATGGATTGTGCAAAAAGTGTTTAGAGGACAGGGAGCAAAGTTGGGATTTTCTTTAACTCACCTTCCTTCTGCTGAAGGTCGTCGCTGGTGCTTTTAGAGCTCTGCAGCCCGTACTCCTCCGGCGGCATCGTGCCACCGTCCTCTCCCGCGGCAGCGCGGACTGAACGCGCGCGCGACTGCACGAGGTCGGCCAGGACGCAGAGGATGGAAATCACATCGTAACAGCATCCGCTTCACTACTGTTCATGAGGTCGGCATGCCACCGGAATCGAAAATAGGATGGACAGCTCGCTCCTGCGAGCTCCCCACGCTGACGCCGGCAGCGTCACACAGCACGCAGGTCACCTCCTCGCCGCCTCTGTCGGACCCTGCTGCCGTTGCCTCCTCCTCGTAACCCGGCCGGCGGTCGACACAAACAGTCGCAAAGGCGCTCTCCTAGCTCTCAGCTGCTATAGGACTGATGGTATGGAAGGGCATTTTAGGAATTGAGTGGTCCTAATTGTACCATCCCCGCGGCCCATACAGAGGGCAAGAACCTAGCTCCAAGATTCTTGCAAACAGGGGCGGAGCTACAGTGATGCCTGTGTATTCCCAGGAATACCCAACATTTTTTACCAAAAAACAACTATACCTCAGTATATACACATGTACACGTATTAGTTGTCCCCACTCCTCCAGAGTCCCTGGCTCGGCTCGCGTTCACGCCTCACGCAGTCACGCGTTGCTCGCCCGCTCCCCAATTCCCCATTTCCAAACCCTAGGTGGTGGCGTTCGGTGGCGGCGCGGCGACCGGCAGGAGCGGCAACCGGCGTTCGGCGGGCGGCGACAGGATTGGCGACGGGAGCTAGACCAACGGTGGCGCGGTGAGGCGTTCGGCGGCGGCGCGGTGAGGCCGCGAGGCGGCAACCGACGGGCGACCAGCGACGCCGCGAGGGGCAAGGGCGCGGCGGCCAGCGGCTGCGGCTCAGCGGGACAGCGCCCCGCGGCAAGCACAACTTCAGGTGAGCAATCGAGAGTTCAAGATTCAATCAGCCTAAATCCACTCACCATGTGTCCATGTCTTTTTATCTTATTCTCTAAGTAGTTTTTTTTTTCTGTACTTCTGTAGTTTTGTAGATTGAAGAGCTCTCAAAATGAAGAAGAAATCGATTGATTTGAAGACTTTGTAGGATAGACATTCAAAGTCTAGGAAGGTAGGGTCAGGTTCAGGTTCTGGATCAACAGCACAGCCCGTTAGAATTGACAGTGAAGTTGTTGTTCCTTCTGTTCAGCCGATTACAGATGCAAATGAGATTCCAGTTCAGATTCAGATTACTGCAGTTGAGGTTGTGCCTAAGGTAGAAAATTAGAGGTACCATGTAATAATTTGTAGTTTTATTTCTTAGATTATCAGTATTGACATATAAATATTGACATACTGTGAACCATTGATTTTTTATTACTATGAACTTTTTTTTTTTTGTTAGACGGGAAAACCCAACTTTAAAATCCTGGCTCAGCCAAGCCACTGCGTGCAAACAATATTCTAGGGTGTAGATTATGGGTACATATGCACCCGAGTGGAAATAATCCAGTTCATATATATATATATATATATATATATATATATATATATATATATATATATATATATATATATATATATATATATATATATATATATATATATATATATATATATATATATATATTCTCTCTACCTTCTAACCACGCCGACAAAACTAACGTTGTAAATTAATATACGTACTGTGTCACACCAGATACGATTGGTAGCACATGCCTTGCTAGACTACTCTCCCAAGTACGCTGTATGCATCTGCATCATCATGGAACCTGTTGAAATTATAAGCACATAATGATTTAATTTATTCCATAAATAAATAATGACATTACAGATATAAACTAGTATGAACGTATCATTATATCTACATATATAAACTAAGCAGTAAAGCATGAACAGATTAAATATGCGCAACATGTCGAACACGTACCGAGGTGGCGGAAAGACCGGTTGCTCGGCAGGAACTACTCGCGGTTGCGGGCGTCGACGAAGGCGCGCAGCACGCGAGCGGAGAGGAAGGCGAGCCGTCGCGGAAGAACAGGGAGCAGTCGCGCGAAGTGCTTCCCAAAAACCTTATTGCCGCCTTCTCCCGGTGCAGGACGTCGAAGGCAGAGGTTCCGGAGACCTACTCTCCCGATCGCCGGTACATGCCGGCGAGCGGGATGAAGTAGTCTACGAGCGACGGCGCAGCACAAAGTAGGAGGCAAACTCTAGATTGATTTCGCGTATGTTGCGTAAAGGTGGCGGCTCGGTTTATATAGAGATAGGTTGCTTGATCAGGGCGCCCGCACGATCTCCACTCCGCGTAACCGAACCGGATAAGTCGCATGTAACTTATCCGGACTCCACGCCGTTTTCACGCACCGGATTTTTCGGAATGTTTTCAAAACAAAACAAATCCGAATTTCTCGCAGCAAAAGGAGGCTGCATCTTCGCAAGGGTGAGGAGCCGGCCATGCCAGCCGAGCAAGCGCGCGCGTGTTCTCCCTCTTCTCTCCACCACAGATGCTTCAAGTGGCTAGAAGGCCATCCTCCCTTTTAAGGAGGTCCCTCTCTCCTAGAATAAATATGGTGGTACTAAACTCCACATACATACCATCCTATGAGGTAGATTTTTGTGATTTTCTAAAGAATTAATCTTCGAATGGGCCTTAGCCCATGTATTAATTCCAACAGAACCTCGCACGGCATTGCGCGAACGCTAGCTGTCGCTCGCCAGCAGCAGACTCAATCTACTTGACTGAACACAATACAGGTCAAACTCTTGACTGAATCTAGTTCTGGAAATGGGCCGGATTACTGTTCTCATCAGAGAAATACTTGGAGCCGCAATGATTTCGTATCTTTATGCAATCTTGCAGATAGACTTTGATTATAATGTGCTGAACAGAGTAAGGGTACTTTCTTAAGGACCACACAATTTCTTTTATGATTTAGTCCACAAAATCATGGGACTTCATACAATATGAGAGCTTTTATATTTTCTTACGGTTGTTCTTTCTATTTGGCATAACGTACATTTAAAATTCACATAAATGCACTAAACAACATTAAAATCCTATGACCTATTGTTACAATGATATTCTACTGAGCAATTTTACGGTCCTTGAGGAGATACCATGAAGTACTATTTTTTCTATTGTAAATTTAGTACCTCACTTAAATTTTGGTACCTCATGGTATCTCCTCAAGAACCGTAGAATTGCTCTGTTCTACCAAAGAACTCTAGTGCACTAAATAACATTAAAATCCTACGACCTAATATTGCTACAATTTTCTACCATCGCAACACATCGCTGTAAAACTGAGCCTCATTGTCGATTAAGAATTGCTACCAGTGTTGGTTTTAATGGACAATGATGGTTTGGCAGCCTTAATTTGTTTGATAACTAGCATCACTCCGGGTTTTTTAATTGACAATGATAGTTGACATCAATAGTTATCACTGGCAGCAGTAATTAACCGGTTTAGTAAGCGGCCGGTTTTTGTCTGTCAAATTTTAAACAAAAACATGGCAGAATAGAAGTATAGTACTCTAGCTAATTCATTTCAGAAAACTATTTATTGTAAAATTATGAATTATTCCGAATTTTCATACTGATGAATTGGTTTTTGTGTCATGTTACAAATATTTTACAAAAGTTCTGATAACACCTCAACCTTGAAAGGATTACCAAATGTATGTTTGAATGATAAATACTACAGAGAATATGACAATTACATCAGAATGATTTGATAAATAGTCAATAAATTTATACAGTGCATAGTAAAGTTAAAGAGATATCCAGATTGCGTGAAAAACTTGATCCATAGAATGCTGCAGATAATTGAGCAATATGTAGGAACTGGCTTTATAACAAAGTGGCATTCACATTGAGAAGAATAAGAGAGTCACTGGTGGAGAAACCATCTTTCGTCGGTCGGCCGAATTCCACAATAGTCCCGGTTGCAACAAAAACTGGGACTAAAGATGATCTTTAATCCTGGTTAAAAAGGGTAACGGGCATATTTGATCTTTAGTCCGGTTGGTAAAAGATCATCTTTAGTCCCGGTTCAAATGCTGTCAGGACTTGTCAGGCCCCCCGGTATCTTTAGTCCCGGTTTTGTAACTTTAGTCCCGGTTGGTATTACCATCCGGGAGTAAAGATCCCGGCAATCTTTAGCCCTAGTTGTTAACACCAACCGGGACTAAAGTCTCACCCCTTTATATATGTCTTCTTCCTCCTCTAGCCCGAGCAAGCTTCAAAATTTCTTCAAAAAAGAGGGGAGGTCATGCCAAAATTTCTAGTGAATTTATTTTGGTGATTATATACAAATCGAAGGTGCCTAAAAGGTTAGCAACTTCATCCTCCAATGTTTTTTTTGTCATATTACATTTGGAGCTATGTTTTGCACACTTTTTTGTCTCCAAAATTTTGTTGTAAATTGATGAGAGAGAAAATGTGTGTGGGGAAGAAAGAATATATAGAAATTTAGTTTATTTGCTAAAGAAGGTTTTATAAAATAGTTGAGAAGGAAAATATAGTGAAGTTAATCTTAAATAATAGAAAACAAACTAAAATGAAAATTAAAAGAAGTACAACACATTAATATTAGTTTAAAACTTTAGAAATAATAAATAAGAATTATTTGGTGGAATATTTTATAATTTTTGTATGAATAATGATATGTCATTATTGTATGACTGTTGAAAGAGTTTGTAATTATTTTATCATTATTGTATGACTGTCATTATTGTATGAATAATTATTTGTGTACGATTTTTTTTCATTTCATGTAGATGGATCGGCAATGGATGTATGCTGACCAGCGGTCCAAAGAGTTTATTGACGGCGTGCATTATTTTTTGAGAGTGGCCGAAGCTAACAGGCATAAGGGTTTTATTTGTTGTCCATGCAATAAGTGTAAGAATCAGAAGGAGTATTCTGCATCCAGGACTATTCATTTCCACTTGTTTGAGTCGGGTTTCATGCCAAGCTATAATTGTTGGACATCCCACGGAGAGCAAGTGGTTAAAATGGAAGAAGATGAAGTGGAAGACGACAATATTCCAGACTTTACTCAGTAGGCTGGATTTGAAGGAAATCAAACGGGCGAGGAGGAAAGGGATGCTGATGGTAACACGTTGCGGACGATCTTGGTCAGATGTTGCAGGACGCCAAGGAGGACTGCGAAAGTGAAAAGGGGGCCCATAAATTGGACAAGATGTTAGAGGACCACGGAATGTCGTTGTACCCAGGTTGCGAGTAGGGGCACAAAAAGATGGATACCACTCTGGAGTTCTTGCAATGGAAGGCAAAAAATGGTGTTAGTGACAAGGCATTTGGCGATTTATTGAAACTCGTCAAGAACATTCTTCCGGAGGGAAACAAATTGCCCGAGACAACGTACGAGGCTAATGTAGGATCAAGGAGGCCGACTAGAGGGGGGGTGAATAGGCGGTTTTAAAACTTAATGGCACTTAAACAAAACTAACCTAAGTTGCTAGGCAAGGTAAGGTGCACGGTTAACTAAGCAACTAAGTTAAGTTTTGCAAACCTAGGTAATATGGGCTCAAATATGTCTCTATGAATGTAAATAGCACAAATGTAAACGCAACAAATAAATGAGACAAGAGACAAGGAATTTTTCACCGAGGTTCGGAAACTCGCCGGTTTCCTAATCCCCGTTGAGGCGAGCCCAACTACACCGCTCAACCACGAAGCCACCGCACGCCCCCTTCGTCAAGGGGTGGGCAAGGCGGGAGCCGGCCCACGGAGAGGACTACCCAAGCCTCGATCACTCGGGGTAGTTCTTCCTTCACTCCGAAGGTGGTGAACTCCAAACCACTCACAAACGGCGCCGGGCCTCCTCCACAATCTCCTCGGAGAGGTCACCGGGCAACGCCTACACAAGCCGTCTAGGAGGCGACAACCTCCAAGAATAACAAGTCTAGGATGCTTGCCGAGGATGATCAAGTGCCACACTAGCTAAAACAATGAAGCAATGCACTTGGATTGGCTTAACTCACTCTCTAACACCTCACTAGATAAACTAAGTGCACAAGGGTGTGAGAGCTCTTGCAAGGGTTCAAGATAATGCAATGGAGTGCCAAAACCTTGCCCTTGCTGCTGGGGAGTGGGTATATATACCCCCAACCACCAAAACTAGCCGTTAAAGTCGAAATCCCCAACTCTGTGCTCTGCCGGTCAGACCGCCATAGAGTGGCCGGTCAGACCGGACTACTTTGTAACGGGGCAATCATTGAGCCCACTCAACCTGGCCGGTCTGACCGCTGTGTAGTAGCCGGTCAGACCGTCCACGGCTCGGTCAGACCGCCATCGGCTCGGTCTGACCGGTTGCGGCTCTGGCGGCTCTGTATCGCCACCAAAAACCAGACCAGTGCAACAGACCAGTGGGGCCGGTCAGACCGGCCTTATCACGCCGGTCAGACCGGCTAACAGGCCCGGTCAGACCGGCCTAAGGCCCACGGTCAGACCGCAGGTCACTTTTCAGCTTAACCGACCGTTAGTAAAACGGCGATATCTCTTGACTCGGGTCTCGGAATTTGGCGTTCTTGTACTCTATGGAAAGCTTATTCAAAGGGCCATCCAACCCATGAAAAATACATCCAATAAACACAACTTAAGTCAAGGATAAAGGGCTCACACTCCAAAGGATATCCACCGGACATACCCACAAGATGTCACTCACTCCTATTGGACATGCCCACTTCTCTCTTGGTTTAGGACTTGAGAAAACTCATCACACTTGGTTAGACAAGCCCACAAAATGCACCTACATGCATATGAACTAATATGGCACAAGATCATCCACAAGCTCGCTTCATAGACCCCTCTTGATAGTACGGCGTCTATCTAGCAAATCCGGTCTACACCAAACACCAAGACCGGGAAAAGACTAAGAAAACATTCTTAGCTACATTATACCTTTGCCTTGCGCCATCCATCTTGGGGTCAAGCTTGAGCCGAGATCAACACTTGTGACCATCCGGTTGAACCATGTTTATGCCGAGGTCTTGTCCATCCTTTGTCAAGACTTTATTCTCATCACAAGCTTGACTTCATTCTTGCCAACATGACGATGTCCTTGGCTTGGTGACCACTAACCCATGGTGTCATTCATTAGCCTCATCGTAGTGGGACCTATTCCTTTTCACACCTCAAAGGAGAACATTAGTCTCAACAAATCGGTTGTCATCCTTCACTTGATGACCAACCGGTTGCATATGAAAGATATGGATATGTTTGTTAAGTATTCATTAACATCACAAGTTTCATATACTCGTATGCAAGCTCAAGTGCAAAGATCCGATATAAATAATAGATGAACAACATGGATCTAGAACATGCACAATAAATGTATAGGATTTGCTCCCCCTAAATATATGCATACAAATAAATATACAAGAGATGCAAGTGTATGCATAATTAGAGAATGACCAATGGGGGTTTATCCTATACATATAGAGAAGGCATATGTAGTAATGATGTAGACCAACATAAAACATATACCTTCATGATCTCCATGTTCTCAATGTAAATGAGACTAAATAAGATAACATTCGAGTAAACATTAGTCTCACACTTATATATCAATAACATGGAAATCATATATATGAACCTATCAAAAAGTAGGAGATAAGAAGTGGTACATATCGTTTTATCTCCATGCATTTCATCCTTGTCATGATTAAGGTCCATCACAAAAGAATGCATGACTTCCACATCTCATTATCGGGAAATAACCTAGTAGACAACTTATGCAAAAGAGAGGTTAATCCCATAAACATCGGTTTATCATCTATCACCAAAGTAACAATTACACAAATTGTTTAATCCAAGATCTTTCAATCTTTTCTCTCTTTGGTGATGGATAACAACCCGATATAAACAATATAGAGAGATGAGATGAAAAATGATTTCAAATCAAGATAGAAATCTTATAATAAACAAAATATAGAATAAGCTCCCCCTCAAGATGTGCATACATATGGATATGAAGGAACGCATATGCACATAATCAATAAAGATCAAATAGGAAGCTCACACTATATTTTGGATCCACAAGAGAGACCAAGTTAGAATATTTAAAGTTTAATACATACCTCTCATCATTTTTACTTTCATATCCAAATGAGACTAGTCAAAGAAAGGCTCATAAAAACGTTAGTCTCATATAATTAGATTTGTCATTAATCACCGAAACCAAATTAAGGCACTTGAACTTACAGCTAAGAAGATAGTCTGCCCTCTAGGACTGGAAGTTCAGAAGATTCACGCATGTCCGAATGATTGTATCCTATATCACGGTGAGGAGTACGAGAACCTAGAAGCATGCCCAGTTTGTAAAGCACTACGATACAAGATTAGACGAGATGATCCAGGAGAAGTTGACGGGCAGCTAACGAAGAAGAGAATTCCTGCTAAGGTGATGTGGCTAAGGCGTTTGTTCGGGAACAAGGGGAATGCTAGAATGATGCGTTGGCACGCTGAAGAGCGTCAACAGGATGGGATGCTGAGACACCCCGCCGATGGTTTGCAGTGGCGAAACATCGACAGAAAATTTAAAGACTTTGGAAAGGACGCACGTAACATACGGTTTGGTTTAAGTACGGATGGCATGAATCCTTTTGGAGAGATGAGCAGCGGCCATAGCACTTGGCCCGTTACGATGTGTATCTACAACCTCCCCCCTTAGCTATGCATGAACAGGAAGTACATAATGATGCCGATTATTATTCAATGCCCCAAGCAACCTGCTAACGACATCGATGTGTACCTAAGACCACTGGTCGAAGATCTTAAACTATTGTGTAAGAAGGAAGGTGTCCCCGTGTGGGACGAGGACAAACAGGAGGAGTTTAACCTACGAGCGCTGCTGTTCGTAACCATCAACGATTGGCCTGCACTTAGCAACCTATCCGAGCAGTCCAACAAGGGGTACAAGGCTTGCACTCACTGTATGGATGAAACAAAAAGTATGTATCTGAAGCACCGTAGGAAGGTTGTTGTACATGGGTCATCGTCGATTCCTTGCAGCAAACCACCCAGTACGGAAGAAAGGCAAGCACTTTGAACATACGGCGGACCACCGTACGAAGCCAAAACATCGCAACGGTAAAACAGTGTTTGCTATGGTGAAAAATCTTAAAGTAGTGTTTGGAAAGGGGCCTGGCAGCCAGCCTATAGAGAGCGAAGATGGTCACGCGGCGATGTGGAAAAAAAACTCCATATTTTGGGAGTTACCCTATTGGAAATTCTTGGACGTCCGCCATGCAATCGATGTGATGCACCTCACTAAGAACCTTTGCGTAAACCTTTTTGGCTTCCTAGGTGTATATGGAAAGTCGAAAGATACACTGGAAGCACGTAATGATCTGAAGCATATAGAACAACGCGGCGACCTTCACCCGGAACCAAAGGAGAAAGGAAGTCATTACTTGAGTCCAGCTAGCTACACTCTTAGCAAGGCAGAGAAGGAAAGTATGTTTGAATGCTTGGAGAGCATCAAGGTACCGTCAGGACACTCCACGAATATAAAGAGAATAATAAGCACGAAGGAGAAGAAGTTCACAAACCTAAAGTCTCATGACTGTCACGTGTTGATGACACAGCTGCTACCAGTTATAATAAGGGGTATCCTCCCAGACAATGTCCGGGCAACAATAACAAAGCTATGTGCTTTCATGAACGCAATTTCGCAGAAGGTCATCGATCCGGATAGATTAGAAGCCCTTCAGAATGATGTGGTGCAATGTCTTGTCAGCTTTGAGTTGATATTTTCACCTTCATTTTTCAATATAATGATGCATCTGCTTTGTCACCTTGTCAAAGAGATCGGTATTCTCGGCCCTGTGTACCTACACAACATTTTTCCTTTCGAGAGGTACATGGGCATTCTGAAGAAGTATGTTCGTAACTGTGCTCGTCCAGAGGCAAGCATCGCCAAGGGGTATGGAACAGAGGAGGTCATTGAATTCTGCGTAGAATTTATTGAAGACCTTCGCCCAATCGGGGTACCTGAATCACGCCATGAAGGGAGACTACGGGGAAAGGGGACTCTCGGAAGGAAAGCAATAATGACGGTAGACAACAATTTATTCCGTAAAGCCCATTTCACGGTTCTGCAACAATCTTCATTGGTGACTCCTTACATCGAGGTGCGCTTGGCTCTAGTTCGTGCCAGAAACATCGGTAAGTCCGATGCATGGATTACACGGCATCACATTGATACTTTCTTCGCGTGGCTGCGACAACATCTCATGGATAACGAGACGATGAACCAACAACTGGCCTTCCTGGCGAGGGGACCATCTGGCTCGATCGCGACATTCCAGGGATATGAAATCAATGGGTACAAATTCTACACGAGAGCCCAAGACATGAAGAGCACAAACCAGAACAGTGGTATTCGTATCGATGCCATGGGACACGATGGTACAACTGGCACGTATTACGGTGCCATCGAGGACATATGGGAACTTGACTATGGACCTCTCAAGGTCCCTCTGTTCCGGTGCCAATGGGTTAGGTTGACTAGTGGTGGCGTAACGATTGATGACAGTGGGATGACAACGGTTGACCTTAACAAGGTTGGATACTCGGACGAACCTTTTGTCCTTGCCAATGATGTAACGTAAGTTTTTTACGTCAAGGACATGTCTAGCAAAGGAAAAAAGGGCAAAGGGCCTGACGAACCGAAGCACCACGTGGTTCTCCCAGGAAAAAGAAAAATCGTCGGAGTAGAGGACAAGACTGACGAGGATTACGATCAGTTTGATGGGCAACCCCCTTTCACGGTGACGATTGACCCTAGCATCCTCCTATCAAATGAAGACACCCCTTACTCACGTAGCGATCACAAGGAAGGAACAATAATGAGGAGAAAGTACGTGCGATCAACCGTCACCGCCAATGTATTGCCGTAATTGTTGTGTACACGATGTAAACTATTTTGGATGTATTGAATATCCATACAAATCAATTGTTGTATGGCATATATTAATTATGTACGATTATTAGAATTTTTATCAAATTGAAATCATCCATATGCTAGTTATATATGATTATTAGAATTTTTAAAAGTTTTAAATCATGCACGTGGTATTTACATATGTTAATTAGAATTTTCAACAATTTAATATCATGATATGCTAATTATATATGATTATTTGAATTTTTATTAATTTTAAATCATGCATGTGGTATTTACATATGCTAATTAGAATTTTTAACAATTTAATATCATGCATATGCTAATTATATATGATTATTATAATTTTTATTAATTTTCAATCGTGCATGTGGTATTTACTTATGTTAATTAGAATTTTTAACAATTTAATATCATGCATATGCTAATTATATATGATTATTAGAATTTTTAACAATTTTAAATCATTCATGTGCTTATTCAGTGCTATTATCTTTAGTCCCGGTTATTAACCCTAACCGGGTTTAAAAAGAATTTAGAAATAGCGGCAAAACATCTTTAGTCCCGGTCGGTGAGAACATCTGGGAGTAAAGGTATCTTTACTCCCGGGACTAAAGATCTTTTCTTTAGTCCCGGGAGTAAAGATACCTTTACTCACGGATGTTCTCACCAACCGAAACTAAAGATCTAGGGGTATATATATTCCCGATGCGCCCTCGTCTTCTCCACCAACACTTAGAAGTTTTTCCTTCGATCGATCTCGGCTTCTCCTTCGCCGCCACTGACTAGGGCAACCCTGCGCCGACGCAGCCGTCGTCTCTCACCGTCGTCTCGCGGTCCTCTCCATATCCGCTGCCGATGCCGCCGCCGCATCTCTTGGGGGTGAGAGCCGCCGCTGCCTAGCTCTCGCTCTCTCTCTCGATCTCGATCTCTCTCTCTCTCTCTCTCCAAACCGCCGCCGCCTAGCTCGTTGCCGACGCCGCCGCCGACGTCGATGAGCGCGGCCGACCCCGACCCCAACTCCGCCTCCCGCCGATGCTGACCCCGACTTCGACACGGCCGCCACCGCCGACGACGTAACGTCCACGCGGCCGCCACAGCGACGACGCCGACGCCACTGCCACGCTGCCGCCCCTGCCTCGAGCTTGCCACGCCGCCGCAACACCACGCCGCCGCCGCGCCCCGACGCCGCCGGGCCACCCCACACCGCCGGACCGCGCCACGCTGCCGAGACACGCCGACACCGCCGCGCCGCCACGCCACCGCTCCGCTGCCACCACTGTCGCGCGCCCCGACATTGCCGAACGTGAACGAACGTGATTGAAACGTGAACGAAATGTGAACGAACGCGAACGAAACGTGAACGAACGCTTAACGAACATGAACGAACGTGAACGAACGTGAACGAAACGTTAACGAACGCGAAAGAACGTGAATGCACTTGTACTAAAAGTGTGAGAACGAACGCGAGCGAAACGTGTACGAACGAGATAATTAAACGATTATTAAACTTAGCATATATATATATATATATATATATATATATATATATATATATATATATATATATATATATATATATATATATATATATATATATATATATATATATATATATATATATATATATATATATATATATATATATATATATATATATGATTATATATATAGTTGAAAACGTGAAATACAATATATGTTCCTTTGTGTTTAGACTAATACATTTTCCTGGTAATGTTGCAGAGAAGACGTCATCGTCGTCCCTCAAGCTGAAGTGGTAGCTAGCCATCGAAGGAATTCGCGCAGGCAAGTGATGTAAAAAAGTGATTGTTAGAAATTTAATATAAGATTATTACAGTTTTAATATAAGATTATTAGATTATTAGCATATGTGAGTATTAGATTATTAGACTTAGCATATGTGAGTGTTAGAGATTCGTGATAGACTTAGCATATTGTATTAGACTTAGCAAATGTGAGTGTCAGAGATTATTAGATTATTAGACTTAGCAAATGTGAGTGTTAGAGATTATTAGATTATTAGACTTATCATATTGTATTAGAGATTTAATATAAGATTAATTGTTAGACTTAGCATATATGATTATTACAATTTTAATATAAGATTAGTAGAGATTTAATATAAGATTGTTAGACTTAGCATATATGATTATTATAATTTTAATATAAGATTAGTAGAGATTTAATATAAGATTAGTAGAGTTTTAATATTATGCTTAGCAAATATGACCTATAGACTTAGCAATTATTTCTTGTATGAACAGATGGCTGATCGCGATGAGGAACAGATACTGTACGATACAATCGCAGAGGGAAGTAGCCAGTACTGGAACGAAGAAGAGGGGAACGAGGATCCAAACCAGTACTTGAACGAGGAGGGGAACGTGGAGAGGGATGCGGAGGGGAACGAGGAGGAGGAGGCCGAGCCCACTACAGGAATTTTGGGCTTCTATGACGATTACATTATGACGATAACAGCCTGTTTCCTGTCACTGTCTGCCTGCTGTGACGAATGGCTGTCATCACAGAAGGTGGGTCACTAACCAGCTTCTGTGACCACCAGAGGACATCGTCACTGATACAGTGACGATAGTTCTCCTGTCATTGATGAATGACGAGACACATTTGTCATAACAAATTGAACCGAATAACGCCACGTGTATGATGACATGTAATGTTGCAGATGACAAGGCGGGTGATGTGGCAAATGACATGGCAATTCACATTCGGCCCATAAAGCATGGGCTTTTTTATTTTCAATTACAATCAGCCCAATTGGCCCAAATATTTTTTTGACCCAGCTAAAAATTTGCTTTTACATTTTTTTCATTATAGCCCAACAACACAATTCTAGCCCATATTATAGCCCAACAGTACAATTCTAGCCCATATTATGGACCAGCCCAATTAAAAAGCAATCACAGAATATAAACCACAACCATTTGCGTAATTATATTATATAATTACATTCCAGCCATAATTAATTTTCTAGCCCATACAAAAGAAGCTTCAGAATACAGTTTTTCCATACAAAAGCACAAAACTTGAATATAAAATGATCCATCCACCATCCAACTACACAAAGTCCCAGCCGACTACAAAGTTCCTACAGGTAGTGCCAAGTTCCTGCACCAAAAAATTCCACCTAGCAGCCACTACTAAGTTTCGGTGTGCATCTTGCCAGCAGCCAGCAAAAAAATTCCACCAAGCAGCAACTGCACTTCCAGCCTGCAATCAAAGCAAGGTTTCAGTTTTGCATTATTATAGATAAGCAAACTGAAGTACTAATTACAGGCCAACAAATCATGCACACTTATAATTATGAGATGGAGTATAAATTGATGTTGTAATCGAAGTAGCAGGTTACATAAAACTTAGTTTTCAACTTCTGATCACATAGATATCCAATAGATGATTAAATATAAGTCTATGTGGAAAGGCCATGATATACATCATCTTCCAAGTTCTTTTGTCAGAATTTGCAACACTTCTGCCCTATGCATATGATACATCGCCTTTATAGCATGTCAGTGCAGCATCTAAATAGAGATAGAATGATTCAAAGCAATGGATAAGAAAGGAACAGAAGAGTACCATAAGGTGGTAAGTATAAGCAAGACCAGCAAACACGCTCAAACTTTTGGTTTGAAAGGTGAGTGCCTTTTCATAATATGATACTAGATGATGGGGGGCGCCAATGGTGTGCCTCCTGTACACGGTTTGTTGCACTATTTGTGTTGTTTGTAGCTGTGATTATATAAGAGCAAAGAATGCATGTTAAAAGTTAGTGGCACATTTTGTGAACATTAGTGATGTGATAGGAGAAAACTGATGCCATTATGTCAAAGCCTAGCCAATCATATCCATTGTGAGATATACAAGTTTCGTATACCAAAAATTCCCATTTAGTAAAGCAGCAGAAAAAAGTAAATCATTTATGTTGTATATTATTAATAGAGGATGGTATGGTTCAAACATTTTTAATCTAAAAAAATGTTCTAACTTTCCCCGTCGTCACTATTTTCCCCTTCTAACCACTTCCACTTATCGAATGATCCGTTAACGGAAGTCTGTTTAAAACATATTATTTACCTACACATGTGACTCTCTTGTTAATATAAACTTGATACTATTTTGTGTGTCCTTTAGAGGTACTCAAAATTATTTTACTTTTAACATAAGTAGATAGAGCAGCTCTACCCTATAGCAATTTCGTTGATAGAAATGATAAGCTAGAATGTTACATGATTAAGGGGAAAATGGGAAAAACAAAAAGAGATATAGAGGTGAGGAACATACATTGATTGTAATGAGTTCATCAAGGCAACATAAGGTGCAATGCAGTGATCTGTTCTGTGACACTTGTTCTTAATTTCTGAAATGTTAAATAATGCAGGTAAATAATCAATTACCGGTCAAACATGTCACAAATCTCTTCTTCATCTGGAGCTCCTACCACTCGCGCGGACTGTAGCTATCCGACGTGGCACACCCCAGCATCCGCGCCATCGACCACCCTTAATAGTCTTCTAATTGCCTTTTGATATTTCCTGTTGGTAAAAAAAAAAGGTTGACTCAAAATGATATTTTAACAACTGATGATGACAACCAAAAGGAAAGAGAACCAGTATCATTCTGTTATTATTATTCCATCAGTCAAAATTAACAGCAAAGCAGCTGTTCATCTCAAAGAAATTCTATTCGGTTCAGGATATGCTTGGGAACAAAATCTAAGACATATTTCTTATTAAAGTTTCATGCAATTAGGCTTGACGGGCTACTATATAACATGATCTACCAAAAAAGATTGTTTTTTTGCTATATCAAGAACAGGTGCTAGAGGAAATGATTGGATTGAATTGATTCGTACCTAGATGGCAGCGACATTGGTGGGGAAGCCATAGATGCAGTCATGCAGATCACCATTTTGCGGTTGACCATATGCACAGAAGAGACCAAACCTGCATCAGTAAGAAATTTCCATTCCAAATCAAACCCACAAGGCAAGAGCTGTAGCATCGGTGGAGGTGACAGGGGGAGGGGGTGGGGGGAAGGAGGGAGGGTGGGAGCAGGGCAGGAGGGTGGTTAGGGATGGAACGAAGAACTGACCTGGAACCCTAGACCAAGACTGCTGCGGCCTTGCGGGAAGAAGGAATTGACCGGAGACGGAGATGACGACGGTGGCGCCGCGAGGCGGAGGCGCGGAGGACGGCGCGGGGCGGATGCGGGAACGGCGAGCCAAGAAGGCGCACCTTGATGCACCGGCGACGCCGCCAGATCTGGTGGCCCTAAGACCCGGCCCGGCGCCGTCGTCGCGGGAGCCCGTGGTCGCCGGTTGCTGCCGTGGTCGCCGCTACCACCTCCGCCGCGGGAGCCGCCTCCCCTCCCGCCGGATCTGGAGGAGGGGAGAGCGTGGCTGCCGTTGCCGCCTCCTCTGGCCAGCCGCCGACCGCGGGCCTGCGTCGTGAGACGGCGAGAGAAAAGGGAGGGATGGCGAGAGAGACAGAGACGGGAGAGATCGAGAGGTGAGGTGCTCGGCTGAGGCGGTGGGAATAGAGGTGGAGTAAGGGGACGGTGGCGGCGGCGGAGTGGATGGATGGAGTTCGGCTAGGGTTTGGAGAACATCCTATGCGAATTTACTAAACTGTCCCTGGCGTGTTCAAGTAATATTGTATGGACAAAATGGACATTTCACCTTAAATTTATGATAATTATAAATTTAATTTTAGGCTGATTTTTGTGTTTCAAATGAAAAAATCATAAACAACAAAATTGTAGAACTCATCGAGATCTACAACTATTGTATTGGTCCTTTTTACAAATAAGTTCATTTGAACGATTCAAATTTTCAATTTTCAAAATTTGACAACTTCGAACAAAAATTGGGGTTAATAAATGATTTTTAATGGAAAAGACACCAAAACCAAAGTTGTACAACTAATCGAGATGCAATTTTTTTATTTTGGTCATTTCTCCATCTGACTCTATTTGAATAATTTGAAATTTGAAATTCAAAGTTTGAGAACTTAAAATAGAATCTTTTATTAGTGAACGACTTCAAATGAAAAATTCATCAACAACAAAGTTGTATAACTCATCAATATCTATAAATTTTATTTTGGTATTTCTTCATCCGACAATGTGATAGTAACATTGTTCACAAAATTTACATATCTCTTATATGGTTTTATAAACTATAAGAGAGATATGTAAATTTTGTGAACAATGTTACTATCACTTTGTCGGATGAAGAAATGACCAAAATAAAATTTATAGATATTGATGAGTTATACAACTTTGTTGTTGATGAATTTTTCAGTTGAAATCATTTACTATTTTAAAATACTGTTTGAAGTTGTCATAATTTGAAATTCAAATTCAAATTATTGAAACAAAGTCATATAGAAAAATGACCAAAATAAAAGTTATAGATATTGATGAGTTATACAATTTTGTTGTTGATGAATTTTTCAATTGAAATCATTTAGTATTTCAAAATGTTATTTGAAGTTGTTATAATTTGAAATTCAAATTTCATATAGGTCAATCAAACTCAGATGAAGAAATAATCAAAATAAAATTGGTAGATCTCAATAAGTTATACAACTTTGTTTTTGATAACTTTTTCACATAAATTCATTTAGTATTATTTTTTTTGTTACTTCACAATGGTACAATAAAATAAAAAGAAAAAAAAATGTTAAATAGAGATGGACTGAAACAAGGCCTGTTACGGGCCAGCCCTCTTGCTCCTTCCTGGCCGAGAAGTCCATCTTAGGTCCCTCTTTTCAATTAATTTCAAAATATTAATCTTCGGCTCGAATTTTATCATACTAAATGAAGTTATGTGAAAAAGTTGGTTGTATAACTTATTAAGATCTACCAATTTTATTTTGGTTATTTCTCCATCTGAGTTTGATTGACCTATATGAAATTTAAATTTCGAATTATAACAGCTTCAAACAACATTTTAAACTAATAAATGATTTCAAATGAAAAAGTCATCAACAACAAAGTTGTATAACTCATCAATATCTATAACTTTTATTTTGGTTATTTTTCTATATGACTTTGTTTCAATAATTTGAATTTGAATTTCAAATTATGACAACTTCAAATAGTATTTTCAAAAACTAAATGATTTCAACTGAAAAAGTCATCAACAACAAAGTTGTATAACTCATTAATATCTATAAATTTTATTTTGATCATTTCTTCATCCGACAAAGTTATAGTATAAAATTTACATATCTTTCTTATAGTTTATAAAACCATATAAGAGATAGGTAAATTTTGTGAACAATGTTACTATCACTTTGTCGGATAAGAAATGACCAAAATAAAAGTTATAGATATTGATGAGTTATACAACGTCGTTGTTGATGACTTTTTCAATTGAAATCATTTATTAAATGAAAATATTGGTTGAAGTTGTCATAATTTGAAATTCAAATTCAAATTATTAAAACAAGGTCATATAGCAAAAATGACCAAAACAAAAGTTGTAGATATTGATGAGTTATACAACTTTGTTGTTGATGACTTTTTTAGTTCAAATCATTTATTATTTGAAAATGTTGGTTGAAGTTGTTATAATTTCAAATTCAAATTCAAATTATTGAAAAAAAATTCATATAGTAAAATGACCAAAACAAAAGTTCTAGATCTTGATAAGTTATACAACTTTGTTTTTGTAAATTTTTTCATTTGAAATCATTTATTACCCGAAAAGTTATTTGAATGGAGAGGAGGGACGTAAAATGGACTTGTCGGCGAGGGAGGAGCAAAATGGCTGGGCCGGCGGCCTGTAGAGGGAGGAGTATGGAGAGGGGCTGTGGGCTGAGGGAGGGAGAGTAATACTTGGGCCGAAAAAGGCCCAAGGGCAGAGAGAGGAATTTTAATTTATTTTCTATTTATTTTAATTGGTTAAATGACCTTTGTAGTATTAAAATTAGTTATTGAGCTCCGAAAATTTATGGAAAATTTCAAAGAATAATTTAGACCACGTATAATATTACAAAAATATTTCCGGCCATGATTTTTAAAGAAAAATTTTTCGTCACTAAGCCTCCCCATCTCATACTAATTAATCGCCATAAAATGGAATGTGCTAATGACGAATAGCTCCGATGTCACGAGGAATTCGTTACAGAAGGTCATATTTCTCGTAGTAAAGCAGGTTCAAGTCAACTTATAGCCATTTTAGTTTGTTTTTTTATGTTTTTTCATTCAATTATAAAATGAAACGCCATAATTCTGATTTTTTTTTTCATTCATAAAATGAGACTAGATAAAATGAGACTAGAGATGACTTCAATCCTAAAATCCTAAAATGAGAGACTAGAATTTATGTAGACAAGAAGAGTCCACCTAGGACAAACGATTTGTGGTCTAGTAGCAATGTAGTATAACAAGATTTTTTTGTTTTTTTAAAAAATATAATAGTTCTATATTTTATGATGATCCACTATTGTCATCGTGCTATCGTCACAGAGCCCATGCAGAGTATTCTGTGACGATGATTATGACAGATACACGGTTTGGTCATAAACAGTTGTCATCCTGTGAACAGTCGTCATAAACAGCCTCTGTTTATGACATATATGTGTTCTGTCATCAGGTAATCGTCACAGAAGCCCAGATTTGTTGTAGTGGCCGTTGGTGACCGGCGAAGATTTTGGCATAACGGATTTCATTTCAGACACCGGTCTAACTGTGGATCAGCTGATTGGAGGCGCACCAATCCCGAAGGCGGAAGTGGCATACATGTTTGAACTCGGTAAACCGCTTGTCACGCCTGAGCAGCTGCAGTCCCTACCGACACAGATGTACAAATTCCATGAACGGTACATGGAAATGAGCGCCAAGGGTAGAGAGATGTTCGTAGCGAGGATCAGAAACCCCGACTTCTTGCAAGGAGAAGATGTTCTCTGGATCCATCTCAAGGATGTCTTCGATCTGTACCATCTTGATGCCCTCGACGTCTCTCTTCTGAGTGCATGGATTTTGTAAGTATCTTTGAGTTCGATTTGTTTCGTTCAATAACTAGCTCCTTGCATATATGTAAACAATAATAATTTCATTTTATCGTTGTAGAATGGAGATTCAAAGGGCCCGACGGCGGGGGGTTTACGATACTGGGTTCATCGACCCTCGGAAAATCAACACCGAAATGATCGACAAGTACGAGAAAGACACAGAGGACAATCTCGTCCATCTCCTAACGCAGCAGCATTTCAAGACGTTCATACTACTGCAGTACAACACAGAGTGAGTTTTTATTGTCGTTCGAACAAATTTCGTTCCCATACATATAACATGTACATTTTCATATATATCTCATCTCACGCATATTCCAGATTCCACTGGGTCCTGTTATTTTTGGACTTGGACACATGCAGAGTCACTGTGTACGACTCAATGAATAAAGAGGAGAAGATTTTGACAAGGTCTTCCAACTGATAGACAGTTAATATAATGCCATCTATTCCAAAGTCGCGGGGATTCTATTGCTATTATGTTGATCTCGGGTAATAATTAATTAATCATAGCTTGCAACTGCATATGTAGGGGTTGGGATCGGTTCCGTCAATTGGTCCGCGGGACTTGGAAAGAAAAACTTGGACGGAGGTTTCATTTTCCAGTGAGTACATGCATGATCCAAAATTATATTGAATTGAATCTCTAATTACAGTTAATATAAAGAGTATATTAAATCTCTCATCGTTTCTCATGTAGTGTGCAAAACAGGACCAGGGAACTAACTTATGCGGCTACTACGTATGCAAGTATGCCCACTGCCTATCAAACCAAATATGCACCACACGAGAGCTCGATGTACGTATACATAAACCATTCAAAATTTCATTGCGTATCGATTTGTTAAGTTGTTTATTAATTTCATATATTGATATGTCATTATTTTTCGAATGATAGCGTATTCACATGAGGGATAATCTCCCACACAAGGATTTTATCATGGCTGTTCAAGAACAACTGATGGGATTCATCAACGAAGAAGTCCTTAATCCCGATAGTGAATTCTACTACGACGGATCGACAATTCACAACGTCGGTCTTTTCTCTTCTGACATAACGCCGGCGTCGAAGTCGTAGCTATAGCTAGCGAGCAAATGAATTGTACTATATATGCATGTATATATATATATTTATATATGTACACATTTACTTTAGTGTTAATATATATTTTGGTAACATATATGCACATAAAATGTTAAGTGCTTTAAATTATACATATGTGTGTAATATATGTATTTATACATATACACATGTGCACATATATATATGTATGTATATATATATATACATATGTATGTATATATATATATGTACATATGTATGTATATATATATATGTACATATGTATATATGTATATATATATGTACATATGTATATATGTATATATGTATGTATGTATATATGTACATATGTATATATGTATATATATATATACATATGTATATATGTGTATGTATATATGTATGTATATGTATATGTGTATATATGTATGTACGTGTATATATACGTATATGTGTATATATGTATATACGTATATATATATATATATATGTATATATATATACATATATATATATATGTGTGTATATATGTATATATGTGTATATATATATATATATATATATATATATTATGCATATATATGTATTGTAGCATATGTATATATATGTGTGTGTGTGTATATATATATATATATATATATATAAAATCAACCATGCAGCAAACATGGCCATGCAAATAAAAAAAATGGTACACCGATCTTTAGTCCCGGTTGGTAACACAAACCGGGACTAAGGATGGTTCGGCGGCCACGTGGCTGACCGATCTTTAGTCCCGGTTGGTAACACGAACCAAGACTAAAGATCGATCTTTAATCCCGGTTATTTCACCCGGGACTAAAGATAGCTATCTTTAGTCCCGGATTCGTAGTCCCGGTTGGACAACCGGGACTAGGGGGAGGGGGTTACGAACAGGGACTACAAACGGTTTCTCCACCAGTGACATATGTCCCTAGAATTGAAATTAATGTTAATAATATTTTGGTATAGAGCATACATAATTTACTATCACTTAACGTGAACTGTACAAATGCGCAATATTGTTTAAGCAATTTTTTAAGTGCATGGAAATAATGACAGTTCATGTGTCAAATTTTCTTATTGAGGTCGATCAACTTGTTTCCAAAATATCTTGCTTTCATCATGCTCTCTTGATTCAGCGGCTTGATTTGTCTACTTAGAGTTGAAGTCCATGATATCATCATGATCAAAACTACTACTACAGGTTATTATTGCTTCGCCAATAGAAAAAAAAAAAGGGCGGATCCTTGAATAATTCACTGTCGTTACAAGAATGATACTAGTGTGTTTCCTAGGTGGACACAAAACAACCGTTTCAGTAGCGCTTTATTTGGAGGGACAAGCACAAATTGTAATAACCAGTTGTTCATTTCCCTTTGATCCCAAATATAAGTTGTTTTAGAAAATCGTGGTAACTGTTTATCCAATATTCATGCTATCAAAAGTTAGTGGATCAGTAATTCATAAAATACAGTAGGCCACTATTATTTATTTTTAAGAGAAACATATATAGTGCTATATAAACTTGAACATGCAAAGATACTATTGATGAACAAAACCAATTATTCGACCATAGAACTCTAGTGCACTAAATAACATTAAAATCCTACGACTTAATATTGCTACAATTTTCTACCATCGCAGCAGATCGCTGTAAAACTGAGCATTATTGTCGATTCAGAATTGCTATCATGTGTTGGTTTTAATAGACAATGATAGTTTGGCAGAGGAGTGTCACCTTAATTTGTTTCAAAACTAGCATCACTCCGGGTTTTTTAATTGACAATTATAGATCGACATCAATAGTTAGCACTGACAGCAGTAATTAACCGGTTTAGTAAGCGGTTTTTGTCTGTCAAATCTTTTTTAAAAAAACATGGCAGAATAGTAGTACTCTAATTCATTTCATAAAACTATTTACTGTAAAAATATGAATTATTCCGAATTTTCATACTGATGAATTGGTTTTTACGTCATGTTACAAATATTTTTCAAAAATTTCTGATGACACCTCAACCTTAAAAGGATTACCATATATATGTTTGAATGATAAATACTACAAAGAATATGACAATTACATCAGAATGATTTTGATATATAGTCAATAAATTTATATATTTTATAGTAAAGTTAAATAGATATCCAGATTGCGTGAAAGGCTTGATCCATGGAATGCAGAAGATAATTAAGCAATATGTAGGAACTGACTTTATAACAAATTAAGTGGCATTCACATTGAGAAGAATAAGAGAGTGAATTAAAATTTTCACTGTACATAAACTAATTAACTAGATTGCGCTTTGAGATTGTTTATATTACCAGGTGTGTACATCATTTCCCAATTTTTTTGCCGCTGCACTAAAAATTTCTCTTTTCCATCCATTCTGACTACTCACACCCTAATGTTCTAGATCAATTAATTATTGTGAAAACCATGTTGGAGAAGAGTCTTTGACAAGAGCTAGCTCGGATGGACTGACCAAAAAATTACTGAACTACTAATCAGGTATTTTAGCAATTTAGCAGTCAGTCATTCAGTTTTCAAAAGAAGATAAGAGAGTGAATTAAAATTTGGCACTATATTTAAACTGACTAGATTGAGCTCTGAGATTGTTTGTTATCAGGGTCTACACCATTAATTGCACAATATTCTTTTGAAAATTTCCTTTTTCCAATCATTCTAGCTAGATCGATTAATTATTACGCAAACCATGTTGGAATGAAAAGATAACCAAAATCCAATTAGTCAACAGTACCTGTTCAAACTATCAATCAGGTATTATATTTTTACCTTCCGCTATTCTTATCACTAATATTCAAGCTTAACTATTGTTTATCATCACCTGGAGTTGAAATTAATGAGATAGTACTCTTTGATAGAATTAATGTTATTGATACTTTGGTATACATATATCCCTGGAGTTGAAATTAATATTAATGATACTTTGGTATACATAATTTACTATCACTTAACGCGATCTGTACAAATGCACAATATTGTTTGAGCAATTTTTTTAAGTGCATGGAAATAATAGCAGTTCATGTCAATTTTTCTTATTGAGATCGATCAACGTGTTTCCAAAATATCTTGCTTTCATCATGCTCTCTTGATTCAGCGGCTTGATTTTGTACTTAATTAGAGTTGAAGTCCCTGATATCTGCATCATGATCAAAACAGCAGGTTATTGCTTCGCAAAAGAAAAAAGAAGGGCGGATGATTGAATAATTCACTGTCGTTACAAGAATGATACTGGTGTTTCCTAAGTGGACACAAAACAACCGTTTCAGTAGCGCTTTATTTGGAGGGACAATCACAAATTGTAATAACCAGTTGTTGATTTCCCTCTGATCCCAAATATAAGTCATTTTAGAAAATCGTGGTTAACTGTTTATCCAAAATATGCATGCTATCAAGTTGGTGGATCAGTAATTCATAAAATATTGTAGGTCACTATATATATATATATATATATATATATATATATATATATATATATATATATATATATATATATATATATATATATATATATATATATATATATATATAGAGAGAGAGAGAGAGAGAGAGAGAGTGCTATATAAACTTCAACATGCACAGATACTGTTGATGACCAAAACCAATTGTATGATAGCTTTGAAGGGAAAGGGCATATGTACATAACTAAAAGGTGTGTAGAATAATCAAATCAGACGTTATAATTATAACCATTCACTCAAATATTTTTCTCCTTAGAAGCTAACATATAAAACCAATGGATTACTTTTTTTGTCGAAAGTGTGATAATTATCTGGGTATATATATTTTTTGAATGTTATTATGTTTTAACTCTTTTATATGTATGTGTTATCAACACTACAAATGACAGTACACATTTATATTTGTTAATAAAACATCTGCATTATAGGACTCTTACTTAATTAGTTTGCTGACTAAGTCACCCTGATGGATGTGTCCACATATACTTACGAGGAATTAAAGGTTCCTTTCGCATATTTGCTGCAGACTATGTTATATTTGTAAAATAAAAAAAATCTCATCCCTGTAAGGACATATACTGAAGTTCATAGATTTATAACAAATATCTGTTAAGAATCCTTATATTTTTATCGAAATGACCCATATGAAATTAATATAATGAGGACAACAATTTTATCAGCATGTTGAAGAAATTATGTTTGAATTCGCTCCTACATATATAATTTGCACTACATTAACATTATTTTTCCGGGTCAATTTGTACATTTCGTATTCTCTTTGCCCATTCCAAACATCTGAACCATTGAAGTTACTAATTTATTCTAGCAAGTGATAAAGATTTCTACTGTATGCATTAAAGTTAATCGGGTATATGTACAGTAGCATAGTACAGTTAAATTTATTTTTTAGGGAAACTACGGCGGGTGTTTACACCAGCCTCAACTTTATTGATAAAGATTAAAAAGGAAGATAGTACAGTTAAATTTCAATCATGGTGTCAAAAGTTCCAGACGAGATTCAACAAATAAGCAATGCATATATGGGAACTGTTGTTCAAAAACATAATGATATATCCAACTTTCAAAAGGAGTAAACTAAATTTGGCACTCTGAACAGAATAAGCTGATTAAGTTTCTAGCTTGTCTAATAGGATTTCATCGTTTATTCGTTTTCCAATATATATTGTTGCAGTACCATTATATTGAAAAGTTCATTCGTTTCTAGTTGTTCTTTTGTCCATTTTGAACAATTCACCATTAATTATATGCTAGATCGCTTAATTATCTTTTGAAATAATACATGAGTTAATTATGAGAAGAGATCTGTTCGTGAAGAGATAAAAAGGGATCTATAGAAATGATCCCAAGATTAGCAAAATAATTCAACACCCACTCATCGCACAATCAGATGAGCTTTGGCTTCATTACCATCACTTGATGTTGAAATCATATATTGTTCGCCCTACTCTTGGGCAGAACACATGCTGTAAATCATGACATACAATGCATTCTCAATTGAAAAAAAAATGACAATAGAGTTTTCCCAATTCTGAAACAAGCAGAAGTAAATAAATATAAACAGTTTTCAGTAAGTAATGAAACATGATGATTATATTTTATTCCCAGAGATGTTTCCAACAACAGTTTACACCATGTTATATTATTTTTCAATGGCCATAGATGCCAAACAATATTTTTATTCCACTTCTAATCCCAGCAATGCTCCAGCAGACTCAATCCAGATCGAGAAACTATGGCTCCAACCACAGTGGAGGAGAGAACTTTGAAAACGGTGCAGACCGGATGCCCCAGATAGTTCCCATGATGCTTCTCTCATTCTTTCTCTTATTAGTAGCAGCAGAACTTGCACCATCACTAGCACTAGCCGTGTCCGAACCAGCTGATGGTGGCATAAGACCGGACCCTTCAAAACATAGCGATATATGCGGGCGATCCCCTTGCAATTCATAATGCGCAGCAGGTAATGCTTGGTGCTGTAGATTGAAGGGCGTATACCGGCTGCGAGCTGCATACCAGGTCGAGCAACGCCATCGGTTGGTGAGATCGCGTACATGCCGACGTCGGCGCACGGGTAGTCGGCCTTGTCCTTGATGACCAGTGACAAATGGAAGTTGATGTCATCCAGGAAGTAGATGCTGCCACCTTCGAATCCATGGATCTCCGAAGCCTCGAAAGCCCTAGAGCAGCATCGGGCAAGAAAGAGCACCCTGCCATCCAGGTCCTCGATCTCTTCCCAGAATCCTCCGTGCGAGCAGAATTTCTCCATTTGGAATACCTTGAACAGCATCGTGCGCGCGTGGCTGACGCCGACGGCGGCGGCGGCGGCGGCGGCGGCGGTCACGTAGTAGCGCACCACCATGAGGAGCTTGTTCCGGGACACGACGAGGTAGCGCGACATGTCGGCGGACTCGCGGAGGTGGGGCAGCACGGTCTCGATCCGCATCGGCATGAAGAAGGATCGATGGCAGATCTCGACGCGGCCGTCGAGGAGATCCGATTCCGGCGATGGCGAGATCGCGAACACCGTCATCAGCTCGCAGGTGGTGAGCGCGTGGAACCGTCCCTCGAAGAAGATCATGTCGTCGATCGTGCCGGGGAACACCTCCATCCCCGTCCAGACGTTGCGTGAAGGCGAGGTTGGAGGTGCCGCAGACGAACGCCGCGGCGAGGCAGCCCGCCGAGCTCGGCGCCGCCGACAAGGCCACGGCGCGGATGATCGCCACGGTCGTGGTCTTCCTGGTGCACGTCACCTGGCTCACCACCCTGCTGGGGAGCGACACCGTCTCGCCGGAGTGGACGTTGGCGACGAGGTGCCGCACATGGTGAGCACGGCGGCGAGCCAGCCGCCGGGGTCGGAGCCGAAGAAGCGGGCGCCGCGGAGGCGGGCCGGGAGGGAGATCCGGCGTGTGAGGCCCGAGAGGAGGCTGGTGATGGTGGGCCTCTCGACGGGCGACGGGGCGAGCAGCCACGGGACATGCTGCCTCCGCGGCGCCGATGCCGGCGCCGGCTTGTCGGCCTCCGTGTCGGCGAGCTTGCTGGTGGATCTCCAGTTGCGGCAGGCGGCGGCGAAGGAGACACGGTCGGCGAGGCAGTGGAGGTGGGCGAGCACGATGAGGAGTATCTCGGGCGGGAGGCCGTCGGACCAGGAGACCAACGGGGGAGCCATCGCCGCCGGAGATGGCCGGAGATAGCTTAGCTTAGCTAGCTAGGGCATGGGATGGTGGAGAGATTGGGAATGAGACATGGCGTCCCCTCGCTTGGGGATTTTTGTAGGCGGAGAGGGCAGGGAAACCAGTGTCCCATTTCGCACGCGCTCTGGCGGCGCGGCTTGCTGGATTTTTTTTACATTTTGGACCTTTTAAAAAACTTATTTGGCAAATAGACCCTTGAAAAAACTTATCTCAGAAATGATTCTTTTTGGCGCCAGAGTGGCTGGCGCCGTGGTCCAACGGGACGGCGCTAGCTCTTTGGCGCCGTCCTCCTGCCACCGTGGCACACGCGAACCGACGTGGTAGGAGGAGGGCGCCACCATGGCTGGCGCCCCCCTCCCACCCCTCGCCTCCATTTATGTTTCTCTATATGGAGTTGCAACCTTTTTATTTTTATTTTATTTTTTCAAATGTTTTTTCATACTTAGATCACGATACAACCAACCACAAAAAAATTTAAACTCGAACGGAATATACCACTTAGCTAGAAGTTTGAAAATAGCATACCACTTCGCTTACTTTGCACGTTTACCAAAATTAGACCATAACTTCTTTAGTAAAACCCTTTGATCAACATGTTAAACATAATGCACTCTACCACTAGGTGAAATTACTTAATCTAATTCAAAATATAACCACATAAAACGATAGCCATAAGTTAAAGAGTATAGAGAGATGCAATTTTATTTTATTTTATTTTTTTGATATTTTTTTCACACTTCGAAGAACACATGAACCAATCATCGAAAAAATAAACTCAAATGGACAAAATATGTGACTTGTATAATTTTCCAAAGCTCTACCGAAAATAGGCGTCATTCGGGTGTCTTTTATTAAAATAGACGTAACTTTCTCATACGGACTCGGAATCAGGCAAATAATATATTCACGGACATCTATAGAAAAAGTTTCATCCAATTCTCCCCCTCTTTGCTGGGTTCGGCGAGATTAAAATCTCCAAATTCCGCTTGCAAGATTGTGTTTTCGAGGCGAGAAGCTTTTCGGTAGAGCTTTAAAAAATTCCGCAGGTCATATATTTTGTCCATTTGAGTATATTTTTTTTATGGTTGGTTCTTGTGGGTTCCTGAGTGTGAAAAAAATATCAGAAAAATAAAATAAAAATAAAAAAGTTGCACATCTCTCTCATCTGCACTAGAGAGGAGAGGAGAGAAAAAAATTCTATAGGTCACATATTTTGTCCATTTGAGTTCATTTTTTCTATGGTTGGTTTTTCTGTGTTCCTAATAATGAAAAATAGCAAAAAAAATAAAATAAAAAATTTCCCACGGGCCGGGGGGGGGGGGCGCCAGCCACTCTGGCGCGCTCCTCTCTGCCACCTCAGCACCGCCCCACCACGTCGGCAGAAGGACGGCGCCAGCCACTCTGTCGCCCCAAAAAGGAACATTTCTAGGATAAATTTTTTCAAAGGTCTATTTGCGAAATAAGTTTTTCAAAAGACCAAATTGTGAAAAATCCAGGCGGCTTGCAGGTTGGCTGTCGCTGGTTGGTGGGGCCACATCGCATCGCCGGGAGCGTGGGGTCCAGCTGTCATTGGTTGTCGGTTTGGGAAGCGGCTGTGGTACGAATTACCAGTTGCATTTGAAGGCGGTAGTAACGTCCAGCTGGTAATAACAAATAGAATTGCCAATCATTGTTTAAAACAAAATTAATGCCAAATTAATTATCTGCTGTCAAAACAAGAAGAAATAAATGTTAAATTGTTTGGTGAAATCCTCCAATTTCTTTAAGAAACAAAGTGTTTTTTATTATATGAAGGATATAGTTATACATAGGGGTAATTATAGGTTAAAACCCATATGCTCGTTCACAACCCTACCTAACTCTCAAATATTATTAGGCTAGAAATATATAAAAATTGAGCGCAACCTATTTTGAACTAGCCCTCAAATTTTCTAGTGTAATATGTTGGACACATTAGTGTAATGTGTTGGGCACATTTATCACCATGTACACACTATTGTACATGTATATACACGAGTGTTTATCACACAATTAATGGTTCCAAGGCAACATGCATGAAATAGGAAGGGGAAAAATCGATCAGCCCGGCACATCCTCCCGACAAGACCTAATCATCACCAATCGAACAACAGATCAGAGACCAAATTTCTTATGCACCCCAGCATCGCATCACACATTTGCCGATCGATCGACGACCCTCCGCACTGCCGAACCCTAACGACAAAGCTATAGCAGCCTCCATGCAGCCAAACTAGCTATATGCGCTTGAAAGTTGAAACTATTATCAAGTGTTAATGTAGCAAACCAGTGACCGCGGGTAATTACTAATAGCCATAGAGAGTTTCCTCAAAACCATAGAGTTTCTTCACTGTGGTTCACTCAGCCAATGTTTTAAACTCAAATCAAAATTTTAAATTAAAATTTTAGAATTACAAAAAACTTGGCGGTAGTAATTAACTTCCAACTGGTAATTACAAATAGAATTGCCAATCATTGTTTAAAACAAAATTAATGGCAAATTAATTATCTGCTGTCAAAACAAGAAGAAATAAATGTTAAATTGTTTAGTGAAATCCTCCAATTTTTTTTATGAAACAAAGTGTTTTTTATTATACGAAGGACATAGTTGTAAGGGTAGTTATAGGTTAAAACCCATATGCTCGTTCACAACCATACATAGCCCTCAAATATTATTAGGCCAAAAATGTTTAAAAATTGAGCGCAACTTATTTTGAACCTAGCCCTCAAATTTTCTAGTGTAACATGTTGGGCACATTTATCACCCTGTATACACTATTGTATATGTATATACACGAGTGTATATCACACAATTAATGGATGCCGCTTTCCCTGTTCCAAGGCAACATGAAATAGGAAGCGGAAAAATCGATCAGCCCGACACATCCTCCCGACGAGACCTAATTACCAACCGGACAACTGATCAGAGACCAAATTTCTTCTGCACCCCAACATCGCATCACGCATTTGCCGATCGATCGACAACTCCTCACCGCCGAACGCTAACGACAAAGCTATAGCAGCCTCTATGCAGCCAAACTAGCTATATGCGCTTGAAAGTTGAAACTATTATCAACTCTCGTTAATGTAGCAAACCAGTGACCGCAGGTAATTAATTACTAATAGCCATAGAGAGTTTCCTCAAAACCATAGAGTTTCTTCACTGTGGTTCACTCAGCCAATGTTTTAAACTCAAATCAAATTTTAAATTAAAATTTTAGAAATACAAAAAACTTGGCCATATGAAGTTAAATATATCGAGGCACTAATTCGTTCAACTGATCTCCTCCACATTATAAATTCACTTTATATACAATCTTAGTGTAAACGATTAGAAGCAAAGTTTTAGAAATCTTAAAAATAATGTAATGAACAGTTTATATATGCGTGCACCCTGTAATTGGCAAAGTTTTTTGATTTTCTTGCATCATATAATCGTATTCGCATAGTTGAATCCAGTTAAGAGAAAATTTTAGTGATTATTCTATGGAACTGAAAAATTCTAGACATTTTAGCAAGCATACTATATTTTTTTTACATAATTCTATCGCTAATTAAGCCTCTGATATCTCAATTAAATCGATCAAAATAGCTAAAAACATCAATTTAACACGGCCACTTGACTAATTTCACAATTTCACCGTAATTCAACCCTAACTAGTTAGCTACCCTATACCCGGCTAAGATCCTGATTTAAAAAGACTGCATATATCCGGTTGGATGTAGAGGCCTACTCTAAAAAGAAAAAGGCTACCGTATTCCATTCAGTGAATTAACCATAAATCCTCTACGCACTGGAAATATTACCTGGTCCTTATCTCCATTGTAGCTATATGAAATCACCAAGCCCAAACTCTCTCTAAACCTCTAGCCTCACTAACTCATGTACTGGAACGCCGACAACATGTACGACTTTCACTCGAATATTTGAATGCGGTAATTAATAACGTCAAGCTGATAACACTGGAAATGCCAATTATTTTTTACAAGACAATAAATGCCAACTTATTAATTAGTTACTCCCTCTCCATTAAAAAAAAATCACTTTTGAGCTCGAATCTAGACATGTACTATGTCCAAATTCAAATCTAGAATGGGTTTATCTGGTGTAGAAGGAAGAAGGAACAAAGGTGAAATCCTTCAATTTTGTATGGATCAACTAAGTCCTTTTTTATTACGTGGAAGGTGTATGAACATATGCACAAGCACCGCCACCCACAATATATACACCGGGCCGGGCCATCATGCAAAGCCCACATCCTGGCCGGCTAAACACATCGCTACTTGCTAGGTTAATTTATCGACGCGAGTCACGCCAAACCGTCGCACAGGACACGTCCTCAGGCAGTCCCGCGAACACGAGATCGCGGCCACGGCGCCGCGCACTCATATCCCGCAAAGCGCAGACCCGCCGGCGGCGGCCAACGTCGACGCACGCATCACTTTCAGCCATCCCGTCCGCGGCTGGTTCCGCTTCCGCGCGACGCGAGGCCCAGCCGCGCTGGGGTGTTTCTTGCCGGCGGCGGCGGCGTCGTGTGTCTCATCGCCTCGCTCGTCGCTCTACAGCCTCTATATATTGATTGCTTGTTGTCTTGCTGTTTCTGAATAACTGGAACGTTTGAATGATCACTGCTAGATCAGGTGATGAGCAGCAGTTATTATCGCCATATGAAAATTTGTAACTCTATGATTCGATGTGTATTCTGTAATTATGTTGCTAGTTGGCCTATTGCCATGTCCTGATTACAGTGATGTGCACCTTACTATGTCTTATATTAGGTTAATTTGGTTCGACCAATTGTTAGATGAATCGACAAAGGTACGAAGCTGCACTAGTGTGGTTTTTCCGACTCACTTGCTATGCACACTCGGACGCTCGGAACCAACTAACTAATTAGTAAGATTTTAAATTTAGATTTGTAAATTTGTAGCCTAATTTAGATGAGTTAAACCATTATAATAATATTATTATTTTTCAATTATTAGGCCTTGTCGTCGAGAAAGTATACGTCGGGTACGTAGCAAGAAAAGGAAAAAAAGAAAAGATGGTTGAGTACAATTTTTTAAGGTAATATGTGTTAGGGTTATGGATAACACATACCCAACAGTAATCAACTAATTAAGCTTGGCGGGACCAACCATATACTAAGTCTTATACACTATTAGAAAAATGATTTTTCATAGCGTTACCCTATAATTTTCGCTGGCGGCCATACGCAAAAACCGCCAGCAAAAATATAACGAGGGGAGGGGGGTTACGGACCGCCAGCAAAAACCGATTTTCGCTGGCGGCCATGCTAAGAGGTCCGCCATAAAAAATAACTCTATTTTTTGAAGCGGACCTCTTAAGTGTCTGCCAGCAAAAATCGTGTTTTCACTGGCGGTAGGGGCAGGGGACCGCTGGGAAAAAACAGAGCCCGATAAAAAATTTGACGGCATTTCAAATCACGCGCGCGCTGAGATATTTTCCCTTCACCCACCCACCCACCCACCCACCCACTGCCTCTCTCTTTTTCTATCTCCTCCTCTCCACCCACCCACCTCCCTCTCCTCCTCCTCCCCCACCTCTCTCCCCTCCTCCTCCTGCGCCCCCAGCCTCCTCCTCTGTCGGTGACCGAGATCTGGGAGGGGCGTGGCCGGGAGGGGCGCGGCGCCGACGACGGCGACCACGACGGGCGGGAGGGGCGCGGCGCGGATGTGCACGGCGACGACGGCGACTGGCGACGGTGACCACGAAGGAAGCGGCGGCGCCGCGCCCTCCCATCCCCTCCTCTCCCCTCGCCGTCGTCGCTGCGCCTTCCCATCCCCTCCTCTCCCCTCAACCAGATCTGTCCGAGAGGAGGAGGCCGCCACCGGGGAGGACGGGCGCGGGGAGGACAGATCCGCCCCAGCGGCGGCGCGGGGAGCACGGCCGCAGGCCTCGGGCGGTGGAGCGCGACCGTCGGCGTCGACCTCGTCACGACTGACGTCGCCGGGCCGCGGGCGGTGGTGCTCGATTTTCTTTGGATTCGTGTGGATTTGTGTGCATTTGTATGGATTTCTATGGATTGTGAATGGAAAATTTCTGTTGATTTGTGGATTTCTGTGGATTGTGAATGGAAAATTGTGACTGTGAATGGGAATTTTTTATTGTAAATTGTTCATGTAAATTTCTGTGAATTTGTGAATCAAGTCGATTTGGGAATAATTTGAACCGGTGTTGACGGAGGCGAACGGAGCGGTGTCGCTCCGTCATTTTTTTTTAACCTGGGCCACTATTTTTGCTGGAGAAAATCGATTTTTGCTAGCGGCCGATAACCGCTAGCTAAGATTTTGATCTTCGCTGGCCTTTGCTTTGTGGCGGCTACAAAAACCGCCAGCAAAAACCCAAAATGGCCGCCACGAAATATGGTTTTTGTAGTAGTGATACGGAATCGTACCTCGTATATAGAAGGAGTTCTGGATAAGAAAGGACAAATAGAGATCAAGTTGGAAACGACAAGGACTACTCGGATCATATCGATATTTATCTCCCTGCTTCTACTTGGACGGGGGACATCTATATATGTGGATTGTTTCAACTATTCCGAACATCACGTGGAATTTTTACATGGGACCAAAACCATTTGAATGTAGATTTCATAAGCTTTTCAATAAGTACTCATGGGCCCTCAGAGTCCTTCTGGATCAATACCTAGGTCTGTTTGAAGTTGTCATGATGCTCGTCCAAATCCAAATCATGCAGAACGCTATCTCTTGACTTTCACAGCCCAAAAGTGACGCGATGGTTGTTGGAGTAGACATGGGGAAGGATATTGGTTGGTCCTCAATCAACTTCATTGATCATCAGAGCACTTCGTGCACCCGCTCCCCTTTCCTTCATCCATGCAAGTATTTCTGTAAATGAGAAGAGACATAATTCATGGTGCAATAACGTTTGTTTATACATATAATAAGTAAACTTAATATAGAAAATACACACCTTTAGCCTATTAATGTACTCCCTCCGTTTCACAATGTAAGTCATTCTAGCATTTTCTTATATATGTCTAGATTCATCAACATCAATATGAATGTGGGAAATGCGGTCTAGATTCATCAACATTAATATGAATGTGGGAAATGCTAGAATAACTTACATTGTGAAACGGAGGGAGTACAACTTAGGCATGTGTGCTGGAGATGTCCTCGTCACGGCGTCTTGTCCCGAAAGGCTTGGTGGGCCATGTTAGTATTAGCCGGTAGGGCTGTTAAAAAAGCTCGAGGCTCGCGAGCAGCTCGAGCTTGGCTCATCCTAAGCTCGATTCGAGCTCGGCTCGAGCTCCAAACGAGCCGAACCCGAGCCTGAGCAAAAGCTCGCGAGCTTTACCGAGTCAAGCTCGAGCTTCTACCAAGCCTGACCGAGCTTGACCGTGTATAGTTTATATTGCATGTTCACCTTATTAATATAATAAACTAATCGATAAATATATATATTAGTATCTATTTACACAATAAATTAGCATGTGTTAGCACAATATATTTATTTTAATTATTTTCTACTCTTTTATTAGTGTGATTAACTAGAAAATAATTATACTTATTAAGATATTATCATTAAAATATATATTATACTACTTATGACCGAGCTCGGTAGCCGAGATCGAGCCGAGCTTGCCTAAAAGCTCGAAGGTGCAGTAGGCTCGGCTCGAGCTTGTGTCGAGCTCGAGCTTAGGCAGACGAGCTCGCTCGAGCTCAGCTCGTTAACAGCCCTAGTAGCCGGTCGGCCTGACTTAGCCGCAGTGTCCATGCTACCCTCATTCTAGGAGATAGATTCAATAACTTGGTCGGTCCCATTTTCTCTAAAATCATGCACTTTCTTTTTATTTCAATAGATAAATGCAAAACAACTTAGAAGAGAAAAAATAGTGAAAATATGTTAATCTAAGAAAAATCGATGCACGGAATATTATATTTACCCATTTGTTTCGAGGGGGGAGGGTCGCAATAGTATTTAACAACTGGCCAACGCTTGTGCTTTGCACTCGGCCGATAATTTATCTTGGGCCTAAGCTTCTTGTGCCACTGGAGCCTCTACTTTGCGAGCTTGTCTTGCCGCTTCTTCTTGGGTACTCACTGAGTCTTCATCATCTGCATTGACAACATTATTGGCTGCAACGTGGCGGCCTCTTCCAGCTTATCCTGATTGCTCGTTGTTGGGACATTTACTTGTTGGATCTTGATTGCTCGAAATCGTTGTCTGAGTCGGTGTGTCAACTTGTCTGGATTTGAGCATGTTGTTCAGCTTGGTTTTGATAAAGCTGATCATCCGAAGTACTGATCTGACCTGGTATTTTGGTGATCCGATGGCGACTAGGAAATCTTGATTTTAGTAGTTCAGAATGAGGATGGTAGCAGAAGATCTTGGCCTGTTTAGATGTTCCATGCCAAAACTGTTGTAGAAACCCTCATCATACAAACCATACCTAGCCTACTTCTCTGAACGAGATCCAGAAAACACCAAATATATCCCCTATCTCTATCTTTTTTGCTTATGCTTATACTTATCAGCCAAAATTTAAATTTTTAAACTTAAATTTGGAGGTGATTTTGGGTTTTTTCGTCAAAGTTTATTTTTCAGCATTTGCTTTTACATCGCTAACAATATGTATACAAAAGTTTTATTCATAAATTACTTTCATTTGCAAATTGTAAATATGCCGTTTGGCTTATTACACAAATTAATAAACGAAGCAAAAATATCTTGACTATAATCAAATGTTTACATTGGTCCAATTTATGATTTGCCTCGCCTTCTACATACGCAGGTCAGAGACACACATAGGACTTTCATACAACTTCAAGCCCTAATCGGAGTAATAAATCTACGTCCTGTTGGGATTGATCTATGGGACAAAATATATATGGGCCTATTCTAGACTTATAAGACTAATCTCATCGGGGATTAATTTCAACGAGATGGCTTGATGAAAGTGGTCTGTCGACTAGTTATCAAGATGTTTCTATGCGTTGGGCTTGGTAACTGTTGCAACTCTGCTTATTAATGATCAACTTGAGATTACATGCCCCGACCCTCCACCTTAGATTATGACCGCGTGCAAAAATATTTTAATATGAGAATGAGTAGACTTATGCTTTTGTGCCATTTTACCCTATGAATTATATTAACCCCTGCTTAGACTATAATTATTACAAGTAACATATAAATTATTAGTACGGTTCTCTCCACTATAATCTTTCCACGGGATTAAACAAATACGATACCCTTGAAATACTCTCGGATGAAATGCTACAATGGTATATATGTGCGCTTGCGGATAAACTCTATAACCATAATATACTAGGAGTATTTCTGCGCTATTGCTGGGAATTATATTTCTTGTAATGTCGTTAAGAAATACCAACAACGACCTCCCTCATCGCATTATTTAACATCCTCTGAGGTTCCCTAGATGGTGTGCAAGACGGGTCTATGGGAATGCGATGAGTACAAAGGGTCGGACTGATGCCTTTTAAGTCTTGGAGGGAATAGCAAAAAGCGAGATTAGAGTCTAGGGGCTCGAATGGAGAAATGGCCATCACTTCCTCAATTGACTCAGGAATAGGAAGAGGCTCCGTCATGAATTGGTTGATTGCAACACAGAGACAGAGATGTCGTTTCTTCCTACTTTCAGGTTGAGGACACCGTTTTTGGGCACATCTAAGAGTTTCTCTATGGGATGGCCTATGAGTATGTCGAAATCAGAGATATTGAATACATAAAAATCTAGGATGACCTCAACGCTGTTGTGCCGTATGGGCACTCTAGAGATAATCCCTAAACCTTCGGTAGTAAAGTTTGTGGAAATTCGGAAGGTTTTGACGGTTGGTTCCAATGGTCTATCCCCTAAGTAATCAAATGCAAAGGTTGCGGACATAACATTGGCACCAACAGAGGGATTATAGAGAGCACGGACCAAATTACATCCAATGAGATTCGAAACGGTTGAGGAGGGGCAACGGATCTGAGTTGCTTCAGATGAGAGCTCTCATTCCCTCAACCATTTGTTACTCATGATGGTGGTCAACTTCTTCACCATCTCTTTAAGCATAGCTTTATCGAGAGGTTCATCAGAATTGACCTTGGTCGGTGGTCTCTTCTCGCAGGAATAATTCGAGGTGTTCCCACAATCTTCGAAAAGATCCTCCTCGAATTCGAATGGAATTTCCAGAGGATGAATTTCTTCTTCCTCCGGCTCCTGCGACTGGGATGAGGATTCGGCAGTTGAGTCGGGTTCCGACTCCACATGCAGAGGTTCCTCATGGATAATCTCGACCTCTGGGACGGCTTTGCTACGGCCGAAAAAATCGTTCTCTAAGATCAGATCTAAGAGTTCTCTTTCTTCGGCGGTTGTCTTGTATGCGAATGATCCTCCCGCGGAAATATCGAGATTTGTAGCAGACTCCTTGTCTAACCCGTACCGAAATGTTGTAGCAACACATGGTCGGGTAAAGACAAGTCTGGCCTAGATTGAATTAACAGAGAGAACCTGGCCTAAGGTACACCGAGAGATTCCTTCTAGTTCTATTGGAAAGAAAGGATGTCTAATTGAAGATTGATTATACGGGTTAATGGAAATAATGTAAGGCATAACTTGCACTTAAGCTCCTCTCATTCACCGTGGAATTTTTTGACAGACAGAGTGTACCATTTCTTCGCTTCTTCTCTAAATTTCTTTGCTTCTTCTCTAAGAGAAAAAGGAAACAACTTCCACTTTAGAGTTTCATGTAACACACTAGCTCAAAGTCCCGAAGATGGAGGTATGGGTATCACTAATACCACCAGAGAAGGTTTGCTCTCGAACCATGGCTACATGGCTATAAAGCCAGGACTGATTTCGTAGCCATCCGAAAGGATTGGTTTTGAAGAACAGGACGGCTCACAAAGATCAGCCCGAGGAGCAAGAAGGTTTTGAATTGTGGGTTGCTCCATAAAGGAATAAAAGAAGAAATAAAAATAAAGATACAAGGATGATCTAGACTCGGATAAATTAGCAATAGTTCCCCGACAACGGTGCCAGAAATGCTTGTTGGTATTTCTTACGATCACAGATAAATCCGCAAGCACACGGAATACCGCTGTAGCACTTCACCTTCGGGTGACCCCAAAAGGATATCGAACTCAGGGAACGTGTGTAATCTATCTAAGGCTAAGACTATCCAAGGACAACAACTGATGGTAGGCAGGCAAGGCTAGAGAGGACTTTCTATCTATTTTAATTATCTACGCTAAGCAAAGGTATTTTCCTATCTATTACTTCGGGCACCGACCCCTACTGGTCTGCCAGCGTGGTTTCGGCTATAGCTCTATAATGTATCCGAATGTGGAGGATTACTAGGTATACAGATAGCATATTATATGCACTAATTCTTAGCACTATCTCTAGTATACTGATGTGTTATTTTTGGGGCCATCAGTCGGCTGTACTATTAAACTTGCTCGTAGGATACTAATAAATACTATGTTATCCTACGAGAATATTCTAGGAAACATTTATGAATGGGTTGAGCCAGCAAAAGGATTACCAATGGGTATTAAATATAGGTTTTATCTTCCATACAACTAGTACATTTTGTGAAATAATACTATATAAACTATCCTGCAGGCATATATTTTGCATTATGTTTTATTTGATAATTGCCAAAATCACAATCGGTTAGGAGTCTTTATTTTTGTTCTTATCGGATATAATATCAAAGTCTAGACCTAACAAATAATTAAATATATATAGACATACTATATTATGCCCACGACACGCTATAGTTAAAACGCGTCCAATCTTAGTAATTCTTTTAGAGAGTGAAATCATCACAAATATCAGGTGTTTGAGAAACATATAGCGTGTAGTAAAAACATACTATGTATGGGCTGCGTCGTAGTTATTACGCATACAGCATATGTTTTAGCGCATCTCTATATATTGGTGTATTATTGTCTAACTATTTATAAATAATTTGCCTCTTTCTTAAGGCTATTTTTACTGAATTTATGTCGTGATAATCCAACATAAGTCTTTATTTTATTAAGTTTTTCTATCTATTTGTTCTTACCATTGTATTTTCATTGACAAAGGTCTATTGAACATATAGAATTCGTAGATGGATAAGCCTATTTATCCTTTGTTCCTGTTAGGTTTTGTTCTTACACTTTGCTCAAATGGTTGTCCCTCTTGATTGTACTCTCATAAAAGATTTATTTATTTAAATAAAAAATAAGAATAATGCCAAAAAAAAGGGACAATTCCACTCGATTTAAATCCTAATAGCCACACATATGCATATGTGTGATTGTATACCGAGCCCACAAATATTCCAAGCACGCATACATACATATATATATATATATATATATATATATATATATATATATATATATATATATATATATATATATATATATGTGTGTGTGTGTGTGTGTGTGTGTGTGTCAGAGATTTGGTGTCGGCTTTTATTTTAGTGAGCATAGGTTAAGGTGACACACTTGTTGTGTACTTGTGTTGGTGTGCCCGTGTGGTACGGATATATAATGGTATACATTGTGTACTACCATGTCACTAAAAATTAATAAAAACTTTACAGAGGTTTTATTTCTTCGATAAAGTGTTTTTTTTCACAATGTGGATATAACTAAAATATCGAATTTATTGTTGAATATATGCATTACAAGTCCGGTCAAGCTTATATTTAAGTGGGTCAAAAAGAAAGTTTCTGAATGTGTTTTATTCTTGTTGCAAAGTCAAAAAAATATCCACCTAACAAGATTTAGAAAAACCCTCGCAAAAAAAACAAGTTTTAAAAAAACAATTAGCCGAATGCCCAAATCCTGAAAAACTGTTCGACCAAACAAACTACAGTGCCGTTGTGTTGGTGTGCCCGTGTGGTCCTCGGTGCCTTGGAGCCGAGCCAGAGATGCATTCTTACAATAAATTTAATTTTTTTCAGAGGTATGTTTATAAAATAAGTTTTTGGAATGGGCTAAATAGTAAATTGGGAAAAATAGAAGGAAAATCCAAAAGTTATCAAATTATCCACCATACAAATCACACTAGAACGCCGGCTTGAAAATAATCACTTCCCGTCGTCCCGTGTATATATGTGAATTGCTGAAGAATAGGTCATCTTTGTCAGCGCATAGTTACTTCCCATATATGTGAATTTCTGAAAAATCGGTCATCCTTTATCAACATATAGTTAATTCCCCTTCTACAAATTTATTCCACATATATATCCGTAATTAAACCTTGACAAATATAATGCTGGGCGGCCTGTACATATCCGTTTTATATTGTAAGATTTTCTAGCATTGTCCATATTTATATAGATGTTAATGAATTTAGACACATATATATGTATAGATTTATTAACATCTATATAAATATTGGTAATACTATAAAATCTTACATTCTAATACGGAGGAAATATATAGACAAGAGGATCAGCCCAGCATCAGCATCCGCATCGAGTAGTCACTAACTAGTCAGTAGTATTTTCTCCAAGATTACAACTGCAAAGAGCCTAATGGCGAGCTTCCTGAAACATGCGTGCCTTGCACTAGTGCTTCTGCTGGCTCTTCTTGGATTCACTCAGAGTAAGCAAATATATATACTCTCTCTTTTTTTTTTTGGGTATTCGTAGATTTGGTAACGCATGCTTCATTTGTTTGTTCACAGCTAGTTTGTAGGTAGTTCCCATCTTTTTTTTTTTGCGTGCTCCTTGAACTGTGACGTACCTAACCACATAATCTTAACATACTATGATATATAGAAAATTTAACTGGTGCATCATGGTGTCCAGGCCTCGAGGTGTATATACAAATTTTAAAGCGTGTGACTTTTTTTTTTGAAACTTTAATTTTGGGTATGAGGATAAATTTGTTTGCTAACTAGTTCAGTCTCTATTTGAACTTTTGTGTGTGTGCGTATGCTAATTTTGATATATGTGTGTGTCTCATTCTGATTTGACAATTTCTTTCTTTACAGGCCAAGGGCATGGGCCGGTCATACTTCCATGCGGAAGACAACTCATAGGACCGTGTGAACCTAGGTGTTACTGCTGCGATGGCAAATGCTTCCAGACAGAAAAAGATTGCAAACTATACTGCCATTTATCAGCCTCTCTAGCCTCCCTTCGGCCTGGAAACCCGACATGAGCTGCCTATGAACTATATGTAAAATTTAAGCCGAGGAACTGCTTAAATAACTCGGAATCCTTGGACAAACCAGCTCCCTAGTAATAATGTGTTATATATATGGGCTGTTCTGATATTCTGGTCTGTGTTTGAAGTTCTGATATTCTAATCTCCACACAACATATATATATTTAAACAAGATCAATGTTCACTCGTGAACTTGCCCCATGAACCAGACAAATGAATGTGGCAAATCACATGACTATGATTGACACATAAACTATAATTCTCACTTAAACTTTCTATGATCCCAATATTTACCCTATCGAGTTTCTCTCAATCTGTGTTTTATATATATATATATATATATATATTATATATATATATATATATATATATATATAGGGTTTAGGGTTAGGGTGAGACTATTCTACACCCGGAGTATAGAATAACTATTCTAACTATTCTATACCCCCTCCCCATCTCATCCGATCCCCCCCTCCCTCTCTCCCTCCCGATCTCTCCTCCCTTCTAATCCACCCTCTCTCGCTCCCCTCCCTTCTCTCTCTCGCTCGCGATCCCCCACTCTCTCGCCCCCCTCCCTCCCGATCCCCTCCCTTCTCTCTCTCTACCGATCTCTCTCGTTTTTTCTCTCTCTCTCTCTACCGATCTCTCTCTTTTTTCATTTCATTTTTTTTCTTTTTTTTCTCCCTGAAACATTTTTTTCCTCTCTTCTGGAAAAATAAAAAATAAATTGTCAAATTCAAGACTTGAACTGACCTCATAGTTCAAAGCATATTCTTCTAACCAATTCATTTAATGATGCTATTTGTTTTAAGAATTTTATGAGAAAGTAATATGATTATCATTTCTAATATATTTCACTATCGAAACTCATAACATGTTACTATGCTCTAGTAGTAATATTGTTGTAAAAGTGCAGTAACATGTGACGTTACTGTATAACACATAGGACGTTACAGCACTTCTGGCAGTAACGTCATAGTAAAATTGTAGTAGATCAGGAATCAAAGCAACAATATATGGGTTAAAGCCTCACATGCTAACCATATACTTATTACTGCACGAAAATAGAAGTGTTACTACACAATAGGCGCATATTGCCATTTCCAAGTAGCTATGTTACTGCACGATAATTATAGTTTTACTATGTCATTTTTATGAGATGAAAATCGAATAGGTGGGCTATAGGTAAAGCCTGTAGGTGGCTTTGAGCGAGATCTGATTGATGTAGGAGTTGTTTAAACAATTTTATACATTTGGTAAAACCATGTTACTGCATGTATATGCCCTTGTTATTACAAGTTACACATTCTGTTACTGCATGTGGAGGGTTAAAGTTCAAAATGGCAATCTTTGAAAATCAATATCTCACAAGATATGTATTATTTTTTAAAATCGTTCCCACCATGATGCTTTAGTGTTACTGCATGTGGAGGGTTAAACTTCAAAATGCATCTACGTACTCCCCTCTTCAAGAAACCGTTCTTCCTCCCTCTTCTCAAGAAAATCGGTCTCCTCCCTCCAATATAGTGTTACTGCATGTATATGACGTATGTATATGACGTTACTGCACTTTTGATAGTAATATTGTGGTGAATTACAGTAAATCACGAATTGAAACAAAAATATATAGGTTAAAAGTCTCAAATGCTAACTATATACTTGTTACTGCACAAAAGTAAAAGTGTTACTGCACGGAAGGTATACGTTACCACGTGTTTATGCAGTAACACTACCCAAAAAATACAGTAAAACGCAGTGTAGCAACATCGTGATGCGATTGTAGTAACATACAATAGACAAGTAGTAACAAGTAATAGATTACTACTTGTGGAGATACAAATTGCAAAAAAGTCAAGCTTTGAAGAACAATATCTCCCAAGTGATGTAAGGTTTTTTAAAACCGTTTGCACCATGATGCTAGAAAAAAAGAGCTTATCAAAAGTAGATCCGTCATGACTATATTTCAACTATATTTTAACGCTGTTACTGTACGTAAGACACAATGTTACTGCACAGAGGTCGTCGTGTTACTGCACCATCCTGGGACGAGAGCTGAGAAGAGGTGGGTGGTGGGGGGAGTTAGTTGGCGGGTTTGACCGGTGGGAGGGGCCTTTGACCGAGGCGGGAGGTGGGTTTTGGGCCTTGGTAAGGAGGGGGAGGTGGGTGTGACCCTTGGGAGGGAGGGGGGGTATAGAATAGCTATTCTATACCCGGGTGTAGAATAGTTTTTCTCTCTCTCTCTCTCTCTATATATATATATATATATATATATATATAGAAAAACTATTCTATACCCCCCTCTCTCCTAAGGGCCAAACCCACCTCCCACCTCAGTCAAAGGTCGGTCAAAAGCATCCCACGTCAGTCAAACCGCGGTCAAACCACCTGCTAACTCCTCCCACCACCCACCTCTTCTCAGCTCTATCTCGCGGAACGGTGCAGTAACGCAACGGTCAACGTGCAGTAACACTACGTCTTATGTGTAGTAACAGCGCTCAAATATTGTTAAAATATAGTCATGATGGATCTACTTTTGATAAGCGTTTTTTTCTAGCATCATGGTGCAAACGATTTTAAAAAATAGTACATTATGTGAGAGATATTGTTCTTCAAATCTTGGCTTTTTTAGAATTTGACTCTCCACAAGTAGTAATGCTATAGCATTACTTGTTACTACTGTTAGTTGCACGTTACGACAATCCCATCGCATCGTTACTGTAAGAGTGCAGTAAAAATTATAAGTTTTTGCAGTAACTGTGTTTTACTGTATTTTTTGGATAGTGTTACTGCATAAACATGTGGTAACGTGTACCTGCCTTTGCATTAACACTCCACTTTTGTGTAGTAACAAATATATTTAGCATGTGAGACATTAACCCATATATTCTCCACATGCAGAAACACTATAGCATCATTGTGAAAACGGTTTTAAAAATAATACATATCTTGTGAGATATTGTTTTTGAAATATTGGCATTTTGATCTTTAGCACTCCATATGCAGTAACAGAATATGTAATTTGCAGTAACATGGGTATATACATGCAGTAACATGGTTTTACCAAATGTATAAAATTGTTCAAAACACTCGTACATCAATCAGACCTCACTCAAAGCCACCTACAGACTTTACCTATAGCCCACCTATTCGATCTTCATCTCGTAAAACTGACATAGTAAAACTACAATTATCGTGCAGTAACATAACTACTTGGAAGTGGTAACATGCACCTATTATGTAGTAACACTTCTACTTTTGTGCAGTAACAAGTATATGGTTAGCATGTGAGGCTTTAACCCATATATTTTTGTTTCGATTCCTGGTCTACTACAATTTTACTACGACGTTACTGCCAAAAGTGCAGTAACGTCACATGTTACTATACTTTTACAACAATGTTACTACTGGAGCATAGAAACATGTTATGAGTTTCGGTAGTGAAAGATATTAGAATTGATAATCATATTACTTTCTCACAAAATTCTTGAAACAAATAGCATCATTAGATGAATTGGTTAGAAGAATGTGCTTTGAACTATGAGGTCATGAGTTCAAGTCTTGAATTTGGCAATTTATTTTTTATTTTTCTAGAAAAGAGAAAAAATGTTTCAGGGAGAAAAGAAACAGAAAAAAGAAAGAGAGATCGGGAGGAGGGAGGGAACAGGAGGGAGGGAGGGAGGGGTACGGATGAAAAAGTGGAGGGGGCTGTAGAATAGTCTAACCCTATATATATATATATATATACACACACACACTATTATGGGCACCCTACTCTAGGTGTCTAAAAGATACTTCCCCATCCAATAAAAAAAATATACAATCTAGTATCATTCTGTGTTAGAATAGGTGTCGAATATACTAGTCCTATTTGGTTACAGTTGGACTTGGAGTTGTAATAGGTGTTAGGGGGTGAAGTTAGAGTCGGACTCTGTAACTCGGCATCTCTCTTAAATAGAGAGGGGAGCACCACAATGTAACCATGACGACTACAATATAGCGTAGACACGCGGGGAGATGATGGCGGCGAGGCCATAGACTCATAGCAGCTAGGAGCTATATTGGTTGGGGAGGAGCGCCCATAATCAGAGCCCCGGGGATGTAGGCTTCGGCTGAAACTCGTTAACAAATATTGTGTGTTCCTGTGTCGTCATCTGGCGTGTCTTGGGTGATCAATGAATGAAGCGATCGGAAGGTTAGTTGTCGTTCCGCTATATCGACTAACTTTTATAACATACTGGACACAACCTAGTGCTACGAATCTGGACAAGCCGTCACTAGGGAAGAGTTGAACGCTCGGTGCAACCTCTGCCCATGTGAATCTGCGGTACTCCAAGCTGAACACATAGAAGAGTAGGATGTCGATGACTAACCCAACGGTCGCCAACCAGACAACAGATGCTGGAGTAAGGTCCAACATGTGTTTATCCATGGCCAGACAACTTCGGGATGAAGGAGGCAAACCGTTACTACGATACGATCCTACGATAAGTAAAACGATACTACCTAGTATTCCTATCCTAACAACTTTGCCAAACGCCACCATCTCCTTCGATGTGCACATGAAAGAGAAAAGGAAAAATTTGTAACAGGGATTACCCAACCAGAGGACAAGCTTGACTGCCCCCCTAGACACTCTCCCCTTACTGGTGACCAATGGGCACTATAGATTAATAGGAGAGTGGATCTAGCAAGGATAATACAACGTTGGCCTAGAGAGAATACTTTCAGAGGAGCACAGACGGAGAGAGAAAGAAAAGAACTAACCATAGGCCAGTCCATATTGTCCCTCTCCTTTTCCTCCTGCATCTGTGCTAGAGGTAGTAAGCGAGGGAAAAATCTATCTAGTCTGTATTTAGTAAGTTTCTTATGGTATTTAATTATTACTAGCAAAATGCCCGTGCTTCGCTACGGATAAATTATTTCTTAGACTAAGTATTGATTAGAAATTTTAATGATAATTAGGATGGATAAAACCACCATTGCATATTGATATACTCATGTTCTCATAATACTCAAGATGGGCGTCGATGGTCCGATGATCAAACGGTGGTGAGGACTGTGGTAGGATGTATCTCACAGTTGGACTCATCTATTGATGGTGGACATTGACAACGAAGAAAACCAGAACAATAGAAATGCGACTGACAATATTGTTCTGAGAGAGAAACGACAACGTCTTATCTGGGTTGCTTATTTTTTCCGGTCCGATCTGGTTTTTCTTCTAATAATACACATGGTTTTTGAAAAGTTTTTTTTTGCCCGGTCTGATTTTTTAATAATACACATGGTTTTTTCAGGTCTGATTCGGGTCGCTCATTTTTTCCGTCTGATCTGGTTTTTCTTCTAATAATACATATAGTTGGTCTGTTTTTTTAATAATACACATGGTTTTTATGCTACGATCTAGGTCGTCGAGTTTTTTCTGGTCCGATCTGGTAGTTTTTGTCCGGGTTGCCAGTGGATGGTTATTTTTGTTCGATCTAGGCATTTGGTTGTGTTGCCAATTGGTTGTTTTGTTGTCCAATTTGGTTTTATACATGTCTAACACATATGACGGATGAAAATTAAGGTGAGTACGGAATCATCTTTAATTTTTATAATAGTTAAAGATAAAAATTAGGTAACTTTATTTGGGATTCAATCCTTTCGTGTGCGTCAAGAAAAAACTGATCAGAAACAGCGGTGTCAAAAAAAACCGGGCCCAAAAAAACCGCAACCAAATAAAATCGTGACCCACTCAGAAAAAAAGACGAAAAAAACCGGGCCCAAATTGCTTTTACAGCTTCGACGGGATTGGATTGTTTTTTTTTAGGCCGGTTTTGGAATCGGGCAGATTCTTTTTTTATTATTTTTTTCGCACTTTTTTTTACCGCTGGAATCGGATTCGTTTTTTTCGCCTAGTTTTTTTCGTCCGGTTTTTTTTTCGTCCGATTTTTTTCGCACAGACGAAAAAAAAAATCGCCCATCAGAGCGTGGACCCGAGCGCAGCCGAGAATGCGAGAGAGCGGCGCGCAGGCGTGTCTCGATCTTTCCGCTCGCCTTATCTCTTCTTTTTCCGCTCCGCTTTTGTTCCCTTTTTTCTCTCCTCCACCCGCCCGTGTATCTTCTTCTCTCCTCCACAGCGTCTCCCCTCAGCCAGCGACACCGTCCCTCTCCACCGCTCCCCCTCCCCTCCCCTCCCTCCACCCCTTCAGCCACACCCCACAGCACCTCCCCCTGGCCGGCGATACCTCTTTTTCTACACCTCCTCTCTCGCCACCATCCTCTCTCGCCTCCTCTCCGTCTCCTCAAATCCTAAGCGGCGGCGGCGGCTGCTCCTCCCCTCCCGGCGTGATGGCAGCGGCTGCCCCCTCCCCTCCCGACGTGGAGCCAACGGCGGCTGCTGCTCCCCCTCCCCGGTGTGGCCGCGGTGGCGGCGAAAGCTTCCCTCCCTGGTTGCCCCCCTCACATCCCCGAAGTTGAGCCGACGGCGGTTCTCTCCGGCGTGGTGGCGGTTTGATTTGTGAATATTTTGTGGATTTTGTGATTTGGGATGTTGATTTAGTAACTCGAACGATGGGGATTAGGTTTATTTGGGATCAAGTTCATGAGCCAATTGGTTCTTTGTGCAATTTTTGGTTGTCTCATTGTTTGATTTATTTGGGGATCAAGCTGGGGATTTTTAAGGACTCGGACTCGACTCATATGAGGGATGACGGACAAAACGGATTTACGGAAGCCTTACGAATTTTTTTATTAGGTATAGATATAGATATAGATATAGATATAAATATAGATTTTTTGAAGCGTCACATCTATTAGCTAGAGTGTTGGGATAGAATTTTGGGATGCTGTTAGTGATGCTCACCAGACAAATTCCATACACCGTTAAAGCCTAACCTTACATGAACACAATAAGCCATAACTTTTTGGGCGACGCTCCGGTGCTTTGTACTTGTAGTATTAATACTACAAGTAGAAATAATCCAAACCGTCGATTTTCAAGGGCATATTAATACTTTGTTAGGACTACGGTTAGGGGTAAACTTGGTATTAGGAAAATATTCGTGATTTTTATTACGTTTCAATCTTGTATCGCATCGATCCTTCGCTGACTCCCATATCTCTGTTAGCACTATTGCCGTTGTTGCCCTATTCCGGTAGCTCTCAGCCGGCGTTCATCACTGTCGCAACTCTCTGCTTCTCTCATGTCTGCAGGCAATTTGTTTGGTAAATTTCTCACATGGTAAATCCTTCTGGTATCTTGGTGCGACTCCTTGATGGTATTTTCGTAAACGAAAATCTTCTAGACTTTTTTTCTAAAGACCATCTGTCGTTAGCAACACTCAAAACATTACCATTATCCTGTTCAAAATTGGACCGTGTATAGTACACTACCGATAGGTCATTGGGGTGACATCGTCCAATCTCAGAAAGAGCTGCTTTTTTACTGATCAACTGTTTTGTGGAACCATTGACATTTACACATGCACACGGAGCAACTGTATAGATAGCACTTGCACTCATTCACCGAACATGACGTCACAAGGGCACCAGAACATGTAAGCATAGTTGAAATAAGATAAAAACATGATTTCTAAAACTATACAGTTCAAGGTCCTAGGTTTTCTTATGTGCAAAATTACAACCTTATCCCAGTTTCGAGCCAACATCAAAGAAGTCAGAGAGGCATTGGACCAATAAACATGTAAGCACAGTTAAGGTCACATAAAAACATGACTTGTAAAATAGTACAATTAAAGTCAGAGGTAATATGGGACAACACTCCTTGAGCCTCGCATTGGCCATCTGGTTATTCTCCTTTCTTCTCTAGTCTCTGATAAGATCAGAAACAGCTTCGAGCCTCCCTCAAGAAACTAAACAAATAGGAGTGTTTCACAGTAATAATTGTAAGATAAGATAGAACATATTATGAGCAACTAATGTTAGTCAGGCCACAGATCAGATAAGTAGCTGTTTACCCGAAAGTTGATCCGGAGATGTGTTGCAGAGGCATCGGAGTTATAGGATATCATCCTGTATCCAATTTCAATAATAACATAAGTAAACTCAACTCCAAACAATATGCATGCTGCAGGAAATGGATGCCAGATAAGAGGTAACAATGCTGCGAGGCTTGCCTACAACACGAGGGAGTGGACTTCATCAGGGTACTCAACAGAACACATTTGTTAGCTGTAATGGAACTACTATAAATTTTTCAATATACTAGTTCACAATTCAGTTGTGAGTTGTAGGATACTAGTATTTTCTGGTAGCATACAAACATGCACAGTTGTTGCCTCCTCCTTTATGCATTGTACTATTGTAGTTCTTTTAAAGCCTCAAGATTTCTGTCATGCATTATCCAAATATATGTACTGAACCTACTACTAACAGCCTGAACGAATTATTTTCGTTTTTCAAGGTCTTTTTCCCGAAGAGAAAATAGCTGATCAGTACATTACTAATCAATGCTAAATTGATAGTTCCGTAAAAGAACAAGCATCCATCTAATCAGTCATACAAAACCAGACTACAGAATTCAATTTTTGCATTCAACTACACCATTCGAATAGAGCAATCAAAGATCAGTAACTGATCTGCATGGGAGTAAATGGAAGGACAGGACGTTACCTCTTATGCGATGGATGAGCATCACTGCATTTGTGATCGATGATCACAGTTTCGTACATAAGAGACTGGATTTTTAATGAGCAGTAGGTACAGAAGGTAGCATCACTGTTATGTTCTGGTAGAAGAACACACCTCGTAACAGATGGGACAGTTGTTCTTCATGGAGTTCTCGATGCAGCAGTGCTTGTCGTGCAGGCTGACCAAGTAGCATGATCCTGTGTGTCAACAGATAAAAGTGGAATGGAGAGATTCATATTAAACCTTCTCACTAGCAAATAGTAATAGCTTGGGATTTTAGTACCGACTACCGAGAGATGTAGGGGTATACTCACCACGTCGCCAAGCCCGCGCTATCGGTAGGCTGAGGCGTCGGAGGAGGTGAGGGCGGCAGAAGAGGCGAGGGAGGCGGAGGCGGTGAGCCGGTGAGGCGGAGGAATCGTCGAGGGCGGCTGAGGCGGCGGACGCGGCGAAAGAGGTGAGGGCGGCGGACGAGGCGAGGGAATCAGAGGAGGTGAGGACGGCGGAGCAGGCAAGGTCGGCTGAGGCGGCAATGGCGGGGGAAGGGAGGAGCCATGAGGAGGGGTCGCTCGGCGTAAGCTCTGGATGCGATTTGGGACTTCTCTTCGTGCGGCGGCGTGAGGAACGAACGACGGAGGAGAGAGCGCTGCTAGGGTTAGTGAATGTAAAAGACGATTGTACCCCTCCGCTAATATTTTTTCATAGACAATAATACCCCTCCACGATTCTATTACCGTTAAGTGAGGTAGATAGTAGAAATAAATCTGAAACCTTAGATTAAATGAGATCAACGATCCAGATTACTTTCTACTCCAAATAGAAAGCACCGGAGTGAGACTCGAAATTATATTAGGGCGCCATGCGAGGAAAATGTTAAGGCATAATGGTTGGACGGAATGTTTCGTCACAAGTTTTGATCATCTATATATCAAAGTAATGTTCGCTGGTTAACATTGCTCCATTTTTAGCTAGGGACCAATTAACAATTAATGTCACTAATCCACGAGTGAAAAGATAAATTCGAACAAAAACGCCAAGAAAGTTGCGATAATTTCCTGATCATGTCTACTTATTGTTTCAAAACAAAGATGACAGATTTCTTGACATATCCTTGTTATTACACATCGGTTACAGCGAGAGGGAGGGAGAGGGAGGTGCAATAATGTCCTTGGTGCAGTTGGTGTTCTTCCAGTCTTTGCAGCACTCTCTTATACACTGTGCTCTGTCCGGGTAGCAACCATTTCCAGGGAAGCAGCAGTACTGCCCTCCACTTGACTCTGAGCACAGATCCACCGTGGACTTGCCACCATCCATGTCATTGGTGCTTTCAGCTGCCAAGTAAGAAAATAAAGGATGCAGTAGTGAAGATTTGCTATTATTCTCTGTTCATGGTGCAAAAACAATCAACAGGATTCAAACTGAAATAACTTTTGATATACACTCTTGCAGATAAGTTGACTTACATTGTGACAGAATGGCCAAAGATCCGAGGAGAGCCAGGTAAAGAAGAAATACTTTGTGTCCAGCCATAGCAAATGACGCAATCTCTACCTATGACCTCTGTTAAGTTTCAAAGGGATCAATCTGTACGCATGGTACATATCCTCACAGATCCTTGTGCTCCCTAAGATATATAAAGCAAGGATGATTGTCTACGTTTATCATCTATTAATGGCGTTCAGGAGGTAGTAATATTCTTCCAAACACTCATCGTTCCTGATCACAATGTTTAATTTCACAGCTAATTAAGCTCTCGCTGTTACGTTACTGGAGTCTAAATTTGGCCATTCTGTTTTTACCGCACAGGCATTCATTAGACCTGTCCTGAAAAAAGAAAACAAGTATCCGTTTCGTTTCCAATATCATACTACCTGTCTTCTATCAGCCGCTCTTGTTAGGGTGTCCATCTGCATAAAGGATCATGGAATTGGGCGGATATGGTTAGAGCAATGGCTGAAAGAAAGAGAGAAATAAAAAAAAAAGGTATGAGACAGCCAAGTAGAACAACGTTCAATGTATCGATTTGGTTTAGACTAATAGGCTTCCACTAGTTTTATCATGTCTTAGCTATTTTGCAAGTAATATCTAAATAAAGTTAGAAATACACGAATTTTGGAAGAAAATTATGTCGAGGGCCAGGAGGCCTTATCGGCTTGTCAAGGGTGGCTGGCTAGCCACCTCAAACACGCCAACCAACCACTTACTCACTATGGAAGGCAAAGAAGTGTCAAGCTAGACTGCCCCCCTGCCAATCATCCTAGAGGCCAACCAAATTTGAATAGGCTCCACTTTTTTTTTAACACGCAGGAGATCTACGTATCATTTTATTAAGATAGAGAAGAAAAGGTGTACGGTGTTAGAAAAAGACTCCGACACCCGTCCACCAAGGGTACAACAGAGTACCACACACCCAAAGGAAAAAAAAACACAAACTGTGCATCAACAGCACAGTCCTAGTAAAGAGATCATGTAGCCTAGCAGCTTCTGTTAGACACCAAAGAGCGTCCTCATTAGTGATGGCTTGGAGGACATCGGCCAAGCATGGGGTAGCGCCATTAAACACACGTAGCCGACTCTATTTCCATACTTTACTTTATTTATGGAACATTTATCCAATTGACCGATTGGCCTATCGACCATCCAATATGATGAAGGCAATGCCGACATTGAGGATGAACTATAGCCAGCATGATGTGGTGGATTGCCGGCAGGATGTAATGAATCGCAAATCCACCAGGGAACGTGCTAAATAGGTTTGATATCTTCTACAATCATCGACATAGTGGGTCCGAGAACATCCTGAATATCAATTGTCGATTTAGTGGATTTTGGAACCTGCTGAATGGGCTCGAAATATCTTCAGTTGTTGACGTGGTGGATCGGTTAGATTGTGAAGGTTTGCCAATACATTTATGGCCTTCAAGCTAGTTATATGCTCCCATTCGTTAGTTTTTTGGGAGATCATAGAGGAGATGGTGTTTCTTTGCTAGCATAGGGGAAAAGCACCTATCGAGTACAAGGCTACATCTTTCTATTGTATCTTTTTTTTTAACGACTCACACAAGACTCGCACAAGACGGTGCGGAGTTCTATTGATAGAGAAGGAAAAAATTACAAGATTACAACTCTGAAAGCTCGTAACCAGAAAAAAACGAAAAAAATATACCGCTACCCACACATCGATAGCGCCAAACCATAAGTCCTAGAGAAGACTAGCACCGGACCGACCGCCGCTAAGCGTAACCGACCACCGCTAAGCCAACAACGGAATAATCGAGATCACCTAAAACCTGACCCTTACAAACAACACAAAGTGCCCTCTGCCGTGGTCAACTTGTATAAACTAGACGCCGCTACAAGAGGAAGAAATCTAGAGCGTGCTTGTGCCAAAAGTTTGGGTGGTTTTGGCAAGGGGATGCCTAGACGGCGTCTCCAAGGAGAGAAACGACGGAAACACAACCGTCGTCGTCCATTAAGGTCTCAAGAGAGCCGAGACTGGGCTTTCGCCCGGCAACCACCCTTGAGGGGTGAGATGGCACGACAACACCCTCAGGAGAGGAATGACACTTGAGCACCATCGATTGTCAGTCCGACCGAGGCCGGGCTGGGTTTTCACCCACCGTCCACCACCTGCCAATTAGCATAGAAACTCCATTGCTCCACCACCATCAAAACCTTCGCTGGTGCATGGGTACACTGCACCGGCGACCCCGCCAGCCAGTCTCCGCATGCAGCCACCTCACCGGGCTCCGCCTCCACTGACATCACCTCCGTCGCCGTCAAGGTCTCTGAGGCCTCATGCGACGGAAATCCATTGCTCCACCACCATCAAAACCTTCGATGACGCATGGGTACACTGCACCCCCCCCAGCGGCCAGTCTCCGCGTGCAGCCACCTCACTGGGCTCTGCCTCCACCGACATCACCTCCGTTGCTGTTGCGGTCTCCGAGGCCTCCGCACCGTCGCACCATCCCCGCCAACCGCTGCCTCCATCGCCCACAGCGTCGGCCGCCTCATCTATGGATGCTCCCACCACCGCCTGTCATCGTCCGGCCAGATCTGGCCGTCGCAGAGTCGGACCTCGCCCGCCGTCACGCCACCGGGCGCCGCCGTCCGTCACTAGTAGCAGACCCCACCGCCAGCCACTTCCACCACCGCCACCCCCGCCAAACGCCGCCGCCCCCACCGCACTACCCCACCACCGACTTCCTCCCCGCCAGATCCGGCCAGACGGCACAGATCTGGACGGTTCTGCCGTCCCATACGCCGAGCAGCCCCCCTGCCCCTATGTGGTGAGAGAAACAAAGCCCCGCCACCGTCGTCCTTGCGGCCACGTGGCTTTGCCGGCGGCCGGAGGAGGAGGGAGGGAGAGGCGGGCGATGGCGGCCTAGTCGCCTCCCACGTCGCCCTCGTGTCACCCGAGAGGGAAGGCAACGCAAGGGCTGAGATTATCAGTTGGAATATGCCTCTCCAGTCTTCCTCTTATATCTAATTTTGCGCTAATTTTGAGCTAATAATTTAAATTTTATCAGTGCTACTTGGAGATTTTTCTAGGTAAAGAGGGATGGAAAAAGAAGAGATGTGAGGTTCACATAATGGGTTTTGCAATTTTAATTTTGGCATGTATTCAAATCATCTGGACAGGTCAACACCACTAGAATTGGTCCAATCCGGTTTGTCAAGAGGTTTAACAAAAATGGTCAATATATAGTCTCTGGTATGAAAAATTATGAACGACTTTCTAACATTAGAAAATGTTCAGGAGTTTAAGATAGACTTTTGTCAGTTTTTCTATTTCTCAGCCACCAGTTTTTTTATCCGTACACGGTACACAACATGTCCATGAGTTCACGAGTTATTTTTTTATTTGGAAAAATGTCTGTGCCATCTACTCCTATTTCTCAAATCACCAAATTTTTCTTATCATGCATTCCGTTTTTATCACTGAATCAATATCAACTACTCCCTCCGTTTCATATTATATTGTCCACATTCATATATATGTTAATGCATCTAGACATATATATGTTTCCTAGATTCATTAACATATATATAAATGTGTGCAATGCTAGAAAGTCTTATAATATGAAACGGAGGAAGTACCCACGATGTTACCTTTGCTTTCCTCACCGAATTTATTGTGTCGACTAATAGTATCCAAATATAACACTTATCCTAAACATCGTCCTATTTTTGTTATAAATTAATGATGTAAATCATGTTGGGTAATCTTATCTCATCTTATCATTCATATTTTACTAACATTGCTAAACATGGACTGTGGTCTATCGAAACGTCTTCCCGACTCTTAATGCAATAGGTAAATAGTGATATTATGCTTATTCATGTGCTTTTTTAACTCTCAATACGAATATATTTTATCATGTAGCAAATAAGTTCTCTTTCGGACCATGAAAGGCTCTCATACTCAATTTTACAACTTGGCTCCATTGTAACATACTTTCTTAAAACTCATTAAAATTATAGTATTTTCTAAGAGAAAATTCAAGACATGACATTGACAAGCACCAATTTTAAGAAATGCCATCGATAAATGTGAGTTCCATGAAATACCACCGCACAAACGATTTTGTCTCAAATATGCCATCGCCGTTAGAGTTCCATTTGAAGCACTCCGTTCAATGCTATAGGATGAACAATGCATTTAACGACGCGAGATGAACTAAATCCGAACAGCGATGATATTTCTGCAACAAATCTCTTACACCTTTAGCTTGTTTAAGTATTACATAAACATAGTTATATCTGAGCCAGTAATGTCTTCAGACCTGTTTCCCGTCCAAGAAGTTACTCCCTCCGTTTCAGGCTATAAGATATTGATGTTTTGACTTTAGTCAAAGTCAAACTGCTCCAAGTTTAACCAAGTTTATAGAAAAAAATAGTAATATTTTATACCCAAGATAAATTTATTATAAATATATATTTAATTATTAATTTAATAAAACTAATTTAGTAATGTAAATATTACTATATTTAGTTAAACTTAAAGCAGTTTGACTCAAAACATCCTTTAACCTGAAACGGATGGAGTACGAACGAACAATTATCGTAAAATCTAAATCGCGCGCGCTCTCGATTTCGCCCTATCCAGCGACGCACAACGATCCATCCGATCGGCCGAGGATGCTCCATAAATGACGGCGCTTTCCGTGTTACTCTACTGAAAATATATAATAATAGTCCATCAAGCAAATAGGAACCACCTATGCTTCAAATAATTTTCTCTCTTAAACTACTCATCCAATCTATGATCCGATTACACCGTTGTGTTCGTAACAATTAAATCTTTATAACAAGATCTCACATGATTATATTTTGATGAAAAATTATAAATTACTTTTATAATATATTTAAATTACTTTTTAGACATATAAAAGTAAATTTAGTAAAGTCTAAAAGTAATTTACATAAATTATAAAAGTAACTTAAAAAAAGTAACTTTGTCACGACATTAGAAGTAAATTTGTTGTAGGGATAAAAATGTGACTCTATCTAGAAATTAAATTTAATCAGCATGGGTCAGCACAAGTAAGTTTAACAATTTTTAAAAGTAACTTCGATGTTAATTGAAAGTAACTTTTTCGTGGTTCAGAAGTAACTTTCTATAAATCCGTTTTAAACACTGATTGTTTTTTCCCTTTCACTTTTTGTTTTTCATGTAGTATGAGAAAAGAAGATAAAACTTTTGATGGATTGTAAATAACATTGATTGTTTTTTCCCTTTCACTTTTTGTTTTTCATGTAGTATGAGAAAAGAAGATAAAACTTTTGATGGATTGTAAATAACATTGATGGAGTAACTAATGATAATGAGAATTAATCATGTATAAGATGTAAAAGTTACTTCCTAATAACATCGAAGTTACTACCTAACATGTAATAAAGTAAATTAATAAAATATTTAAATATATTCAATATGGATCTTATTTTGTCGCATATTTTGAGTGGAGCACAATGGTGCAAATAGATTTTAAAAACAATATGTAATTTAAAAGATATAAGTTATTTAAGAGGTTAAAAAGGACACATTTATACTTGATAGAGTGGTAGCTGGATAAGATAAACCAGCTACCAGTAGCTATCTAGTCACGTCCAACGATTATATTTTTTTGGGTTAATTGGATCCATGCCACTGCAAATATGGCAAATCAAAAATATGCTACTACTATTCACGTTATTAGATAGATACCACTGAAAATTTTTGAAATTAAAACCATGCCACTCCGTCACCCTTCCTGTCCTCCCCGTCATTCTTTCCGTCCTCTCGCATCCTATTCCCGTCCTCCTCCTCAGCCCATGTACATTGCATTCCCCATCAGCTTGAACAGGGGCGTGAGGCGGGTGACCACGGCCACGTTGCCGCCGGCGAAGATGGAGAGCGCCGCCTTGCAGGCCCCATGGTCGCCACCGGAGACCGGGGCATCAACGGCAGCGTAGCCTTTGGCGACCGCGACCTCGGCAATCTCCGTGGCGAGAGTGGGGTTGGAGGTGGTCATGTCGACGAGCACGCCGCCTAGGGCGAGGCCGGCGAGGGTGCCCGTGGAGGGGTGAGCGAGGTGGAGCGGACGTTGGAGGGGAAGCCGACCATGAGGAAGATGACATCGGCTGTGACGGTGGCCACGCGCGGGCTTTCTGCGAGGGTGGCGCCCCGGCGGCGAGGAGGTTACCGGCCATGGACTGGCCCATGACGTTCGCGCCGGTGGTGGACAACGGTGGCAAGTGGAAGGGGTTGGTGACAGCGAGCGATGGACTGGGAGGGACCATCACCGGGGCAGCGGAGGAGGAGGATGACGGGGAGAGAATCCCGATCTGAGCTCGCCACCCTCCCCCCGATGACCTCGCCGCTCTCCCGCCCCGATCTACGGCACCGGCATGGCGCGGTTCGAGGTGGGCGGTAAGTTGGTAGAGGGCGTGGACCTGCTTCGGTGGCGGCACTGGGCGTGGACCTGCTTCGTGCTCTACGCGCTCTAGCTGGTGGTCGTGGACTTGACTCTCGACTTCACCGACGCCCTCGTCGTCCTTCGCGCGCTCTCTGCCTCCCATGTCCTCGCCTTCCTCTTCACCGCACGGTTCGTCGACTTCCGGGCGTTCGTTGAGTACTCCAAGGCGAGCCTCCGCGCGTGCGCGCCACTAGGGCCGAGCTCGTGGAACCCCTTCTCACTGCTCATGCTCCTCTCCCAGCGGCGACGATATGCGACGTGAAGAGAGAACGGGAGGACGGAAAGATTGACGTGGGGAGGACGGGAAGGGTGACGGAGTGGCATGGTTTCAATTTTAAAAATTTTCAGTGGCATCTATCTAATAACGTGAATAGTAGTGGCATTTTTTTGATTTGTCACATTTGCAGTGACATGGATCCAAGTAACCTTTTTTTCCCTTCCCTACGGGCTATGGCTACATATGTTCGATTCCCCCTCTTTCTTTCTTTGGCCATGGGCCCCACCTAGGGGTGGATAGCGAACCAGCTCGGCTCGGCTCGGTCAAACTCGTTAGGATAACAAGCTGGCTCGGCTCGGCTCATTATCGTAACGAGCTAGAAACCCAGCTCGGCTCGGCTCGTTTGAAAGCTCGAGCTAGCTCGTTAGGCTCGCGAGCCAACCCATCCAAACCATCCAGCTGGCGGCAGAAGAGGAGAGGACCTAGCGGCTGGCGATGGGCAGCCTCCTCCGCGCAGATGCCGCGACGCGTGGGGAGGAGACGGCGTGCGGAAAGTATGGCGCGCCTCTGCCATTGGTGGTGGCAGGCGGTGGCTCGCTGGCGCGGCACGGGCGGAGCCTTAGGTTGTGCCGCTGTGCGGGTACGAAGGCGGGGTGGGGAGGAAGATGCGGACGGAGAGGGAGGAGTTGGGATCAATGTGGAGGTCCTTGGAGGCAACGTCGTCCGCCGTGGAGAAGGCATGTTTCGACGGTGCCGTGGCCTCGTTCGCGTGACAGGAGAACCCGAACGCCGCGCGTTGTCTTCCTCGCGCGGTGGCTGGCGGCGGCTGGTGGAAGTACGGCGGTGGCGACGACCCTAGCGGCTGGCGGCGGCGCACTGTGGAACAGCGGAAAGGGATCGAGGATTCACCAGAGACAGAGAGATGTGGTGCGCCGGATGACTGGATGAGCTACCTAGGGTTTTTGCTGTTGTCTTGGGCTTAGGCCTTAGTGTTGTCTTGGGCTGGTCATTTGCTGTCACCTATTGGAGTCCTGGCTCGCTAAAGCTCGCGAGCAGCTCACGAGCTAGCTCAGGCTGGCTGGCTCGTTATCTCTAACGAGCTAAAATACCAGCTCAACTCGTTAGAAAAATCAAACGAGCCAAATCGAACCGAGTTTATCGCGAGCCGAACGAGCTAACGAGCCACGACCTTCCTGTCCACCCTGGCCCCACCCCACATGACCACCCATTTCCGTATTCTCCGGCAGGAACACAAATCTTCCCCATTTTTTTTTGTTCCCTTCCCTCCGCCGCAGCAGGAAACAAACCGGCGATCAATCCATCCATGGCCGCCGCCTGCGCGTGGGACGCCCTCCCGGAGCACCTCCAGGAGCGGATCCTCTCCCTCCTCCCGCTCACCGCGCTGCTCCCCGTCGCCGCCGCCTCCCGCGCGCTCCGCCGCCTCCTCCGCTCCCGGGCCTTCCACGCCCTCCTCACCCCGCACCGCCTCGACGCCTTCTTCCTCCTCTCCCCGCGCCTCGCCTTCCACCCGCTCTCCCGCCGCCTCCTCCCCGCGCCCCCCGCCGCCTCCCCTCCCGTCGTCTCCTCCCCCTCCCACCTCGTCACCGCCGCCTCGCTCCTCCGCCTCCCGCCCCTCCCCGCCACCTCCTACCTCCTCGCCGTCGTCCTCCCCATCCCGCCCTCCTCCTCCTCCTCCTCATGCCGCGAGTTTACCCTCGTCGCGGTCACCGCGGGCGCCCGTGTCCGCTCCTACACCCTCGACTCCGCCGATCCCTCCCCGCGGTGGGACCCTCGAGGGGATCTCCCTCTCCCGTTCGCGCTCCTCGGCAACGCCGCGGTGGCTGGCGACCGCCTCCTCCAGCTCTTCGTTCTCGGCCGCGGCCCCGACGCGCTTCTCGTCTTTGATCTCGCGACGGGGCAGTGGACGGTGCTGCCCGTTGCGATGCCACTCGGCCTCACGACGGCGCACCTGTTCGTTTTCGGTGGGCGGCTGTTCTTGGTAGGCGGGGTGGAGAGGTTTGGGGTGGTGGAACGTGTGCTGGTGTGGAGGCTGGAGGATTCCGAGGCGGCCGTGGAGTGGACGGAGGTGGGAGCAATGCCGGAGGAGGTGTTCGATGAGCTTGTGGCTGGTCGGCATGGCAGCTTCTGGCATTTTCAGGCTGCGGACAGAATGGGGATCGTTTGCCTGTACAATGCTGTAGATGGGAGGCTGGTGATGTTTGATGCGGCGGATGGTGAGTGGACTAGGCTGTCACGAGTGTCTGGTTTGGACGTGGAGGAGAGCCGCCGATGGTTTGGGCATGTCGTGGAGCCGCGCGTGGAACTCCTGCTGGGATAGTGCTGCTGAGGCTGACGAGGTTGTTTTCTTGACTTGTATGTTTCTGTGAGATACCAAACGACTTCTCCATCTTTGCTCTAATCTTGATCCAAATGACTGTAAAAATAGGCATAACTAGATCCTCTAGTTGTTTGTCATATAAAAGAAAGCAATATTTATGTAGTATAACTGCATGATGCTTCAGTTCAAGTCATCCCAGGTTGTAACATTTATAACGTCTATCAATGATTAAAAATAAATACAAATTCTGGTGTGGGCTCATGATTGTGCATGGTATAATTAATTCTTAAGACACACTGACAGTTTTCCGATCATGTTCTGTCCCTGGATTATGTGGTCTTGTACACTTCAGTAAATGTTATATGGTTTACTAAAACACTGCTACATGGATCTAACCAGTGCTATTACTGTCATCTCTTGGTTTTTGGCAGAATAGGAGCAGATATTAACAAAATCATGATGAAGCTCACTTGTATTTCCAGGCTAGTTATTTCAACTAAATACTATTATGTATTTGTTGTGTATGCAAGCTTCTATTTGTCAGAATATGAGTCATTCTTTACAAAATCCTCCATCTGCTTATTGGATGTAATGCAACAAGTACATGGATTTTCATTTGCAACCATATACTACATGTAGTGGGAGTATGTCATGTGATTTGTTTCCACTGAATATTTACAAACAGTGAGCACTGAAGAAAATATTAACAATGTTGATAATACGGTAAGATTTCCTTTGTTTACTAATGTTGAGGTTTCAACGGCTAAGAACTAAAATAAATAAAAGTAGAATTCATGCTTTTCTGTCTTAATGATGTATACATATGACGTTTTCTTGGAGTGCGCTTGTTCTTTTATGTATTAAAGATCATGTTTGTTGAGCTAGGCAAATTCGTGGTATGTGGTGGTGGGGGGGGGGGGGGGGTGTTCACGAAATGCTTTGATACTTGCCTTCATATTTCAATTCCCTACTTAATTTTCAATATAACTCTTAGACGAGTATTTTTATGGCATCATACATAGTAATAGTACGCATATATAGTTCCTGGCTGATTGTAGAGTGGAGGCTTATCTGTACTTGCAGACACTGTGGATACTCTTTTTGGCAATGTATCTTGGGCCTGATGTGGAGATGTTGGAAATGTTGCATTGGTGATACATTCATGTTTCAGGTTCCCCCCTATTCCAGGTCATATTTTGTACTTCTGTTTTATTTTAGATCAAATCATTTCATATTTTATTTCTTAAACAAACCACATCTGTTCTGTTTAGTCATTAGTGTTATAACTTGTTTCCAATACACTGGAACACATTAAGACTAATTTCACGTGTGAAGTTGCTAAAAGTCAAAACTGATAATAAGAATTATTTAATTAACAGTCTACCTTGGGATGCTGGAATATCTCAGTACTGAGAAAAAGGTGTGTTTCATTACATTCCTTAATAATAAGTTGGAATGGTTGAAATCAAGATTTTAATTTTTCAATGGTGTTGTTGATGCTCTTATCAGATGGATCAGTTGATTGAGGGTGGGAGTAGATTTAATGACTTTCATAGCTTACAAGTTATATCCAATTGGTTTGCCTGTTGAAAACTTTGTGAGTTATACTGAAGTCCTGCCTGGTTACATCTTAATTTTTTTTCCTGATGTACCTTCCATTAAACCCTTTTACTCTCTTCATTAAATCCTAAACTCTAAATTGTGCTATTCTTATCGCTGTGACGTCATCTCACCCTGAATGTCTTTTGTTCTTTGAATTGGTCAATTCACTCTGGGTAATCCAAAATTTTTTAGATCTTGTGAATCTGTGTTATATGACCAGTTTAGGATATTTTGGTATGGTTGATATTGTTGTGCATTGCATTTGACACATTAAGCATAGTGGCCTATCCTAATCTTTGCAGTCTAGCTGTTATTTTAGATCATTATCTCTATTACTTTAAAAGGAGAGTTTCGTTAACCCTACCCTTCTTCCTTTGCCTGCCTCTTCAACCACACTATTCTGTGAGCCTGAATTGAACCAAGCTTAAAATTACCACCCAATCCGCTCCACTCTAGCCTCCGCTTCCCTTGGTCACACGGCCACGCCTACATGCTGCCACCATACCACCTCTTTGTAAATGCTAACTGCTAACCTTGCCATCTCTCTTCCTCCTATTATGGATCACTATCGACTCACAAGGGGATTGGTGTCTATACCAACACTTCCTCTTGGGACTCAGGTAGTGTTTGGTTGCAAGGATGGGATGGGATGGGGCGAACCCACTTTTAGGGATGAGTGGGTTGGGTTGGTCCCTGGAGAGGAATATTCCTCTTAGATCCGGAACCAACCGATTCGGCAAAATCAGCCGGACGAGCTCGTCCCACCTGGGACGAGCGCACGGCGTGAGCCGCGCCACTTCGCCCCGCTCGCTCACATCGTCCGCGCTCGTGTGCGCCGTTGACTATCCACGCTCGCTCGCGCTGCTCGCCCTGTGACGCCGCCCTCGGGAGAGCCAGATCCACCGCCCTTGGGAGCCCCTGTGGTGGTGACGACGGCGGGCTCGAGCGGTGGCAGGCGGCTTGGGCCGGTGGCGGCAGGGGACTCAGTGACGGAGGATCCGGTCGTGGGAAAGACGGCGGCGGCGGATCCGGCGATGGGGAGGGCTGTGGCGGCGGTAGATCCAGAGGCGGGGGACTTGGCGGCGGCGGATCCGGCGCAGGCGATCTTCGGATCCGCCGTGCGGGCTCTGGCCGTGGCGACGATGACAGAGGGCGAGGGTGAGTGCTCCGGCGGTGGGGGCGGCGACGACGATGGTCGTTGGCAGCTGCGTGCGGCCATCGTCGCGCTCCTCCGCCCGCCCGGCTGTCGTCGAGCTTGAGCTCCTCCGCTCGCTAGGCCGTCGTCACGCATCTCCGCCCGCCGTCGTCCATCTTGTGAGCCCGCCCTCGCCGCTCTTCATCTTGCTCGCCGCCGGCTTGCTTGCCCGCCCGCTGTCCCATCTCGCACACCGCGCTTGCTTGCGAACACCACCGGCTTGCTCGCCCGCACGCCCGCTCGTTGACGGTGGTTGCAAACAGCGTCCATCCCATCTCTCCCTCATCCCTTCAACCAAACAAAAATTTGGGATCGTCCCATCCTACAAACCAAGCATGTGAGTGGGATCATTCCAACCCCAAAATCAAGGATGGTTTCATCCCATCCCACCTAGTCTCGAAACCAAACACATGATTAGGGCTTGTCTGCAGCTACCCAAGCCACATTGAGTTCAGAGATGTACCCACCATTGTTCCTCAAGGCCAAGCAGACAAACACAAGGGCTTCCAGTGTGCCATTGCTGTCTTCATCCTTTAAGGATAAAGGCCTTTTGCTGGGCTCAATGAATGCTGTATGAGAAGATGGTGGTGTCTTACCCAGCCTGCATGTGATCCTACACAATGGATTTGACCATATGCAGTTAATTGAGGGCTGATTCACATATAGATATTTATTTAATCATCGATACTAGCTATGTCCTTGTATGCATTTGCAGTTTGAGCATCAGTTGCTTAACATGGCAAAACGACCAGGAAAGTGTTCCCTGCTCCTAATTCATGTATAAAATCATGCTTTTCATTGAATCCTTCGAAGGTAGATGGTGTGGTGGCTGTGGTGGTAATAGCATAGTGTACTGCTGATCGGCTTAGTTGTATTGTACATATATTTCTACAGTTTATTTAAATTGACATATATTCCTCCAGCTGAAAAACTCAGTTTCTGCTTTGCATGATGTAGTTACATTTGCTCCTAGAGTTGCTTCCATTTGTGTTTGTTACTTGCAAATTTGGTCATAACCATTTGCCTGAATAATTAGGCTCATTAAAGCGAAAAAGGAACTTTTCAAATAGTGATGGTCACAATAAGGCTGTATGTATTCTGAATGGAGGAATGTTAAACTCAATCTCTTGATTTGGTCCCAGTGTCCATTTCTTAGTTTTGTTGATAATGTCAAGGAGTTGATGGAGGGTTTAGCGGCAACAAAACTCGGATAAGTTCTGCATGGTATAGAGCGGACCTCGTCAATTTACGTTAGCAGTATTTGCAGTTTCCCATAGAACAGTATTGCTGTATGATATTCAAGTTTGGATTTCTAGTTTTGAGATAAATTTCAATTGAGTATGGCCAATTGGCTACTCTCATATTTCCTTTTCTTGCTTTTCGTTTTTTAGATTTGATGGATCCTCGATGTGGCTGACAGCGCTGTAGCATTTGCATCATAATTGATGATTATTGGTCCTGAGGACTCTGCTCCATAGTATTCAGTAATTTTCTCGAGTCCTAGAACACGATCTTCCAGCTGAGATAGTTGTGATACGGAAGTTGGCCCTATCTTGATGATGGTAATGTATCCGAACAAAGATTTCATGATTTATCTCACTACTGGAAACCGGACTGAGAAGTTTCAAGGTTTTATTTCAGCGTCTGTTTTTCATGAAGTTCTTGAAAATTATGCGACATGTGAGTTTAGTTGCTCACAGGCTTAGGTCGCGCTCTTGTATAGTTTTTAGATAAATAATACCATGTTTGATGCTTGATGAAAATGTTGAATTACGGATGGATTATTACTTACCTACTACTCTCATGTTCCTATTGCTGACGGGAGAGATGAAGGAAATCAAAATTGTGGATTGCGGCCTTGTTATGAAAGTGGTAGGCTCAGTGTTTTGGTGTTGATAAAGATTACATAAGATCTTAAGGAATAATCCATCTACATTTTCTAGAGACACTACTACAAAAACACGGATAGATGCTACTCCCTCCATTTCATAATGTGAATGTAAGACTTTCTAGTATTACTTATATTCATATAGATGTTAATAAATCTAGACACACATATATATCTAGATTCATTAATATCTATAGGAATGTAGGCAATGCTAAAAAGACTTACATTATGAAACGGAGGAAGTAGTTGGGAACCTAACATAGGTATTGGATTTTCTAACCATTACCTTGCAGGTAGCACCAAAGTGAAGAATCAAGGATATCGGTTCCTAGACTGACACATTTGAGGCTCTATGAATGAAAAAAAAAACGTCTCGATGCATTGGATCAAATCATGCCAAAGCTTCATGCTAAGATCTAAATCCTAATTCAATCGAAATCATCACAAAATCATAAAAAAAAAATCCCAATCCAACACAAATTTAAATCCCAATCCAAATGGAATCACAAAAAAAAAAAACAATATAGGGAAGGAGATGGAGAGGTGAGAGGATGATAGAGATGAAGGAATATTTATGTTAGACAAGATACAACGGCAGTTACTACAGGTGTAGCTGACGTAAGGTATCATGTTTATTTTACTCATTGTAAATCGTTTGGAACACACGGGCACATTACTAACAACAGAAAATCTAATGAACGGCGTCCCGTGGCAGTGTGGTGGTCACGGGACAAATTTACTGTGTCCGAAAGCTTCCGTTTCCTTCACTTATATGTCCTCAACCTTTTTTCCCTCCATTCACAGCTCGTCGGCGTCCCTCCACTCACTCTCTCACAGCTTGCCGGCGTGCGCTGCCGCTCCCCTCCCTCTCTCCGCCTTCCACGCCGGTGCTGCTACGCCACCTCTCCCCTTCGTCTTCCACGCCGGCGCTGCTGCGCCGCCGCTCCCCTCCCTCCCTTCGCCTTCACACGTCAGTGGTGTTGCGCCACTGCTTCCCTCCATTCCTCCGCCTCCCCACGCCGGTGGTGCTGCGCCTAATCAGACTCAGTTTGTGCATAATGCTTGTTTTGAGAATTTACTGTCGATGCAAGTTTGTAGTATGTCCAAAAGCATGACACTGTGGCTTGTCAACAATGGCAATACAATAACAACCATGCCAACTATGTGGTGGTACCATCATTTTTTGTTTTTAACCATGTGAATATGTGAACAAATGTCACCATGTAATGGCTATTGCAGTGTCACCATGTGAAATACATCCCAACTTACCTTCTGTTTGTAGCGCTCAACTTTTTTATGCCTGTTTGTGTGGTACAATTTTTTTTAAGAAATATACCGCGTTTTAAACCATGAAATCAAAATATCTAAGTATCTGGGGGCTGGTACCCTGGAATGATTTTTTCCTCGCATTTGGAAGGTATCAGGGAAAACCCAGGTATCAGGTCTAAACCCAGGTACCAGACATGGTACCTCACAACATAGGGGTATCAGCCACACAAATATAGGTACCAGGAGTATGGTGCCTAGTAGAAACCCAGGTGCCAGGTCTGGTACCTCACAGAAAACCCAGGTATCAGTTCTAAACCCATGTACCAGACATGGTATCTCACAGAAAACCCAGGTATCTGGTCTAAACCCAGGTACCAGACATGGTACCACACAGTACAGAGGTATCAGCCTCACGAATACAGGCACCATAGGGTCTGGTGCTTGGTAGTAACCCTGGTACCAGGTCTGGTACCTCCCAGAAAATCTAGGTATCAAGTTTACACCCAAGCACCAGATATGGTACCTCACAGTATAGAAATATCAGCCTCACAAATACAAGTACCAGGTCTGGTACCTAGTAGTACCTGATACTAGGTACCAAACCTGGTACCTCACAGAAAACCCAGGTATCATATCTAAACCAGTGTACTAGACATGATACCTCATAGTATAGAGGTATCAGCCTCACAAATACAGGTACTAGGGTCTGGTGCCTGGCAGCAACCCAGCTACCAGGTGTCCTGGTCTAGTACCTCCCAAAAAACCCAAGTATCAGGTTTAAACCCAGGTAGGTATCAGCCTCACAAATACAGACCAGGGGTCTGGTACCTCACAATATAGAGGTATCAGCCTCACAAATACAGACCAGGGGTCTGGTACCTGGTAACAACCCAGGTACTAGGTCTGGTACCTCCTAGAAAACCCAGGTACCAGGTCTTAACCCAGGCACCAGACCTTATACAGTACATCACATGGTCACTACAGGTTTCATGACTGGCACCACACAGTACAGGTATCAGTCTCACAGTACATCTCACAGCAAGGTACCATGACCACCTCACAGTACAAGTATCAAACAAAATTCAGGTATCAGGTGCATCACAATTGTTCGGAAGCTTTCAATTTAGTATCAAGCAACATGGTTCACCAATCAGCCATTTTTACAACCTGATATCTTCTCCATCTTCATGTCCAAACTCATCTTGTATTTCAAACTCATTACCTACATCGGATCAATGCTCACGACACCTGTAAACAACCCAGTTTCAAGCAGTGCTTCCCTCAACAGATCATCATCATGACTTGATACTTGTTCCATTGCTCTTTCAACACAAACATCATCCTTGTTACTCTGTTGCTCTTTCATATTTCTTTCACCAAGGACATCACTCCCCTCATTTGCTACCTCTTCCATCATTCTTCCAGCAGATCCAACCGAAGAATTCATTCTGTTTTCTTTCAGCCACAAAAAAAACTTTTTAACTGAAACTGCATGAATAATCCACACATTTTTCAGTCAGTTTTTCGCCCCACACAAAACAAGCAGAATACAAACCATTATAGCTTGAAAAACAGAGACAAACTCATACCTAACTAGAGAAAAAATTGATACCTAAGAACTAGAGAAACTGATACCCTGAAAACTAGGTGAATAGATACCTGTGTGATGAATGTAGAAGGAAATCTGGCGATGGAGGTCGGCGCCTGAGATGGATTTTTGCCAGGGACGGCTGCGACTAGGTGCACACGCTGTCACCGGCGAGGTATCGCACGCGGAGGCGCTGGATTTGAGGGAAGGAGCACTCCTGCTCGTTGTAGTTGCAGGTGCCGCCGGCGAGGTATCGCGCGATACCAAGCCGGGTTCTGGTTGGGGGAAGGAGCACTTCTTCTCGGAGTAGTTTTGGCGGCGCTCCGCGCCGCCGGTGAGGTATCGAGCGTGGAGGCGCGCGATACCTCGATACCAAGCCAGGTTCTAGCTGGGGAAGGATCCTGCTCGCGCTCCATGTCGGGTTCTGGCTGGTAGTTGCGGCGGCGCTCCGCGCCGCCTCCGGCGAGGCGCGATACCGAGTCGGGTGGCATCGTCGGCGAGGTACTAGGCAGGTGGGGGAATCGCGTGCACTGCGTGGGGCTCGGTGGAAAAAGGAATCTGTATTAAATCTGTCAGGTGTTAATTTTATCCCGTGACTGCTGTGGTGCAACGGAATCCCGTGGGGTAGCTGCTCTCTACTAACAAAGGTTAATTCTGCCACATCCTATAAAACTAGTTATCATGTCATATGTTCATACCCACGTGCATGCTCTCAAAAAATAAATGCTTTGAGTAGATAATAAAACTGATATTGAGTATTAAACAGTTCAAATTTCTATTATTTGCATAACGTCTTATGCTTATGAAGTTAACACCAATAGATACCTTTAAATTTATGTGCTACATATAGCCTACAGAATGATAGTGTGTCAACTGCGCGCGGTGAGCATTTTATGTTCACTTGTTTGATCTTTCTATTCATTCATTTATGCGGATCAAATACTAAGATTATTCCATTTCCAATTTCATCTGTTTCATTAGATATCAAATTAATTACCACATCCGTCCCAAAATATAAATGATTTTTCCCATCCAATTATAAGGCAAAATATAAAATAAAATCTCTTATATTTTAGAAATGAGGTGGTAGGTTTCATCATGCATGTAATGGAGATTACATTGTCAGAAATAGAGTTTAGCATCTTGTAGAAACGTGGGTGGGCAGATGGCATAAGCTATGATTTAATATCTTCGTAAAAAGAGTAGGAATTGATATTTTGTGTGTGGCAACATATTATTCCGTCTATAATGTCAATTAATTCTAACTATCTGGTATTGGAATGCTGTGGAAGTCTGCTTTACCAAAGTTAGAGTTCATTGCTTTGTGGAAATTGCTCCATGTATAGTACCATATAAAGCTGTTGCTAAAGAAGGCTACTCTGCTTCCTTTTTTTTTTTCCTCACACACAAAAGCCGCAGCGCAGATACATCATCCTGTCTTCTGCAATTGGCCCCTTCATTACGATTCAACCAGCATATCTCTTTATCTCGGAAATCGGTAAAGAATAGTCCAACTGACCAACTGCTACTACTTCCTCTTTAGGCCTTATTTGGTTACACAAGGATTCAATCCGGGCTGGGAATGTCAAGTATAGTAAAAAATTTATGATAAATACAACGAGAGACCGGGATTTATTCTAGGCCGGGAACCAATTTACTCATGATATGGATAATAAGAGACCGAGAATCAATCCATTAGTCAAGAGGTGTGAAACTAATCCGAATGTTTTGTTGTACCTAATATGAGTAAATTGGTTCCGATCCAGAATAAATCCCGATCTCTTGTTGTACCTATTATAAATTTCTTGTTATACTTACCATTCCCGGCCCGGAACAAATCCTTGTGTAACCGAACAAGGCCTTATATTGTACTCCCTCCGTTTGACAATGTAAGTCATTCTAGCATTTCCCATATTTATATTGATGTTAATGAATCTAGACATATATATCTATCTAGATTCTTTAACATCAATATGAATGTGGAAAATGCTAGAATGACTTATATTGTGAAACGGAGGAAGTACTACTACGTGCCTATAACCTCTAGGGATAAGCAAAGAATCTGAATTTCGCTTTAGAAAAAGGAAGGTAACATAACCAAGCAAATGCCTAAGGGATCAAGTTCATTTGGAGGCACATCATATTGTTAGCTCAGCGTTCTGCATCAACTGTCAGTGTGTGATCTAGAAATTGTCCCTGCATCTGTGCTGCTAATTATACGAAGGTATGACAAAAATTAATTTGATTTTCTTTGATCGACGATACTAGAGGACTTACATCCATGTTATATATGGCGTCCAGGAGTTGAACTGAACTGCGCGTGTCATGGGTTAATATTGGTGTTGTTTCTGCTGTTATTTGGTTTTGTATAAAGACAAGGTACCATGCATGTGTTCCGCGTCTTAGCTGCCATTGTATATCTTAGTTCTACCTTATGAATAGCACTCTAACTGCTCTGTTAGGGAATGCCATTGATCTTTCTTCAGAACAGACTTCAGGCTAGCTCATGTATACCATAAGGCTGCTCTAAACAAAATCAAAGTTCAGCAAACATAATCTATAGATATTACTCGTAAATTATGTTGTAACCTTCATCTAATAAAATTGTCAAGAGTGTCCATATGTTGAGAAGACAACATCAAATTATCAGTTTACAAGGCATAGAAATCGATATAACAAAGTTTTCTGCATGGCACTAGCACTAAATTAGTACTAGAAGAATTGGTACTAGAAGGTTGATGAGGATTGGTACTAGAAGGTTGATGAGGATTGGGAAGCACCAACGATAGGGGACAAATTGCATATTCACAAATTCACTAATCACACATCGGCAATGACTTATGATAGTAATCTAATAGACAATCACAAATAGAAAATTGACAGTACAGAGCAAATTTCAATCAGAAAAGGTGAAAAACAATACAGAGAAAATCAGCTAAAGGAGTAGAGCTATAGAGTACCCGCAGGGGAAGGCCGGAATCGAAAGGCGAAGGTCGAAGGTGGCATCGGCGCGCTGCTGCTGCCTGCTGTGCTGCACGCCACGGTCTCCCCGGCTTCCGGCGTCGGCAGCCGGTGGCTGGCTTGGCGGCGGCGCCGCGACGGATAGCGGGAGCTGGAGCGGAGATCGACGCGGGCGAGGAGAGGCAGAGCGGGAGCGGAGACGGCGACCGGCGAGCCACAACGCCACGCGACGAGAGGCGGAGTCGCTGCCTCGTCGGAGTGGCGAATAGGCGGAGTCGTGGAGAGCCGGACTGCCGCCGGCCGCTCGGCCGAAGAGCGGAGAGAGCCGACCACCGTCGCTGGCTCGCCGCGAGGAACGGCATCCCGCGTCCGCGGCGGCGCGGCGCGCACCCACGGGCACTAGGGCGGCGGCGCGGCGCGCTTCCTCAACCCTAGCAAGCCCTGGCTGCGGGCTGCCTGCTCTGCTTGGCATATATTGGGCTATTGCCATTGGGCTTCGTCACTTGGGCCTGATTTAATCTTACGTGTTGAAATTTTCATTCGTTTTTGGTGACGGCTTAGCCTTTCCGGTCACCAACAACCAATTTCTGTGATGGTGTGATGTGCCAGTCACATTATGCTTATTTTTGTGACTGTTTTTGCAAGGCCATCACAAAGGCCGTGGGACAGTCACGGAAAAACCATTTTCCAGTAGTGAATTATTTGGTTTTGTATAAAGACAAGGTACCATGCATGTGTTCCGCGTCTTAGCTGCCATTGTATATCTCCAGTTCAGCAAGAAGAATTAATAGTCAAGTTTCTTTAGTCCATTGTTAGAATGCTTGCCAATCTTTTAAAATATTTCTTTCATATAATGTTGCGTTGTGTGCACTACTAACATTTATATCGTGCTGTCTAGGGACTGGAATCTTCGGCTAGTATATATCATGGGTTAGACATCTCTTGGCATGAATCGTCCCTGCTCTACGATCTTCTCTGAAAGTATACATCATGAAACGCGAGGTACCGTTCTGTACGTTAGCAGTACCCTTTCAGAGAGAAGTAAATTTACTTAACAGTACTGTGTTTTAGTTGAATTACTTTTTGTCGTCAATTGACTGGTGGTTCGAAGATTGCAGTTGTCTCGACGTGTGTTCTAATGATATCCCAAACATAGTGTTATTGTGTACAACACTCTTCGTAAAAAAAAAGTCCAATTCTAAAGATGAATCTAGATACATGAGGGAAGTAACAACGCTGCTAAATATATATTCTTACTTTTACAGACTTTATATTGTGATACTATGGCCACATAATCTCCTTTTTACACAGTCGTTTGATGATTAATTCACACACCCACACTGGCTTCATGGATATCCAGGAAATGTTAGACGTACAAAATAAAATCTTGAAAATGTTGATGTGGCACATTGTGGTTGAATCTTGATTTCTAACCGTCCAAACTAATTAAATATTAATTTGAGATTTTCTTTTTAGAAAACACATGTAAGAAATTTTTAGTACGTATAGCACTTGTCATGAGCTGAGGTTAAGGTGTTTGGATTGAGGGACTAAATTTTAGTCCCTGTCACATCGGATATGTTGGGACACTAAATAGAAGTATTAAACGTAGATTAATAATAAGACCTTTTCCATAACCCCTGGACTAATTCGCGAGATGAATCTATTGAGCCTAATTAATTCATTATTAGCCTATGTGATGCTAAAGTAAATATATGCTAATTATAGATTAATTAGGCTTAAAAAATTTGTCTCGTGAATTAGCTCTCATTTATGTAATTAGTTTTGTAAGTAGTTTATATTTAATACTCCAAATTAGTGTCTAAATATCTGATGTAACAAATCCATGTATCCAAACACCACTCTAAGTTTAATGCCAGCCAGCCAAAAGAGCTCTTACCAGAAAGAGCTGGTGAACACCAGGTGACGATCGCTGACGATGAAGCTCGGAATGTCATGGAGACGGACCACGTTGGAGAAAGCCCGTGGCACCGCCGTTGCCGTGTATGGGTGTCCCAGCCGGAAGACGTGAGCATATTTGGATAGCCGAACGATAACGGTGAGGATGACTGATTTCGATGCGTGGCAATCTGTTACGCCTAGAAATCTAGACTATTTTGTGTATAAATTCCTATTCAGGAATCAAGCTAGGATATACCAAACGAAAAATTAATATAGAGATTCAAACACAAATAAAGTAAATAAAGTGTAAATATTTACCGAAGATGCACTTAGTCCTCACTCCTCACACTGAAAAGGAAGCAGCAGCAGAACCTAAGAATAGCATACTGAACCCTGACATCGACGTACTGAACCTAAGAATAGCAGTCCAGTAAGAAAAAAAAACTCCTAAAAATGAAGCCTTCCAGAAGGTTACGCCGATAGAATGGCGACATTGTCCGATCCAAATAAATCTAAGGTTTCACCCAGACAATTTCCTTGAAGTGGAGATGAATGAGGGCTCCAGTAGCAACGGCTTCGAGAAGGTGAACGACACCCGAAGGCGTCGCCATTGCTAGCACCGGAAAGGAGAGCAAAGCTTTTACCTCGGAGTCCCCTTCAACCATAGCAACCATGGTGGAAGCCACCAAACGTCACCTGCAGACCGAAGGTACCTGCAGTATTCGCATCACCTACACAACAACCGAACTCCACTGAGTGGCAGAGCCAGACTGATGGTGCCACCGGACGGCCACACAGGCCGCCCAAGCTCCATCGAGCAACCGACGTCACCACCGCTACCAGGGGCCCGGCCACACCCGACCCCAACTGAGGGTGCCGGTTCTAGACCTAGAGGAGGTCTGGCCGTCCCCCTCACACCACCACTGCCGGCCAACACCGCAACGCCACCACCAACCCGGGATGGGAGGGCTAGCGCCGAACGCGGTGAGGCAGCCGGAGCCGGATGACCGGCGATGCCCTAGATCCAGCCGGAGGAGAAGACCGCCGGCCCGATCCGGCCGTCCCCGTGCAGCTCTCACCGTAGGCCCGGGATGAGGAGGCCGCCGCCTGGTGGGGAGGAGTAGTTGTTGCCACCGGAAGCTCCAGATCTGGAAAAAAGGAGGGAGGAAGAGAAGAGAGAGGAGGAAGAAGGGGAGAGGAAGAGGGAGGGAGACGCCACCGCTGGTGCCGGCGGCGGCGGTGCGAGCGGATGCAGCCTGGGAGCCCCCGTGCGCATGGGCCGTTGGCCTCCTATGTCACCCAGGGCGAGCAGCACGGGAGTCAGGAGTCGATCCCACTATAGGTGTTCTTGTTTGACTCAAGCCAATTAGATCTATGTTAAACAAAACATAAAACAATGTCCCCTAACCCTCCGGCATATTCCCCCGTAATTATGTACGCTCCTAATCTCTTTCCCCTTTAAATCTCCCCCCCTCTTCTCTCCCACTCAATTCCTTCCTCTCTTTTTTTAACTAACAAATTAATATAAAAACCAGTCAATAGCTAGAAAGATATCATAATCCATAAGTTTTCAGTTTATTTGAACTAATATTTTATTTATAATTAATAAATAATTCAAGGTTCATATATACTGTCCTTAATTACTGTAGAAATATTAAACATGTCATAATAGTGGAATCGCCGCTAGTCAACCATTAGTCAAATCTATCTATCTAACTATCTATCATATACTAAATGTCCATTAAACTTTCTACAAATACTCCTAAATCGCTACATGGCACTCTAATAATAAATTAGAGAAATCACTATAAATTCTAAGAAAAAAAATCTAACCGTCTATTTTCATTTGGGTCCATTATTTTCAACAATCAGATCCATCTAGAAAAACACATCCCAACTCCCAACCAGACCTGTATCTATGAATTCTACGTACCCAATTACCCCTTCATCCACCCCCGTCCCCCGCCCTTATTCACGCCATGCATGCTCTCTTCCTCCGATTCCCTAAAATTCTTTTTTCCACTCTACATTGGTTAGAAATTATAGCTATCTTATAAAAAAACAAAAGAAAGCACATCCCACCTAGCCCACGTGAGTACGTACTCTTTCGCCTTGTAGTCCATCTCTGTTTCCTCCGTTTTCATGCTATACGTTAGTTAGAAGTATATTTTATAATAAAAAATTAAAAATAACTATAACACCTAAATCATATATCACACATAATAATTTTATCCACTTACGTCGTTAGATTATTTAGACTAAAATTATATTTAAAGACTCATATTCATAATATATATTTCTATTTGCAGTATAATTATGTTTCTATTGGTTTTAACTTTTACATGTCAATCAAACAGCTAAAAATACTATGAACAAAAACTGATATAGATTTTATCGTCATGCATAAGTTCACAATAATTAAATTACATCTAAAATGATTGAAGTAAAATGAATGTGAAAAAAAGATTAAAAATGATATATCTTAATCAGTGAATAAAACTAATTTTTATTCTGTTTTTAGTTAATAAAGTAGTAGTGATTAAAATACATTAAATTTGTAAAGCATAAAAAATATGATTATATTTTTCTCTTTACTAAATTTCACTTAATGCGATAGACCTATTATTTTATACCATTAGATATAAATAACTCAAACCAATTAGATCTACGTTAAAGAAAACATGAAACAAAGTCTACTCGCCCTCGGGTATATTCCCCTCCTCCATAATTATGTACCCTTCTGATCTCTCTCCCATTTAAATCTCCCCTCCTCTTCTCTCCCACTCAATTCCTTCCTCTCTTTTTTAACTAACAAAATAATATAAAAACCAGTCAATAGCTAGAAAGAGATCATAATTTATAAGTTTTCAGTTTATTTGAGAAATTATTTTATAATAATTCAAGGTCCAAAATACCCTTACTTATTGTATAAATATTAAATATGTCATTTTAATATATACCCCAGTTTTTTTAAAGGCAACCCAGGAAACAAAAACTATAGCGCTCTTAATCGCCATGTATCATGTCTTAATTTTTTTTTTAAAAAAGAACTTAGAAATTTTGAGGAATAAAAATCATCTAATGGTGGGGTTCCACTTAACGAATAATCCATTATTCAACAATTAGATCTCAGTTTAGAAAAATCTTAAACCTCCATGGGTCATGTCGTAAAAACTAGAAAAAGAATCTTATAGATATGTTTTTTTTCTAGATAATGAAAAATATTATAGGTAGGAGTACAGGGTTGGTTCAAAAGTTATATTTGTTATTATTAACTTTAAATTTTATGGCTCATATTGACTAGGTTTATAAAATAAAAAATAAAACTATAGATCATGCATACAATAGGGAGGTGTCATTTGCTTTTCAAATGTGGCAAATATCAACTGGCCGATATTCCACTCTTATAAGTTTCTCAAACAAAACGTACGATACATGCATGCGTGAATGTGTTGCCTAACTTACTAGTTCCTTTAAAAAGGAGAAAAAATATATATATTACCCCTAGAGTATTATGCGTACTCATGGATTTCATCGGCCATGATTCGCTTTTTTTCTCAATTCACAAAAAAAATAGAAACTGCTTATTCCTATTTTGTATCAATGAGAAATATAATGGATAATGACCAGTTAAATTCATGAGTAACGCATGATACCCTAAGGGTAAAATGGATATTTTCTCTCCCTTAACAGTGTTTGATTAACAATGGACTAGCTATGAGTTGTTCGATGGTATATTATAGAAACAAGTAAATCCATGACAACACCGTATAGAAACAAGTTTATCCAAGACAACACGAGTTGTTCGATGGTATATTATAGCCAATTGCTTGCTTTGTTTCCATTTTCTTGCAAACATTATTCTACCGACCCGCACTGAACTGCGTTAGAATATTTGCCGCTTATGGTTTACTTTGAGAGCATTACGGAAGGTGTGGATCAGATACTTATTCAGGAGAAGGGGGACGTACTATTGTTTCAATTGCTAGAAACGAAAAGAAAAGGCTGAATTAGTATATTACGAAAAGGATGAAAGAAAACGAAAAGAAAAGAAATAGATCTAGTGGACCACTCCAAACACTACACTTGTTTAGGTACAAATTTTTAGACTAAGGCTACGCTTATCTACGGATGGATGGAATATATAGCATGTGCCTATGTCCGTTAGCTGGAGCAATAATGAAAAGAAAAAAACAAATGATCCATTTCTGTAAACTAGTTATCGTGCACGTGCAAGGCACATGTTGGCAATATATAAATTTCCATCCCTTTATCGGAATTGCTATATTTAGGTTATGCTAAGATGACAATTTAGCCAGTGATATCTATAAAATCCTGTGTTCAATTACAATTTACTGACCAACGACAAAGGTAAAAAAATATTCGCAAAAAGTACAAAATTGCCAACCAAATGTTATAGACCGGCGTTATGGAATGAAATACCATAGGAATAGGAATAGGAATAGGAATAGGAATAATCAGTAGATATATCTAATTCTAGTTGGTTTAGGATTCTGTTTCCTATTCCTAGTTTGTCTTAGATTTCCTAAATATTAGATTGGCACCTAGTATATAAAGGGGGCCTGCTATTGTATTAAGGACTAAGCAATAAAGATATTAAGGGCCTTGCCCACTAAGTCAATCAGATCAGAGCCTTGGTCTTCCGGAGAAGCCGGCGACTTGAGGGCGATCTTCCCTATCAATCCTCTATTTCCAGCCATAATACCAAAATTCATACATTGCGATGTTGCTACTTTCGTAGACAAACATTTGTGATCTAAATTTGAATGATTGTCAGCTAGAAGTGATACAGTAAGTAAAGGGAATAACTATCGGAGCATTCTTTTCTTACAGAAGAACAACAAATTATTTTCTTAGAGGAGAATAGCAATTGCTCTTATTTTCTCATCACCATAAAACATAATAATTTGAAGGAAATGGAGAATTTTCCTATTCCCTCAGTTGAATTTACCCAAATTACTCCCTAGAAAGGACAATAATGTACGAATATACAACCAGAGTAGACTATGCATCTAATAAATTGTGTATCTTTTACCTAGATGCCCTCCATCTTTACAGCCAATTCAACAAACAGGAGCATTCTAGCGCTAGCTAGTTTAAGAAAGCTGCACAAAAATAAGTACTCAAAACTTCTGTTAGAACATATTTATACTCCATACATTCTCTTAGGTGAGTTTTCTTTTATGAGAAAAAAGGAAACATAAATACATATTAACATTCCTGAAAATGAATTAAGATGACCAAATTATATATTCAGGCATAAACTTTTATCTCACTTTAATTCATGCACTAAAACTAACTCTATTTGAACTCCTAAGACCAGTATGCCACAAGAAAGCGTGCACACCATGGAATCCTAAATGGTCACTCTGAATTGACACTTGCCAGTTTCTACAGCACATTTAATTCCACGGATGGCCAGTAGCACATAATTCAGGGTGACAAGATGCATCCACACCAATAAACCCAATTTCATAGGCGCAAAAGCATCCCCTTATCACAAGATCTTATGGTTAAGAATCAGGGGAAAGAGGTTGTGCATGTGTGGTACCCCAACTTCAGTCAGAGCAGCAAGGTAAACATGAAATCCAAGAAGCATAGAGTAGAAAGGTTCACTTCCAAGAAAAGTTAGCTTAACAATTTTGCTATAAAAGTGAGTTTTACACAATACAAAAAAGTGAAGGCAAGATCAATAAACGGTGTGTTAGAAAGATGCTGCTCTCACTGTAGGCTGTTGTGCTTTGTCGACCTCATAACATCAAATGCAAAGTTCAGATGTACAAAGTTAATTGGCAACTAAAAACCATGCAAAATCTGAACACAAGCAAAACATTTTTATGAGTTATTTAGGTTTATTTTCTTCAAATCTGTAGCCTCTCAAATAAAAATCACCTCACAAACAACGTTGTACTATTCATGTTTAATAGATATATATGTGAAAATTAATTAGTTAGATATGACGACAGCAATGTTGCTTAATCACCTCAGAAGTCACTTCAAGTGCCCATAGTTGCTGAAAAGAGAAGCAAAGAATATGTCTGAAGCATTTAACAAACAAATGATCACCGGGCTAGAAATTTTCCATCCATGCAAAACGTTTTAACAAACATATGGAGGGTATACTTTTACTAATAAAACAAATGAATGAGAGGAGGAAACCATGACACCTGGATGCTATGCATGAACACGTCCATGGCGTCGAGTAGCACTGGTTGGGGAGCCCTTTCCACTCTTAGTATCATCTCGATCCATCACTTCTGAATTCTGACAAGACATTTTTCATGGAGGAATTGCAAGTATACATGCAATCAATAGATGTGGTTCTCAGCCACAATGGGGATGATAGTTGGTAGTCAACAAACAACCGAAACACATAGAAAAAAAATATTGTGTATTTTATACCTGGGAGAAAACCATGCTCCTGCATTGAATTGTGGATAGCAGGTGAGGAGTTCGATTCCATCTGGAGAGCTGGAGGAAGAGAGACATATCGCCATAGATCACATCATGGAAACTGAGTGAATATATATTAAATTGCTATTTCTTAATATGTGTAGTTGGAAGGGGAAATTTAGATTGCAACAGCCATGGTAAACATACATCTCAAAGAGCAAAAGAAACATCCCTCTAACCAGTAAAAAATGAGCTCTGAACAGGCAATAGGCTATTGGATACAATTTCCAAACAAATTGGACAGGGGCCAATGTATGAAGAATAGATATATAAAATCTTTATAAAGTACCTTGGATTAGAAGAATGGCGTGATAGCTAGTTCACACTCCCCGTATGCCCTACAAAAATTAAAATAAAAATGTTGTTGACTCCCCGTATCCACAATCCTAGCATTCATAGAATAGCATGAAAAAAATTGAGCGCTTGAAATCGAGGTTACCAACACATTGATTTGGACGGGGTGTTCCTCTATGTCGAACTGGCATACATCAATCAAGCCAAGCAAGCTACGCGTTCAACCGGTGGGTTGGAGCCGACAGCCGCCTCATATGCGAGTTGGTTGCATCGCTGCCGACTGGCTGAGAGTGTATGGGGGTATTTGACGGAGATCGTCACCTACTCCACCAGTCTCCCTCTCTCTTCACTGCTTGAGAGCGAAAAACAACGATGCAGCCGAACATTTTTTTTGAAGTTAGCAACACCATATGTTTTCCTACAACAAGAACATACAAATAGTAAGCTTCCTGGACAAAACGATCTGATAAATCTGATATACAAAAAGTTAGCTTCCTAGAGTGATAATTTTATAAGATGCTGTCCACCATTTTAATTACTGGTGAAGAAGCAAGCCTCCACTGAAAGATCGAAGATACTGATGCTCCAAGACTGTGGACCTAATTCCAGATAATTCATTCATGTCAGGAATAATTTGAATTGACACCTTTAGTTGCAGCACAGTCGTTATCTTAACACATTATGCTCTTTTTATACTCAATGTAAAATACTTTCATAATTCCTGAAATCTGAACAATAGAAGAGATTATAAAAAGGCAACACTTTGTTGTACATGAAGCCTTTAGAGTATGTGATCAGAATAATCAGCTTGAAAAGATGAACAGAAACCTCCCATAAACCAAAGAATAAGAGAGTTCCTTGAATCTCCCATAATCCAAAGAATAAGAGAGTTCCTTGAATCAGAGCTGCACAGTTAGCGAGATCCTTTGAGTAACAAGTTGCAATTTGGCATTTAAATTAGCATATGATGGACATCATCTTTAGCACACTATTTGCCATCCAAATCCATTCATCTGACAGCGAAAGCAATGGATCGATAAAGGAAACAAGCTGGGCTAGGACCGTATACCAAATTAAACCACCCTGCCAAACCATTAACCAACCACCACTGCAAATCCGTCATCAACAGAGAGAAAGAGAGGTCGGGCAGAAACAGAAAGAGACATACTACATCAGATGGCAGCGGTGGAGTTCGGCGGCACCGGCGGCTGGGGAAGACCTCGGCTCCGGCGGTGATCCGGCGGTGGCCAGGGACGACCTCGGCGGCGGCGGTGGCGGCGGTGGCGGCGGCTGCGGAAGACCTCGGCTCCCGCAAGGGCAGGCGGCAGCAGTACACGCGAGGAGAAGGGAGGAGGAGGAGGAGGAGCGAGTAGCGCGGCAGTGGCTGGGGACGACCTCGACGGCAGCGGCGGTGGCTGGAGAAGAACTCGGCTCGGGGGGTGGGGGAACGGTGGAGTGAGGCGGGGGCATCGGTACACGCGAGGAGGACTGAGGAGTGCGTAGTCTTCGCGCGGAGGCGTAGTCTACTCTTCGCCGCGGTGGAGACGGAGATGGAGATGGAGAGGGAGAAATCCCGGTGAACGGTAGGGATCAGATCAGGGCGATGCGGATGCGCATGGACGATAGAGATTGAACGAGGTGATTTCACCGGTAGGATTGGAGGGGGCAACTGCTATTTTTTATATTAAGTATAGATATAGATATATAGTTCTAGTTTCCACGGTAGGCAATTACACTAACGTGTGTGGTCCTTTTTGATTTAGTTTGGTTGGGCAGTAATATATAGGAAGTAATATATGTGTTTAGATTCATTAACATCTATATGTATATGGGCAATGCTAGAAAGTATATTATATATATATTCTAGTACCGTACGTGCAAGACATTGAATGTTTGAAGTCATACAAGTGACCTGCATACTGAACCGTGTTAATTAATTTTCTGCAGGGTATCTGGTTCTTTGACGTTATGCACACCGCGGATCTGATACTCGAGGGGTATCTGAGTAACAGCGATAGACCCTATTATCAGGGCGGGCAAAACATTTACTTTGATGGTTGGGATGGGCTCGGCACCTCCGCCATCCTTGCGGCAGTAGCAGAGTTAGCCAGACGTAAGAAATCCATGTATTATGACATAGTCCTCCATGTAGACTGCTCTGTGTGGGAAAGCAGGAGAACACTGCAGAGGAGGATCGCAGAGGAGCTAAACCTCGGCGGTTCCACGATGGCCCTGTTTGACAAGCAGGGCGAGGAAGACGATTTCAGTGGCATAGAAAAGAGCTCCCGAGCTGAGATAGATGAGGTTGCGAAGCTCATCTTTCGAAAGATAGGGGGCCGTACATGTTTGCTGATTTTTAACAATGGAAGTGATGATGAGATTGATCTATCTAGACTTGGTGTTCCTGTATATGAGCGGAGAAACACGGTTTTGTGGACATTCCGGGGGAGGTTTCGGCTTGATCCTGCAATCAGAGGCAAAGTGAAAAGTGCTCATCTTTTCATTTATATGCATGTTCCAGATTTTTCCCAAAGTACTAAGCTAATGCACTGTGAGGCTGCCCAAGTTAGCCGTGAGATCAGCCCAGCTCTAATTACCGAATGTTGGTTGTACCTGTCACTTCTGTATTATAACCACTGCAACTTCATTTCCCATGATATCGATGCCCATGCTTGCAACTATTGGGTGTGTGACGGGATCATAGAAGGAGACAGTGCATGGGAGATTGCCAACAGATTTTATCGCAGGATGCGACTGGAATATCTTCCTGCAAGAGGGGACAACCGTACCGATTGGTTCAGGAAGTATCTTGAGAGGCAACAAGAAGCAAAGCATTCTCGGTGGGTTTCAGTTATGCCCAAGAATTCAGATGAGGTGAAAAATATAGATACAGTACCACTGGAAGCGACATCCTATTTTTTGACGTTCCAAAGATCTGATCCTCCAGCGGTACTGCCAAATCACTTGTTTAGTTATGGCAGCAAACTTTGTGTACTAAGACTCTCTTGGTGTACATTTAGTTTTGCATCCCCTCCTTTTACCTACTGCAAGAACCTCAAATTTATTCTGATAGATGGCTGCATAAACAAGGATGCTGATTTAACTGGTGAAAGGTATCACGAGAAGGAAGGAAAACAATGGGAATTTCTCCAAAGTTTATGGGTGTTGGACATACGTGATACAAACTGGTACTGGATCTTATCCCCATCAAAGGTGGTGCTGATGGTTGAACTGCGGGAGCTGTATCTCAAGGCCACAGGAAGAAGTTGTCTCTCTAAGCTTCAAATGTTCAGTGTGATTGATTCCTCTACATACATGAAAGCGGTAGTACATGACTCATTCCAACACATGATGAACCTGAAGCTCCTTGACTTATCAGGCAACACCACTCTACATGTCTTGCCAAATTTATCAGGGGCAAGTAAACTAAAGGTGCTCATTCTTGATGGTTGTGTTGGCTTGGAAGTAGTGGAGCCTAATACCCTTCCTAGGTCATTGGAGTCATTCAGTTTTGATGGATTTGGACCAGCATCAAAACAAATACATAAATCAAGGTTGCCAGAAGAAGAAGCGCGACCAAACACATATATAAATCAAGAGCATACTTGTGTAATTTCCAAGATATCTCTAGAGGGATGTGGGCAACTGAAGAGTGTATTCTTACGTGGATTGCCAAACCTCAAGGAGCTGAACCTGTCGGAGACAAGAATCGAAGCACTCGACCTCGAAGCTATGCAGGTCCAACAACTTGAAAGGCTCTTTCTACTGGGCTGTGCGAACCTTACCAGAGTGAAATGGAGTGATCCAAGCAACCCACCACTGAAGTTGCTATGCATAGACACCAGAGGAAAAGCAACAAGAGAGATGGATGGTGGCTGTCAGAGATCTCATCTCTGCAACCGACAAGAGCATGAAGCCCATCAATCTGCACATGTTGTAGCTACGGATGCTAGGTTCCTTCGTGGCTTCGTCGCTTATGGAGATCCACCTAGGATTGCGTTTGATAGAAATGTTCCATCTCAGCATTTCCATTTGCATATCTCTGCTACTGTCAACGACAAACCAGTTCTTCCAAGAGCTAAGGAGAAAGATGCCAGTTGTAGAGATGGATTAATTCCTGGATTCCCATATCTTGATGTCATTGACAAGGTTTTCAACAACGATGGTGAAGATGGATGTTCAGTGCCATATTGCAAGCATCCTGTGCCTCTCGATTGCCATATAGAAATTGCCGAAGGAGAAAGCAATTTGGAAATCGAACAGGACCTTTATGGTATATGTTCCTTAATCTATAATACTCAATCCTTGCATATACATGACAACTCGTCCATCATTATTGGTAACCTTGGAGACAACGAGAGCCAACAATTCAAAAATCTCAGATGGTGTCATGTCACAAGGTGCCTAAAGATGCACACTGTATTTATCTGTGATACTTATTATAGGTCTGGTAAATCCTTCGGGAGCCTGGAGACACTCTGGGTATCTCACCTTCTAGAGGCCCGCTGCATTTGGAGTAGAATCTTATTTTTTAACAAACAAAACACACCTGCGGCCTTTTCAAAGCTACGGTGCATACACCTGCACTCCTGCCCTAGGCTAAGACATGTCCTCCCCTGGTCCTTCCCCACAATGAAAAGCTTGGAAACCATCCACATCACCTATTGTGGTGAGCTCACACAGATCTTCCCAGAGGTGAAATATCACCGGGGAGAACGTGCCACCAAAATAGAATTCCCAAGCCTGAGACGAATCCATCTCCAAGATCTCCCCATGCTGCAGGACATATGTGAAACAGCCATGTCAGCACCCATGCTAGAGACCATCAAGCTCAGAGGCTGCTGGAGTATCAAACGTCTGCCAGCCATCCACGCCGACCGTCCACGCGATAAGCCTCCGGCGGTGGTTGACTGCGAGAAGGACGTATGGGACAAGCTGGAGTGGAATGGCGACGGCATGGAAGCGAGCCGCCCTCTCTTCAGCCCACGGCACTCACGCCACTACAAGAAGAACCTGCCCCGGGGATCCGTCCTCAGGTATGTGTTACTCCCCTTGTCCCAAATTATAGGGCGTCCCTTTTTTAAGGAAAATCAAACTTGGTAGCTTTTGACTAATAATCATACTAACTATATCTATCCTAAGTATTATGCATGTTATATCACTAGATTCATATTTTGAAGTACTTTCATGTGATGTTAATTTCATATTTGTTGGGATCATAGAATGGAATAAAATACTAGTCAAAGTATGTTATTGAAAATCGTGTAAAAAACCTAGTTAATCTTTCATTCGTGTTTGAATTAACCACAATTAACAGTCTAGTTAGTTAGTGGCCTCATAAGTCAAATAGTATGTATAATGTTGTTGGGCCCTTAGATCACATACTAGTATGGGTGTCTGATTCTTTTTTGTACCATATATATATTCAGGTGATTTTCCACCAATGTTGAAGCCTACCTAGTGTTGCTGAGGAGAAGTGGTGATCACTATCCATGTTTGCAGAGATGTGTTTGGTGCCATTAACTACCCTTCTGTTGCATTTGTGAGTGGTTTGCATGTTTTTCGTCAGACAAAATAAAGACATCGGACACAAGTATTGCTTGGGTGTCCACGGTAGTGCACCTTGATTGCACGACCTTGTGCCGCTTCATCATTTCGTGCATTGATGTGACTGCGTGATCAGTTTGTCAGCTTTTATTATGGATATGGTATTGGTTCGTGTTTGGTGTGTATTTGGAATAAGAAAGGTCAGCCTGTGTGAAAGGGGATGATGACTTGGTTTGTGTATGATTTGCAAAGAACATAAACGTGTACTGTTGTCATCGTTTGGTGTGTATTTCAAATAAGAAAGGTCAGCCTGTGTGCAAGGGATCGGAATGACCTGGTTTGTGTGTGATTTGCAAAGAACAATTTGCTTGTACTGTTGTGATTGAATTAATTGAATCGAACTCCTATGAGTCATTAATTATGTGTGATGTGTTATATATAACTCCATAGTTACAGAAAAAAAATTAACTTCTAGGGAAAATTCTGAATTTCGGATTGATTCCCAAAAATTGTTTTTTTGGGGGAAAGAAGAAGTATGGTATATACATGTTTGACTTTGATGGCAAATTAAATGAAAGATTAAGCTTCTGCATTGTTTATGAGAAAAAACTTCACTTATTAATTCCAAGAATATACTTCCTCCATTTCACAATGTAAGTCATTCTAGCACTTTCCACATTCATATTGATGTTAATGAATCTAAATAGATATGTGGGAAATGCTAGAATGACTTACATTGTGAGACGGAGGGAGTAGTAAAGAACTGCATGCATTTGAGGTTTATATCGAGGTGCACATTCTCACTATTCATCCTTAATTAAAATGTAAAAGAGATATTTTTGCAAATCCTCCCCATATAGGTATATAAACATAAATTATTGAAAAATTAAGTATATTTGCAATTTTGTTTCCCATTTGAAGGATGCTAAAAACTCTCTATGTATAGAGTTTGAGTCAGACTAGAGGGGGCGGGGACGCAGGGCTGGTCACGCGCGGCGCACATCAGGGGCCCCTAGCTGCCCCAGCCTCCGCCTCCCGGGATTCCTATTTGGCGCCTGGTAACACCCGCGTGTGGGCGCGTAACCAGCCCCACTCCCTCTAGTCTTTATACTAACACTGTATACTACTACTAATGATGCAATATACTACTATTCCTATATACGTATGTATATACTAAGTATATACATATATACTTTGTATGCGTATATACAAAGTTTTTACGTATGTATATAAAATATGTACATATGTATATTAAATGTTTTAATATGTATAAACTTTTGATATATAAAAAATATATACACGTATACAAACTTTGTATACGTACATATCAAAATAATTGAAAAAACAAGCAAAAACATCACATATATAAACTTTATATACTTTTATATATGTAGTATAGAAACTTTGTATTGTACCTATATATTAAAAACCGAAAAAATTTGAAGAAAACCAAAGAAAAACCGAAAAGAAAAAACCAGCGCCACCTACTTTTAACGACCAAATTTGGTAATCCAAGGATCGGATGTGAAGAAGGAATCGAAACAAAGTTCAAGATAGAGATGGTCTCGGAAACAGAGTGAGGATCGGCTGAAGTCCGAATCGGCTACGATTAAGATCAGCAGAGTACGAGTCGGACAGGGTTAGCCGATTGTGTCGAATCCAACAATATGACATGGCATATGTTGTCGGGTTAGGTTGACGTGCTTTATGATGATTGCCACGCATGGATAGAGTCCTAAGAAGGCAATTGTATCTATTAATTAGGATATTTTATGTAATTTCCTTAGAGATATATTTGGGCAAAAGTCTGCCGCAAAGACTTATGGTATCTTAGAGTTTGTTAGAGATAAGAGTCGTGTCCGATATAGACATATCTTGTAATTCTCGTGTATAAATAGACCCGAGCCCCATGTAATCAAACTAACACACGTTCAATACAATCTCGGCGCATCGCCACCCTTTTTACTTTCATTTTGTTTCGACAAGTTCTTGCTTTTGGGTTGAGCTGTATCGGTTTCGATCTTCAACAAGAGGTAAAACTTGTTATGGCGGCTTGCGTTCTCAGGATTAGTGCTTCCATCTTTATGATACTCTAATCTTGTTTATGTAATTCGTTGATTTATCATATATCTTACATAATCTCCGGCAATATCGCTATCTAATCTATAATCGGCTAACATCTGTTACTAGAAGGCAGCCGATTAGGTTAAATACCGATGTTGACTTAGATTATATAGGATATCCACCATCCTATGAAACATCCAACGACTTGATTGTCTAGATATTGCTCTTCTTTTCATACTTATAGCTGCATCAGTTGAGTTTGATCTTACGAGTCATGATTAGAATCTCAATCTCTAGCCTGTCTTTGGTTGCCGATTAGGGTAGCATCGGGGTTTCAGCCAATCTTACCTGATTTAACTACTTTTATCATATATGCTTTATTGACATGTTAAATATGCCCTTTATGTTAAGATCTTGTTGCATTTAAGTATATTAGGCTTTTTGTTTGATATATTCTACTTGCTTTAATATCTTAGTATAGAGTGGTATCGGAGTATTAGCCGATACATGCTAGATCTATCTGATCGGCTACGCTATGAACATATATAGTCTCATTATTAGTATATATTTCGATCTAAGTGATTTATACTGTCTCGGCATGGCAACCGATCTATCCCAATCACTTGATTTAAGTATATATCGATATAAGGATTATATATCGTTAATATCTACAGCCGATCGAGTAGATTTAGTTCTTTCTTATTTATTAATGACTGCCGATCGATGCAAATATGACATCGGCTCAAAGATAAATGATATGTCATCGGCACCTAGCCGAGCGGCTATCGTTTATGGATTTAACCGCGGTTTCTTTGTCTTTGTTTCTTGTTGATTGCAGGATCAAATCAACTGGCACGCTCACACACCCAAAGGCAAGTTTTGGACCTACACTGGAGTTAAGCAGATCTCCCAGGCCTCATGTTTTCACATCAACACGCTTTTGGCACGCCCGGTGGGACAGATTAGAAGTCAGAACCACGACAACATTCTCTCATGGTGGAGAAACCACCAGCATCGCCATCTTCGGCTGGCAAAGAGACCCCTGCCAAGAACCTAAAGTCTGGTGCATTTGAGGTTAACGAGGGAAATATTGTCCCCGTCACTATAGACAAGCTAACACCTGAGCAGAAGAAGGAGCTCGATCTGATGATGCAGCAAACACAACACTAATTCTTGAATTCATTCTTGGAGACCCGTAAAGGAACAATTGTTCAGAGGTACAAGATGAAATTAGTTGCTGATGTTCCTGGGACAAGTTCTTCCAAGGATGGAGAGGTACAACAGGTCTCAGATGGTACAGCTCAATTAGGCGATAAAGGTGCTGCAGATGGCTCAGGTGACAAAGGTGGTGGTTCTCAAGGGGCTCAAGGTGATGGTTCTCAGGGATTTCAGGGTGAGAATCTTAACCTAGATGGCAATACGGCATAGCTACAATTTAACAACTTCCAAGATCGGATTCACTATGCCGTGCAACATGCTTTGATTAATTAATCTGGGGTGTTAGTCAACACTTTGTCAAACATGGTGAAGTCGATGGTTGATGGCTCAATAGCTGAGTACCAGGCTACAGGACCGGTTTATTTGCCAGGAAGTGTTTTTCCAAACTATCGGCCCTTGATCACAAGTAATCAGCCAACTGCTCAACCAATTGCTCCCAATGCGCCATCAGCTCAGCCGGCAGTGCTGCATCATCATCGGCACTAGGTCAACTAATTAATCCTCGGTTGTTGGTAAGAGAGCAGCCATAGCATAGTGGACAAAATGTGAGTCGGCTAACTCAAGACCAAGTTGCAGCTATGTTCTTACTAGCTCAGCCTACTATTGACCCAGTCCGGTAACAGCCGATTCAGCAGACGCCACCAAGGCAGCAGGTCATGCAGCCGATTTAGCAAAAGCCTCCAAGGTAGCAGGTTGTTCAGCCGATTCAGCAGCAAGGTTTGCTAAATGCATCGGCCGGGTTCAGAACGCCCGACAATCAGCCAAGACAACATGCTGCAAATCAAGTTGTCCCAGAGCATTTGGTTCATAATGTACAACCAGATCAAACGGTGATACCTCAAGTTATTCCCAAGCATTTGGTGCGCAATATACAGCCAAACTTCCAGAATTACCAAAGGGGCAATTTGAATTATCAGTATCAGCCTCCATCGCCACAAGTTCAATATTAGCAAGGAGGATCGGCTCAGCCTCAGTTCGCTCCTCAATACAATCAATTCGAGCCCGTGTCACAACAAGCACAGGGGGTGCCTCAGCAAAGACCATGTGATGTGATGAGAGAGCAGTTTGGGCCCAAGCCAAAGGATGCTGGAAACCTATATTGACATCCATACCCTAAGTGGTTTGAGAGGGTTCCATTGCCTAACCGATTCAAGGTTCCAGATTTCTCAAAATTTTCAGGGCAAGATAGTGTTTCAACCTATGAACACGTTAGCCGATTTTTAGCTCAGTGTGGTGAAGCGTCGGCTGTAGATGCCTTGAGGGTTAGATTGTTTCCATTATCTTTGTCTGGATCGACTTTTACTTAGTTTTCTTCTTTGCCATGTGGATCAATTAACAGTTGGGCCGATTTGGAGAAGCATTTTCATAGCTATTTTTATAGTAGGGTTCATGAGATGAAATTGTCTGATTTAACAGCAATTAAGCAAAGGCATGATGAGCCTGTGCAGGACTACATTCAAAGGTTTAGAGAGATGAGGAATAAGTGCTACAGCTTGAGCTTGACTGATGCCCAGTTAGCCGATTTGGCTTTTCAGGGTATGATAGCTCCAATCAGGGAGAAGTTCTCATCCCAGGACTTTGATAGTTTGTCACATCTTACACAGAAGGTAACCCTGCATGAACAGAGGTTTGCAGAAGCCAGGAAAAGCTTTAAAAAGGTCAATCATGTCTGTCCCTACATGTATGGATATGATGATGATGATGATGATGATTCTGAAATAGCAGCAGCCGAATGGGTTAGAAGCAAGAAGGTTATACCATGCCAATGGGTGAAGAGTTCTGGAAAAGAAGAGAGGTATGACTTTGACATCACCAAGGCTGATAAGATCTTTGATTTGCTACTTCGAGAGAAACATATTAAGCTTCCTGCTGGTCATACAATCCCATCGGCTGAGGAATTAGGCAAGAGGAGGTATTGCAAGTGGCATAATTCTGGGTCTCATTCTACCAATGATTGTAAAGTCTTCAGACAGCAGATCCAGGCGGCTATTGAGGGAGGCAAAATCAAGTTTGATGACTCCAAGAGGCCGATGAAGGCCGATGGCAATCCTTTTCCTGTTAATATGGTACACACAGCTGGACGAACAGCCGATGGAGGAAGAGCTAGAGGTGTTCAAGTGAATTCGGCTAAGATTATCAATAAGTATCAGAAGAAATATGACAAGCAGCAGGAGAGGCATTATGAGGAAGATGATGGCGGTTTTGATCCTCATTGGGGTTGTGAGTTCTTTAGATTTTGCTGGAATAAAGGTATGAGGCTGCCATCTATTGAAGATTGTCCTGGGTGCAGTAATGTTGCAGAAAGTTCAAGCCAATCGTATAATAGAGGCAATCGGCTAAGGCAAGCAAGAGTTCCTGTTCATCAAAGATTGGGCCCAGTGAATCAAGATCATGATCAAGAGGACAATGAAGGCAGGAAGACTCAATGGTGTCCTTCTGGTATTTTTACAAAGAATCAGAAGAGAAGGGTTCAAAGGTTGAGGAACAGGGAACACTTTCAGGAGGTTGAGCAAGAGATCAACCATCGGCTGAAGAAAACGAAGCCGAAGCAGGAGTGGCGCGTTAAGAGTCAGGTTCCTACAGTCGATGAAGCCACAGCCGATGAAGCGAAAAGATTGGCTAAAGGGAAAAGTGTTGTGACTGCATCGGTTAACATGGTTTTCACACTACCTGCAGAATTTGGGGCCAAGCAAGCCGATGTTGATGAAGTTGAGGAAGGATCGGCTAAGTTGATTTTATCACCAGAACAAGCAATCTTTGAGAAGCTGGAAGGGACCGAGAATTGGCATCTTAAGCCATTGTATGTAAACGGTTATGTCAATGGGAAGCCGATGTCTAAGATGATGGTCAATGGTGGGCTGCAGTGAATTTGATGCCTTATGCTACATTTAGGAAGCTAGGCAGAAATGCTGAGGATCTCATTAAGACGAACATGGTGCTCAAATACTTTGGTGGCAATCTGTCAGAAACCAAAGGAGTTTTGAATGTGGAACTGACAGTCGGCAGCAAGACTATCCCTACAACGTTTTTTTGTCATCGATAGGAAGGGTTCCTACAGCTTGTTGCTTGGAAGGGATTGGATTCATGCCAATTGTTGTATTCCTTCAACCATGCATCAATGCTTGATTCAGTGGCAAGGCGACAAGATTGAAATCGTGCCAGCCGACAAGTTAGTCAACATTGCCAGTGCCGATTTAGCTCTTTGGGAGATGGATGGTCTCGATTGCTTGTCTGAGAAAGTTTAGGATGGAGATTTCCTAAAAGTGTCCGACTGTGATATACAACCAATTAAAGATGGAGAGCCCAAGTTATTATTTTGAGGGCGTCGTGGAGGGTTCAAACGTTTACACCAAGGACACAGTAGATGATCTCGATGACAAGCAAGGACAGGGTTTCATGTCGGCCGATGATTTGGAAGAAATTGATATAGGTCCAGGTGATCGACCAAGGCCGACATTTATCAGTAAGAATTTGTCTCCGGAGTTTAGAACCAAGTTGATAGAGCTCTTAAAGGAATTCAGAGATTGCTTTGCTTGGGAGTATTATGAGATACCAGGACTCAGCCGATCGATTGTTGAAGATCGGCTACCCATCAAACCAGGGGTTAGACCACACCAACAACCTCCGAGAAGATGCAAAGCCGATATGCTCGAACCTGTCAAGGCTAAGATTAAGTGTTTATATGATGCTGATTTTATTTGTCCTTGGCGATATGCAGAGTGGGTTTCTAGTATAGTTCCCGTTATCAAGAAAAACGGCAAGGTTAAGGTGTGCATCGATTTCAGGGATTTAAACAAAGCTACACCCAAGGATGAGTATCCAATGCTAGTAGCCGATCAGTTGGTTGATGCTGCTTCAGGCCACAAGATATTGAGTTTCATGGATGGAAATGCGGGATACAATCAGATCTTTATGGCCGAAGAAGATATCCATAAGACAACTTTTAGGTGTCCTGGTGCAATCGGTTTGTTTGAGTGGGTTGTAATGACTTTTGGCTTGAAAAGTGCTGGAGCTACATATCAAAGAGCCATGAATTACATATATCATGATCTGATCAGCTGGTTGGTTGAAGTCTACATTGATGATGTGGTTGTTAAGTCTAAAGAGATAGAGGACCACATAGCCGATTTGAGGAAGGTTTTTGAGAGAACTAGGAAATATGGCCTAAAGATGAACCCGACAAAATGTGCTTTCGGTGTATCGGCTGGCCAGTTTTTGGGATTTCTTGTTCATGAGAGGGGGATTGAGGTAACTCAAAGGAGTGTTAATACAATCAAGAAAATTCAGCCTCCAGAGAACAAGACAGAGTTACAGGAGATGATCGGCAAGATAAATTTCGTTCGAAGGTTTATTTGTAATTTGTCTGGAAGATTAGAGCCTTTTACGCCATTGTTAAGATTGAAAGCCGATCAAAAGTTTACTTGGGGGCAGAGCAACAGAAATCTTTGGATAGTATTAAGGAATATCTTAGCTCCCCTCCAGTTTTAATATTTCCACAGAAGGGAATACCTTTTAGGTTATATTTATCAGCCGGTGAGAAGTCAATCGGCTCAGTTTTGATTCAGGAGCTTGAAGGAAAGAAAGGGTTGTGTTTTATTTAAGTCGTCGGCTCTTGGATGCAAAAACAAGATATATTCCCCTGTGGAGAAGTTGTGCTTGTGCTTGTATTTTTCCTATACAAGGTTAAGGCATTATCTACTGTCCAACAAATGTACTGTGATATGCAAGGCCGATGTTGTTAAGTACATGTTATCAGCTCCAATTTTGAAAGGAAGGGTTGGAAAGCGGATATTCTCCTTAACAGAATTCGATCTTCGGTATGAGTCACCGAAGGCAGTCAAGGGGTAAGCTATAGCCGATTTTATTGTTGATCATCGTGATGATTCAATCGGCTCGGTTGAGATTGTGCCATGGACTTTGTTCTTTGATGGATCAGTATGCACTCATGGTTGTGGTATTGGTTTAGTTATAATTTCTCCTCGGGGGGCATGTTTTGAGTTTGCATATACTATTAAGCCTTATGCAACTGACAATCAAGCTGAGTATGAGGCAGTTCTCAAAGGGTTGCAATTACTCAAGGAAGTTGAAGCCGATGCTATTGAGATTGTGGGGGATTCTTTGCTAGTGATCAGTCAATTGGTAGGAGAGTATGAGTGCAAAAATGATACATTGATAGTTTACAATGAGAAATGCCAAGAGTTGATGAAAGAATTTCGGCTAGTGACTTTGAGGCATGTATCTCGAGAACAGAATATTGAAGCTAATGATTTGGCCCAAGGGGCGTCGGGATATAAGCCGATGATCAAAGATGTCAAAGTAGAGGTTGCCGCATTAACAGCCGATGATTGGAGATATGATGTACATCAATATTTGCAGAATCCATCTCAATCGGCTTCTCGGAAATTGCGCTATAAAGCTTTGAAGTATACCTTGTTGGATGATGAGCTCTATTATCGGACAATTGATGGAGTATTGCTTAAGTGTTTGAGTGCCGATCAGGCTAAGGTTGCGATCGGAGAGGTTCATGAAGGAATTTGTGGTACTCATCAATAGGCTCATAAGATGAAGTGGTTGCTTCGACGTGCAGGGTATTTTTGGCCGACAATGCTGGAGGATTGTTTCAAATATTACAGGGGATGTCAAGATTGTCAAAAATTTGGAGCAATTCAAAGGGCACCGGCATCGGCTATGAATCCTATCATTAAACCGTGGCCATTTAGAGGTTGGGGAATTGATATGATCGGTATGATTAATCCACCATCAAGCAAAGGGCATAAGTTTATATTGGTGGCAACCGATTATTTTACCAAGTGGGTAGAAGCGATTCCTTTGAATAAAGTTGATTCTAGGGATGCTATACAATTTGTTCAAGAGCATATAATCTATCGATTTGGTATTCCTCAAACCATTACAACCGATCAAGGTTCAATCTTCGTGTCCGATGAGTTTCTTCAATTTGCCGATAGCATGGGTATCAAATTGTTGAATTCTTCACCATATTATGCACAAGCTAATGGGCAAGCCAAGGCATCTAACAAAAGTTTGATCAAATTGATTAAGCGAAAGATTTCTGACTATCCTCGGCAATGGCATACTCGATTGGCCGAAGCGTTATGGTCTTATCGGATGGCTTGTCATGGATCAATCCAAGTCCCTCCCTATAAGCTTGTTTATGGACATGAGGTTGTTTTACCATGGGAAGTTAGAATCGGCTCAAGAAGAACGGAGTTGCAGAATGATTTGACAGCCGATGAGTATTATAATCTCATGGCCGATGAAAGAGAAGACTTGGTTCAATCAAGATTAAGAGCCCTTGCAAAGGTTACCAAGGATAAGGAACAAGTTGCTCGTCATTATAACAAGAAGGTGGTACCTAAGACTTTTTCGGAAGGTGAACTTGTATGGAAGTTGATTTTGCCGATTGGGACTCGGGATAACAAGTTCGGCAAGTGGTCGCCGAATTGGGAAGGACCATTTCAAATCTATAAGGTTGTGTCTAAGGGAGCTTACATGTTGTAAGGACTCGATGGAGAAGTTTATGGACGAGCGCTAAATGGCAAATACTTGAAGAAATATTACCCAAGTGTTTGGGTTAATACATGATCGGCTGGTGTTGCCGATACATGATAGCCGATGTATTCACATTGCCTTGAGATGGCCGATATTATTATATCGCCCTTAGTTGTTTTTAATTGTAATCGGTTGTGTTTTGCCGATGTACAATGGCCGATATTGTTATATCGCCCTTAGTTCAACTTATAATTTTAGCAATACCTTCGTTATTGTAAAATTAGGGGGCATATATATGCAAAAGTTGCAATGCAAAAATTTTGAGCAAAAATATGGAGTTATATTAATCGGCTCAAAGGTTATCAAGATGAGTTAAATAAAGAGCTAGAGTTTCTTAGCCGATTACAAAATTTCCTAAGATCTATTACACAAAATATCACTGAGACAAATAGCGCTGGATAGCCGATATAGCTCTTTGCTTAATTTCTTCTACTTCTTCGATGGCTTGGGCATCTTGAGCATCGGTTCCAGAGATGACTTTTAAGGACTTGGTCATATCAGCGACATTCTTGATAGCCGATTTCAGCCTTGCCTTTTGTTCTTCAACAGTCTGTGGGAGATCGGCTAGCTTCTTGTGTTCCAAATCCAGTTCGGCATTGCATTCTTGGAGTTGTGCCAAGAGTTCAATCTTGCGAGGTTCGAGCTGATCAATATTAGATTTGATTGGGTCCTCAGATAGCCGATCAAGCTTGGACTTTTCTTCATGCATGAGTTGCCGATTGGCCTGGATGGTAGCTTCAATCTCTTTGTGTTCTCGGCGTTCGGCTAATCTTTGCTTGGCTTTCTCCAGTTTGAATTGATGCTGCTGTTCGAGATAAGCAGCTGGAGTGAGGACATCGGCTAGTTCTTCAGGAATCAGAGCTTGAACTTCATGAAGCCGAGTCCTAATTGATCCACAGTCGACCACCAAGCTGTCTAGTGATGATGCCTCTAACCGACGAGAAATATATTCAAGTGTTTTCTTCACGTCGTCGGATAGGGGGAGCTAGAGCCATGCTGGTGGTATCTGCTTCTGTCTCTTTATCAAGATAGTCCTTGATGTCAAAAGAGAACAGATCGGCTAAGGCCTGCAAAAATAATTCAAAGAGAATTAGATGCCAAATAGACATAGCCGATCTAAATCCTTGTGTCAAAAAGAAACTTACTGGGATAGCAGGAGCAGCTGGTTCTTCTTCCTCAATATTGTGGCTTCCTATGGCCGATGGAGTTTGTTCACTTGACATATGTTGTACAGGAGGTGAAGGAGGAGGAGGAGGAGGCTAAGGAAAATAGATGTTAGTCCACATGAAGTATGATTGGAACTAAAATATTTTCAGAAGAATCTTACCGGTGGAGTTTGTTTGGACTGAGTTGCCGCCGATTTCTTCTTTACAGCGAATTTCTTCTTCTGCAAAAGACAAGATTTATGAGCAATCGACTATGAATAAAACAGTTGGAAAAAGGGGTTAAAGAGAGCTGTTTACCCTAGAGAAGTGAGCTGGAGCAGAGGGAGTCGGAGGAGTTTGTTTAGGAGAAGCTGATGGTGTTCTTTCAGTATCACTTACCTCTGCTGCAGCCTGATCAACATCTTCTCCAATTTCTTCTTCTAGAGCCTGTTCAATGGATGGATCTAGGGCAGGCAGATCATCGGTTGGCTTGATTTTCTTTGATTTGGCTTTCTTTTTTGGAGCCAGAGCCGATGGGTCTATAGCCGATGCTCTAGTCTTTCTCTTCTTGCCGGCATCGGTTGGTTCCCTAATAAGCCCTTGGAGCAGGCTTGAAGTCTTGGGGGCATGGTAGCCGATGACGGGGAGAGATGGTCCACCTCCATTTGGAATAAGGCCTGGAGCATACTCTTTATCTCTGCCACTATTGCTTTGGTGTGGAGGGGAAGATTCTGTTGTCTGCAAAACAGAAGAGAAGATTAGTCAAGTTATGAATCGGTTGACAATTGTTCAAATAGAATTAATGAAGTCAAGGTGTACTTGAGGGATAACATCAGAAAAGAGATCTGTCATATACATTGAGGCCGGTTGGTGGAACAGATGCAGTTTCCATTCACCCCACCATCTGTCAAAGTTCTTGCTCCTGAACCTTGCCAGCTCTATATTTTCAATACTGCCTAGAGGAGGTCCTTGTAGACTGAGCAGCCGATCCATCATCAGGGTTGATGAACTTTCTCCTCGGCATTGAATTTTGTCAGCAAAGAACAAGCGGATTGGCAATTGGCCCATTCCATGTTGCCTGGCCGAGCTCATCGGATAATAGAATTCGTAGGAGACTTGAATATTTCTCCTTTGATGAATACCGACAGGAAGGATACATGGGCTGATCGTAGCTGAGAAGACTTCTCTGGATTTTTGGTATCTCTCATGATTGATGTCTTCAAATCTAAAGTCTGATGGGAGATCCAGATGTACTAAGTCCTCATAGGGGAACCAGACACGAGCATCTTTTTGAAAGCCTTCATAGAAGCTGCAGAACCAGTCCTTGAGCAACTCGGCTGTTAATTTTGCTCCTGCATCGGCTGGTGTGGAGGCATACTCTCCATAAGACATGCATCTGCGATGAGTGCGTTCTTCTCCATCATCGTCTGTGATCGGCTCTAGTCTTGGGAATTCGGCTTCTGTCACGGATGGCCGATTGACAACTTTCATGACCATCAGGTTCAGCCAAGTTTGCAGTAGCCACCATGGTCCACCTACTCCAACCACTGAGCTGACGGCTATCTTGGCCGATGCATTGTTCAGCGTTTGGTATAAGTAGCCAAGGAGGATTTTGCCTAGAGGAAATTGTCTTTTTGATTCTAGGGCTTCGGCTACAAACTGCCAGTTGGTTGTAGGGCCGCAACTTGATCCGCAGAAGAGAAATTTCTCCAGCCACATCAGCAGAAAGGCTACATGCTCTCGAGGGGTGACTGACCCTTGGCCCATATACGCCGCCACATAGCCAGACCAACCACCTATGCTCTTGGTCCTAAAGTCATATTGATTCTTGGTGTTCAAACCCATAGGATTAGCCGATGAAGTCACATCCAGACTAGTGATCATGGTGATATCAATTAGAGTTGGGGTCATCGGCCCTTGGTTGAACAGAAAGGCATTGATAGCATTAGACCACAAGTATGTGGCAGCGGCCATTAAGAGTTCATCTTTAGCTGAATTCGCTATGGTGAGGGCAAGTGCTTGGCCGATTCCAATCTCATCCCAATGTGCACATGATTAGGGCTTGTCTGCAGCTACCCAAGCCACATTGAGTTCAGAGATGTACCCACCATTGTTCCTCAAGGCCAAGCAGACAAACACCAGGGCTTCTAGTGTGCCATTGCTGTCTTCACCCTTTAAGGATAAAGGCCTTTTGTTGGGCTCAATGAATGCTGTATGAGAAGATGGTGGTGTCTTACCCAGCCTGCATGTGATCCTACACAATGGATTTGACCATATGTAGCCACCTTCTCTTTTCTCTGCAACTAGCTTCTTTTTACCAGCAACAAGGTTAAGCTTTCAGGATAATGAACTTGGCTCAATGTTGTAATTCTTTCGGCAACTTAGTTCTTGTACACTTCATTCTACGATTCATGTCATGATTACTCCTCTCTGTTCTTTAAATTGTGTTTAGCAGTTAATTGAGGGCTGATTCACATATAAATATTTATTTAATCATCAGATACTAGCTATGTCCTTGTATGCATTTGCAGTTTGAGCATCAGTTGCTTAACATGGCAAAACGACCAGGAAAGTGTTCCCTGCTCCTAATTCATGTATAAAATCATGCTTTTCATTGAATCCTTCGAAGGTAGATGGTGTGGTGGCTGTGGTGGTAATAGCATAGTGTACTGCTGATCGGCTTAGTTGTATTGTACATATATTTCTACAGTTTATTTAAATTGACATATATTCCTCCAGCTGAAAAACTCAGTTTCTGCTTTGCATGATGTAGTTTCATTTGCTCCTAGAGTTGCTTCCATTTGTGTTTGTTACTTGCAAATTTGGTCATAACCATTTGCCTGAATAATTAGGCTCATTAAAGCGAAAAAAGGAACTTTTCAAATAATGATGATCACAATAAGGCTGTAGTCTGAATGGAGGAATGTCAAACTCAATCTCTTGATTTGGTCCCGTGTCCATTTCTTAGTTTTGTTGATAATGTTGGAGGGTTTAGCGGCAACAAAACTCGGATAAGTTCTGCATGGTATAGAGCGGACCTCGTCAATTTACGTTACCAGTATTTGCAGTTTCCCATGAATAGAACAATATTGCTGTATGATATTCAAGTTTGGATTGCTAGTTTTGAGATAAATTTCAATTGAGTATGGCCAATTGGCTACTCTCATATTTCCTTTGCTTGCTTTTCGTTTTTTAGATTTGATGGATCCTCGATGTGGCTGACAGCGCTGTAGCATTTGCATCATAATTGATGATTATTGGTCCTGAGGACTCTGCTCCATAGTATTCAGTAATTTTCTCGAGTCCTAGAACACGATCTTCCAGCTGAGATAGTTGTGATACGGAAGTTGGCCCTATCTTGATGATGGTAATGTATCCGAACAAAGATTTCATGATTTATCTCACTACTGGAAACCGGACTGAGAAGTTTCAAGGTTTTATTTCAGCGTCTGTTTTTCATGAAGTTCTTGAAAATTATGCGACATGTGAGTTTAGTTGGTCACAGGCTTAGGTCGCGCTCTTGTATAGTTTTTAGATAAAGGAAAAAGTACGAATTACCCCCCCCTCCCGAACTATCGAGGTCGTCCGAATTACCCCCTGAACCATAAATGCGGATATTCTTCACCCCCAACTATGCAAACCGGACGAATTACCCCCCTCGATCCAATCCACGGTGGTTTTGGTCTACGCGGCGTACCCGTGACAGTCCAGCCAGCATTTTATTTATTAAAAAAATATGGGACCCACATGTCATAGTCTCTCATCTCTCTCTCTCACTCATCCTCTCTCGCTGGTGGCGGAGGCAAGCGGCAGCGGCGGTGCACACGGCGGGCGGCAGCGCGGGACGGGCGGTCGGCAGGGGCGCGCGGCGGCGCGGGACGGGCGGTGGGCAGGGGCGGGCAGGCGGGCGGTCGGCGCGGATGGCGGCGCTCATGGCGGCGCGGTAGCCAGAGGCGACGGCGAGGCAAGGGAGGGGATGGGTGGCGCATGCGGAGGCGGAGGCGAAGGCGGAGAGGGCGCTGGCGGCGGCGACGGGCGGCTAAGACAGAGGCGGGTGCTGGTGGTGGCGGCGAGCGGCCGAGGCGGAGGCGGAGCGGGCGGCCGGCAGCGGAGGCAGAGCGCCTCGGTGAACACGGCAGGCGGCGGGCGGGCGAGGAGCCGACTGTCGACGCCGACGGCGGCCGGCGGCGGGGATGGCTGCGGGCGGCGGGCGGCGGGCGGGCGAGGAGCTGACGCCGACGGCGCTCGATGAGGTTGCGGCGGTAGAGCTCGACGGAGACGACGCCGACGGCGCTCCCCGGTCCGCTCCCCGGTCTCCTCGTCGTCCGTGTCGAGCTCCTTCACCGCGAACACATGTTCCTCGTTGTCCATGTGCAGTTCCCCCCATCACGATCTCCCTCCTCGTCGGCGACCCCTCCCCTCCCTCCGCCCCCGACGGTTGAGACAATGTCGCTATCGCCGGTCGCTAGCGGGCCCCGTAGATCAAGAGGGAGAAGCCATCGCCGTGCTGCATCTTGGCCTCCTCGGGGCTCGCCCAATCCATGACGGAGGAGCCGCTAGCCCACGACGTTGACGAGGCCACGGACGCCAACGAGGACGATCTCGCCTTGGCCAGCCGCCGGCAAAAGCTCGAACAGGAAGACGAACACCTCGCGCGCGCGAGAGAGAGGATGAGTGAGAGAGAAAGAGAGAGAGGAGAGAGATGAGAGACTGACAGGTGGGTCCCACATTTTTTTAATAAATAAAATGCTGACTGGACTGCCACGTGTACGCCACGTAGACCAAAACCACCGCGGATTGGGTCGAGGGGGGTAATTTGTCCGGTTTGCATAGTTGGGGGTGAAGAATGTCCGGTTTTGTGGTTCAGGGGATAATTCGGATGACGTCGATAGTTCGGGGGGTAATTCGTACTTTTTCATGGTGCCGTATATCCATAATTTTTTTTTTTTGAGAATGTATATCCTAAAAGTGATGCTTGATGAAAATGTTGAATTACGGATAGATTATTACTCACCTACTATACTCTCGTGTTCCTATTGCTGACGGTAGAGATGAAGGAAATCGCAATTGTGGATTGCGACCTTGTTATGAAAGTGGTAGGCTCAGTGTTTTTGTGTTGATAAAGATTACATAAGATCTTAAGGAATAATCCATCTACATTTTCTGGAGACACTACTACAGAAACTCCGATAGATGCTAGCTGGGAACCTGACATAGGTGTTATCATGTCATATGTTCATACCCACGTGCATGCTCTCACAAAAATGCTTTGAGTAGATAATAAAACTGATATTCAGTATTAAACAGTTCAAATTTCTATTATTTGCATAACGTCTTATGCTTATGAAGTTAACACGAATAGATACCTTTAAATTTATGTGCTACGTATAGCCTACAGAATGATAGTGTGTCAACTGCGCGCGGTGAGCATTTTATGTTCTCTTGTTTGATCTTTCTATTCATTCATTTATGCGGATCAAATACTAAGATTATTCCATTTCCAATTTCATCTGTTTCATTACATATCAAATTAACTAATTACCACATCCGTCCTAAAATACAAATGATTTTTCTCATCCAGTTATAAGGCAAAATCCCTTATAAAATAAAATTATTTCTCATATTTTAGAAATGAGGTGGTAGGTTTCATGCATGTAATGGAGATTACATTGTCAGAAATGGAGTTTAGTATCTACTCCCTCCGTTTCATAATGTAAATCATTCTAGCATTGCCCACGCATATAGATGCTGATGAATTTAGACATATATGTGAGTCTAGATTCATTAGCACCTATATGAATGTGAACAATGCTAGAATGACTTACATTATGAAACGGATGAAGTAGTAGAAACGTAGGTGGGCAGATGGCATAAGCTATGATTTAGTATCTTCGTAAAAAGAGTAGGAATTGATATTTTGTGTGCGGCAACATATTATTCCGTCTATAATGTCAATTAATTCTAACTATCTGGTATTGGAATGCTGTGGAAGTCTGCTTTACCAAAATTAAAGTTCATTGCTTTGTGGAAATTGTTCCATGTATAGTACTCATATAAAGCTGTTGCTAAACAAGGCTACTATTTTTTTTTCCACACACAAAAGCCGAAGCATAGATACATCATCCTGTCTTCTGCAATTGGCCCCTTCATTATTATTCAACCAGCATATCTCTTTATCTCGGAAATCGGTAAAGAATAGTCCAACTGACCAACTGCTACTACTTCTTTACTTCCTCCCTCTTATATTTTAAAATTTAGACATGGATAAACCAACAATATCTACAAAAGTAAAATGTCTTAAATAAAAAGAGTCGCATATTATGATAGTTCGTTAATTTAATAATAAATATAGTAACATCAAATGTAAAAATTTACATGATTAATCTTTTTTTAATGTTTTGCTATTAATAGTCAAAATTTTAAAAGTTTGACTTGTCACTATTTAAAAAATGCTTATATTTTGAGACGAGAGAGTATATTGTACTACTACGTGCCTATAACCTCCAGGGATAAGCAAAGAATCTGAATTTTGCCTTTAGGTAACATAACCAAGCAAATGCCTAAGGGATCAAGTTCATTTGGAGGCGCATCATATTGTTAGCTCAGCGTTCTGCATCGACTGTCATCTCAAAATTATCCCTTCATCTGTGCTGCTAGTACGAAGGTATGACAAACATTAATTTGATTTTCTTTGATCCACGATATTGGAGGACTAACATCATGTTATATATTGTGCCCAGGAGTTGAACTGAACTGCTTGTCCTGGGTTAATCTTGGTGTTGTTTCTGCTGTTATCTGGTTTTGTATAAAGACAAGGTACCATGCATGTGTTCCGCGTCTAAGCTGCCAATATTGTATATCTTCCAGTTCAGCAAGAAGAATTAATAGTCAAGTTTCTTTAGTCCATTGTTAGAATGCTAGCCAATCTTTTGAAATATTTCTTTCATATAATGTTGCGTTGGTGTGGACTACTAACATTTATCTCATGCTGTCTTAGGGACTGGAGGAATCTTCGGCTACTATATATCATGGGTTAGACTTCTTGGCATGAATCGTCCCTGCTCTACGATCTTCTCTGAAAGTATACACCATGGAACGTGAGGTACCATTCCGTATGTTAGCAGTACCTTTCAGAGAGAAGTAAATTTACTTAATACTCCCTCCGTTTCACAATGTAAGTCATTCTAGCATTTCCCACATTCATGTTGATGTTAATGAATCTAAATAGAGATATCTATTTAGATTCATACGATATCTATCTAGATTCATACGATATCTATCTAGATTCATTAACATCAATATGAATGTAGGAAATGCTAGAATGACTTACATTGTGAAACAGAGGAAGTAGTAGTGTGTTTTAGGTGAATTACTTTTCGTCGTCAATTGACTGGCGGTTCAAAGATTGCAGTTGTCTGGACATGGGTTCTAATGATATTCCAAACATAGTGCTATTGTGTACAACTCTCTCCGTCCAAAAAAAAAAAAGTCCAATTCTAAAGATGAATCTGAACACATGAGGAAGTAACAACACTACTAAATATACATTCTTACTTTTACAGACTTTATATTGTGATACTAGGGCCACATAATCTCCTTTTTACACAGTCGTTTGTTGATTAATTCATCCAGGAAAAGGTAGACGTACAAAATAAAACCATGAAAATGTTGATGTGGCACATTGTAGTTGAATCTTGATTTTCCACACTAATTAAATATTAATTTGAGATTTTTTTTAGAAAACCCATGTAAGAAATTTTTAGTATGTATAGCACTTGTCACGAGCTGAGGTTAAAGTTTAACGGCAGCCAGCCAAAACAGCTCTTACTAGAAAGAGCTGGTGAACACCAGGTCACGATCGCTGACGATGAAGATCGGAATGTCATGGAGACTGACCACCTCGTTGAAGAAAGCCCGTGGCACCGCCGTAGCCGTGTATGGGTGTCCCAGCAGGAAGACGTGAGCAGATTTGGTTATATAGCCGAACGATGACGGTGAGGATGACTGATTTCGATGCGTGGCAATCAGTTATGCCTAGAAATCTAGACTATTTTGTGTATAAATTTCTATCCAGGAATTAAGCTAGGATATACAAAACAACAAATTAATATAGAGATCCAAACATAAATAAAGTAAATAAAGTGTAAATATTTACCAAAGAGACACTTAATTAGTCCTCACTCTTACTGAAAAGGAAGCAGCAGCAGAACCTAAGAATAGCATACTAAACCCTGACATTGACATACTGAATCTAAGAATAGCAGTCCAACAAGGAAAAAAACTCCTAAAACGAAGCCTTCAAGAAAGTTACACCGATAGAATGGTGACATCGTCCGATCCAAACGAATCTCTAAGATTTTCACTCGGAGAATTTCCTTGAAGTGGAGTTGAACAAGGGCTCCAATAGCAATGCCTTCAAGAACGTGAACGACACCCAAGGGCATCGCCATTGCTAGCACCAGCAAGCAGAGCACGACTTTCACCTCGGAATCCCCTTCAACCATAGCAACCATAACGGAAGCCACCAAATGTCACCTGCACACCGAAGGTACCTGCAGTATTCACATCACCTGCACAACAACCGAACTCCACCGAGTGGCAGAGCTGGACTGACGGTGCCACCGCACGGCCACACAGGCCGCCCAAGCTCCGTAGAGCAACCGACGTCGCCGCTGCCACTAGGGGCCCGGCCACACCTGACCCCAACTGAGGGTGCGCGGGTTCTAGACCTAGAGGAGCCAGGTCTGGCCATCCCTCTCACACCACCACTGCCGCCCAACGCCGCAACGCCGCCACCAACCCGGGATGGGAGGGCCAGCGCCGGACGCGGTGAGGCAGGCCGCCGGAGCTGGATGACCGGCGACACCCCAGATCCAGCCGGAGGAGAAGACCGCCAGCCCGATCCAGCCGTCCCCGCGCAGCTCTCGCTGCAGGCCCGGAGATGAGGAGGCCGCCGCCGAGTGGGGAGGAGTAGTTCTTGGCACCGGAAGCCCCAGATCTGGAGAAAAGGAGAGAGGGAGAGAAGAGAGAGGAGGAAGAAGGGGAGATGAAGAAGGAGGGAGATGTCGTCGCCGGTGCCGGCGTCAGCGACACGAGCGGATGCAGCCTGGGAGCCCTCGCGCACATGAGCCGTTTGCCTCCCGTGTCGCCTAGGGCGAGCAACACGGGAGTCGGGAGTCGATCCCACTATAGGTGTTCTTGTTTGACTCAAGCCAATTAGATCTATGTTAAAGAAAACATAAAACAAAATCCCCTTACCCTCCGGTATATTCCCCTCCTCCATAATTATTACGCTCCTAATCTCTTTCCCCTTTAAATCTCCTCTCCTCTTCTCTCCCGCTCAATTCCTTCCTCTCTTTTTTTTAACTAACAAATTAATATAAACGCAGCTCCGATTATATGTGACGAGGTAAAAAAAATTAAAGACGTTTCCGTCGTTCGTAATAATGAAAAAGGGCGAAAAAACATGAAAACAAAAAAAGAAAAGTCCGATTCAGTCTATCTATCTTATCTTCCGAGTGCATCATAAGGCAAATAAAGCGATTATTATGTTGATTATAGGATGAGATAAAATCCAATCGAACAATCAAGCGATTGAGAAAAAGAACCGGAAGAAAAATAAAAACATCACCGGGAAGCCACCAATGCCGTCGCCACCACCGGATCCGTCCACGGGGCGCCGTCAGATCCCCTTGGCCGTCGCCACCGCCGCCGGATCTATCCGCGGCCGTCGCCGACGCCACCACCGCCACCGGAGGGATTGAGAAAAGAGGCGGTGGAGGGAGCCGCCGCTGCCAGATCCGCCCGCGGTCGCCACCACGGCCGATGGATCCACCCGCGGATGCCGCCGACACCGTCGTCGCTGTCGACACCGCCGTTGGGAGGGCGCCGCCGGATCTTGAGGGTGGAGAGGGCGCCGTCGCCGAGAGGGATGGACGGCCATCGAGGCCGATGGGGAGAGGGAGAGGGGGAGGGACGGCTGTCGCCGCCGTCTCCGCCGCGCCCGCCTTCCCCGCGCCGTGCGGGCGAGACGTGAGGGAGAGGGGGAGAGGGAGCGGCGCCTCCGGATGGGAGAGGGGAGGAGAGGGGAAGCGGCACCGCTGGAAGGTAGAGGGGAGAGGCGGCGTCGGGCGGGGGAAGAGGCCGGCGGTGAGAGGAGGAATGGGGGACGGCGAGCCGATCGGGGGATGGGGAGGGTTAGGGTTAGGGTTTTGATTGATTTGGAACCGATTTGAGCCATCCATCGATCGATCGTTGGGCTGGCCTGCATCACCAGACCGGACCACTTGGGCCGCACGCGGGCTGGTGGTCCAACACATTTGTGGTTACGGGCCGCACAGCAAGTGAGAGGAGTATAGGGAAATTATTTAGAATTTTGTCGCTTGCGGGTTGAAGAACATGGGCTGAAAATGGCTCAGAGAGGAAAGAAGGATTTTTATTTAAATAAATGTTGAAATGATGTTTGTATTATCAAAATTAGCAATTAAGCTCTATAAATTGCAATAAAATTTCAAAAGGTGTAATTAATATGAAGAATTTAATAAAAATTAAATCCAACCATATCATTTTGTTTCTCACACTTACTTTACTTGTAAATTAGTTTAATTATATACCTACCTACTTAAAAAATACCCAAATATTCTAGAAAATTTGTATTTCATTTAATTAGAATTTAATATATTTTAATTCAATTTTCTCGTTTTCTCTTTCCATGGCAACACGGGCATTTTTGCTAGTTAATATAAAAACCAATCAATAGCTAGAAAGAGATCATAATCCATGAGTTTTCAGTTTATTTGAACGAATATTTTATTTATAATTTAATAAATAATTCAAGGTCCATATATACTATACTTAATTACTGTAAAAATATTAAATATGTAATAATAGTGGAATCGTCGCTAGTCAACCATTAGTCAAATCTATCTATCTATCTATCTATCTAACTATCTATCATATACTAAATGTCCATTAAATTTTCTATAAATGCTCCTAGATCGCTACTTGGCACTATAATAAATTAGAGAAATCACTATAAATTCTAATAAAAAAAACTAAACATCTAACCGTCTATTTTTATTTGGGTCCATTATTTTTCAACAATCAGATCCATCTTAAAAAAAGGCATCCCAACTCCTAACCAGACCCGTATCTATGAATTCTAGTACCCAATTACCCCTTCGTCCACCCCCGACCTCCCTGCCCTTATTCACACCATGCTCTCTTCCTCCTATTCCCTAAAATTATTTTTTCCACTCTACATTGGTTAGAAATTATATCTATCTTATAAAAAACAAAAGAAAGCACATCCCACCTAGCCCACGTGCGTATGTACGTACTCACTCTTTCGCCTTGTAGCCCATCTCTCTTTCCTCAATTTTCATGCTATACGTTAGTTAGAAGTATATTTTATAATAAAAAATTAAAAATAACTTTAACACCTAAATCATATATCACACATAAAAATTTTATCCACTTACGTCGTTAGATTATTTATTTCTATTTGCAGTATAATTATGTTTCTATTGGTTTTAACTTTTACATGTCAATCAAACAACTAAAAATACTATGAACAAAAACTGATATAGATTTTATCGTGATGCATAACTTCACAATAATTAAATTACATCTAAAATGATAGAAGTAAAATGAAAGTGAAAAAATATTAAAAATGATATATCTTAATCAGTGAATAAAACTAATTTTATTCTGTTTTTAGTTAATAAAGTAGTAGTAATTAAAATACATTAAATTTGTAAAGCATAAAATATGATTATAATTTTTTTCTTTACTAAATTTCACTTAATGCGGTAGACCTATTATTTTATACCATTATTTATAAATAACTCAAAACAATTAGATCTATGTTAAAGAAAACATAAAACAAAGTTTCCTCACCCTCGGGTATATTCCTCTCCTCCGTAATTATGTACCCTTCCGGTCTCTCTCCCATTTAAATCTCCCCTCATCTTCTCTCCCACTCAATTCCTTCCTCTCTTTTTCTTAACTAACAAAATAATATGAAAACCAGTCAATAGCTAGAAAGAGATCATAATTCATAAGTTTTCAGTCTATTTGAGCAATTATTTAATGATAATTCAAGGTCCATACTACCCTTACTTATTGTATAAACATTAAATATGTCAGTTTAATATATACCCCAGTTTATTGAATGGCAACCCAGAAAACAAAAAAAAAATTATTGTGAAGATATATCAGCGCAAGTCATTCTAAATCCTCTATAGCGCTCTTAAGTCGCCATGTGTCATGTCTTAAAAATTTTTTAAAAAAGAACTTAGAAATTTTGAGGAATAAAAATCATCTAATGGTAGGGTTCCACTTTACGAATAATCTATTATTCAACAATTAGATCTCCTTTTAGAAAAATCTTAAACCTCCATGGGTCATGTCTTAAAAACTAGAAAAAGAATCTTATAGATATGTTTTTTTTTAGATAATGAAAAATATTATAGGTAGGAGTACAGGGTTGGTTCAAAAGTCATATTTGTTATTATTAACTTTAAATTTTATGGCTCATATTGACTAGGTTTTTATAAAATAAAAAATAAAACTATAGATCATGCATATAATAGGGAAGTGTTATTTGCTTTTCAAATGTGGCAAATATCATCCGGCCAATATTTCACTCTTATAAGTTTCTCAAACAAAACGTACAATACATGCCATCGTGAATGCATGGGCTAACTTACTAGTTCCTTTAAAAAGGAGAAAAAAATATATATATTACCCCTAGAGTATTATGCGTACTCATGGATTTCATCGGCCATGATTCGCTCTTTTATTTTCTCATTCACAAAAAAATAGAAACCGCTTATCCCTATTGTCACACCCTAAAAATCTCAAATTTATAAGTTGTTGTTTAATTGGAATTATTAGAAATGATTTTAAAAGCCTAGAAGAAAATATCTAATTTTAAATAATAAATTCCAATATAAAATGGGGCTAGATAAAATTTTATTAAATACTTTACTTGATTCTATAGTTCCTAGATTTTTCTGGGATTTATTTGAGCCAAGGAAGTATTTTTAATAAATGGAATTGCATTTCATGAATAATTTTAATTGAAAAAGGTTTTGAAAAGTCTTCTTTTGGCTTTGGGCCGAAAGTCGGCCCAAGTCTCTTTCTCTCTTTCTTTCTTTCTCGGCCAGCCGGCCCAAGTCGGCCCAGTCCGCCACGCCTTCCCTCCTCTCTCTCTCGGTGTCGCTGACAGGTGGGGCCCACCTGTCAGGGCCGTCGTCTTCCTCGCGCCGTCGCCCGGCCGAACCCTAGCCGAGTTGCGCCACCGCCGCCCTTCCAAATTCGGTCGCGTCTTTCCATCTCCGGTGAAATTGATAGAGGGAAAATGTTCCCCGTGATCCACTCTACCTTTTTCCTTTTGGAATCATCGCTAAATCGGTTTGGAAATCCGCGGATTCGAGTTCGAATCGGATTCCTCTCTCTCTCCGAACTCTAGTTCTTTCCTTCGCGTCGCCGGTCGCCGTGGGCCTTCGCCGCCGCCTCCTAGCCCCTTTAAAAGGACCCCCGAGCTCCCCTCTACCCGTCGCCACCCTCGCCTTCGCCTCTCGTCGCCGGAAGTGTTCTAGCGCCGTGCCGCTTTACACCGCCGTCGCCGCCGCTTGTCCAGCCGTGCGCCGTCGCCGCTCCGGTCGTCGTCGTCGCTCGGGAAGGCCACCGTCGTGATCGCCAAGTCGTCGCCGTCCTCGTCCGACCCTCCGTCGTCGCCGAAGACCGCCGGAGCATCGTCGCCGTCGTCGACCCGATCTTCTCCGCCGCTTCGACCTTGTCGCCGCCGCCGTCCGTTGATCTTCCGCCGTCGTTTTGGTCACCGGTGAGTTCGCCGCGTCGCCCGCATCGTTTTGGTGCTCTCCGTTTGCGCCGCCGCGCCGTCGTTCGCCGGCGAGCATGCGCCGTCCGAGCCGCCGCCGGTGATGACGTCATCGCCGACGTCACCGACGCCGTCCGCCGTGGACCGGTCGTGGACCGATAGATCTCGGCCGCTCGTTTTGGATAGGATCGATCTCGGCCGTTCGTTCCCGTGAACCGTTGCCGTGCACCCGGTTCACCGTGAACCCTAGCCGCTGACGCAATAATCCCCTTTTCTTTTTCAAAAATAATTCATTATTGCGTCATAATTCAATTAAAATCTATATAAGTGTTTTAATCCGATTTAATCTTTGAAAATTCATAACTAATTCATCTTAGCTCGGATTTAGTTGGTTCAAGTCTCTAAATTTTTCTAAAATTGAGATCTACATGTTAAAAATATCCACATGTACTGTTCATGCTTGTTTATGTGCTGTTTTGGTGTTTTTGCTCTTTTCTGTTTAGATTCCGACGTTCCCGGAGAGTCCATTTTCGTAGGAGAAGAGTTTGAAGAGTTCCAAGGCCAGCAAGGCAAGTCACACAGATCCCAAACAACCCTTTGAGCATGTTGATCCCGTTTAAAGCTATTGTTTTATTTCAACTACTGCATTTATTTTCGAATGTCATTGGGTGGAATTAACCTATTGTTTGTTATAGCCCTTTTGTTCTTGATTACTTTATTCTTTGATACCTTGGGTTATAATTTGACTAGTTGGATTTATATATTGGTTCAACTAGATGTATTAGATATAATTGCTTAGCCATGCTTAGAAACATTAGCACACTATTGGGATAACTAATGTTTCACTATTACTTAATGATGGATATTTAATCGTAGCTCACGATGGCTAATCGTGATTGGTTAATTAATTAATGTGCCAACTAAAATTTGATAATGGTGGGTTGTGAGCACATGGTTTTGATGGTCGTGCTCATGACAATTAAGGACCGGTTCACGAGTTTCGGTTGTGAAACATTAACCGTGCCAACCACAAGCCAGTGTGGGCAACGGTTTTACCTTTTGTATAGCATAGTTCATTGTGGGGCACCAGACTGTGAAGTGGCGGAGATAAGCCCACGTGGGTCGCTGGGGAGTCCATGCCTTGTTTATAAGGGGGTGATTATGATCCAGGAATGGTGCGCTGTGGTGGATTGTGTTGTGCGAGGGGTACTGTCACAGCTCCTTTCCAAGGTACCGTGGTGGTATTAAGGCACATGGTGACATGTTGTGGGGCTGTGTCTTGTGGGTACAGTGGTACACCTCTGATCAGAGTAAAACTATTCGAATAGCCGTGCCCGCGGTTATGGGCGGGTCTAACAATGTCTTTCGTGATTAGTCTCACACTTTTCACTATAATAAAAGATGCTATAACTGGTATTAATTTGATTAACTCCTGGTTTGGAATGGTATATTCCTGGTTTGGAGATAGAACTGCACAGCCAGGTATGGTTGTTCAGGATGGTTGGGCCTGTACAGCATGGGTATGTTGTACAGTGTTGATTAATGTTGACTAATTACTCTACTGTTTTAAAATTCTTAAATGTTTGCCCAATGCTGTTTTTGCAAATGAGCCCTATATTATGCCTTCCTTTGTTATCCCGTGCACTTGCGTATTTGCTGCGTGGCTTGCTGAGTATGTCATATACTCACCTTGCAATCATTCATCAGAGGAGGAGTTCTACAGTGATGCTGATGGAGTGGAGGATTAGGTGTAGCCCTGGTCAAGCTGCCTGTGGAGTGAAGTCGCCTGCGCCGTTTATCTTATTTTCCGCTGCTTAGATCTTTATTGATTGAGAGGAACTATCTACCTCTGTAATGACATTTTATTCGCTTATTAATTAGAATAATAATTGTACTCTATTGTCAATTTGTTATTGTGTGCCTCGGCTGATTCCTGGACGAGGGTTTACACACATGTAAGCGTTTGGAATTTTGGATAGAAATTCCGGGCGTGACACCTATTTTTTATCAATGAGAAATATAATGGATCATGACCAATTAAATTCATGAGTACGCATGATACCCTAAGGGTAAAATGGATATTTTCTCTCCCTTAACAGTGTTTGATTAACAATCGATTAACGGCGATAGTATATAAGGAAAAACACGAGTTGTTCGATGGTATATTATAGAAGCAAGTTAATCCATGACAACACCGTATAGAAACAAGTAAATCCATGACAAATCCATGACAACACGAGTTGTTCAATGGTATATTATAGTAAAGTGCTTGTTTTGTTTCCATTTTCTTGCAAGCATTATTATACCGACCCGCACTGAACTGCGTTAGAATATTTTCTGCTTCTGGTTTACTTTGAGAGCATTACGGAAGCTGTGGATCAGATACTTATTCAGGAGTAGGGGGGATCACGTACTATTGTTTCAATGGCTAGAAACGAAAAGAAAAGGCTGAATTAGTATTATGAAAAGGATGAAAGAAAACGAAAAGAAAAGAAATAGGTCTAGTGGACCACTCCAACAACTACACTTATTTAGGTACAAACTTTTAGACTAAGGCTACGCTTATCTACGGATGGATGGAGTATATAACATGTGCCTCTATGTCCGTTAGCTGGAGCAGTAATGAAAAGATAAACAAATGATCCATTTCTGTATATATATATATATAATTCTAGTTTCCACAGTAGGCAATTACACAAACGTGTGCGGTGTTTTTTGATTTAGTTTGGTGGTGCAGTAATATATAGAAAGTAAAGTGCTTAAGTTTTCTCATTCTCCTGCATATATATTTGAGTACCGTACCGTATATACAAGTGGCCTGCATACTGAACCGTGTTAATTAATTTTCTGCAGATCATCACGTTCGATGGCGTTACGCGCACCGCGGATCAGATACTTGAGAAGTATCTGAGTAACAGCGATAGACCCTATTATCAGGGTGGCCAAAGCATTTACTTTGATGGCTGGAAAGGGTTTGGCACCTCCGCCATCCTTGCGGCCATAGCAGAGTTAGCTAGACGTAAGAAATCCATGGGCTATGAAATAGTCCTCCATGTAGACTGCTCCGTGTGGGAAAGCAGGAGAACTCTGCAGAGGAGGATCGCAGAGGAGCTGAAACTCAATGGTTCCACAATGGCCCTGTTTGACAAGCAGGACGACGATGACGATTTCAGCGGAATAGAAAAGAGCTCCCGAGCTGAGATAGATGAGGTTGCAAAGCTCATCTTTCAGGCAGTAAAGGACCGTAGCTGTTTGCTGATTGTTCACAATGGAAGTAACGATGAGATTGATTTTCTTAGGTTTGGTGTTCCTGTGCTTGAGCGGAGAAACACAGTGTTGTGGACATTCAGGGGGAGGTTTCGGCTTAATCCTGCAATCAAAGACAGTGAAAAATGCTGATCTTTTCCTTTCTATAGATCATGTAGGTTGGCCCGACATAAATGAATTACTGCACTGTGAGGCTGCACAAGTTAGCCGTAAGATCAGCCCAGCTCTAATTGCCGAATGTTGGTTGTACCTATCACTTATGTATTATAACCACTCCAACTTCATTTCCCATGATATCGATGCCCATGCTTGCAACTATTGGGTGTGCAATGGGATCATAGAAGGAGACGGTGCATGGGAGATTGCCGACAGACTTTATCACCGGATGCGACTGGAATATCTTCCTACAAGACACAACCATGACTTTTGGTTCCAGCACTATTTTGGGAGCCAAAAACAAGCAAAGCATTATCGATGGGTTTCAGTTATGCCCAAGAATTCAGATGAGGTAAAAATTATACAAACATTTTCAGTTCCACTGGAAGTGACATCCTATTTTTTGACGTTCCAAAGATCTGATCCTCCAGCAGTACTGCCAAATCACTTGTTTAGTCAAGGCAGCAAACTTTGTGTACTAAGACTATCTTGGTGTACATTTAGTTTTGCATCCCCTCCTTTTACCTGCTGCAAGAACCTCAAATTTATTCTGATAGATGGCTGCTTAAACAAGGATGCTAATTTAACTGGTGAAAGGTATCACGAGAAGAACGGAAAACAATGGGAATTTCTCCAAAGTTTATGGGTGTTGGACATACGTGATACAAACTGGGACTGGATCTTATCCCCATCAAAGGTGGTGCTGATGGCTGAACTGCGGGAGCTGTATCTCAAGGCTACAGGAAGAAGTTGCCATATTGCAAGCATCCTGTGCCTCTCGATTGCCATATAGAAATTGCCGAAGGAGGAAGCAATTTGGAAATCGAACAGGACCTTTATGGTATGTGTTCCTTAATCTATAATACTCAATCCTTGCATATACATGACAACTCGTCCATCAGTATTGGTAACCTTGGAGACAAGGAGAACCAACAATTCAAAAATCTCAGATGGTGTCTGTGGACCCCCGTTTTTATAACAGGAATCAATCGTGTAAACCGTACCATTTCCCTGGATCAAGTAGTCTGGTACACACGAATCCATAGCTGAAATACCAAGTACTCATACACGAATATCTAAATTAAGTTATTACATCAAAGCCCGCAGGCATTGTCTTAAATCATCGGACCGAAAGGTCCGGAATACATGCAAAAGCAGAAGAGGTAAGGCAGCGGAAAGAATGGAGGCAGCGGCACGCCATAGCCACAGGCAACGACCGTATCTAAGACCTATTGGGCCCCATCGTCTTCATCTCCCTCCTGATAATAGGCATAGGGATCTTCGGACGCTTCATCTCCAGTTTCTGATTGAGTTTGTATATAGCAAGGGTGAGTACCAACCGTACTCAACAAGTCATCACAGCAACAATGCACATGACAGGGAAATTTGAAGGATTGTTATGGTTCTTTTGCGTAAAGCAAGTTTTGTAATCCTTTTCACAAACCTAAGACCTAGCACAGACTGATCAAGTTTTAATACCAGTATTCACATTAAACAATGACGGTTCTGTCCACCATCCATTGTGATCCCAAGGATGGCTTCCCGCCATTGAGTCGTCATGGTTTTCTGAGGACATCCACATCCCTACTCTCGGGAGGTGGCTCCAACAGCATAGAAATCATCATGCAATATCCCAACCCACACAAGTTAAGAATTCAGAGTCTAGCCAAGTGTAATACACGTCCCGGTGCTCAATAACCGCGAGCACGGCTATTCGAATAGATTTGGTTTACTCACACTGCAGTGGATGTACACTTTACCCGCACTCCGCGACTGCCCAACACATGAGCCTCGTCCCAACACATGAGACGCGTCACGGCAAAGCTTTTCGATAACCTCGCATTGGCAGTACCCGCTCCATGAACTTGACATCCTCATACACTCTAGGCGCCCGTTTCTAGCAGTGTGAGGAGTTCTGGCGCACCCGGGAAAGAAGAACTCACACATGCATTAAGTTAATTAGGTTTAATTTCTCACATGGCAGTCCTACCGATGGCGACACCACTGTAGACACCCGCCTCGCGGTCCTACCAATGGCTGCCCCACCGTAGAGCCCCTGCCTCACACATCAAGAAACCACTATGCAAGGATACTGCCTCTGCTCAGCTATCTATTCCGCTAGGTCTATACCCATACGAGAAGTGCGGTTGTACGGGGGTCGTTTCATGCTTAACTTCATGGCTCGGTCCTTAATTGACCGGGGACGGTACTAGCCTTTTCCGGATACCACCCAAATCCTCCGTCCGCCCCAGTCGAAAAACATTTGTTTGATTTTGTTTCTCTTTTCGCAAATCATGTCATTAACATTGCGGCACTGTGGTGCTCATGTCTCCACATGCCGCATCTCAATTACCTTCCCAAAGGTAATTGCCCAAGCATATAGCATTTGATAAATATGAGTATGCACCATTCTAGAATAGCACTGCTAAGCAATTGTCATAATTGACTAGGGACTCATACGTAAACATGGCTACAAAGGGAATAGTAGGCAAACAATTATCAAGGCATGGCATAATCACAAGTGGGATGTATATTATTGCATGCAATTTTATTTGTAAACAAAATAAGTTCGCAATTGGGATCAATATGTTCAAGGGATAGTGATGACTTGCCTTGCTCAGGGTCTTGCGGGTCTTGGCCTTCACTCGGATCAGCGACTCCCTCGGACTCTATAGTTACGTGCGAAAATTGATTTGAATTCGGTTAGAATTCAAATAAAACTCCAAATAAATCCAAATAGAAGTCGAATGCGGAAATCGATTCTTTCTATTCACCATTCGCGAATTAGGGCCAACCCAATTTCGATTTATATATATATATCCTAAATTATTTTTACGGTGTTATTATAAGTCTTTAATTTAATTTACCCCGGGCATCGTATTCAAATAATAGTTTAGAAATTTATATTGCGAGCTAAATATTGGATGGAATCCAAATATTAACGATTTAATTTGGTCTATGCCTAGACGATTAATTATAATACACGGCTAAAATCCTTATTAATTAAATCCGAACTCACATCGTGAATTAATTATTTACAGGGATTACCCAAAAATAACCTATAATAATTTATAGGAGTTCACCTAATTTAATTTACCTCTAAATTATCACCGCGAATTAATTTCTTATAGCAATTATCAAGAACAATCTATATTTTATTTTAAACCTTGCAATTCTTACGAGTATAATTAATCTTATAATTAAACTCTAATTTGTTTTAAATTTTCTAAACCTATTAATTTATTTTTCTTTCCTTTTTCTTTTCTTTCTTTTCTTTTCTATTTTCTTTTTCTTCTTTTTCTCTCTCTCTCTCTCTCTCTGTTTTCCTCTCTCTCTTTCTCTCTCTTTCTTTTTCTTTCTCCTCTCTCTCTCTCTCTCTCTCCCTCCCGGCTCTTTCTTCTTCTTTTCTCTCCCTCTCTCTCGGCTTCCTCTCCCTACCTGACGACGACGGCGTCGGCGACGGCGCAAAGGGGAAAGGCGGCGGCTTACCACGGCGGTGGCGACGTTGGTGGCGCAAGGCGGCGATGCACACGGAGGTGGCGGCGCGGCGGCACGAGCGTGGCGACGCGGCGGCACTACTGCCCGAGGGCGGTTTCGATGGTGGCGGTGCGGCGGCACGGCGACGGCGCGGTGGAGAAGGAGGAAGGAGAGGGGAAAGATGGGGATGGATGTGGGGTTGGTGTGGAATGGAGGAGAGGGGATCGGCGCGGTTTTATAGGGCGCGGGGAGAGAGGAATGGAGAGGGGCGGCGGCGGCTCTGACGCGCGGGCGGGGCTGCGCGGGGCGCGAGGCAACGAGGGGTCGGCGTGCGGCGCGGCGGCATGGGGGAAAAGCAGGGCGACGTGCGGGACAAGCGCGCGGCGCTGCGGGGTTCGGGTCGGGGACACGATGTGCAGGGCGGCGTGTGGCGGTACAGGACGACGACAGGGCGACGTGCGTGCGGGCGCGCGGCGGCGCGGGGAAAGAAAAGGGGAAAAAGGGAGGGCGACGTGCGGGCGGCGACGGCTCGGGGTTTGGGATGGGGATGCGACGGGCGGCGGTGCGGAGCACGAGGTGATGGCGATGTGCGGTGCGGCGACGAGATGTGCGTGCGGCACGGCGACGGGTCGGGGAGACCGAAGCGGCATGGGGCGACGACGACTTGTGCGGCGGCGACGAGATGTGCGTGCGGCACGGCGACTCGGGGCTCGGCTTGATGATGGCGACGACGATGGGACGGGGAGGTCGAGCGGCTCGAGGCGGAGCAAGGCCGCGCAGCGCGCGGGACGGGCGGCGGGTCGGGGTGACGACGACGCGTGCGGCGCGGCTTGAGGCGACGACGACGCGACGGCAGCGGCTGTGCTTGCGCGATGATGGCGATGGCGAGGGGACGGGGAGCGGCACGGGCGAGGGGAGGCGGAGCGGCACGGCGGTGAGGACGACGGCGACGCGGGTCGTGCGGCGGCTTCGATGGCGCGGCGATGGGATTCGGAGCGGCACGGCGCGCGGGGCTCGAGGGTGATGACGGCGATGGCGACGGGACGGTGAGGCGGAGCGGCGCGGGGCAACGATGCGTGCGCTGCGGCGACGATGGCGCGCGGTGCTGGCTCCGGGCGGCGCGGACTCGGCGCGCGGCGCGGACTCGGCGCGCGGTGCACGGGGAAAAGGAGGGGTTTGGGTCGGGGACCGCGTCGAACGGCTGACGGGCAATGAACAGTGGCATTTCCCAATTTTCCCGATTTTTGGTCGATTTTCCATTTAATTTAATTTAGCAATTTCTAAATGTTGTAATATTGATTCTTTTATTCATTTGTGTATTGTTCCAATTATTGTATTCATCATAAATTAATTTGGCTCAAATTTCATCTATTTACTTGAATTCCCAATTAGTGTTTAATTCCTAATCCAATTGCGTTTAAATTAAATTGATGCAAATATGTTCACAATAATATTTATTTCTATCCTCACCTAATATTCATTTTAATTTATATTTATTTTGCTAATTTACTTCTAGGGTTTATTCATAATTAATTATTCTTTACTCACGATCAATGACCTCAAAATCAAATCCAAAATAAAAGGCGAATGAAATCGGCATGATGCAATCCTTTTGAAAAGTTTTCGAAAATCCGTATTTTTAGGGTTTTGTTTTTATTGGTCGGATTTTCAGGATGTTACAAAACCTACCCCCCTTAAATAAATCTCGTCCCGAGATTTCTTACCGGTTCTCGAACAGATAAGGGTATTCCGTCTTCAGGAACTCTTCGCTTTCCCACGTGGCTTCATCCTCAGTGTGATTGCTCCATTGTACCTTGTACATACGCCACGTTTTGGTTCTAGTTCCCTTTTCTGCTTCATCCAATATTCGGATTGGGTGTTCTGGATACGTGAGATCGTTGCTAATATGAATCTCCTCCAGCGGAGCTTGTTCTTCCGGCACTCGCAAGCATTTCTTCAATTGTGAGACATGGAAGACTGGGTGTACATCGGCGATGATTTCGGGTAGCTCTAGCTGGTAGGCGACTTCTCCTCGTCTAGCGAGGATTTGAAAAGGTCCCACATATCTTGGCGCTAGCTTTCCCTTAACCTTGAACCTTTTCGTTCCCCTCATTGGTGAAACCTTTAGATAAACGTAATCTCCTTCCTTAAACTCTAGGTTTCTTCTCCGGGTGTCCGCGTAGCTCTTCTGCCGTGACTGGGCCACTTTTAAACGGTCCCGAATCAGACGAACCTTTTCTTCGGCTTCTTTGATAATGTCCGGTCCAAATACTGCACGTTCTCCTGTCTCGGACCACATCAGCGGGGTTCGACATCGTCGACCAAACAAGGCTTCATTAGGTGACATTTTTAGGCTTGCTTGAAAGCTGTTGTTGTAGGAGAATTCGGCGTAGGGCAAACACCTCTCCCAGTCTTTGCTAAAATCCAATGCACAAGCTCTCAACATGTCCTCTAGGACCTGGTTGGTTCTCTCTGTCTGGCCATCGGTCTGTGGGTGATAAGCTGTGCTAAATGCCAGGTAACTCCCTAGGGCTTCATGCACTTTTTCCCAGAAATGAGAGGTAAACTGGGTGCCTCGATCAGATATGATTCTCTTAGGTACACCGTGAAGACATACTATACGGGCCATATATAACTCGGCTAGCTTGGCACTACTATAGTTTGTCTTAACGGGGATGAATCTCGCTGTCTTGGTGAGTCGATCCACGATCACCCAGATGGAATCATACCCTGTTGCAGTCTTGGGCAATCCAACAATGAAATCCATACCTATCTCATCCCATTTCCATTCGGGAATCCTAAGGGGTTGTAGCAAACCTGCTGGTCTCTGGTGCTCAGCCTTCACCTTCTGACAAACGTCGCAGAGCGCTACGTACTCTGCCACATCCCTCTTCATGTTAGGCCACCAGTATCCTTCCTTCAGATCCTGGTACATCTTGGTGCTTCCGGGATGCAATGAGTACGCCGATTCGTGAGCCTCTTTTAAGATTAATCCTCTCAGCCCACCCTGTTCAGGTACGTATATCCTCTTTTTGTACCATAGGACATCCTTCTCGTCGGTTGAAAATTCCTTTGCAGAGCCTGCAGCTAGACGTTCCTTTACCTCTCGGACTTCCTGGTTGTCTTTCTGGGCTTCTTCAATTTGGGCCCTCAAAAGAGGTCGAACGTCCAAGGTGTTTATCTGTCCATGAGGTACTATACATAGGTTTAGCCGGGCCATTTCTTCCTTAAGCTCAGGAGCCATCTCTTTCGCCTCAAGATGATTGCAATGGCTTTTCCGACTCAACGCGTCAGCCACTACGTTGGCCTTGCCAGGGTGATAGTGAACCTCCAAGTCATAATCCTTGATTAATTCCAACCACCGTCTTTGCCTCAAGTTGAGGTCTGACTGAGTAAAGATATACTTTAGACTCTTGTGGTCGGTGTAGATATCACAGTGGTTCCCTATCAGATAATGTCTCCAGATCTTCAGCGCATGAACCACCGCTGCAAGTTCTAGGTCATGGGTAGGGTAGTTTTCTTCATGTGGTCGCAATTGTCGCGACGCATAGGCCACAACCTTTCCGTCCTGCATTAGCACTCCTCCTAGACCTTGCCTCGATGCATCACAATAGATGACAAAGTCCTTTCTAATGTCAGGAAGGACTAGAATAGGTGCCGAGGTCAGCTTTTCCTTGAGCTGCTCAAAGCTTTTCTGACACTGTTCTGACCACGCAAACTTCTTTTCCTTCTTGAGCAGCTGTGTCATTGGCCGGGCTATCTTAGAGAACCCTTCAATGAACCTTCGGTAGTATCCGGCCAAGCCTAGAAAACTCCGAATTTCGGTCACAGACTTGGGTTCTTTCCATTTCGTAACGGCCTCTACTTTAGCAGGGTCCACTGCTACTCCGCCGGCTGAGATCACGTGGCCAAGAAAAGCGACCTCCTTCAACCAGAATTCGCACTTGCTAAATTTTGCATATAATTTATGCCTCCGAAGTTTCTCGAGTACCAAACGCAAGTGCTCAGCATGTTCTTCTTCGTCTTTGGAGTATATCAATATATCATCGATGAAGACTACCACGAATTTGTCCAGGTAATCCATGAACACTTTGTTCATGAGGTTCATGAAGTATGCTGGGGCGTTGGTTAAACCAAACGACATCACAGTGAACTCATACAACCCATAGCGTGTTGAGAACGCGGTTTTGGGTATATCTCCGGTCCTAATTTTCAATTGATGGTATCCTGATCGAAGATCGATCTTAGAGAATACCTTCGCTCCTTTGAGTTGATCAAAAAGATCATCGATCCGTGGTAGTGGATACTTGTTCTTAATGGTTACCTCGTTCAGTGAACGATAGTCTACACACATCCTCATGGTACCGTCTTTCTTTTTGACGAACAGCACTGGGGCTCCCCAAGGTGAAGAACTGGGACGTACAAATCCCTTTTCCTGCAACTCTCGGATTTGCTTCTTAAGCTCCTCTAACTCATTGACTGGCATCCGATAAGGCCTCTTGGATATGGGGGCAGTTCCGGGTATCAGATCGATTATGAACTCTATATCCCGATCTGGTGGCATCCCAGGTAGATCTTCTGGAAACACATCGGCAAATCGTTGCACGATAGGCATTCCCTTCAGAGGTAGCATGGTAAATATGCCTCCGGCACGTTCGGTTAGTCTAGGATCTTGATCCATGGTTGCTCGCATGTCCGATCCCCAAGGGGTGGTCAGGGTAACTTCCCTACGTCTGCAGTCGATTACCCCTCTGTTCTTTGTTAACCAATCCATTCCCAATATGACATCCAGGGTCTGGGGTATCAAAACCATAAGGTTGGAGGGAAACACCACATCCCTAAGACGGACAGGTACGTCTATGCAAGCTTGACTCACCGTTATCTCGCCCCCAGGTGAATGGACTATCATAGATTTTCTAAGTCGTACTGGGGTTAAGTTGTGTTTTTGGCTAGCCTTCAAAGATATGAATGAATGCGATGCGCCAGAATCGAAAAGGACTTTAACTGGGGTGGAGTTGATAGAGAACATACCCATAAGTACGCCCTGATCTTCCTGGGCCTCTTCAGCTCGGACGTGGTTTACTTGTCCGCGCCCGAATCCTGTGGCGGTCCTGTTCGTTTGTGGAGTCCTGAACAGGCCTCGTCCAACAGCAGGGGCAGGGGTCCCACGAACCGTGATCGCATTGGCGCCAGTACGGACAGGAGTCTTGCTTGGGTGAGGGCAGTTGTTGGCGTAGTGCCCATACTCCCCGCAATTGAAGCAGTTTACATGCCTCCTGATTCCAGGGGCAGCCAGAGTGGGTGCAGGGGTGCGGTTCTGAGTCGCAGCTGGCCGGTTGAAGTTGCTAGGTGCAGCAGGGCGATTGGTGGCCACAACAGGGGGCTTCCATCCAGACGAAGTGGCTCCCTTGAATCGCTGAGGCACTCCCTGAGGTGTGCGATTCATAGCAAGCCTCCTCTTGCGATTGTTTTCTACAGTCCTCTGATCATTTTCCAGCCTAACCACTTTGTTGATCAGGCTCTGGAAGCTTTGATGGTCCTGCCCAATCATGGGTCCACGCAGCTCATCATTCAGTCCCTCTATGAACTTGTCGATCTTTTCTTCTTCATCGACAAGGTCTCCGACTGCATAGCGGGCCAACTGGGTGAATCGGTTCAGGTATTCTTGAACCGTCGTGTTTCCTTGCCGCAGCCTTCTGAACTCGTTCTTCTTCATACGCATCACTGCAGCAGGTACGAAGTTCTCGCGGAATGCTGCAGTGAACTCTCCCCAGGTGGGTTCTCCAGCATCCTCTTCCCGAGCTTCTTTATAGGTATCCCACCAGTCTCCGGCGGGTCCCTCCAGTTGGTTGACTGCGAAGATCACCTTGTCGGCTTCGCGCACCCGGACAAGGGTCAGTTTCTTCTCGATAATACGCAGCCAGTCTTCCGCCTCCATAGGCTCGTCTGCTGATGCGAACGTGGGTGGCTTAGTCCTCATGAATTCTCCAAAGCTGGATCCTCCGCGGTTGCCTTGGTTGTTCGCGATGGCTTGAAGGAGCTGGGTCTGAGTGGCCATGACTCCGGCCAGGGTGGTTAGGTCAGGCGTTGATGGTTCTTCATTGCTGGATGATGCCCTACGTCGGCTTGCCATCTGTGTAGGCCGATTAAGTAAGTATCCTAATTTTCTAACTAATTCTTATGGTTCTATCCCATTAAGGGGGTTGTTTTGGTGTGAACTTTGTTTTGCAAGCTTGGTGGAATAAACTCATTTTCAATACAACCACAACAATATCATAAATAACATCATAGATTTCCACAAACAGCACACAAACCATGATGCAATTGACTGCATACCTACGCAGTCCAAATAAAGTTCATACATCAAACCAACTATCAACTACTCGTCAATCTAGGTAAGGGGTAGGGGTGTGTCTCGCATACAATCCAAAAAGAAACCATCTGAAGCGAGATCGAAGCTGCAGTCATCCTCAGGTCTAGTCGTCCAACCATCCGCAGGATCCTGGGGCAGGTAGAGGGTGGTCGCTGGCACGGGCGAATCTGAGTCCCCACGGCTCGGAAGTAGTGGCCTCCGCGTCAGGCTTGGGCTTCTTGCCCGGAGGTCGTGTGCTCTTGCGAGCAGTGCTGAGGGTGCGAGGGCCTCCGAGGAAGGTGATGCGGGGAACAGGGATCTCATCCTCTGAAGAATCCGTGGTGTCTGACTCGACGTCGGTCCTCTCTGACTCGGAACTGACCTGGATCGGGGTCTCCAAACTGGAACCTAACTGCGGAGAAGGTACAGGGATCTGCGGTGTGTGCACAATCTCCGGGGCAGGTGGCGGTGTCACTGTCGGGTCCTCCAGGTAAGGTGCTGACTCGGTAGCCAGCATGCCAGCCTCTCCCAAAAGAGTGTGGAAGGCTGGTGGGTACGGCGGAGTGAGGAAGAAGTAGCGGTCACGTCCAACCGCAGTAGAAGTGGAAGCTCCGGTGGTGCTGGCCGTGGCTGCTCGAAGCTGTGCCTCCAGCTGACTGACGTGCTCCTGACTCTCTCTCAACTGCTCCTCAAGTGTATCCACCATTCCGCGGCGCTCGCTGTACTGATCGGACAACTGCTGGAACTGGTCGCCGCGGGTCTGGAGCTGTGCCTTCAGTGAGTCTATCTCACTGCCCCAAGTCTGGTGCTCCTCCTCCAGCTGAAGCTGCTGCGCTGTGAGGTCCGTCACCTCAGTCTCTAACTCTCCCACACGTCTCTGCTGATCGTCGATCTCTAACAGGGCCTCCTCGTAAAAGTCGTCTGCTGCCTCAGCCCATCGTGACAGTCGGGTCGCAATCGGGTTGTAGCAGCAAGGCGTGTCCTGAACTGTGCAGAGGGAGTTGCCCTCCTCTCGAAACGGGTGGTGAGCAAACTCAGTACTAGTCAACTCAGCTCGGTGGATAGAGCTAAGTCTGAGGAAGGCCTCCCGTGCTGCATCCTGCATCGCGTTCTCCGGTAGGTCGCGATAGTATCGTGTCGGGAAGCTGTAGTCTAACTCCGAAGGAACTCGTGTGTGAACCTCGACCCGAGCCTCCCAAACAGATCCACACGGTCTCACTCGGTAGATCGGAGAGTTAGGGTATCGCAGACGTCTCATCAGTCGGTGTAGCTCGATGACGTATCCCTCTGAGCGGGGTACGCTCATCTCCCAAGCGGCGGGTGAATCCTGATCTGCCATCTAAATTTTTAGGAAAAACCCGAAGTCAGTTTAAGAGTAAAACTTATTTTGTAAAGAAGAATGGTTAAGAGTAAGATGAAAATTGTATCGATTTTTATAAACATAGTGTTTTTATATTTTGAAAGTATTACTAAGTGGGAATTTCTCCCTTGGCCAACCTAGAAAAGGGGTGGGGCACCATTTGGTCTTTTCCTACAGTCGTATGGCTCTGATACCAGCTCTGTGGACCCCCGTTTTTATAACAGGAATCAATCGTGTAAACCGTACCATTTCCCTGGATCAAGTAGTCTGGTACACACGAATCCATAGCTGAAATACCAAGTACTCATACACGAATATCTAAATTAAGTTATTACATCAAAGCCCGCAGGCATTGTCTTAAATCATCGGACCGAAAGGTCCGGAATACATGCAAAAGCAGAAGAGGTAAGGCAGCGGAAAGAATGGAGGCAGCGGCACGCCATAGCCACAGGCAACGACCGTATCTAAGACCTATTGGGCCCCATCGTCTTCATCTCCCTCCTGATAATAGGCATAGGGATCTTCGGACGCTTCATCTCCAGTTTCTGATTGAGTTTGTATATAGCAAGGGTGAGTACCAACCGTACTCAACAAGTCATCACAGCAACAATGCACATGACAGGGAAATTTGAAGGATTGTTATGGTTCTTTTGCGTAAAGCAAGTTTTGTAATCCTTTTCACAAACCTAAGACCTAGCACAGACTGATCAAGTTTTAATACCAGTATTCACATTAAACAATGACGGTTCTGTCCACCATCCATTGTGATCCCAAGGATGGCTTCCCGCCATTGAGTCGTCATGGTTTTCTGAGGACATCCACATCCCTACTCTCGGGAGGTGGCTCCAACAGCATAGAAATCATCATGCAATATCCCAACCCACACCAGTTAAGAATTCAGAGTCTAGCCAAGTGTAATACACGTCCCGGTGCTCAATAACCGCGAGCACGGCTATTCGAATAGATTTGGTTTACTCACACTGCAGTGGATGTACACTTTACCCGCACTCCGCGACTGCCCAACACATGAGCCTCGTCCCAACACATGAGACGCGTCACGGCAAAGCTTTTCGATAACCTCGCATTGGCAGTACCCGCTCCATGAACTTGACATCCTCATACACTCTAGGCGCCCGTTTCTAGCAGTGTGAGGAGTTCTGGCGCACCCGGGAAAGAAGAACTCACACATGCATTAAGTTAATTAGGTTTAATTTCTCACATGGCAGTCCTACCGATGGCGACACCACTGTAGACACCCGCCTCGCGGTCCTACCAATGGCTGCCCCACCGTAGAGCCCCTGCCTCACACATCAAGAAACCACTATGCAAGGATACTGCCTCTGCTCAGCTATCTATTCCGCTAGGTCTATACCCATACGAGAAGTGCGGTTGTACGGGGGTCGTTTCATGCTTAACTTCATGGCTCGGTCCTTAATTGACCGGGGACGGTACTAGCCTTTTCCGGATACCACCCAAATCCTCCGTCCGCCCCAGTCGAAAAACATTTGTTTGATTTTGTTTCTCTTTTCGCAAATCATGTCATTAACATTGCGGCACTGTGGTGCTCATGTCTCCACATGCCGCATCTCAATTACCTTCCCAAAGGTAATTGCCCAAGCATATAGCATTTGATAAATATGAGTATGCACCATTCTAGAATAGCACTGCTAAGCAATTGTCATAATTGACTAGGGACTCATACGTAAACATGGCTACAAAGGGAATAGTAGGCAAACAATTATCAAGGCATGGCATAATCACAAGTGGGATGTATATTATTGCATGCAATTTTATTTGTAAACAAAATAAGTTCGCAATTGGGATCAATATGTTCAAGGGATAGTGATGACTTGCCTTGCTCAGGGTCTTGCGGGTCTTGGCCTTCACTCGGATCAGCGACTCCCTCGGACTCTATAGTTACGTGCGAAAATTGATTTGAATTCGGTTAGAATTCAAATAAAACTCCAAATAAATCCAAATAGAAGTCGAATGCGGAAATCGATTCTTTCTATTCACCATTCGCGAATTAGGGCCAACCCAATTTCGATTTATATATATATATCCTAAATTATTTTTACGGTGTTATTATAAGTCTTTAATTTAATTTACCCCGGGCATCGTATTCAAATAATAGTTTAGAAATTTATATTGCGAGCTAAATATTGGATGGAATCCAAATATTAACGATTTAATTTGGTCTATGCCTAGACGATTAATTATAATACACGGCTAAAATCCTTATTAATTAAATCCGAACTCACATCGTGAATTAATTATTTACAGGGATTACCCAAAAATAACCTATAATAATTTATAGGAGTTCACCTAATTTAATTTACCTCTAAATTATCACCGCGAATTAATTTCTTATAGCAATTATCAAGAACAATCTATATTTTATTTTAAACCTTGCAATTCTTACGAGTATAATTAATCTTATAATTAAACTCTAATTTGTTTTAAATTTTCTAAACCTATTAATTTATTTTTCTTTCCTTTTTCTTTTCTTTCTTTTCTTTTCTATTTTCTTTTTCTTCTTTTTCTCTCTCTCTCTCTCTCTCTGTTTTCCTCTCTCTCTTTCTCTCTCTTTCTTTTTCTTTCTCCTCTCTCTCTCTCTCTCTCTCCCTCCCGGCTCTTTCTTCTTCTTTTCTCTCCCTCTCTCTCGGCTTCCTCTCCCTACCTGACGACGACGGCGTCGGCGACGGCGCAAAGGGGAAAGGCGGCGGCTTACCACGGCGGTGGCGACGTTGGTGGCGCAAGGCGGCGATGCACACGGAGGTGGCGGCGCGGCGGCACGAGCGTGGCGACGCGGCGGCACTACTGCCCGAGGGCGGTTTCGATGGTGGCGGTGCGGCGGCACGGCGACGGCGCGGTGGAGAAGGAGGAAGGAGAGGGGAAAGATGGGGATGGATGTGGGGTTGGTGTGGAATGGAGGAGAGGGGATCGGCGCGGTTTTATAGGGCGCGGGGAGAGAGGAATGGAGAGGGGCGGCGGCGGCTCTGACGCGCGGGCGGGGCTGCGCGGGGCGCGAGGCAACGAGGGGTCGGCGTGCGGCGCGGCGGCATGGGGGAAAAGCAGGGCGACGTGCGGGACAAGCGCGCGGCGCTGCGGGGTTCGGGTCGGGGACACGATGTGCAGGGCGGCGTGTGGCGGTACAGGACGACGACAGGGCGACGTGCGTGCGGGCGCGCGGCGGCGCGGGGAAAGAAAAGGGGAAAAAGGGAGGGCGACGTGCGGGCGGCGACGGCTCGGGGTTTGGGATGGGGATGCGACGGGCGGCGGTGCGGAGCACGAGGTGATGGCGATGTGCGGTGCGGCGACGAGATGTGCGTGCGGCACGGCGACGGGTCGGGGAGACCGAAGCGGCATGGGGCGACGACGACTTGTGCGGCGGCGACGAGATGTGCGTGCGGCACGGCGACTCGGGGCTCGGCTTGATGATGGCGACGACGATGGGACGGGGAGGTCGAGCGGCTCGAGGCGGAGCAAGGCCGCGCAGCGCGCGGGACGGGCGGCGGGTCGGGGTGACGACGACGCGTGCGGCGCGGCTTGAGGCGACGACGACGCGACGGCAGCGGCTGTGCTTGCGCGATGATGGCGATGGCGAGGGGACGGGGAGCGGCACGGGCGAGGGGAGGCGGAGCGGCACGGCGGTGAGGACGACGGCGACGCGGGTCGTGCGGCGGCTTCGATGGCGCGGCGATGGGATTCGGAGCGGCACGGCGCGCGGGGCTCGAGGGTGATGACGGCGATGGCGACGGGACGGTGAGGCGGAGCGGCGCGGGGCAACGATGCGTGCGCTGCGGCGACGATGGCGCGCGGTGCTGGCTCCGGGCGGCGCGGACTCGGCGCGCGGCGCGGACTCGGCGCGCGGTGCACGGGGAAAAGGAGGGGTTTGGGTCGGGGACCGCGTCGAACGGCTGACGGGCAATGAACAGTGGCATTTCCCAATTTTCCCGATTTTTGGTCGATTTTCCATTTAATTTAATTTAGCAATTTCTAAATGTTGTAATATTGATTCTTTTATTCATTTGTGTATTGTTCCAATTATTGTATTCATCATAAATTAATTTGGCTCAAATTTCATCTATTTACTTGAATTCCCAATTAGTGTTTAATTCCTAATCCAATTGCGTTTAAATTAAATTGATGCAAATATGTTCACAATAATATTTATTTCTATCCTCACCTAATATTCATTTTAATTTATATTTATTTTGCTAATTTACTTCTAGGGTTTATTCATAATTAATTATTCTTTACTCACGATCAATGACCTCAAAATCAAATCCAAAATAAAAGGCGAATGAAATCGGCATGATGCAATCCTTTTGAAAAGTTTTCGAAAATCCGTATTTTTAGGGTTTTGTTTTTATTGGTCGGATTTTCAGGATGTTACAGTGTCATGTCACAAGGTGCCTTAAGATGCACATGGTCTTTTTCTGTGATGATGATTGGAGGTATGGTGACTTCTTCGTGAGCCTGGAGACACTCTAGGTATCTCAGCTTGTACAAGCCCGCTGCATTTGGAGCAGAGGATTACGTTTTTGGGAACCAAACGCAAGGACCACACCTGCAGCCTTTTCAAAGCTACGGTGCATACACCTGCACTCCTGCCCCAGGCTAAGACATGTCCTCCACTGGTCCTTCCCCACAATGGAAAGCTTAGAAACCATCCACATCACCTACTGTGGTGAGCTCACACAGATCTTCCCAAAGCCGGATATTTGCTCAACAGAACGTACTGAATTCCCAAGCCTGAGACGAATCCATCTCCAAGATCTCCCCATGCTGCAGGACATATGTGAAACAGCCATGGAGACCATCAAGCTCAGAGGCTGCTGGAGTATCAAACGTCTCACGCCATCGACGCCGGCCGTCCACGCGATAAGCCTCTGGCGGTGGTCGACTGCGAGAAGGACGTATGGGAGAAGCTGGAGTGGAATGGCGACGGCATGGAAGCGAGCCGCCGTCTCTTCAGCCCGCGACACTCACGCTACTACAAGAAGAACCTGCCCCGGGGATCAGTCCTCAGGTATGTGTTATTTCTTTCATTCGTGTTTGAATTAACCACAATTAACAGTCTAGTTAGTTAGTGGCCTCATAAGTCAAATAGTATGTATAATGTTGTTGGGCCCTTAGATCACATACTAGTATGGGTGTCTGATTCTTTTTTGTACCATATATATATTCAGGTGATTTTCCACCAATGTTGAAGCCTACCTAGCGTTGCTGAGGAGAAGTGGTGATCACTATCCATGTTTGCAGAGATGTGTTTGGTGCCATTAACTACCCTTCTGTTGCATTTGTGAGTGGTTTGCATGTTTTTCGTCAGACAAAATAAAGACATCGGACACAAGTATTGCTTGGGTGTCCACGGTAGTGCACCTTGATTGCACGACCTTGTGCCGCTTCATCATTTCGTGCATTGATGTGGCTGCGTGATCAGTTTGTCAGCTTTTATTATGGATATGGTATTGGTTCGTGTTTGGTGTGTATTTGGAATAAGAAAGGTCAGCCTGTGTGAAAGGGGATGATGACCTGGTTTGTGTATGATTTGCAAAGAACATAAACGTGTACTGTTGTCATCGTTTGGTGTGTATTTCAAATAAGAAAGGTCAGCCTGTGTGCAAGGGATCGGAATGACCTGGTTTGTGTGTGATTTGCAAAGAACAATTGCTTGTACTGTTGTGATTGAATTAATTGAATCGAACTCCTATGAGTCATTAATTATGTGTGATGTGTTATATATACTCCATAGATACAGAAAAAAATTAACTTCTAGGGAAAATTCTGAATTTCGGATTGATTCCCAAATATTGTTTTTTTCGGGAGGGAAGAAGTATGGTATATACATGTTTGACTTTGATGGCAAATTAAGGGTGTGTTCAGATGCACCTTTTCCCAACATCAAGGGCCCCCTAGCTGCCCCAGCCTCCGCCTCTGGGGATTCCTAATTGGCGCCTGGTCACGCCCGCGCGTGGGCGCACAACCAGCCCCACTCCCTCTATAGTCTCTATACTACTACTATATACTACTACTAATGATGCTATATACTACTATTCCTATATACATATGTATATACTTTATATACATACATATAAACTTTATATACGTATATACAAAGTTTTTACGTATGTATATAAAGTATGTACATATGTATATTTTTAATATATACAAACTTTTGATTTATAAAAAAAATATACACATATATAAACTCTGTATACGTACATATCAAAATAATTGAAAAAACAAGAAAAAACATCACATATATAAACTTTATATATATGTATGTATAGAAACTTTGTATATATTGTACCTATATATTAAAAACCGAAAAAATTGGAAGAAAACCCAAGAAAAACCGAAAAGAAAAAACCAGCGCCATACAGGAAAAAAAAAGATAAAAGAAGGAATAACCGGCGCCACCTACCTCTTCCGCACGCCGTCCGCCGTCCCCCTCTCCGCGGGTGCCACGTGGCGCATTACGTGGGGAGGGACGCGCATGACTAGGTGCTAATTAGGGCAATAGCAGTGCAGCTACCGCATTTGAGGAGCCAAAACCGCCGGTGCCAGCTAAACTAAGAATGTTGTTAGAAACACCCTTCACAGTGCATATGATCTATTTTATCTTTCATAGTACATAATAGTGGGTCCCACCCGTTCTCTCTCCTCACTTTTCATATTTCCTATGTCTTTGTCTTTCCCCACCAACCACTCTACCCCGCCGCCGGTGCCCCTCTCTCCCTCTCACCCACTGTTGGCGCCCCTCTCCCTCTCTGCCGCTCTCCCTACCATCCACGTCGCCAGTTCGAAGCAGCAAGCTCAGCACCACATGTGTGCGTGGATGGCGAGGATCTTGGGGCGGATCTGGAACATCGGCGGCTCGACACGTCCTTCTTGGCCAGTGGCGGAGCTAGGATTTTATACCTATGGGATCAATTACTAGTAGTTTATATTTAAGTGGGGTCATTTCTCTATTTTTTTTGGATTTATACATGAAAATCGAGGTTTATCGGGTGTTTTTCAAAAAGCTGTGGGGTCAGCCGGCCCCACAGAAATGGCCTAAATCCGCCACTGTTCTTGGCGATGGCACCTAGGTGGAAGAGGTGGCCGAAGCGGCGACGATGTCGGCCGGAGCGCGCGACAGCGCTGGGGGCAGAGCGGCAGCAGGACGGTTGGATCCAGCCCGGGGCAACTCCCCTTCCCACCATCGCCGGGCAGCTCCCTTCCCCGACCACCGTAGCAGCTCTCCCTCCTCTCCACCGCTCCCCCTCCCCACCAACGCCTCTCAACTACCGCACGCCGCTCAAGCCCAGTTCGACGACTCGTGGTGGCGGTCGCCTCTCCCTCCATCGAGCTCTCCAGATCCAACGCCGCGTCTCGACGGCAGCTCGATAGCGCGGGCAGGTCGAAGACTATGGTGACGGCAGCTCCCTGGTAGGATCGAAACCCTCGTCTCGTTCTCACTTTCTCCACCCTAGCCACCGTGTTCTCTCTTTTCCCCGAAGAATCACTTGTGCATTTTGATGAGGAACGCGTGACTAACTTAGGCTTCACGTTCCTCACTTGGATACGGGAGAGATCGATGTGGCTGAGAATATTTGACGTGAAAGGCTAGGGATGAATGTCACGTACGTGCATTGTTAATGGCTTAGGGCCAGGGGGTTGGGTTTGTCCGCCTTTCGTGTGCCAAAAATCAAACACACAAGCGCCCACGCGTCCCACGCTGACGCTATACGGCACACAACGCGAGTACGCGACACGACATTTCCCACGACACCTCTCTCTTCCTCTCGCTCCTGGTACTCCATCAATCATCATCGTCAGTTGAGCCTCAGCTCGCGCACAGGCGCACTCACGAGCCGCGGCTTCACTCCCCAGAGCAGTCGCCACGCCTCGGCCCGACGGGATGGGAAGGGGAGCCCCATCCTCCAATCCGCCGCCATGGCGCCGCCTCCTCCGCTACGCCCTCCTCTGCGCCCTCCTCCCCCCCTGGTCAGTGCCCGGCTCTCCCCTCGCCCCGCTCATCTCGAATCTCCATGGGCGCCTTGCTGTTCGCTGTTTTAGGGGATTAGCCCGTATGTTGGTTGGCGGTTTGGAGTGGATTCAACACGTTTAGTTTCAGCTGGTTCCCCCGGCGATTAGCATTGATTGGTTCAGTTTGCTATGCTCTTGCGTGTGGCCATCCAGAGGATCGAGCTGTTGTAACAGTAATAAATGCTTCTGTCAATTCTTTATGTGAGGATATGAGTTCATTTGGCATAGTCATTGTTTCGGATAAATAAATCTGGAAGAAAATCTCAACCCCAATTAGAACTTTTTTTCGCCGGGCTTTTGACATGCTTTTCGAACCCCAATTAAAACTTTGTGAATCAACAGCACAAACGCCATCATTGTTTGTTTATTAAATACTCTTGCAGTGGAGTTACCTATCAACGGATTGTAATTGGAGATTTGGACATACTTCTTCTGTTTCCATTTATTCATACAGTTGAAGACAACTAGTTGGCCGCACCTATGATTTATCAATGTGTGTGTGTGTGTGTTTTTTTTTCTGGAACATGTATTTTGTACCCAGTGCTTCCTTGTCCTTGATGATTAGTTTGGTTATAGGTTCATTACAAAGTATAATTGCACCTGCGTACATAAAATGTGCAAATGTGTGCTCTGACAAGGGGACAACTCCAGCTTGACTGTCGCTGTTCCATCCTTTGACAACTGAGCTCATTCGAAGCAAAAGAAGGAAAGGCTTACGTCTACTCATGCTTTTACATTTCAGGGGCACTTCCGAGGCTAATGAACAACTTGCTGAGTTTCCACCAAGAGGCTGGAATTCCTATGATTCCTTTTCATGGATAGTTGATGAAAACACATACATGCAAAATGCGGAGATCTTGGCAGAAAAATTGCTCCCACATGGATACGAGGTAACCATTCAAATTGCTTATTTGATAGCAAAATGAATATAAAAAATATAAACTTTATCATCATTTTAACTATTTTGCATCATATTGGTGGGTAGTATGCAGTTATTGATTACCTCTGGTACCGAAAGTATGTTGATGGGGCATACACAGATTCGTATGGATTTGATAACATTGATGAGTGGGGTCGGCCATTTCCTGATCTTCAAAGATTTCCATCATCCAGAATTGATAAAGGGTTCAGTCAACTTGCGAACAAGGTGCATGGAATGGGCTTGAAATTTGGAATCCATTTAATGAAAGGGATAAGTTTACAGGCTGTGAATGGAAACACACCCATATTGGACATTAAAACGGTAATGTTTTCCTTCCTTCAAATGGAGTTGGATAACAACTACAGCCACTTTGGCAGTTATGCTGAGTCTGCCTCAATTTTCTTATTGAGCCTTTGTTGAAGTTACTACTATACCTCTGTTCTAAAATATAAGGGATTTTGGCTATGCATTTGTACTGTCAAAATCCTTTATATTTTGGGATGGAGATAATATGTTATATAATGTACATACAACAGTCAATCTTTGACCTCCAATGCAATTTCAAGATCAAATTATAAAATAGCATAAACATTTGGGTTCTCGTAGTTACTGATATAACCATTTTAAAGGTCCAGAAACATAAGTCAAAAAGACAAATTTTGCTACGGGACATCCAAATTTTGTGTAATTTTCTGATAGACATCAATAAAACGTGTCACGGCTGAAAGACATCCTAAAAAACTTGGTAATTTGCTAGAGGACACTTTTGGCTCAATTGGATTGATAAATTATTAAGAAAGGCGAGAATGCCCCTAAGACCAAATGCTTCAAACATGATTTTAAGGGAAAAAATAGAAATTATGCAAATTTAAATTTGTCATCACCCCAAATATATCTCACTAGTATAGATTATATTCCATCTTGGCTCCAGTCTCACCTCAAAAGCTTTTGACCCTAAGGGCACTCTTGTCTTTTTGAAGAATTTCTCTCTCCAATTGAGCCGAAAGTGTCCTCCAGCAGATTACCAGTTTTTTAGAGTGTCTTTCAGCTGTGACACGTTTTTATGATGTCTACCATCAATTTACACAAATTTTGAGTGTCTTGTAGGATTTCAATGTCCTGTTGTAGCCATCCAGACAAGCATTTTATCCTTTTTTTTCTTGAGAGTGCAGGAGAACTGTGCTTCATTCCATTAAGACATATTTTATCATTGGAGGAAATTACTATTTGTTTCCATTATGCGTTATGGGCGTAAACAATGCTATCCTATTATTGATCCATGTTAACATTATGTTGTACAATGTCTATTCAGCAGCCAATCTTTATCCTCCAATGCGTTTTTAAGATCATACTGTAAAATAGCTTAAACATGTGTGTTCTGGTAGTTATGGAATAACCATTTTGGATTTCAATGTCCTGTTGTAGTTTTCCAGACAAACATATTATCATTAGAGAAAATTACTAATTTGCTCCATTATGCATTATGGGTGCAAATAATGCTATGCTATTATTTAATGATTCAAATATTTAGCTGTTCATTTTCCCTGCAAAATGGAACTTATCTTCGCTGTGAAAAAAAGGAACTTCTCTAAAATTCTTCAAATTAATTGCAAGAAAGGGGGTTGAAATACTACAGCAAGAAAAGGACCAGAAACATAAGTCATTGAACTGCTGTTTGTTGTTCAAAGTGTATTCTGTTGGTCCTTTTCAGGGAAAACCCTACGTAGAGGATGGTCGGCAATGGACAACTCGTGATATAGGTCTTACACATAGAACATGTGCATGGATGCCACATGGATTTATGAGTGTAAATACTGATATTGGAGCTGGAAAGGCCTTCCTAAGATCTCTTTATCAACAGTACGCTGATTGGGGTGTTGATTTTGGTATTCTTATAGCATAATTCTTCAGTTTAGTTATTACAATTGTGAGGACTGTGTAGAAAGCTCATATATTAGGCAGTAGATGATCATTTTCATGTCATACCGAAACTGAAATTGATTATGATGGTTTCATTTGTTCTGTTCTGTTCACAGTGAAGGTTGATTGTATCTTCGGTACAGATTACAGCCCAAAAGAAATCATAACTATTTCAGAGGTTAGTAGCCCCATATCCTGTTGATGTCCTTTCAAATTATTGCACTATTTGAATAAGCTAATTTCTAAATTGCAGCTCCTGGCAGAGCTTGACCGCCCCATCATCCTGTCCATCTCACCAGGAACCGAAGTGACTCCAGCATTAGCCAAAAACATCAGTCAACATGTTAACATGTACAGGATAACAGGGGATGATTGGGACAACTGGAAGGATGTTAGTTCACATTTTGACGTGTCTAGGTAAATTGAGCCAATATGCTCTGTCTGCAGTTTCTGACCGCAAGAATTCAATCCATTAATTAGCCTTTAACTTGCTTTTTTTCTCATTATCTAAAAACGCTTGATTATTTTTCTAGTAAATAAATCATTTCTTCTTACCCCATTACATATTTTACACAGTTCCTTTGCTGCTGCAAATAAAATTGGGGCCATAGGATTACGAGGAAGATCTTGGCCAGATTTAGACATGCTTCCATTTGGCTGGCTTACAAATGCAGGTAATAATTTGTAGTTTTTCTTTAGAAAGTGTTTGTCTTGACATGCCCCTCTAACTGTTCAGCATAGATAAATCACTTATATGAAAAAAAATATTAGAATCATAAATCCCTATTGAATCTGCATTTTAATACTATGGAACCTGGAACCTAGGTGTGTACATCAATATCTTGCAGAACGCTGAGTATCATCTAGTTTATATTTATGAGTGGGCTATATTGTTACTTTTGTCCGTACCAAATAAATTGGGGGCATTTGCAAATTTGCCACTGCTTTTTTCAATATTGCAAGGATGCCACTCGAATGACAGTTCTAGTGGCATTTTTACAATTTTCTAGTGGCAATCTTGCAATAATGATTTAAAGTAGTGGTAAATTTGCAATTGCCCCAATAAATTGATGCCATTACTTCTTTTTTTTTTGAGAGGATTTATGCCATTAGATTTTTGTTCAGCAGAATATAATTAATTTAAACTCAAACATAAATCTTATCCCTAACTTCATAATACTGCAACTGGATGACATATCTCGATTAAGGACAGATCACCGAACACCGAAGATTAAAATACTTGCTTGAGCAAAAGATTAACTCAACCACTCCAATTCAAAACCCTCCACTACATACCACAATTTCTCCTTAGACGCATATCTCAGCAACACAAAACAAGGGTTTTGCTCATTATAGAACTTGTCCGATTATATATAATATTGAAATATCTTAACCAATCTCTTCTTGGTTTATTGAACCATTCACATGTAATTGAGACATATCAAGATTTTTCTTCAAATGTTAGGGAAGTGCTGCATATTTATATATATTACTAAGTAACTGCTTTGTAAAGGAAATAATCTTAGATTCCTTGAAGCATATATAATTATAACAGGAATAAACATTTTTGCTCTAATATAGGTGTCAATCAGGGTCCACATAGGCAATGTGAACTTACATCTGATGAACAGAGAACACAGGTTTGCACTTGTGGAAATCTATATCTGATATTCAATATTCTCTATCCACTAAACTCTTTTTGTTCACATGGCCTCGCAGATAGCACTTTGGTCAATGGCTAAGTCGCCTCTAATGTATGGAGGAGATTTGAGGCATCTCGACAATAACACGTTAAGCATAATAACAAATCCTACATTACTGAAAATAAATCACTACAGCATAAATAATATGGAGGTACCCTGTATTTTATTCGTACTGATAGAGCATTTTGTAGGCGTAAATACAACACTAAGCTTGTACAAATTTCCAGTTCCATCATGTGTACAGTGAAAGGACTTCCAAAGAAGACAAGCATTCTAGTCGTTTCATATCCAAAGATCTTGTACACGTACCAAAGATTGATGGTGTATCTCTTGGTCTCACTGCCTGCAGTGATGACAAAGCAAATGGATGGTATATGTTTTCACAACATGGTAAATCAGATCATATATGCAGGAACTATGGGATGCAGGATGACAAAAATATTTCATTTTGCCTGGGCAAAACAATTCCTCTCCTGACATCGTAAGCACCACCCAATTTATAAATTTGGAGTAACTTAAACAGTTTTTGTGATTATATTTTCTCCATTTCAGGGATGATATAAACGTACATAATGAAGAATACCAAACAAAGTTTCACCTGGCAATTATGGACAGTGACGATGCTTGTCTGGATGCATCTGGCAGTCAACGGAGGACATCCTCAGATAGCAAGTTTCCCATGTTTTCAAGGTGCAGGTGGCATGCTATGCAGGTAAATGACGAAAAACATTCCTCATACAGAATATTAGAGTTACTGCAACCTGAATTTGGATTTGCATTTGAAAATTCCTACTGTGTATTTTGATTATAAAATATTTGTATTTATACTGTCCTCTATTTAATTGCTTAATTTCCTCTTGGATTCTAAGAAGCTCATGTTACAGAATCAGAGTGTCCTATCAAACAAAATACACTTTCTTGCTGCCAGGTCAAATTTGTAATGTTCCCTTCTATTTTTGATAAAATAGCTAAGCCCATGTTTGCTTAATCTCTTTGAACAACCTATGTGGCAAAATTTTTTCTTCTACTGAGTTGTACTGTAGCAAGTTCTAGCAAAATGGTTACTTTTGCTAGTTGGAGATTGAATCAATGCCTTCATTACTCATGAACAATTACTTTAGATGTGGGAGCTGAATGAGAAAGGAAACCTCATTAGCAGTTACTCAAGATTATGTGCCACGGTGGAATCCAACAATAAAGGAGGTACACAATACAACATTTTATTTAGAAAATTATGGTGACTTAGTTTCAACATTATTAGATAAGCAACACAATTCTGTATGCAGTTGTAACTACAGGAGCAGTAGCACGTGCATGGATAGCAACTGGGAGTAAAGGTAGCTGATCTTTCATCTCTTACAAACGATACTGGACTGAATTTTGTTTTAACATTGAGAGGAATAAAAAACTGAATAGTAATGATAAACTTGACTGTTCCTGAAATTCTTATACTTCCTTTAACAAGGTCTGTTTGGAAAATCTGTGAAATCGTTTTTTATAATCTATTATGTGGCCCCAAAACCCTTTTTTAATATTTGAATGGTTTTTGCTTCTGTACTTTGTGAGAAAAGTTTACTACTAGTATCTAAACAGAAGTTCCCAGTGATGTAGTAAGGAATTATTGCAGTAGAACCTGTATTTTTGCCAGCAGCAGCTGTGACAGTGTATTGACGCAGTATTGTGCATAACCTTTCATCCATTCTGTTAATGTGAGATCATGTTGCTCTCTTTTCATCAAAGAAAGGTTTTATATGATAAGAGTTTCCTTAATGAAAAACATGGCATTGATCCACACATGTTAAACAGCAACAAACAGATGAATAAGTCACCCAGTTATTTATTTGGTTAGCAGTCAGTTGCTCAAGTTATTTTGATTAGACAGTACAAATATTCCCTTAGATAACTAGCCATGACTTGCTTTCTGAGCTGTAATAAACTCTTTGAATAGAGTAGTCAAGCAAGATGCAATTTCAATAATTTTTTCTATTGTATCATTAGTGTTACACTGTTACCTCATTCCTATCCACTTCTCATAATCATAAGTGCAGATACATATATGTTCTAGCGGCTCAAAAGCATAAAAATAACTCAAAACTAAGCATGAATCTGCCAACTGATGGCTTGACTTTCAAACACAAACTACTCCACTAAGTCCACAATTATGATTTAAGATCTATTCGATTCACTTGGCATTTAGCAGTTGTAGAGATTTTATAAATTGCTGCCACTTTTCTGAATATGTCACCAGACTTCAAATGTTAATCTAGACATAATCGTTTGCAGTGAGACATTTGTTTGTCCTATTTGTCATGCACATTAGCTGCAGCTTCTAAGAGGCGGGCTGTGGCAATATATGTCACAGATTTTTTTTTTCTGAGGGCTAATGTCTGTGGTCCATTATATAGGAGAAATATACCTGGCGTTCTTCAACCTTGACTCCATGAGCAGGAAGATAACCGCGAGAATATCAGACCTGAAAAAGGTTCTCGGGAGTACATTCATAAGAAAAGACACGTGCAGCTGCACTGAAGTTTGGAGCGGGAGGAATTTCGGTCGTGTGGAGGAAGAGATTTCAGCGGTAGTTAAATCACATGGTTCCATGGTGTTTGAAATTACATGTTGAGGTATCCCATAATTCTCCTATTGCGCTTACTGAAGCATGACAGGATGGAATAGATAAGTAGGGAAAAGAGCCTTGAGCATGTATCAGGTAAAGCTACCAAAATGAACATCCTTTAAAAGGCTGGGGTTTCAGTTTAAAATCTGGGGGTTGTGGGCTTTAAATGAGGCCTAAAAGAACAAAAAAAATTCCGGAATACGGAGCTATATATGCAACACCACTCACTAATGAAGGAACCAAATGCGAAGTTATGTAACACTGACAGCAGAGCGGACACAAGCGATAGCAGCCGCGACGGACTAACATCATCCCGCGGCCTTCGACAAAAATGAAATTTCCACTGAGCAACTCTACCTAATCAAAATTGGCACAAAAAACCAGGAGCTCAGGAGCTCTCAGTTAGTATCAACACGTTTAATTCCATAAGCTCTACGCGAATAATGGCTTGCCATCTTCACATGGGACTGGGAGTACTAATTACATTACGGATTTCATGGCGAATACTGGAGCCAGTCCTTGGCGCAGAGGAGAGCCTCCACGAGTTCAGGGCGCAGTGAGCTCCGGTAGTCGTCGAGGCTCCTGCTTCCATTGTCAGGTAAGAAAACCGAGCTGCCGACGCCGACCGTGGACATCGGGATGGCCAACACGTCCCGTGCCATCCTCGACAACGTCGGGTACTTGAGCGTGTTGTCCTGCCACCATTTCAGGACGTCGAAATCCGGGGTGCGCTGGGTGAGGGCCTCTTCCAGATAGAGCTCCAGCTCGTGCTTGAACGGTTGGCCCATGGTGGTCACCTCCGACAGGTACATGTCAAAGTCCACGAGCCCAGCGCCAGCCGCCGCCGTCGACGGTGAAGCCGTCGCCGGAGCGCCGCCGGTCTCGATAAAAGGCAGACCGTCAGCTGGCACTTGGTCGACGTAGATCGGTGACAATGGGAGTAGCTCAGGCTGCGCAGCGTACTCCTTGTAGAGGTCAAGGATAGCATCGTCTACCAACTTGACATACTTGGCTGCATCTGTTGGGCCATAGATTTTGGAGTAGGCGAACTCGACCATCTTCATCTTGAAGCGTGGATCCATGGCAACGGCAATGGCCAAGACGACGTTGCAGTCCTTCCAGTACTTGTCAAACTTCTCGTGGATGCCGATCGCAATGCCACGGATAACGTCATCTCCATGAGCCATGCCGTTTTGAAGCTCTAGCTGAAGGACCCATGCGTCATGGAAGAACATGTTTGCAGTTTGATGGTTTCCTTCTGCTGACATGATGTTAAGCGTGAACGCATATAGTAGCTTCAAGAAGCCACACGCGGCCTCAACTTTCTTCCAGTCCTCCGTCGAAGGCGCTGTACCGTAGTTGTCATAGTAAGACTCCAGTAGAGTGAACACCTGTCTGTAGTCCAGGGCAGCCAACAGCATCAGATAAGTGGTGTTCCACTCGGATGTAACATCCAAGCACAGGCTATTGTTACTAGTGATCTTTAGTTCCACGGCAATCTCTGCAAACTTGTTCTCATGGGCATCATCGGCTTTTATGAACTTTATACTCTCACGGATGAGGTAGATGACGTTGTGAACTGAAGCAAGGACACCATGTGCAACTGCATTTAGAATGTTGGCATAGCACCTCACAGCAAAGGTCTGGCCCTTCAGCATGAGAATGTTGTCACCTGAGAGATGGTTTCTCAGATTTGCGCTATAAATATCGTGCGATGAGCAATCGTGCTCCAAGGTGATGGTGAACAGCTTGTCCTGCATGTTCCAATCAGAGAGGCACTTGATGATGGCTCTACTAACTGCATTCTCTGACTGAGGCCAAGGTGCCATCATGATTTTGAGCACTCTTCTATGCAGCCTCCATTCTGAGTCAATGAATTGTGCAGCAAGTGAGATGTACCTAATACTTTGGTTTGTGGTCAATGACCCTACAGTGAGGCTGATCCTTCCAGGAATATTTCCAAGTGCTTGCTGCAGGTGATCCTTTTCCTTGAGATAAATAGCATACACCTCGGTTTCAATTGTACCAATGTCAACCATCTTGAAATTGGGCTGTACACTATCAACAAAAGATAGGAAGGCTGGCTGCTGAACGATGTGAAGTGGATAGTCATTCAGAATGATCATCTTCGCCAGTCGTAAGCAACTACGTTCTTGGTCAAATGAAGCATTTTCGTTGCTGCTATTATATGTAGTGTAGCGCCTGCTCTTTTGCCGATCTTTTAACACACGGCACCATTCCGCGATGTGCCTGGTGAGATGGCTAGTGCCTGAATTCTTTGAGCCTGAACTGTATGCTAAGGACTGGTTGCAATGTATGCAGCTTGCTCGTTTGCACCCGTCAGAGACATCTACAAGAGTGAAGTGTTCCCAAATTGCTGACTTTCTTTTCTGGCCTCTTGTGCTGGCTGATGGTATCGCCTCGGCATGAACGGCAAGCTCGTTACCATTGAGTATCTCGTCGTTACCGTGGACCATAGTGGTATAGCCATGGCCGTGCATCATCTCATTGTCATTGCTGATCAAAGGCTTGGGTATCATCTCATCCATGTGGGGAGGCTTTTACTGCTACAACCTAAAATCCTGTCATTTAAGAAGTTCGCACAAACAAAACCATGTCAGTCAGATCATAACAATAATCAGTTTGTAAAAAAAAAATGTTAGAAAATGATGCCACAATCTGTCAGAGTATCAGTGTTTCCACAAAAAGCATAACAGAAAGGGTGACAAAATTTAAGTGATGTGCCAGGTTATAAACAAGATCATCATCATTTTAAAAATGTGATTCAGACAAACACTAATTTGGACTTGTGTATGTTTAATTTGCAAAGTCATAAGTGGTTGTCAAAAAGATCATATACAAATCATAATGCCTCGCAATGAACAAGCATCTTCTTCATTGGGATCACAGGGAACAAGCATTTGGGATCTGTTGCAACTTGCAACAGATAAAGCACACAAAACTACAAGAGCAGAAAATTCAACCGACAAATAATGGCTGGCACATGTAAATCTTTTCCAATACTATCGGCGCCGGCAGAATCTAAGCGATACGCTACGAACTATCCCTGAACTGATCAAGTGTAAGCACAGGTTTTGAAGTTTTCTAGAATATATGCAAATTCCCTGACGCGTGGTGGACAATTAAATCAGAGCTTGTCACAACTTCAACTTGTTTATTGGATACGTGTAACCAATATCAATAAGGGATTGTTCGTTTAATCCCCAAGACAAAGGGATTGGAGGGGATTGAGGGGGTGTGAAATAAATCCTCTCAAAATCCCTCTCAATTATCTTTTGGAAGGAATTAACTGAACAATGCTCAAGGAAAGCAAATATATGAAGTTAGTCAAGATATTTCAAAAAAAAAAAGAAAAAGACACTCAATGAATCCTGTAATTTTGATATAGAAAAAAAAGGGAGAGCTATGGAACAAACCCATCTCATCTTGCAGAAAACAAAACACATATCTGACGATCACCAGTAGCAAATTAAACACAAGTCGAGTCTATCAGCCGTGGGATACAGCAAATTTAAACAACATAACTAAAAGATTCAGCAATTTCCGCCAAAGAAATATACTAAAGCATCCAACCAAGGCAACCGCAGTTAGCAGAAGACAACATTGCCGTGACAAGCGCGGCTGGTTTACTCACCAGAATCATAATAACATTCTACAGGTTCTACAGGAGAGAAGCATGAACATGATACATAAACCTATGAAATCCACAAAAACACACAAGCAGCTAGCCGCACCCACGAATTTAGGAAAGAAACGAAGGCCCCCCCTCCCCTGGCTGCCCCTCCGCCTCCCCCCACATCACGCCTCAACACACACGATCTACCAACACAGAAACCCAAACCTCCCCCCAACAACAACACAAAACCCAACCCCTCGAATAGTAAAACCACTGGAATTCGTCGACCATGCGAAGGGCAGAAGAGAGCGCAGCGCACGCAGGAGGAAGGGACACAGAGAGAGAGAGAGAGAGGTGGCGAGGCGAGGCGGATCACCTCACCTTGGGCGGAGGTCGGGGGGAGTCGAGGTGGTGTCGCGGGCTCGGCCCAACAAGGAAGAGACAGGCCCCGATCGAGACAAAACCCTAGCGAGCGAGCGAGCGAGATCGATCTGTGCAGTTGTTGGTGCCGAGGAGAGACGAGAGAGACACCTTCGATCGGATTGGTGTTTGGTTCGGCGGCTGCGGGCGGGCTTTAATGGGCTCTCGACACGGCCTGCTCCTCCGAGGACGTGTGCCGCTGCAGGTGGGCCACACACCCCGTGTCTATCTGGAGTTTGATGTGTTTCCATTGCGAGTACGAGGCGAAATACTACTGGTTTTTTTCGTTTCCGTGTTTTTCTTGGTAAGGCGTACGTATTACGAACGGTATATAAGGAAAGTAATAACTGGAGTAATCCAGTCCTCGCGTTTGATTAGTACTCCGGGACATAGTTATTGAGAACGGTACGGTTCACAGCTCACTGGTTCAACTGTTAAATAGTTGGCCTAATCCGGTTCATAACTGTTAAATGCATTAATCATTCTATCAAAACACTATGAACATGGTAGGCTAGTGGTCGAGGAGTTTACTTCCTCTCATGTGGTCCTGGTTCAAATCCCATCTAACCATATTCATATTCTCGCTCATTTTTTTTGTTCAAAGCGGTTTTTTCTCCAAAACCAAGAGGTCTAACCAGTTCATATTTTCGCTCATTTTTTGTTCAAAGCAGTTTTTTTTCCCAAAATCAGACGGTCTAACCGGTTCATATTTTCGCCTATTTTCGGTTCAAAGCGATTTTTCCCCAAAACCGGACGGTCTAACCGGTTCATATTTTCGCTCATTTTCGGTTCAAAGCAGTTTTTCCCTAAAACCGGGCGATCTAACCGGTTCATAGCCGGATCAATTGCATGTCGGTCTTTTACCTGGACCGGTCCGGTCCGGTCTTAATAGCTTTGCCCCGGGAAGGGTGAATTAGCCTATACGATTTCTGAACTTTTGCTTCATGATTAATTTAGTCTATGACGATTTATATTGTCTAAACAAGCCATCATATTTACCATATAGTTTAATAACGTCCTCGGACCCATAAAAAATACCACGTTGCCATTCCATGACATCTACGCATGTATGGTCTAAATTAAAATATCCATTCTATCCTCACCTATACCATAGAAATAAAAAGAAAGAAACAAGAAAGGAAAAGGAACATCAAGGATTATCATATTGTGTGTTTTTACTATAGTACTTCCGTTTCATGTTATCTTTTTTTTTCCCTTTTTAACATATGGTTACAATGGACATTTCGATTCTACTAGCAATGTATGCGAGAATGATATGGCATTACGATGTGGCATTTTAGGAGTCTTGGATTATATTAAGCTGCACTATAAACTTTGAAGACCTATATAAATAATATAAAACATGACACTGCAACAGAAGCTTAAGTATAGTATTATACTATTAGCTATTCACCCATCTGGAAAAGATTAGAGATTAAACTTATATCTTTATCTCTATCTCCACTCGACTTTTATCCAAACACATTGCCTTAGGGAGTTATTTTGTTCATTAGACTTGTCAGTTAGTTTCAAAATCAACGGGAGAATGTTAGTTTATTTATCGGTCCACTACCAATACGAATTGGGAGGAGATAAAACCATTGGTTTCATTCCCTACCAAGAAAGAAATTTAGAGATTAAAATTTGTTTTGTGCTATCGGTACAAAATAGAATTCAAATCAAATTAGAGATAACCTCCATGCCCACCAACATCACTATAAAATGAAGAGGAGGGGGCAGAGGGGACACCGGAAGTCTCCATTCTAATACCCTACAAACAATCACCTAATTGATTTGATAGATTTGGCACTGGAAGGGATCCGTGTGGCTATCTCCGGCTAGTGTTGCTAGCCTAAGCTACATGTCACGCCCGGAATTTCTATCCAAAATTCCAAACGCTTACATGTGTGTAAACCCTCGTCCAGGAATCAGCCGAGGCACACAATAACAAATTGACAATAGAGTACAATTATTATTCTAATTAATAAGCGAATAAAATGTCATTACAGAGGTAGATAGTTCCTCTCAACCAATAAAGATCTAAGCAGCGGAAAAATAAGATAAACGGCGCAGGCGACTCCACTCCATAGGCAGCTTGACCAGGCTACACCTAATCCTCCACAGCATCAGCATCACTGTAGAACTCCTCCTCTGATGAATGATTGCAAGGTGAGTATATGACATACTCAGCAAGCCACGCAGCAAATATGCAAGTGCACGGAATAACAAAGGAAGGCATAATATAGGGCTCATTTGCAAAAGCAGTATTTGGCAAACATTTAAGAATTGAAGAAAACAGTAGAGCAATTAATCATCAATATTAATCAACACTGTACAACATACCCATGCTGTACAGGCCCAACCATCCTGAACAACCATACCCGGCTGTACAGATCTATCTCCAAACCAGGAATATACCATTCCAAACCAGGAGCTAATCAAATTATTACCAGTTATAGCATCTTTTATTATGGTGAGAAGTGAGAGACTAATCATGAAAGACATTGTTAGACCCGCCCATAACCGCGGGCACGGCTATTCGAATAGTTTCACTCTGATCAGAGGTGTACCACTGTACCCACAAGACACAGCCCCACGACATGTCACCATGCGCCTCGATACCACCACGGTACCTCAGAAAGGAGCTGTGACAGTACCCCTCGCACAACACAATCCACTACAGTGCACCATTCCTGGATCATAATCACCCCCTTATAAACAAGGCATGGACTCCCCAGCGACCCCCGTGGGCTTATCTCTGCCACTTCTCAGTCTGGTGCCCCGCAATGAACCATGCTGTACAAAAGGTAAAGCCGTTGCCCACGCTGGCTTGTGGTTGGCACGGTTAATGTTTCACAACCGAAACTCGTGAACCGGTCCTTAATTGTCATGAGCACGACCATCAAAACCATGTGCTCACAACCCACCATTATCAAGTTTTAGTTGACAAATTAATTAATTAACCAATCACGATTGACCACCGTGAGCTATCATTAAGCCATCATTAAATAATAGTGAGTCATAAGTATCCCAGTTATATGAGCTAGTGTCTCTAAGCATGGCTAAGCATCCTATTCACTTTAGCTAAAACCATATAATGTTCTAGCTAATCAAATTATTAACCAAGTGACAAAGAATAGGGAATCAATAGCAAAAGGGCTATAAGAAGGCAATAGGTTATTTCCACCCAATGACATTCAAAAATAAATGCAGTAGTTGAATAGAAACAATAGCTTTAAACGGGATTAACATGCTCAAAGGGTTGTTTGGGATCTGTGTGACTTGCCTTGCTGGCCTTGGAACTCTTCAAATTCTTCTCCTGCGAAAATGGGCTCTCCGGGAACGTCGGAATCTAAACATAAAAGGGCAAAAACACCAAAACAGCACATAAACAAGCATGAACAGTACATGTGGATATTTTTAACATGTAGATCTCAATTTCAGAAAAATTTAGAGACTTGAACCAACTAAATCCGAGCTAAGATGAATTAGTTATGAATTTTCAAAGATTAAACTGGATTAAAACACTTATATGGATTTTAATTGAATTATGACGCAATAATGAATTATTTTTGAAAAGGAAAAGATGATTATTGCGTCAGTGGCTAGGGTTCACGGTGAACCGGGTGCACGGCGGCGGCTCACGGAAACGAACGGCCGAGATCGATCCTATCCAAAACGGACGGCCGAGATCGAACGGTCCACGACCGGTCTACGGCGGACGGCAACGATGACGTCGGCGATGACGTCATCACCGGCGGCGGCTCGGGCGCGCAAGCTCGCCGGCGAACGACGGCGCGGCGGCGCAAACGGAGAGCACCAGCACGATGCGGGCGACGCGGCGAACTCACCGGTGACCAAAGCGACGGCGGAAGATCAACAGACGGCGACGGCGACGAGGTCGAAGCGGCGGAGACCTTCGGGTCAACGACGGCGGCGATGCTCCGGCGGTCTTCGGCCAAAACGGAGGACGGGACGAGGACGGCGACGACTTGGCGATCACGATGGCGACCTCCCCGAGCAGCGACGACGACCGGAGCGACGGCGGCGCACGGCTGGAGCTGCGGCGGCGACGGCGGCGCTAAGCGGCACGGCGCTAGAGCTCTTCCGGCGACGAGAGGCGAAGGCGAGGGTGGCGGCGGGTAGAGGGGAGCTCGGGGGTCCTTTTATAGCGGCTAAGAGGCGGCGGCGAAGGCCCACGGCGACCGGCGACGCGAAGGAAAGTTTAGGGTTCGGAGGAGAGAGATCGATCCGAATCGAACTCGAATCCGACGGTTTCCAAACCGAATTAGCCGACGATTCCAAAAGGAAAAAGGTAGAGTGGATCACGGGGATCATTTTGCCTCTATCAATTTCACCGGAGATGGAAAGGGACGACGGAATTTGGAAGGAGACGGCGGCGCGGCTCGGCTAGGGTTCGGCCGGGCGACGGCGCGAGGAGGAAGAAGGTCCTGACAGGTGGGCCCCACCTGTCAGCGGCACCGAGAGAGAGGAGGGAGGGCGCGGCGGACTGGGCCGACTTGGGCCGGACACAAGCAGGCCAAGAAGAGGGAGAAAGAAAAAAAGATTTGGGCCGACTTTCGGCCCAAAGCCAAAAGAAGACTTTTAAAACCTTTTTTCAATTTAAATTATTCATGAAATGCAATTCCATTTATTAAAAATACTTCCTTGGCTCAAATAAATCCCAGAAAAATCTAGGAGCTATAGAATCAAGTAAAGTATTTAATAAAATTTTATCTGGCCCACTTTTATATTGAAATTTATCATTTAAAATTAGATCTTTTCTTCTAGGCTTTTAAAATCATTTCTAATAATTCCAATTAAACAATAATTTATAAATTTAGGATTTTTAGGGTGTGACAAACCTACCCCCCTTAAACAGAATCTCGTCCTCGAGATTTGGAAGAACTTGCGAACAGATGCGGATGAGCTGACTTTAATTCATCTTCTCGTTCCCAAGTTGATTCTTCTTCCGAGTGATTACTCCATTGGACTTTGCAAAAACGGATAACTCTATTCCTGGTTCTTCTCTCGTTTGTTTCCAAGATACGGATTGGCTTCTCAACATATGTTAGATCCTCTTGAACTTCTATCTGTTCAAGATTAGCTTCTTCAGTGGGTACCCTTAAACACTTTTTCAACTGTGACACATGGAACACGTTATGGACTCCTGCCAACGATTGAGGTAATTCCAACTGATAAGCAACCTCACCTCTTCGACTAACAACCTTATAAGGTCCCACAAAACGCGGTGCCAATTTTCCTTTGGTGTGAAAACGATGAACCCCTCGAAGAGGCGTGACACGAAGGTACACATGATCTCCTTCTTCAAAACTCAAATCTCTGCGACGATTGTCGGCATAACTCTTATGGCGAGACTGAGCCACACGCAATCTTTCTTGAATGATCCTTACCTTCTCTTCTGCTTCCCTTAGGATATCAGTCCCAAAAACCTGACGTTCTCCCGTTTGATCCCACAAAAGCGGAGTACGGCACTTCCGACCATACAGTGCTTCGTAAGGAGCCATTTGAAGACTAGCTTGATAACTGTTGTTGTACGAGAATTCCGCGTAAGGCAGATTCTTATCCCAACTTCCACCGAAGTCTAAAGCACAAGCTCTCAACATGTCTTCCAAAATCTGATTTACCCTTTCGGTTTGTCCGTCTGTCTGCGGATGATAAGCAGTACTGAAGTTCAGCTTAGAACCCATCTCTTCCTGAAGCTTCTTCCAAAACTTTGAGGTGAACTGACTACCTCGATCAGACACTATTTTCTTAGGAACACCATGCAAACACACAATCCTTGCCATGTATAATTCCGCCAAACGACTTCCGGAATATGTTGTCTTTACTGGGATGAAATGAGCCACTTTGGTAAGTCTATCGACTATCACCCAAATAGAGTCATGACCTGATGACGTTCTTGGTAGACCAGTGATGAAATCCATACCGATTTCCTCCCACTTCCATTCTGGTATCTTCAAAGGCTGCAGCAAACCGGCGGGTTTCTGATGTTCTGCCTTGACTCGCTGACATACATCACATACTGCTACATATTCCGCTATATCGCGCTTCATACTTGCCCACCAAAACCTTTCCTTGAGATCTTGGTACATCTTGGTACTACCAGGATGAATGGAGTATAAAGTATCATGAGCTTCTTTCAGAATTGCATCTTTTAAATCTTTGTTGTCTGGGACACAGATCCTCTCACCCAACCATACAGTTCCTTGCTCATCTTCCAAGAAACCGATAGCTTTTCCTCTTCTCATATTCTTCTTGATCTCATGAATATCAGGATCATTAATTTGAGCTTCCCTAACTTGATCAATTAGAGTGGGCTTTGCTTCTAAGGCTGCAACGAATCCTCTACTGACAATTCCCAAATTTAATCTTTCAAATTCCTTGCATAACTCCACTGGCAACTGTCGTCCTTCCGTAGCATTGCAATAGCCTTTCCTGCTAAGAGCATCTGCTACAACATTAGCCTTTCCCGGGTGATAATGAATTCCCATGTCATAATCCTTAATTAATTCCAACCATCTCCTCTGTCTCATATTCAAATCCGGCTGGGTAAAGATATACTTCAAACTTTTGTGATCTGTATACTCCTCTGTCTCATATTCAAATCCGGCTGGGTAAAGATATACTTCAAACTTTTGTGATCTGTATACACCTCTGTACGAGTACCGAAAAGATAGTGACGCCAAATCTTCAACGCATGAACCACTGCAGCTAACTCGAGATCATGAGTAGGGTAGTTCTTCTCATGCGGACGCAACTGACGAGATGCATAGGTGTAACGTCCCGCCTTGGGTCCCGGGTGATAATGAATTCCCATGTCATAATCCTTAATTAATTCGAACCATCTCCTCTGTCTCATATTCAAATCCGGCTGGGTAAAGATATACTATATTCAAATCTGGCTGGGTAAAGATATACTTCAAACTTTTGTGATCTGTATACACCTCTGTACGAGTACCGAAAAGATAGTGACGCCAAATCTTCAACGCATGAACCACTGCAGCTAACTCGAAGGCGGGCCCGCTTACATCTGATAGCTTTCATAGGTCATAGACTGCCCTCACAGACCAACACATGTCTTTTCTGCACACTTTGTCCTCACTCATGTGCACCCGGGAAGAATTTCCCGGTCGGTCACCCATCCCAAATTGCTCCAGGCCAAGCACGCTTAACCCTGGAGTTTTTTGGAGATTGGCTTCCGGAAAAGAAGTTGCAACTTGTTGATATGAGTATTCTATTAATCCTATTAAGCCCTAGGCCGGGATGTTACAATAGGCAACCACCTTCCCATCTTGCATCAGAACACAACCTAACCCAAGCTTAGATGCATCGCAATACACTTGGAAACCCTTCTTTGGATCAGGCAAAATCAAAATGGGAGCTGATATTAAGCGTCTTTTCAACTCTTGAAAACTCTGCTCACATTCTTCTGACCACTTGTACTTCACATCCTTCTGAAGCAGTCATGTCATGGGCTTAGCAATCTTGGATAAATTCTCTATAAACCTCCGGTAATAACCTGCGAGACCTAGGAAACTGCGAATCTCTGAAACGGTCTTCGGTTGTTTCCAGTTGGTTACGGATTCCACATTACTAGGATCAACGGCAACTCCTCCTGCTGAGATGACGTGACCAAGGAACTTCACTTCAGACAACCAGAATTCACATTTGCTAAACTTGGCATACAACTGATGTTCTCGCAGCTTCTCTAGTGCAAGGCGAAGATGTTCTTCATGCTCTTCTTTAGTTCGGGAGTAGATGAGAATGTCATCGATAAAGACAACCACGAACTTGTCTAGGTATTCCATAAACACCTTATTCATCAAGTTCATGAAGAAGGCGGGAGCATTGGTAAGTCCAACAGACATAACAGTACATTCAAACAACCCATACCTAGTGGTAAAAGCCGTCTTAGGTATATCTTCCTCTTTAATCCTCAACTGGTGATACCCTGATCGAAGATCTATCTTGGAGAAAACGGTAGCACCTTTAAGCTGATCAAACAAATCATCAATTCTAGGTAGCGGGTACTTATTCTTGATAGTCACATCATTTAGTGCACGATAGTCCACACACATCCTCTGGGTATGATCTTTCTTTTCCACAAAAATAACTGTAGCTCCCCATGGAGACGAACTTGGTCTAATGTATCCTTTCTGAAGCAAATCATCTACTTGCCTCTTAACTTCTGCTAATTCATTGGCTGCCATTCTATAGGGTCGTTTATGGATCGGAGTTGTTCCTGGTACCAGATCTATTCTGAATTCTATATCCCTTTTAGGCGGCATACCAGGTAAATCATCAGGGAACACATCGGTGTACTCTCGTACTATAGGAATCTCTTCCAAAGTTATTTGGTTCAGACTTGACTCTAAGGTCTCAGAGGGCAATGCATGAACAGTTACGACTTGACCGTCGTTGCTGGTGAGAGTTACTTTTCTGTTGGCACAATCTATCACACCTTTATATCTGGCTAACCAGTCCATCCCTAGGATAACATCAAGGTCTTTGGATTCTAACAGAATAAGGTTGGCCAGAAAGGGTACACCTTGGATCTCTATTCTGACAGAGGGGCTACGTTGTGATGACAGTGCCTGATTACTCGGAGTACTAACCATCAAAGGACGTCTAAGATCTTCTACTTCCATCCCATGATTTCCCGCAAAACTCATAGATAAAAATGAATGCGTAGCACCAGAATCGAAAAGCACTGTTGCAGGAATTGAGTTAACAGGGAACGTACCCAAAATCACATCTGGAGCACCTTGAGCTTCTGCAGCAACAACATGGTTGACACGAGCCTTGGCTGCTGGTGCGGAGGAGTTGTTCTGAGCAGGGACAATCTTTACGCGGCGGGGCTTCGGACACTTGTCAGAGTAATGGCCTGGGTCTCCACAGTTGAAGCATACTCCGGGCTTGCTGCCTTGCTCCCTCTTTGCAGGCTGTTGCTGTGTCGGAGCTGCAACAGGGCGTGGAACTTGATTGCGGTTGTTGTTCCCAGCATTGTTGTTGAAGAACTGACGCTGCGGACGAACAACAGATGAAGAACCTCCCTGTGACATTGACTGGGGTCCCAAAGTAAGACGCGGCTTCTGACTATTCCCCTACTGTGCCTTGAAGTGAGCAATCCGGCGTTTCTTCTGCTCCATGTGGTTGTATTTGTCCTCCTGGCGAATAGCCTTATCCACTAACTTCTGGAAATCATGATAATCCCCAGCCATTAATGGGTAAGAAAGCTCATCGTTAAGTCCTTCCAGGAACTTCTCTTGACGCTCTTCATCAGTGCGCACATCTTCCGGAGCATAGCGAGCCAGACGATTAAACTCATGCAGATACTCGGTGATAGTGCGGGATCCCTGAGTGAGCGACCTGAACTCCTTCTTCTTGAGAGACACCACTCCCGATGGGATGTGCGTTTTCCGGAAAGCAGCGGTGAATTCAAGTCAAGAGATAGGTTCAGCCGTGGTCCTGTTGAGGCAGAAATGATCCCACCACTCAGAGGCAGGGCCATGCAGTTGGTGTGATGCAAATGAGACCTTCTCCTGATCAGTGCATTGAAGCAAGTCCAACTTCTTCTCTATGGTGTGCAGCTAATCACCAGCTTCAACAGGATTAGTGGTGCTAGAGAAAGTAGGCGGCCTCACGCGAAGAAATTCTGCTAACTTGTTCTGGGGAGACGCATGGTTGTTTCCCTGGTTCTGCTGATTTTGAAGTTGCTGCATCATCATGTTCATAAGCTATGCCTGTTGAGCCAGGACTTGGGCAAGCGTGGGATTCTCTGCATTGTTGTTACTGTTGTTGTTGTTGGAACCATTCCCAACGCTGCGAGTGAGCACCATCTGACATGGACAGGAGCACAAGAAGAGAAACCAGGGAGAAATTACTTAGAACAGAAATTTAATTTTATTAACTTAACTTTTATTGATCTTAACTGAGTTTCATTATTACAAAACTGAAGACTCTCACACCACTAAACTCACCAACTTCCTAACACTCGAAAGCAAACAAACGCATGCCTTTACATCCCACCCATGATGTAAATCACATGCTAGACCCACACACACAACCAAACTTAAACAAACCAACTAACACAACGATCTAAGGCCATGGCTTGACAAGGCGTTCTAGGTCTTTCGGGCATCGGAGTTGATTGAAGGCTCATTCGGCACGTCTCCATCATCTTGAGTTGGCCCCCACTCGATCTTGGAATGAGTGCGCTTGGATTCTTCTTCATCATCACTTATATTGACGACCGGAGGATCCGCTGGGGCTGGGGTAGCTTCTTTCTCCACCACACGAACCTTTGGCGCCAACTGGTAACGAGGGACAAATAGAGCTCTCTTCCTTGCGGTAAGACGAACCCTGGCCTTCTGCGGTGGTGCTTCTCCCTTCAATGCGGCTAGTTCCTTCTCCAAACGATCCACCTTGTCCTCTAGCTTGCAAATCTTACCACGATTCCAGTCTTCACGATCTTGAGCTGCTAACACAATCTCCGCGCGGGTCTCATCCATAGCCCACAGCATCTCAACCAAATGCTTTGTGGTAGCATCATTCTCAATCCCCTCAGGTTCAAGGTAGCTACCACGGTCACTTCCCTGGGGTTGGCGAGGATGGTAGCGATACTCAGTGTCGGCCAACTGATCACTGTAGCGATCGCGAAGCTCTCCTATGGTGATCCTTGCTACCTCTTGACATGCATGAATATAGTTTCCCCCTCCAGCCTCGAACATCACCGATGGGATATCTTCATGATTATTGTTCAAGGTGACTTTGACACGGCACTTCTCTTCATTACGATCATGAGGAATCTGGGCATACAAAGGGGCAGTCCCAAATCCTATGGCAAAGGACATCGTACGCAACTCCTGGACAAATCCTTCAGCACCAAACAAGTACTCAGGCTTGTAGCGCGGCATCTAATGACAAGTGAAAGGAGGGAGTTAAGACATTTATCCAATTAATAGCACAAGTTTTTGGGTTCATTTGAAAAAAGTTAGGAAATCAAAGTAAAAGGTAAATAAATAAAGTAAACCAAGTTTGCAAGATAAGTTGAAACAGTTGGAAACAGGGTCACAAATTTTGCACTTTTGAACAAATGGTTTTAAAAGAAATAAAATAAAAGAGAGTTATAAAATCAACATGCTAAATTTATTTCATTGCGGCAAGATTAAATAAAATAATGTTGTAAAACCTTTGCTGGTAAATGGGCCATTAGTACAGTAATAGATGTACGGTACCAATAACACAGGAATAATAAATAAATTTTGAATGAGAACAATTAAAGGAATTATAAACTGCATGTGCCATTAGTTTGGTTTAATTAAAAGAGAAAGGGGGAAGAACAGTTATACTTTTCCAATATTTTTAGAGGGCTTCTATGGGTAACCATTTGGCATAAACTAAGGTCAAGGAGGCTCTGATACCAACTTGTCACGCCCGGAATTTCTATCCAAAATTCCAAACGCTTACATGTGTGTAAACCCTCGTCCAGGAATCAGCCGAGGCACACAATAACAAATTGACAATAGAGTACAATTATTATTCTAATTAATAAGCGAATAAAATGTCATTACAGAGGTAGATAGTTCCTCTCAACCAATAAAGATCTAAGCAGCGGAAAAATAAGATAAACGGCGCAGGCGACTCCACTCCACAGGCAGCTTGACCAGGCTACACCTAATCCTCCACAGCATCAGCATCACTGTAGAACTCCTCCTCTGATGAATGATTGCAAGGTGAGTATATGACATACTCAGCAAGCCACGCAGCAAATATGCAAGTGCACGGAATAACAAAGGAAGGCATAATATAGGGCTCATTTGCAAAAGCAGTATTTGGCAAACATTTAAGAATTGAAGAAAACAGTAGAGCAATTAATCATCAATATTAATCAACACTGTACAACATACCCATGCTGTACAGGCCCAACCATCCTGAACAACCATACCCGGCTGTACAGATCTATCTCCAAACCAGGAATATACCATTCCAAACCAGGAGCTAATCAAATTATTACCAGTTATAGCATCTTTTATTATGGTGAGAAGTGAGAGACTAATCATGAAAGACATTGTTAGACCCGCCCATAACCGCGGGCACGGCTATTCGAATAGTTTCACTTTGATCAGAGGTGTACCACTGTACCCACAAGACACAGCCCCACGACATGTCACCATGTGCCTCGATACCACCACGGTACCTCAGAAAGGAGCTGTGACAGTACCCCTCGCACAACACAATCCACTACAGTGCACCATTCCTGGATCATAATCACCCCCTTATAAACAAGGCATGGACTCCCCAGCGACCCCCGTGGGCTTATCTCCGCCACTTCTCAGTCTGGTGCCCCACAATGAACCATGCTGTACAAAAGGTAAAGCCGTTGCCCACGCTGGCTTGTGGTTGGCACGGTTAATGTTTCACAACCGAAACTCGTGAACCGGTCCTTAATTGTCATGAGCACGACCATCAAAACCATGTGCTCACAACCCACCATTATCAAGTTTTAGTTGACAAATTAATTAATTAACCAATCACGATTGATCACCGTGAGCTATCATTAAGCCATCATTAAATAATAGTGAGTCATAAGTATCCCATTTATATGAGCTAGTGTCTCTAAGCATGGCTAAGCATCCTATTCACTTTAGCTAAAACCATATAATGTTCTAGCTAATCAAATTATTAACCAAGTGACAAAGAATAGGGAATCAATAGCAAAAGGGCTATAACAAGGCAATAGGTTATTTCCACCCAATGACATTCAAAAATAAATGCAGTAGTTGAAACAGTAGCTTTAAACGGGATCAACATGCTCAAAGGGTTGTTTGGGATCTGTGTGACTTGCCTTGCTGGCCTTGGAACTCTTCAAATTCTTCTCCTGCGAAAATGGGCTCTCCGGGAACGTCGGAATCTAAACAGAAAAGGGCAAAAACACCAAAACAGCACATAAACAAGCATGAACAGTACATGTGGATATTTTTAACATGTAGATCTCAATTTTAGAAAAATTTAGAGACTTGAACCAACTAAATCCGAGCTAAGATGAATTAGTTATGAATTTTCAAAGATTAAACTGGATTAAAACACTTATATGGATTTTAATTGAATTATGACGCAATAATGAATTATTTTTGAAAAGGAAAAGAGGATTATTGCGTCAGCGGCTAGGGTTCACGGTGAACCGGGTGCACGGCGGCGGCTCACGGAAACGAATGTCACACCCTAAAAATCCCAAAGTTATAAATTGTTGTTTAATTGGAATTATTAGAAATGATTTTAAAAAGTTTGAAAGAGAAAATCTAATTTTAAATAATAAATTCCAATGTAAAAGTGGGCTAGATAAAATTTTATTAAATACTTTACTTGATTCTATAATTTCTAGATTTTTCTGGGAGTTATTTGAGCCAAGGAAGTATTTTTAATAAATGGAATTGCATTTCATGAATAATTTAAATTGAAAAGGTTTTAAAAAAGTCTTCTTTTCGGCCGAAACCTCTCTCTTTCTCTCTCTCGGCCCAGTCGGCCCAGTCAGCCGCCGCGCCCTCTCTCCTCTCTCCCGGTGTCGCTGACAGGTGGGGCCCGCTTGTCGGAGTCGTCGTCTTCCTCCCGACGAAACCCTAGCCGAAGCCGCGCCGCCGCCGCCCTTCCAATTCCGTCGCCCCTTTCCTTCTCCGGTGAAATTGATAGAGGGGAATCGTGTCCCGTGATCTCCTCTACCTTTTCCCTTTTGGAATCTTCGCTAAATCGGTTTGGAAAGCGTTGGATTCGAGTTCGAATCGGATCGGTTGAACCTGAGACTTTCCATCTCGTCGCCGGTCGCCGTGGGCCTTCGCCGCCGCCTCCGAGCCGCTATAAAAGGACCCCCGTGCTCCCCTCTACCCGTCGCCACCCTCGTCTTCGCCTCTCGTCGCCGGAAACGCCCTAGCGCCGTGCAAGCTAGCGCCGCCGTCGCCGCCGCCGCTCCAGCCGTGCGTCGCCGTCGCTCCGGTCGTCGTCGCTGCTCGGGAAGGTTGTCAGCGTGGTCGCCAAGTCGTCGCCGTCCTCGTCCGACCCTCCGTTGTCGCCGAAGACCGCCGGAACATCGCCGCCGTCGTCGACCCGAAGGTCTCCGCCGCTTCGTCCTCGTCGCCGCCACCGTCCGGTCCTCCTCCGCCGTCGCTTTGGTCACCGGTGAGTTCGCCGCGTCGGCCGCATCCTTTTGGTGCCCTCCGCGTTCGCCGTCGTGCCGTCGTTCGCCGGCGAGCTCGCGAGCCCGAGCCGCCGCCGGCGATGACGTCATCGCTGACGTCATCGTTGCCGTCCGCTGTGAGCCGGTCGTGGACCGTTCGATCTCGGCCGTCCGTTTTGGATAGGATCGATCTCGGCCGTCCGTTCCCGTGAACCGTTGCCGTGCGCCCGGTCCACCGTGAACCCTAGCCGCTGACGCAATAATTCCCCTTTTCCTTTTCAAAAATAATTCATTATTGCGTCATAATTCAATTAAAATCTATATAAGTGTTTTAATCCGATTTAATCTTTGAAAATTCATAACTAATTCATCTTAGCTCGGATTTAGTTGGTTCAAGTCTCTAAATTTTTCTAAAATTGAGATCTACATGTTAAAAATATCCACATGTACTGTTCATGCTTGTTTATGTGCTGTTTTGGTGTTTTGCTCTTTTCTGATTAGATTCCGTCGTTCCCGGAGAGTCGGTTTTCGCTGAAGAAGAGTTTGAAGAGTTCCAAGGCCAGCAAGGCAAGTCACACAGATCCCAAACCACCCTTTGAGCATGTTGATCCCGTTTAAAGCTATTGTTTTTATTCAACTACTGCATTTATTTTCGAATGTCATTGGGTGGAATTAACCTATTGTTTGCTATAGCCCTTTTGTTCTTGATTACTTTATTCCTTGATACCTTGGGTTATAATTTGACTAGTTGGATTTATATATTGGTTCAACTAGATGTATTAGATATAATTGCTTAGCCCTGCTTAGAAACTTTAGCACACTTTTGGGATAACTAATGTTTCACTATTAATTAATGATGGAAATTTAATGATAGCTCACGATGGTCAATCGTGATTGGTTAATTAATTAATTTGTCAACTAAAACTTGACAATGGTGGGTTGTGAGCACATGGTTTTGATGGTCGTGCTCATGACAATTAAGGACCGGTTCACGAGTTTCGGTTGTGAAACATTAACCGTGCCAACCACAAGCCAGCGTGGGCAACGGCTTTACCTTTTGTATAACATAGTTCATTGTGGGGCACCAGACTGTGAAGTGGCGGAGATAAGCCCACGTGGGTCGCTGGGGAGTCCATGCCTTGTTTATAAGGGGGTGATTATGATCCAGGAACGGTGCTCTGTGGTGGATTGTGTTGTGCGAGGGGTACTGTCACAGCTCCTTTCCGAGGTACCGTGGTGGTATTAAGGCACATGGTGACATGATGTGGGGCTGTGTCTTGTGGGTACAGTGGTACATCTCTGATCAGAGTAAAACTATTCGAATAGCCGTGCCCACGGTTATGGGCGGGTCGAACAATGTTTTTTGTGATTAGTCTCACACTTTTCACCATAATAACAGATGTTTTTATTGGTAAATTAGCTCCTGGTTTGGAATGGTATATTCCTGGTTTGGAGATAATTTATTTAGCTCCTGGTTTGGAATGGTATATTCCTGGTTTGGAGATAGATCTGTACAGCCGGGTATGGTTGTTCAGGATGGTTGGGCCTGTACAGCATGGGTATGTTGTACAGTGTTGATTAATATTGATGATTAATTACTCTACTGTTTTACAATTCTTAAATGTTTGCCAAATGCTGCTTTTGCAAATGAGCCCTATATTATGCCTTCCTTTGTTATCCCGTGCACTTGCATATTTGCTGCGTGGCTTGCTGAGTATGTCATATACTCACCTTGCAATCATTCATCAGAGGAGGAGTTCTACAGTGATGCTGATGGAGTGGAGGATTAGGTGTAGCCCTGGTCAAGCTGCCTGTGGAGTGGAGTCGTCTGCGCCGTTTATCTTATTTTCCGCTGCTTAGTTATTTATTGATTGAGAGGAACTATCTACCTCTGTAATGACATTTTATTCGCTTATCAATTAGAATAATAATTGTACTCTATTGTCAATTTGTTATTGTGTGCCTCGGCTGATTCCTGGACGAGGGTTTACACACATGTAAGCGTTTGGAATTTTGGATAGAAATTCCGGGCGTTACAACGAACGGCCGAGATCGATCCTATCCAAAACGGACGGCCGAGATCGAACGGTCCACGACCGGTCTACGGCGGACGGCAACGATGACGTCGGCGATGACGTCATCACCGGCGGCGGCTCGGGCGCGTAAGCTCGCCGGCGAACGACGGCGCGGCGGCGCAAACGGAGGGCACCAGCACGATGCGGGCGACGCGGCGAACTCACCGGTGACCAAAGCGACGGCGGAAGATCAACGGACGGCGACGGCGACGAGGTCGAAGCGGCGGAGACCTTCGGGTCGACGACAGCGGCGATGCTCCAGCGGTCTTCGGCCAAAACGGAGGACGGGACGAGGACGGCGACGACTTGGCGATGCGAGCACGTCCATTACACTTTTCAATTTCAATACTGCACTGCAACTTGTGCGCAATGGACACCAGCAACTGTCGTCCAGGCCTTGAGCGGTCTCAAGTTGGGCATGCACATTTTTCAGATCTTCTATTTTTTTTCCTGATTTTCTTATAATCCTTTTCCTCGATTTTAATTTTTTTTCTTCCAATTTGTTTATCAGTTTACGGTGCTCTGCCACGAACAACTGCCCACAAGTCCACAACAGAAAGGCTGACACCATCGCGCCGTCCGTACTCCAACCACAGCACAAAGAGCAGAGCTTTGTCCCCTCTCGCGACGACAAAATCACGGCACCCAGCGAGATAGTAGACTTGGCGTTCGGTGCTCTGTTCCTAGAGCGCGTCCCCATGGCCGAGGAGGACAACCTGGCGCTCTCTGTCGTCTGCGAGCGCTCGCCGGGGACGGCCGCGGAGGCGGCGTCCGGGCGGCCGCCGAAGGCCGTCAGCGAGCGCGCGCGCCGGCAGACCATGTCCAGGCTCTACGCCGAGCTGGGCGCGCTGCTCCCCAACCTCCCCCCGCGGGTGAGTTCGCCCTGCTCGTCGGCTAAGGTTCTTGCCCGATCGGGCTGATCACGCCGCGTGACCTCCTTGCCGGGGGAAATTAACCGATGTGTGGTGTGCAGGCGTCGACGACGCGGATCGTGGAGGAGGCCATCGCGTGCGTGGGGGAGCTGCGGGCGAAGACGGCGGAGCTCGAGGCGTACAGCGCGGTGGCGGCGGCGGCCGGGCGGGCCGCGCGCGACGGAGCAGCCGAGGTGGTCGCGTCCGGGAAGACGTCGTGCTTCGCCGTCCGGCTGCGGGCGGCCCGCGCCCGGCCGGGGTCGCTGACGCGCGTGCTCGAGGTGTTCCAGCGCCACGGCGTGGCCGTTCTCGCGGCCACCGTGGCGCGCGACGGCGAGGAGACGGCGGTCACGGTCACCACGGCGGCGGTGGCGCCCCGTGTCCTGGAGACGATCAAGGCGGAGATCATCTGCGCCGCATGATCTGTTTCATTTGCACAGTTGCACATGGATATATATATATATCTTCGTTTAGGCCCCTCTTTAACTTTTTGGTAGACAATTTTGGGTACATGAAAACAAATACAAGATGAACAGAAAAGGAGCTTTGGTTAACTTAGTTGCACTTTCTTGTTCAAAGAACATTTTACGGATTTACCTGTTGTTTGTTATTTTCTTTTCACTTTTTATATGGGGAAAACATCTTAGAAATTGTGTTACGCGATGACGATATATGTTGCATATGCCAAATTAGCTGGCTGGAGAAAATATACACTTGCAACTAAATAAATATTGGTCCACTGCAAAGCTATGAGTTCATATACACATCTGATCTAATTCATAACTCAATATTTCCTCGGAAAAAAAGTGAAAGCATATATACTCGAAGTAGCTTCCGGAGATAGAGAGCAGAGCTATGTAGGCTAAAGCTATCTCAAGGATACTCTATTCTTCAGCACATGGAGATTTAGACGCGTTTTCTTCAGCACAGGGAGCTTCTCGCCTTGATAAAAGGATATGCTTTCCCTCCCGATCAACAACTTCATCGGATTCAGCTGCTCGTCCTGCACACCAAGAACAGCTAATACACAATGTCACTCTCCCAGCGCAATGCCAGAACTCACCACGTAGTGATCGACATGGAGGAGATGAGGGAGGAAGATCCCGGCCATCACAACCACGAGCCAGCAGATGGGATAGCAGGAAATTGGCAATCTTTGCACATCAGGGTACTATTGTTGGGGGGTCTTCTTCTAATTTACCCTCCCCCCCCCCCCCCCCCCCCCCCCCTTGCAAGCCAGTTCAGGGAGTGCTACTTCTTTGTCTTGGTGGGAGTAGTCTGGAGAATGCAGGGTACTCGCCTGCTTCAAGGATGGCTAGATCGCCTGGCCATCATGGGCGAGCAGTGGCTAGGTGGCGTCCAGCAAGACAGCAGGCTGCAGGTATGGAGCATTCAGGCTCTATTGGTGCTCTTTGCCCTTCATCTCCAATGTCTGTTGTGGGGGGAAATGTTCATGGGGCTGTGTCTACTGCTCTGGGTTCTATGTCTGGGGGAAGAAACTCTTTCCAAATGGTTGTTGGCATTGCCATTCCTAGAGATGGTCGACAGAGGTCTGGAACGGATGCTGATAGGGCTTTGGCGCTGTGCCCAAAGGCGCTACCCAAGCCATGATGCTGAGCTGGAACTGCAGAGAAGGGAGGACACCTCGGAAGTAAAAAGATGCAGCACCTCCAAAATCTGATTCGTTCCACACAGGCACAGGTGATATTTGTATCAGAAACAAAGATCTCTGTCATTTCTTCTGATGATCTCACTAATGCTTTTGCTGTTGATCATAGTTTTGTTGTCCCAGATGATCACAATTCTGGTGGCCTTTGGTTAATGTGGACGAATGAGATGGATCTTACCATAGCTATATCTAGTCCTAATTATATGCTTGCTTTTGGTGTACATAACCCAACTAATATGATGTTTAATCTCCTTTGTATCTATGTAGATCCTACTCACCAAGCTAGTACTACTATCTGGAGAGAGGCTACAAATTTTATTGTTCAAAGTAGCCATAGACCGACCTTCTTGTATAGGTGATCTTAATGATATTATGTATGATAATGAGAAGCTTAGTACTACTCCTGCTAATACTTTTAGAATATTTCAATTTCGCCATCATATTAAGAATCTTGGTCTTAGTGATCTTGGTTATAATGGTCCTGCTTACACTTGGACTAACAAAAAATGCTATGTGAATCTCGTGAACTAACTAAAATGACAAAAAATGGTCATGCTTACATTTCCTATGTGGGTTTAGGAAATGCTTAGGCATGCTTAGATGAACTAGTTCACTATGTGAATCTCGCATATATCTTATATCTTGGATTAATGATGATAACTTTGGACATGGATCACCATGATATTAATTCAACTAAAATATACTTAAAGGTGAGTTGTGGGTGCATGGTTTTGATAGACGCACCCATGACAATTAAAGACCGGTTTGTGGGAAATCCCTGGAAGACTTACCATGCGTACCACAAGCCAGTGTGGCTAACGGCTGGGCTTGCAATATAGCTCGACCCTTTCCTAGGCACCGAGGCGAGGGTGGACATGATGGAGTTGGGTGAGCCCTAGCTTAAGGGTTGATCAGCTACTGGATTCACCTTGGTGCACAGGGGATTGTCCACCTTGGCTTAAGGGTGGGGGCGGAACCTCTGTGTGGTGTGGATGGTTAGGGGACGGTTATGAGAAGGGTCCTGTCATAGTTCCTTACCGGTAAGTTGTAGTGGTACGCGGGTGCACAGAAATGCATCGTGGGGCTGTGTCATGTGGGTACAGTTAAACACCTCTGGCCAGAGTAAAACTATTCAAATAAGTGTGCTGATATGACCATGATACTATAGATACAACCGCTGCTCACATCATATATCAACAATAAGACATCGAGATCAAGTCCTCCATGTGCTGGAAACCAATTCGGCCACCTGCTACATTGCTGACTTCAAATGGCCGCTAAATCTGCATACGAGCTCTGCTTTTGGCCCGTGAGTACTTGATGGAAAGCTCTTGGAGACCCCTTTCCAACAGATCTAGCCGTGTCACGCCCGGAATTTCTATCCAAAATTCCAAACGCTTACATGTGTGTAAACCCTCGTCCAGGAATCAGCCGAGGCACACAATAACAAATTGACAATAGAGTACAATTATTATTCTAATTAATAAGCGAATAAAATGTCATTACAGAGGTAGATAGTTCCTCTCAATCAATAAAGATCTAAGCAGCGGAAAATAAGATAAACGGCGCAGGCGACTTCACTCCACAGGCAGCTTGACCAGGGCTACACCTAATCCTCCACTCCATCAGCATCACTGTAGAACTCCTCCTCTGATGAATGATTGCAAGGTGAGTATATGACATACTCAGCAAGCCACGCAGCAAATATGCAAGTGCACGGGATAACAAAGGAAGGCATAATATAGGGCTCATTTGCAAAAGCAGCATTTGGCAATCATTTAAGAATTGTAAAACAGTAGAGTAATTAATCATCAATATTAAACAACACTGTACAACATACCCATGCTGTACAGGCCCAACCATCCTGAACAACCATACCTGGCTGTATAGATCTATCTCCAAACCAGGAATATACCATTCCAAACCAGGAGCTAATTTACCAATTAAAGCATCTTTTATTATGGTGAGAAGTGTGAGACTAATCACGAAAGACATTGTTAGACCCGCCCATAACCGCGGGCACGGCTATTCGAATAGTTTTACTCTGATCAGAGGTGTACCACTGTACCCACAAGACACAGCCCCACAACATGTCACCATGTGCCTTAATACCACCACGGTACCTCGGAAAGGAGCTGTGACAGTACCCCTCGCACAACACAATCCACCACAGCGCACCATTCCTGGATCATAATCACCCCCTTATAAACAAGGCATGGACTCCCCAGCGACCCACGTGGGCTTATCTCCGCCACTTCACAGTCTGGTGCCCCACAATGAACTATGCTATACAAAAGGTAAAGCCGTTGCCCACGCTGGCTTGTGGTTGGCACGGTTAATGTTTCACAACCGAAACTCGTGAACCGGTCCTTAATTGTCATGAGCACGACCATCAAAACCATGTGCTCACAACCCACCATTATCAAATTTTAGTTGGCACATCAATTAATTAACCAATCACGATTAGCCATCGTGAGCTACGATTAAATATCCATCATTAAGTAATAGTGAAACATTAGTTATCCCAATAGTGTGCTAATGTTTCTAAGCATGGCTAAGCAATTATATCTAATACATCTAGTTGAACCAATATATAAATCCAACTAGTCAAATTATAACCCAAGGTATCAAAGAATAAAGTAATCAAGAACAAAAGGGCTATAACAAACAATAGGTTAATTCCACCCAATGACATTCGAAAATAAATGCAGTAGTTGAATAAAAACAATAGCTTTAAACGGGATCAACATGTTCAAAGGGTTCCAAACCAGGAATATACCATTCCAAACCAGGAGCTAATTTACCAATTAAAGCATCTTTTATTATGGTGAGAAGTGTGAGACTAATCACGAAAGACATTGTTAGACCCGCCCATAACCGCGGGCACGGCTATTCGAATAGTTTTACTCTGATCAGAGGTGTACCACTGTACCCACAAGACACAGCCCCACAACATGTCACCATGTGCCTTAATACCACCACGGTACCTCGGAAAGGAGCTGTGACAGTACCCCTCGCACAACACAATCCACCACAGCGCACCATTCCTGGATCATAATCACCCCCTTATAAACAAGGCATGGACTCCCCAGCGACCCACGTGGGCTTATCTCCGCCACTTCACAGTCTGGTGCCCCACAATGAACTATGCTATACAAAAGGTAAAGCCGTTGCCCACGCTGGCTTGTGGTTGGCACGGTTAATGTTTCACAACCGAAACTCGTGAACCGGTCCTTAATTGTCATGAGCACGACCATCAAAACCATGTGCTCACAACCCACCATTATCAAATTTTAGTTGGCACATCAATTAATTAACCAATCACGATTAGCCATCGTGAGCTACGATTAAATATCCATCATTAAGTAATAGTGAAACATTAGTTATCCCAATAGTGTGCTAATGTTTCTAAGCATGGCTAAGCAATTATATCTAATACATCTAGTTGAACCAATATATAAATCCAACTAGTCAAATTATAACCCAAGGTATCAAAGAATAAAGTAATCAAGAACAAAAGGGCTATAACAAACAATAGGTTAATTCCACCCAATGACATTCGAAAATAAATGCAGTAGTTGAATAAAAACAATAGCTTTAAACGGGATCAACATGTTCAAAGGGTTCCAAACCAGGAATATACCATTCCAAACCAGGAGCTAATTTACCAATTAAAGCATCTTTTATTATGGTGAGAAGTGTGAGACTAATCACGAAAGACATTGTTAGACCCGCCCATAACCGCGGGCACGGCTATTCGAATAGTTTTACTCTGATCAGAGGTGTACCACTGTACCCACAAGACACAGCCCCACAACATGTCACCATGTGCCTTAATACCACCACGGTACCTCGGAAAGGAGCTGTGACAGTACCCCTCGCACAACACAATCCACCACAGCGCACCATTCCTGGATCATAATCACCCCCTTATAAACAAGGCATGGACTCCCCAGCGACCCACGTGGGCTTATCTCCGCCACTTCACAGTCTGGTGCCCCACAATGAACTATGCTATACAAAAGGTAAAGCCGTTGCCCACGCTGGCTTGTGGTTGGCACGGTTAATGTTTCACAACCGAAACTCGTGAACCGGTCCTTAATTGTCATGAGCACGACCATCAAAACCATGTGCTCACAACCCACCATTATCAAATTTTAGTTGGCACATCAATTAATTAACCAATCACGATTAGCCATCGTGAGCTACGATTAAATATCCATCATTAAGTAATAGTGAAACATTAGTTATCCCAATAGTGTGCTAATGTTTCTAAGCATGGCTAAGCAATTATATCTAATACATCTAGTTGAACCAATATATAAATCCAACTAGTCAAATTATAACCCAAGGTATCAAAGAATAAAGTAATCAAGAACAAAAGGGCTATAACAAACAATAGGTTAATTCCACCCAATGACATTCGAAAATAAATGCAGTAGTTGAATAAAAACAATAGCTTTAAACGGGATCAACATGTTCAAAGGGTTCCAAACCAGGAATATACCATTCCAAACCAGGAGCTAATTTACCAATTAAAGCATCTTTTATTATGGTGAGAAGTGTGAGACTAATCACGAAAGACATTGTTAGACCCGCCCATAACCGCGGGCACGGCTATTCGAATAGTTTTACTCTGATCAGAGGTGTACCACTGTACCCACAAGACACAGCCCCACAACATGTCACCATGTGCCTTAATACCACCACGGTACCTCGGAAAGGAGCTGTGACAGTACCCCTCGCACAACACAATCCACCACAGCGCACCATTCCTGGATCATAATCACCCCCTTATAAACAAGGCATGGACTCCCCAGCGACCCACGTGGGCTTATCTCCGCCACTTCACAGTCTGGTGCCCCACAATGAACTATGCTATACAAAAGGTAAAGCCGTTGCCCACGCTGGCTTGTGGTTGGCACGGTTAATGTTTCACAACCGAAACTCGTGAACCGGTCCTTAATTGTCATGAGCACGACCATCAAAACCATGTGCTCACAACCCACCATTATCAAATTTTAGTTGGCACATCAATTAATTAACCAATCACGATTAGCCATCGTGAGCTACGATTAAATATCCATCATTAAGTAATAGTGAAACATTAGTTATCCCAATAGTGTGCTAATGTTTCTAAGCATGGCTAAGCAATTATATCTAATACATCTAGTTGAACCAATATATAAATCCAACTAGTCAAATTATAACCCAAGGTATCAAAGAATAAAGTAATCAAGAACAAAAGGGCTATAACAAACAATAGGTTAATTCCACCCAATGACATTCGAAAATAAATGCAGTAGTTGAATAAAAACAATAGCTTTAAACGGGATCAACATGTTCAAAGGGTTGTTTGGGATCTGTGTGACTTGCCTTGCTGGCCTTGGAACTCTTCAAATTCCTCTCCTGCGAAATCGGACTCTCCGGGAACGTCGGAATCTAAACAGAAAAGAGCAAAAACACCAAAACAGCACATAAACAAGCATGAACAGTACATGTGGATATTTTTAACATGTAGATCTCAATTTTAGAAAAATTTAGAGACTTCAACCAACTAAATCCGAGCTAAGATGAATTAGTTATGAATTTTCAAAGATTAAATCGGATTAAAACACTTATATAGATTTTAATTGAATTATGACGCAATAATGAATTATTTTTGAAAAGGAAAAGGGAATTATTGCGTCAGCGGCTAGGGTTCACGGTGAACCGGGTGCACGGCGGCGGTTCACGAGAACGGACGGCCGAGATCTACCCTATCTACAACGGACGGCCGAGATCGATTGGATCCACCACCGCTCACGGATGGACGACGACGATGACGTCAGCGACGACGTCACCACCGGCGGCGACCGAACCACACGAGCTCGACGGCGAACCACGGCACGACAGCGCGAACGGAAAGCACCTACGGGTTGCGGGCGGCACGGCGAACTCACCGGCGACCAAAGCGACGGCGGACGATGACCGGACGACGTCGGCGACGAGAAAGAAGCGGCGGCAACCTTCGGCTTGACGACGGCGACGGTGCTCCGGCGGTCGACAGCGACGGCGAAGGGGCGGACGAGAACGGCGACCACGACGGCGACCTCCCCGAGCGACGGTGACGACTGGAGCGACGGCGACGCACGGCTGGAGCGGCGGCGGCGACGGCGGCGCTAGACTGCACGGCGCTAGGACGCTTCCAGCGACGAGAGGCGAAGGCGAGGGTGGCGACGGGTAGAGGCGGGCTTGGGGGTCAATTTATAGCGGCTAGGAGGCGGCGACGGAGGCCCACGGCGACCGGCGGCGGGATGGAAAGTCTAGGGTTCGGAGGAGAGAGACCGATCCGAATCGACCTCGAATCAAACACTTACCAAGCGATTTTAGCCGGTGATTCCAAAAGAGAAAAGATAGAGGAGATCGAGAAGATCATTTCCCCTCTATTGATTTCATCGGAAACGGAAAGGATCGGCTGGATTGGAAAGGCGGCGGCGGCGCGGCGCGGCTAGGGTTTCGTCGGGAGGAAGACGACGGGCCTGACAGGTGGGACCCACCTGTCAGCGAGCGGGAGCGCGCGCACGCGGGCGACGGCAGGCTGACTGGGCCGACTGGGCCGAGGGAGAGAAGGAGAGAGAGAGGTTTTGGGCTGACTTTCGGCCCAAAGCCAAAAGAAAACTTTTAAAAACTTTTTCAATTTAATTTATTCATGAAATGCAATTCCATTTATTAAAAATACTTCCTTGGCTCAAATAAATCCCAGAAAAATCTAGGAACTATAGAATCAAGTAAAGTATTTAATAAAATTTTATCTGGCCCCATTTTATATTGGAATTTATTATTTAAAAAATTAGATCTTTTCTTCTAGGCTTTTAAAATCATTTCTAATAATTCCAATTAAACAACAATTTATAAATTTGAGATTTTTAGGGTGTGACAAGCCGCATCTCCATATACCATCTCAATGGTCCACAATCACAGAAACAAGGTGCTGCATCACCTATAATAGGCCTATGGGCTTGAAATTTCATCTGGGACCCCGACCTACGTGGGGCCCATGTGGGGTGCGCCCCAACCTGGTGGAGCACGTCCTAGGGGATCCTCTTGGTTGTCCCCCCACCTCCTTAAATAGACTCCTTCAGAGTTTATTGGGTTCTCTTTAGATTAAAGTTTAGCCATTGCTACTTGCTTACAGCGCGATTGTCGGCTAGACCGTTGTTGGTATTTCTTAACGACATTAGTAGAAATATAATTCCCGGCAATGGCGCAGAAATACTTCTGGTATATTGTAGTTACAGAGTTCATCCGCAAGCGCACAGATATACCATTGTAGCATTTCACCCGAGAGTATTCCAAGGGTATCGTTTTTGTTTAATCCCGTGGAAAGATTATAATAGAGAGAACCGTACTAATAATTTATATATTACTTGTAATAACCAAAGTCTAAGCAGGGGTTAACATAATTCCAAGGGCAGAGTGACACTAAGCAGAAGCATTTATACTCTCATTCAAGATTATCTAAGCTAAGTGGAAAGAATATAGAAAGATCCTACTCCTATACTTCTAGTATACATATTATACATACATCCTAGTTATATAATTACTTAGCTAATACCCTCTTTCCGATGCTCTCCTGGTGCTTCGAGAAGCCACCCTTGATTGCCGACTTCCTTAAGACAATCCGTCATGACCATCCAACCGGGGATAAATACGGAGGAGTACCCTTCCCAGGAAATTAACTTAGGACTCTATACACGCGCGGAGGAATACCCGTACTGAGCCGTCACCATCAGCGTCCTACCTCACTTCCACAGCATATAACCCCAAATAATGATATACAACAATCTAAACACCACGCTTAAATTACCAAATACTACTCTAATATCATCGTCACGACATAGAGTCATCATAAATACGATCATTATACCCACACCATTGCATCTCCCAGATAAGCTAGCATCATAATGAATATGACTCAAATATATAATAAAGTTGGTATTCGTATACTCGGAAAGTAGTGCAATACCAATGTAGTATAAAGAAGAATATTCTAAATAAAGTACAAGTCTTACAACATAAGGAAAATCTACTAGAGCCATACCCGAATCCTTCCGAAGACTCCGAGGACTGAAGATTCTATTCTATTTTTATTCCACTATGCTCTAGAGACTATACTAAACTTGAGAGATGAATGAAGCTTCTTGCTTGAGGTGTGTCTTGAAATGAAAAGAGTGACGGGTTTATATAAACTGGTAATGACAGTTATGACGGTTGGAAAGGTCGGTAATACCCTCCAATCATCATTGGGGATCAATCCTAGCCGTCCATCAAAACACTGCATCGAACAAAGCCGCGGTGGGTTCGGCTGAACTATGGGCTGGGCCGGCTTGGCCCAATTTTGGTAGGTGGCCTCCTCTTTTGTTCCCATATGCAGACTTGTGAATTTTGGCCCAATTGATCGTGTTATTTCTCCGTTATTGTCCCATTCATTGATAAGTCTGATTCTCGACATCGTCCGATTGATTGATCGCCTGTTTTGATGTTGATTCTCCTCCATTTTATGTTCATTCTCCGCAAGAGGTTAGTAATCCTAGTGCTAGTAGAATATTTATTAATTAAACACAAATACGCATTGCAAGCATAACTAGTTCTCCTTTATGTAGGTAGTATTGACGGGCGAAACTGATTGATAACGACCATCAACAAAACCCCCCCAAGCTTGAACCTTTGCTCGTCCCGAGTAAATGGCGAAAGGAAACAAAGACTTGGTTGTTCATCAGGAGTTGCTACTATGTTGTATATCTCAAACGTACAGGTGCAAGGTATGTGTACTCTCTCTTGAATTAAATAATTTTTGGCACGCTGGCTTACCCTTAACCATGATTCCGACGAGACACTGCCTTTCCTTGTCTTGAGCGGTTGAGAGACAGAACAACAATTAGAGCGCTAATCACCCGATCTTTATTTAACTTTTATTCCGGAAGTTTTCAAATGATTTTGCAAAAGAAATCCAAGTTCCTCAAATGATTCACTCGATCTCTCCAAGTGTATCAATATGAATTCCTCACCTATTTGCCTTTTTGATTCCTACTCTAAGGTTGATATGTGGAGCTTGGTAAGGATCAAACATGGCATACTTGGATTCATATTTATTACTAAGTCAATAACTTAGACTAAAATAGATGACTAAACATACTCAAGATCAAGATCGTGCAAAGTGTGTGTGATATATGGTGGAAATGAAATGTGGAAAATAAAAAAAATGCTTCTCCTTTGTGCGTACTTTCTTCTCCAAAATCCTTCTTTTATAAATAAGGAGAGGGCATGGCTACACTATTTTATCTTTTTTTTCCATCATCATGCTCATAATTGAGAGAGCATAACCTTATTATTTCATAACCATGCCTTCCATCCCTCTTTTCTTTTCTTTTTTTTTCAGAAAGGATTTTCTTTTTAGGAGAAGAAAGCACATAAAAGCATGGAGAATTTATTTTGATGGTGGTATGGAAATGGAATGGATATATGCTAGCTTTCATTGTAGAAGTTTAGCATGTGCATATATGTGGGTGTATGATCTTGATCATAGAGCATGAAAAGTATCTACACAAGTCACAGGAATTTTACAAATTTCAATGGAATTGCAAGTAACCAAAATGTATATGGATTAATTGATATGAATATTTTTGGCTGTGGTGGGAATTTACATCAATTGAGGAACTTCATGAGTTTATCATTTTGAAAAATAAAACATCCAGAATTTAAGTCAAACTCAGACTAGGATTATAGCAACCCTTATTTACTACTCCCTCCGGTTTCATTTTAATTGACATTTTGGACAATGACACTGTCTACGAGATATATCTTTGACCTTATTTTTCTATTATAATATATATAATAAATAAATGCATGTTTACTTTTATTATAGTGCTTTAAAAGACAAATCTATATATGTTGTTCTAGTTCCTTTAAACTAAATATTTTTAAAGTTATTGATGGTTAAAGTTATAAAAGTTTGACCTCAACTTTGTCCAAAATGTCAATTAATATGGAACCAGAGGGAGTATCTCATATCTCGCAACAACTTAGACACATATTAGCAAAGTGCAGCTCACTTACCTCAGGTTCTCAGATAATTGTTGGCTACTCTTATTCAATTTTTAAGAGAGTACTTAACCATGAACCCATATATGAGAGATATAAAACAGAGCAACTATTCATCATTTCAATAAAGAGAACTAGGTTGTCTTACCTAGCATAATAAAATCTAACCTATCCTTTTGGTATTTTCTATTTTGCAAATTTTTATGTTTTTTTTTAGTTTATAAGATGCGAGTGGAAAACAAACATGCAATTGGAAAGGGAAATATGCAATGTGATACAATTACCTTGGTGGGGGGAGAGACGTCCCCCCCCTCCCCCAAGCTAGGCTTTCGCAGGGTCGTTGATAAGGATTGAATCCCTGGAAGCGGAAGTACGCTTAAATGTTATCGTGTTGTTGCTGCATCAGGTTATTGATGTTGGTGAACTGAGCATCAACATTTTGTTGCCATTCTTGCGTCTGTGCTAAGTGTTCCTCGAGATTGTATTGGATCTCTCCCATTTGCATTTTGAGAGTATCCATTCTCCTGGTGATTTCACCCAAGTCCCAACGAGAGGAACTTGAGCGCCATTTACCGGGAGATGGAGGCATACCGCTTGATTTGGGGGACTGAGTGTTCAAAGCCTCCCCATTGTATATCATGAGGTGCTCGCCATCGGCTCTCACTAGCACTTTCCCAGCCCGAGCCTCCAATGCTATGGCGTGGAGCTTGGGTCCATCCGGGCGCATCCCCAGTTGGCTCCCAACCGGCCTCATACATCAATATGAGTGTTGAGGATGTTGAACCTTCGCGTTCATTTCTTGCCGTATTGCGTGTCTCCCTGTATGTTCCACCTGCACGAGATTCTTCTATGGTCTGCAGGGGAATGGTTAGCTCATGATAGTTGCATAAATGATATCCCGCGTTAGGCAATGGGATTTCATTTGTACAACCGGGGAAAAAGATTCTATTCTATTCTATTTCTATTCCACTATACTCTATAGACTATACTAAACTTGAGAGATGAATGAAGCTTCTTGCTTGAGGTGTGTCTTGAAATGGAGAGAGTGATGGGTTTATATAGGCTGGTAATGATGGTTATGACAGTTGGAAAGGTCGGTAATACCCTCCAACCATCATTGGGGATGAATCCTAGCTGTCCATCAAAACCCTGCATCGAACGGAGCCGCGGTGGGTTCGGCCGAACCATGGGCTGGGCCGGCCTGGCCCAATTTTGGCAGGTGGCCTCCTCTTTTGTTCCAATATGCAGACTTTTGAATTTTGGCCCAATTGGTCGTGTTATTTCTACGTTCTTGGCCCATTCATTGATAAGTCTGATTCTCGACATTGTCCAATTGATTGATCGCCTATTTTGATGTCGATTCTCCTCCATTTTATGTTCATTCTCTGCAATGAGGTTAATAATCCTAGTGCTAGTGGAATTTTTATTAATTAAACACAAATACACATTGCAAGCATAACTAGTTCTCCTTTATTTAGGTAGTATTGACGGGCGAAACTGATTGATAACGACCGTCAACAACCGCCTATCTATTTGTCTTCAGAACCCCAACTTATCATTTGTATTCAATTCCTATTTGCAATTCATATTGCTTTTAACTTATCATTTGTATTCAATTCCTATTTGCAATTCATATTGCTTTTATCTTGTTCTTGCTTGTTTCTTCGATTTTCTTGCAGGAATAAGGTTGATCTGCACCGTCATATTCTTGTACGGTTGTAGTCGGATCGTCAATGTTTCTCCCAAATCGTCGTTATCATCAACTCACCGAAAGATCGGGCCAATCATAGCCGTGAGTCTCGAGTGGAACTCAGGGTTTATGACGTGCTCGCGGTTATGGGCGATCAACTAGCTTCACTGTGATTAATCCCATCATTTATAATAATTTGACTTAATGAAACCAGCATAGTTCAGGTGTTTGGTTGGGCTTGTCGCAATGTGGTTTAGCGTTGGACAATGATTGTTAATATTTCTTAATTTACTCCAACAATTTTACTACTTTCAACTACTTGCTCTATAATTGCTTTATGCAAAAGAACCCCTACCTCCTTGGAAATCCTGTCATCATACCTCCTCTTGATATGACTTGTTGAGTACCGTGGGTAGTACTCAGTCATGCTATATTTTCCCCCCACCTCAGAGATGGATTACTACTCGGATGGAGGTAACTCGGAGGAGTAGGCTTGGTCGATGTCGTCAGGGATGCCTATGGAGTGGAGTTGCCACACTACTAGCATAAGTTATCTTAAGTTTAGCTAGCATTACCTTTCCGTTGTGTTTGTAAGACTTTTATTATGTTTTGTAAGGCGTGGATATATATGTCAACTTTGTCGTTTGTGTATGCTAGCTGGTCATGGACAGGGATTTAATACACATTCTGCTTGGGAATTCTGGTTCGTGAACTTTTGGGCGTGACAGCATGAGAATATCTACAGTAAAAGTTACTACCTCCGTTCTTAAATAGATGTCGTCATTGAGTCCATGTAGTCAAACCTCAAAACCACAAATGATTAATAATTGCAAACACATTATTATTTGACATAAGCAAATGATATTGGTAGATTTGTCATAAAAATAACTTTCACATAATTATATTTTTAATAGCTTTTATAAACATATAGCTATAATAAGTAGTTATGAAACACGCTTATTGGAGAATGTATCAATATACAAGTTAGAAAGAGCAGAAGGTAGTATATCAAAACTTCTACACAACTAAAAAAGGTGTGCACCTACACCACAACCATTTCATAAACATGAAGAACAACTTACTACTTATAGAAACTATGCATCAGTTATGGCATGCCACGACGCATCAAGGGCTGAGAGCCATACATTTGAATAGGTAATTCAAATTTGTTGTTACTAAAGCTTCTTGGTTTCATGCCACACGCTACATTTCAAAAACTAGGTAATTTCCACAAACATTAGTTTGCAAAGATACAACATGCAACTCACATGAGACATGGTATTGCTGTGAGGCACACAGTGTGTGCTATGAGTGACCTGTCAAGAGCTCTGCACCATCCACCAAGAATTTACAGTTTCCGTTTCGAATGAAGAATGCCAAATATGTGCTTGCTCCAGCTTTTTGAATGTAATGATATGTGGTCCAAACCTTTTCATACTTACGTGTCAGCTCTCAACACCGCAAATTATGCAAACCACCTTTCTACGCCAGTGGTTTTATGTGAAACAAAAACACACTGCTCACTGATTTTTTTGCTATAAATACACCCCGTCTTTTCACTTGCTAATGACACTAGAACTTAGCCTAAGATCAAAGCTTCCTATTATAATTTGCGATGAAAGGAGGAGAGTCGGTGCCTTCATGGGTAGAACTACTGCTCTCGACGCAGTTTTTTACTACTTGCAGTAGCCATCTCATCTCTCCTCGCAATGAATGCAACTTCTTTTGCATCGATTGCCAGACACCACAAGCATCCTTTTGCTATTACTGTCGTTTAAGTCATCATTCCTCTCATCATGTAATCCAGGTATGAAGTATATCAAGTTATTATTTCGTAATATGGAGTACAAAAAGTATTTAGATATCATCGTTTTACAAATAATACACAAATAGCTTACTTGAAAATGTTACAACAAAGAAATCCACCTTTTGTTTTTGCACAATGCTTTTATGTACTTCAAGAGGTGTTTTCCCATCCTTGGATAGGTATATACCTCCTCATATTTGAAATATACGTTTTCATAAATGGAGTTACCAAAACTAATGCTAAAGGTTAGAATAAGGTTGAAAACTCATCTTTGAAAATACTATTAAATTTTTGTTTTATTTTTAGGTATAAGTACGTGTGTTAGTCGGGAGGTATATGCCTCCAGGGTGGAGGTAAATACCTCATAACTAACAATACATGGTATATATACCTCTATGTACTTCCCAAGAAACAGAAAAGCTTCATCATTACCAATCATAAATTTATTTTCTAATCAGTTTAATCAATTTACTTTTTTATCACTAAAACAATAGGGAGTAGGAAGGTATATACCTTTTCAAGGATGGGAGAATACCTCATACTTCGAATAGGACTTCACCATAGAATGCAGTTGGTCTACACATAATTGTTTTGTGTGAGTGTTATAGGAATTGTAATTATGGACATATGCAAATAATATCTCATCAAAGATGGATGGTGCTACTACTAAATGATATATGCACTAATTATTCAAACAATATTTCAGATCAGACGGTCGTCATACCATGATGTGGTGAAAGTTTCTGAGTTGGAGGATATCCTTGTCATAAGTGATGTACAAACTTATGTGATCAATAGCTCAAGGGTTGTGTATTTGACTGAGCGTCCTCAACTACGCAGTTGTGGTGTTTCAAATACAAAGTTATCATCATCACAAACTTATAAATGTGAGATTTGCACCCGTACTCTTCTTGATGATTTCCGGTTCTGCTCTCTTGGATGCAATGTAAGTTATGAAACTCTTACATAGGTGCTTTAAAAATCTAAATCTGAGTATTATGTTACAAGTTGTCAAGTATTTGCAAGATTAAACTGCTCGTGCATAATTTTACAAGCTGTCAAGTATTTGTAGGATTAAAGTTTTACGCACATCATAAATTTCCAATTAAACAATACAAAAATATGATTTCATAAAGTTGGAATTATTGTTTTAGTACGTGGTTAGTTTTCGTTTAGTGCATATGTTATACATATATTATTTGGCCTTGTATTCCACTCCAAATGTATTGATATGTATCATTTCCCATAGTTCACAGCCATAAAAAGAGACAATGAGAAAAATGTGGCTCACAATGGTATTGCCTCCAATGCAAAGGACGTTGAGATTGGCACCAACAATGGCAGCACAAATGCTGGAAGTGCCAATGAGATATCTAGTGATGCTAACAACTACCGCAATGAAATACCTTCATCAACAAGAGTTATCCGTCACCGTCGGAAGGGAATTCCTCGCCGTGCACCATTTTTCTGAAGAAAAGGCCTCAATTGACGTTGCCGAAGAAATCAATAAATGGACATGTAGCAAGGGTGGTTTTCATTGTGTGTCTTCCATTTTTTTTTATCGTATTCCATATCTGTTGTGCTTTTTTGTGTGAATTTTAATGCTTTCAACAGTTGTTGCTTTTGTTGTGGGAATAAACATTATGGCATGAGTAAAAGGATTTCAGTTCATGTAGGGTATGATGACAGGCTGTGTTTCAATGGTTCTTGAAGCATTTGTTAGTATGTGAGCACTAAGAAAAGAACAGATTTTGACATATATTTCTAAATTTATATTCACTAGAAAAAATATTCGTGTGTTGCAACAGATGAATGCTATTTTAATGTTATTGTTGTTATACTGTTTAGCTTGGATGAAATTCACTCTGGGAATACACTTGGATTTTTTTTTAGAAAATCATGAGTTGCAATTAGGAGTACGACTTTAATCTCAAGTTAAGCATGCTAGTTGAAATTTCTTATATGACTTCTTTTATATTTCAAAAACAAATAGATTTAAAATCCGACTCAAACACGGATCTGTATTTTCAAAAGCGAACGTACTTAAAAACCGACTCAAATATGAATGATGTACCAAAATACCTGTAAAAATATCTTCAATTTTTATAATAGTAGAGATAGAGACGTGGCTTTTGTTATCAAAACCTTGGTACTTTTAAGTTGAAGTTGAAGGTTACTGTGGTGGTATTCCGTGGTATCTTTCTAGTATTTCTATTAGTTGTTTTCAAAAATAATTTTGTTAAATTTGATGGAGGAGGCCAGAGTCAACACAACTATAGCAGCGACCGTTCATCAGTGCCAATCGAAGTACAGAGTAAATTAGAATAAATAGAGGGAGTAAACCACCGTTCTAGATCAGGTCTTGCTAAAATGAGGAGACATGCCATTGTTTCATGCCAGGGCAGCAATGGGTCTGATGCCCGGGCTTTACCATGAACTGGCAAAGTGGAGTCTAGTAGAGGTGGAACGTATGGCATTGATGGCGTCGGCTCGGCTCACTGGCGCTGTCGCAAATGGGTGGTGTTTTGGGCAACATGGTAGCAGGGAGTGGACGAGACTTCAGGGAAAATGAAGAGGAGGATGCGAACAAAATTCATAGAGCTGTGTGCTTGTAGGCTTGTGGGAGAGTACTTAGTTTGGAGTGAGTTCCCACTCCACAGGCTCAGCTAGCTTCCAGTATGGTGCCAGGGTGGAGCTAGTGGTGAAAGGTAAAGAGACACAAATTTTTACAATTTGACCCTTTGCAAAAACTAATTATATAAATAAACCATGGCCAAAACTTATTTCAAAAATGACTATTTTGTTCAGCGCCAAATTTTATGGCGCTGAACTTGACACCTCAACGCTAAATAGCACGGCGCTGAACTTGACACCTCAGCACCAAATAGCACAGCGCTAAATGCACATTGGCACGCTGACTCAGACTCCCATCCACGGTGGCACGACATTCAGCGCCAGCTGACGTGGCGCTGAGGTGTCTAAGTTCAGCGCCATGGCATTTGACGCTGAACAAAAGGATCATTTTTTGAAATAAGTTTTGGCCACGGTTCATTTGTATAATTAGTTTTTGCAAAGGGTCAAATTGTCAAATTTTGTGTAAAGGAGAAGCCCTCAAAAAATACCCCTCGGTTATGCTGCGAGCGAGGAGAACGGCCTTCCGGTTCCATCATTTCGCTTATTCGATGAATAAGTGAAATGGTTTATTTCCAAACAAAAACTAATTTATGAATAAAATTTTATATATGTATTCTTAGCGATATAAAAGTAAAGGCTGAAAAATAAACTTCGATGAAAAAAACCTCAAAATCAGCTTCAAAATTTAAGGTTGAAAATTTAAATTTTGGCTGATAAGCATAAGCACAAACGTTAAGATAAGGTGCTCCGTCTTCCTCGGCTCTGATCCCAAGCTATCGCTGTCGATTCCTCTGCAACCGATGAGTTATAGCTCAAATGCTCAATTCCTTGCACTTCAATCTTCCTACCCCACTAAACACCCGCATGTGTTCACTTGCTAGTTTGTGGGCCGGAGGCTGTCGTTGCCACTCGCCCGGAGTCGCCACCGCCGCCGGGCTGTCTTCGCCACGTTTCCTCGCCGTTTGTTTCTCGTCGTCCCTAGCCTGCAGTTCGGTGATAGCACCGTGGAAGTCCCTATGAGATTAGAATGCGCTATTTTACATGGGAACACTCTCTAATGCGAGACGCATATGTAGGCCAACGAGCTCAACCGCTTGGAGCCACCGCCGATGCAGTTCCGGCCACCTCCCGCTGCGCTGCTGCCACTGTTGGGTGCTCCTCTACAATTAACTTTTGAACACCTAACCCCAACCGAACCTCCGTTTGCCGGCTGTGCCGTCACCAACCTCGCCAACCACCACAACCAGTTCCGGAGGACCTTGTTAGAGGGATAGATAGAACTCAAGGTATGAAGTTGTAACTTTCTCTATGCATGAGATATGAAGTTGTAACTTTCTCTATGCATGACATGTGGGCCTAGGATATTGCTTTGAACAAGTAGGGAATTAATTACGAGTTGTATTTCCATAACCGCAGGGGCTTTACTGCAAAGGTGCATCCAATGAACTGTGGGCCCTTTGATTTGAAATCTGAGAAATATAAGGAACTTAGTTAAAGTAATTTCTGTTCAACTAAAAATTGTGCAAATTTGCAAGATCCATAGAAAATTCATATTACCATAGGGAGATCTAATTTCAGTAGATTCACCAAAGTATTCTCTACAATGATATAAAATAAAAAGTCACTTTTTTATAGGAAACTAGATGATAAATAACATTAAATATATTTAGTGAGAATGAACTTTGTATACGGGATAACGGAATGGCAGATGTTTCAATTAAAAAGGTATATCTATACCAGATTCTGATTGATCATCTACGAAAGAAACTGAACCGCGAGTGCGTCTTTCTGGTCATACCTCATCTTAGTTTCTGAGTAAATCATAAGAACTCATAGTATCAGCCTGATCGATTGAGACTAGCAAGATTGTATATCTTCAGAATAATTACAAGACTAATTAGCTGCATCAAAATGCAATGTCCTAAGAAAATTAGGCTAGTGACATAATAATCCTAAAGTTCATCATGGCCGAGTCCAGATGTCTCGTGCACGGCCGCCATGAACGGGCCACACGCGTCCTCCAACTCCTTGAGCTTCTCCTCGTAGTCCTCTTTCTCGGCGGCCGGATTGCCGTCGAGCCACTCTCTCGCCGCCCTCGCCTTCGCCTCGCAATCCGTCTCGCCGCCGGTCACCGCCGTGTTCTTGACAATGTAAGTCTCCAGCATGTTCAGGGCGTCGACTCTCTCCTTCACAATCCTCTCCTCCTCGACGAGATCCTCCGCCACCTCGCGGATCATCCGGTCGATCTCCTCCTTGCTCAGGCGGCCGTGCTCATGGCCTTCACCGGAGACGATGGAGAGCCTCTCCGACTTGCCGGAGCCGCCCTTGTCCGCCGCCTCCACGTGGATGTCGCCAAGCTCGTCCACCTTGACGGTCACCTGGATCGGCCGCCACCCCCAGTTCCATACGCTCGCCGGCGGGATTCCGGTGAGCGCGAGCCGGCCGAGGAGCGTGTTGTCCTTCGCCGTGCTGCCCTCGCCCTGGAACACGTTGATGGCCACGGCCGTCTGCCTGCCCAGGTACGTGGTGAAGACGTGCGTCCTCTCCGCCGGCAAGCGGCTCCGCCTCGGGATCATCGGCGTCAGTGCGCCGCCGGCCATCTCGATGCTGATTGTGTCTGACAAGAATGAGGGGAGATCTAATGGACCTGTGGATCAAAGAAGAAAAAGATTCAGTTCTTGCATTGCATCGTTGAACGAAACAAAGATAAATTAGTAAATTACCCAACATAGTTGGTTTGTCGTCGTCGTCTCCGGCGACGTGTCTTCCTATCACGGCGGCGCCGTAGGCGACGATCTCGTCGGGGTTGTTCCCCTTGACGATCTCCTTCTTCCCGTCGAAGTAGTCCCGGATGAGCTGTTGCACCATGGGGATCCTGGTGCTGCCGCCGACGGGGATGATCTCGTCGATGTCGCCCTTCTCCAGCCCGGCGTCCGCCATGGTCTTCCTCAGCGGCGCCATCGTCCTCGCGAACAGGTCGTCGTTGAGCTCCTCGAACTGCGCCCTCGTGAGGGTCTCCGAGAGGTCGACGCCGCCGTCGAGCAGGGACTCGATCTCGACGCGCACCTGGTGCTGGGCGCTCAGCGCGCGCTTGGCGCGCTCGCACTCCCGTCGCAGCCTGTGCATCGCGCGGCCGTCGCCGGTGATGTCCCGGCCGTGCTTCCGCTTGATGAGGTCGACGAAGTGGTTCACGACGCGCTGGTCGAAGCCCTCGCCGCCGAGGTGCCCGTCGCCGTTGGTGGCGAGGACGTCGAAGAAGCCGTCGTCGGCGACGAGCGCGGTGACGTCCAACGTCTCGCCGCCGAGGTCGAACACCACGACGCGCTTGCCATTGCTCCTCACGTTGTCCAGACCGTACGCCACGGCGGCGGCGATCGGCTCACTGACAATGCGCATTACGTCGAGCCCGGCGATGTCGCCGGCGTCGCTGATAGCCCGGCGCTGCGCGTCGTTGAAGTAGACCGGGACGGCGACCACGGCAGACGAGACCGTTCTCCCGAGGTGCGCCTCCGCCGTCTCCTTCATCTTCGCGAGCACGGCGGCGGCGATCTCCTCGGGGCTGAGCACCCGCACGTCGCCGTAGGCCGCCTCAACCCGGACATGCGGCTTCCCGTCCACGTCCACGACGGCGTACGGCAGCCGCGTCATCTCCCGCTGCACGTCGTCGTCGCCGAACTTCTTTCCCAGGAGCCTCATGAAGTCATGGACGGCGCGCCCAGGGCTACCCACCGCCTGCTCCTTCGCGGCCTCGCCGACGACGAGCCGCCCGCCGCCGTCGGTGAAGGCAACCCAGGAGGGGGTCAAGCGGCTGCCCTGGTCGTTGGGGATGATCTCGACGCGGCCCTTGCAGTACACGGCGACACAGGAGTAGGTCGCGCCGATGTCGATGCCGAGCACGGCGTTGTCCGTTGAGTGACACAGCTCGTCGGCCGGGACGACCAGACCCGACGCCAACCCGGAGACGGCGAGCAGCAATGTCGCCGCCGCCGCCATACGCGCCATTGGAATCGGATTCTTTGTCGTCGTTGACGGAGAGACCTCGTCGACGCGCCCAGTCTATATATACTCAGCCGTCGTTGTGCGCGACGTGGCCGCCGCGGAGGAGTCAACGTACTGGGGGGCAAGTGTCGGTGTTTGGTTCAACATGTGTGAGACGCGTGGCACTGTGTATCTGAGCCGTAGGTGGTCTGATCCGACGGTCAGGATGGGACTCGCGAGTGGCGGTGACGTGCTACAGTGCTGGCCTACCAAAAACTTCAGGTTCTGTTTCCATTTAGGTACTAAGAACTTTCTCGTACGATAAACGTAGAAATTCTTTCTCTCCTTAAGGGATGTTAATGGGTTTCTTAACTGGCATCCAAAAAGCTATGAACAATTGAACATAAATTAAAAGATAAATCAATTGTTTCGTAATAACATGCCGCCAAGGATCTATAGCTGTCTTTAATCTCCCTGAGCTCATATTTGAGAAAGTCAACTACTACTAACCATCGATCACAGGTGAGAGCTTTACTTCCGCTAGGCTGACAAAGACTATATTAGGTTGTGCTCTCTATTGTACTCGTGAGATATAGATATATAATAGCAACATCAGCTTTGGCGAATAAATGTAGGGCTATTACCTGTAAGTAGGGGGCCATTACATGTGCAAAAATCATTTTCCACTTCTTTTTACTACAATCTCACGTATACTTTAGTATCAATAATCCCCATATGTTACAAATACCGTTGTCAGGTATAACCCTTCCACATGTACACTATTCACAGTCCAATTTGAATATTTCAATATGCATGTTTTTACATGAGTAAATTTACTTTTATTAGTGATGTTTCGCTTTCGATCACCATTTAAAAAATGTTTTTACTTTGGATCAGATATTTTTATCTTTGTGGCACTTTAATCACCCTCGTTTTTTTTTTGAAAACTCACTTTGATCACCCTAACTCTTTTATACATCTACATCCAACTTATCATATACCAAAGAAATGGTCTTACATATACTTGTGAGAGTTCATTGGCGAGTAGGAGCCGAAGTATTCGAGATTGTTCATATGCTTGAGAATATAGTGGGTGGTCCAAAGTGAAAACATTAGTTAAAGGGTAGTCGAAAATGAAACACTGGTAATAAAATGTAGCCCAAAGTAAAATTTACTGTAAATGGATTGATGTACCATGCTAATCTTTTTAACTTTTTAGGAGTGAATTGCACTTTGGTCCACCTTTTTTTTTCTTTTATCAAACTTTCATTATCAAAGTTTTACTTTGGAGTTTGGATCAACCTTTAGCCCATCTTTTCATGTTAGAGAAAAATTATCTTTGTTGCACTTTGGACTACCCTAAGTCTCTTTTCTAGATGCATTTACCCTCTCATATGGCAAAGAATAGCCTACTTGTAAGTCATAACATTACCGGCATTCAGGTGGCAATGTACTTGAGGTCATTTACTGAAAGACCAAGAACAGCTATAGAGGGGGGGGTGAATATAGCAATTCAAATCTTGCCCCCGAAAATACTCATGAAGCCGGATTTCTCAAAATCCTTACTAGAACCGCGGCTATTAGAGAAGCGGGATCTAGAAAAGAAGAGAGAAGGAATTCCCGAAACTAGAAGAGGAAGAGAAAAGGTATTCCCGAAACTAGAAGAGAGGTGAGGAGGAGGTAGCAAAACTCATCATCGCATAGATCAAATTGCAAGCGGAATTTAAATGAACAAGGCAAAAATGAAATCCTTCAAATCATTTCATTCATAGGTGATGCAAAATAACCGCTCAACTAGGAGCAAACATACACCTTCAGAGGAACATTAACACAAACTTAAAATCTCTCGGACAAACACACTCCAAACTAATCCTAATACAAAAGCCTCTCGGGCAAACACACTCCAAACTCACACCCAAACACTCTCAGCAAGCATCTCAAAAGGATTACCAAAGGAGCAACCTCCACCCTTGCATTCAACTCTCTATTTATAGTCTAATACCCCCTAAGACATTGTCACAAATGCCCTTAGGGCGAAACCCTAACACAGGTGTAATCTGGACCATCTGTTCTTCCTTACATTCGAAGGAAAGTGCCTTGATCGCTGCCACGTAACCGATCCGATCCGCATGCCTTGCACAATCCGCGTGCACTCCATCCAAGCCAATCAGCGTGCACCGATCCGCGTCGTGCTCCTCCGAGCCAACGCACGCGCTCCACGCGTCCCAGCCGAGTCGCTCCCGCACGCGCTCGGGAAAAGTCAGAGGCGCTCGCGCCTTTCTCCCGGCCAGGCCCGCATGCCAGCGAGCCCAGTGGCCGCTCTCTCCAGATTCCCGCGCACCTCCCGCGCATATGCCATCTGAATGTGGCGTGGGTCCCGCATCCCCGCGTCTGCCTCCGAGTCGCGCGAAGAAAAGGACGCCGCGTGTCCCCGGATCCGTACGGATCCCGCGCTCGCGTCGTCTCCTTGGGCCACCGATGCCGTGTGTTGCCATGGGCCAGCTTGCCTCAAAGCAGTGGCCCGTCGTCTTGGGCTGCTCGGCTTGGCCTCCCTGCCAGCCGGGCCATCTTGGACCACGTGAACATGCAGGATTGGGTTGGCCTCCCTGCCAACCACAACACAGCACACATGCACACAAAGATGCTAGCTACAGTAAGCCGAATTACTGTAGCAGCTATGCACTTGGACTTTGTACTCTTGCACAGTTTCTTCTTGTTCCGATTTCTTCGCGAATCCGATGCTTGCACACTTGACCTTGTGAAGCCCGTTGCTAAGACCTCACACGGTGTCCGTCCACCGTGTGCAACCTTGTGTCCAATCTTGTCACCCGGCATCCTTGATCGTTCTGGACCTCAACTCCTCCCTGAGTCTAGTCCCGATTCGCCGTTGACCAAGATCGACTCCGATCACCTGCACACACATGAACCAAACAACCGTTGTCTTGGCACAGATGTCGCAACCTGACTAATGTTAGTCCATGCACACATTTCTTGCACTTCCGGTACTTGTCAATTTCCCATCACAAAGAACTGAAACCACCCATGGTTTCACAATCTCCCCCTTGATGGGAACATTGACAATTTCAAGCAAAATTTTGAAAATTTGATTTTTGATTCACAAAGCAAACCATTTTGCAAAAGTCGAACTTTGGTCATTTCGAAATCACGAAAAATCAAGACCAAATGACAAGAAAAAAAAATGCAAATGCAAATGCAAGAATGCTCCCCCTATGTGCCAAACTCCCCCTTTCACCAAGAATGCTCCCCCTATGTGCCAAACTCCCCCTTTCACCAAGATCTAAAGCAAGTTTTAATTTTCAATAAGTGCAAATTTCTCTCCCCCTTTGTTAGTGATGTCATCAAGACCAAAAAGAGACAAAAAATGCAAAATGAGAATGATTGAAACTTGCAAATTTTAGAGTTCTGACAGCTTTGAGAGTTATCTAAAGGCATCAAAAAGTAGACATGGATCACACAGATACAAGCATGTGCTCAAGCCTAGCTAAGCATGTGCAAAAGAAGTATGAAACAAGTTATGAATAACAAGATAGTATCGCCAGCAAGCAAAAAGCTTTCAAGTGAATTAGTGATTTAGTGTGCATAGCTATTTCTAGAAGAAGCTTAAAAGGAAGCAAACCAGCTCATAATCATGCAAGATTTACATAATCAAAGCAATGAACCCATGCTAATGTGCTAATGCCCAGTTCATAAAGAGTATCAACATGATAACAAAGCATAGAACATGAGCTTTTAATCTTTTCTCATGACTTTTATTTTTATGATTTTTTTAATTTCTTTAAAGACAATAGCACAATCACGACGGTCCACCTAATCTTATCAGTCAGCAAGTGATGGTTGTGCCAAACACTGCCGTCTGACTTCAATCAAGTTTTCCAGCTAGAGTTCCCATTACAGGCTGTCTTAGTGCTATCTTCGGCACTACTCATGCGTAAACGCACTCAGTAGCCCGGACAAAAACAGAGATAAAGCTTGTAAAGCAAGATTGATACAAAGTATGGACGCATAAGCATGAGCATTCATGAGCATGTACTAACAGTTATTGCAAAAAGAATGTAAACATGGCATGAGTATGAGATGGATACTTCAACTTAAACAAACTTCTAGAGCAAGCATTGCACATTGATTAAGTTCAAATGAATAGTCAATTTAAGCAGGTTTCAACAAGCTTGAACATCATAACATGATCACACAAGCTACTTAAGCATATGAAAGCTAGACAAGAGATCAAACTAGCATAAGAGTGATACATGCATAGCATAGTGATGACCAAGAGATAACAAGCAAAGCTTAATTGAAGAGTGTATAATACAATGCATAAAGTAAACATGATGCAATATGTTACATATGCATGCAAAAGAAAAACAACTCCCCCTCAAATCAAGCCATAGGGGTGGATCACCCCTAACTCACTCCGCAAGAACTCAAACCGAGAGCGATCAAGTGGTTTTGTAAAAATGTCTGCCAATTGTTTTTCAGATTCAACAAACTCTAGCACAATGGTACCTTTCTCAACATTGTCTCGGAGAAAGTGGTACCGTATCTCAATGTGCTTGGTCCTGGAGTGTTGAACTGGATTTTTTGCAATATTGATTGCACTTGTATTATCACAAAGCAGAGAAACACAAGAGAAAGACAGACCATAATCTTTCAGAGTTGAAATCATCCAAAGAACTTGACTACATGCACTAGCAGCAGCTACATACTCAGCCTCAGTTGTTGATTGAGCAACAGAAGACTGCTTACGAGAGGACCAAGAAACCAAAGAAGTTCCAAGAAAATGACAAGTGCCAGAAGTACTTTTTCGATCAATCTTACACCCAGCAAAATCAGCATCTGAAAAAGCGCGAACTGAAAGGGCAGAAGAGCAGGAGTACCAAATACTGTACTCAAGTGTAGACTTGATGTAGCGGAAGATGCGCTTGACTGCTTGGCGATGTGATGTTCTTGGAGAAGCCTGAAACCTCGCGCACAGGCACACGGAGAAATGGATGTCCGGCCTTGACGTAGAGGAGGGAGCCGATCATGCTTCTGTACTTGCACTGGTCAACTTCTTCACAGTCCTCATCAGGACCAAGCAATGAAGTAGTTGCCATGGGAGTGGCGATTGGTTTGCAGTCGGCCATGTCGAACTTCTTCAAGAGCTCTTTGGAGTATTTGGTCTGGTGTACAAAGATTCCTTCCTTGGTTTGCTTGATTTGAAGTCCAAGGAAGAAAGTCAGCTCTCCCATCATGCTCATTTCAAATTCCCTGCTCATCACATCAGAAAACTGGGCAACAAGTGCATGAGAAGAGCCACCAAATATGATGTCATCAACATATATCTGGACAAGAAGAAAGTCAATGCCACTATGAAGAGTAAAAAGAGTTTTATCAACTGCCCCCATTTCAAAACCATTTTGAAGCAAAAAGGTTTTCAATCTTTCATACTAGGCTCTGGGAGCTTGTTTTAAACCATAAAGAGCTTTATCAAGTTTGAACACATGATTTGGAAATTTTGGATTTTCAAAACCAGGAGGTTGTTTGACATAGACTTCTTCCTTAATAACACCATTCAGAAAAGCACTTTTCACGTCCATTTGAAAAAGCTTGAAACTTTTTGAAGTAGCAAAAGCCAAAAGAATTCAAATAGCTTCTAATCTAGCAACTGGTGCAAAGGTTTCTTCAAAATCCTAGCCCTCAACTTGGGTGAAACCCTGTGCAACCAGTCTGGCTTTGTTTCGAACAATTGAACCATCTTCACCTAGTTTGTTTTTGAAAACCCATTTTGTTCCAATCACATTAAAACCCAAGGGTGGTTCTACCAAAGACCAAACTTTGTTTCTTTCAAAATTTTCTAACTCTTCATGCATGGCATTAACCCAATTCTCATCAGATAAAGCATGACAAACATTTTTGGGCTCAAAAGAGGCAACAAATACTGAATTGACAAGTTCATAAGACCGATTTCTAGTTACCCTTTCACCCAGGCCTTCGATCATCGAGTCAGGCGGATGTCGATTCTGGATGTGTCGGGGAGCTGTCGGTCCTGATGTGCCACCATCAATCTCCTCAGCTGCTGAAGATGATGTAGTTGGTGCATCTCCTGAAGACGATGTAGTCGAAGGAGAACCAGTTTCTTGCACTGGTGGTGTACTGTCTAGAGGTGGAGGAATGGAATCATCGTCATCATCATCTGAATCCTCATCCACGAAGATGCTTTCATCTGGAACACCTGAAATTTCTGGTCTAGCTCCTGGGCTAGCCTCATCAAAAGTGACTTCACAAGTCTCCACAATTTTGTTAGTTGAAGGAACATAAACTCGATAAGCCCGAGAATGAGTAGCATAGCCTTGGAAAATGCCATCCAATGATCGAGATTCAAACTTGTCCAAATTTCCAGATTTAAGAACAAAGCATTTGCAACCGAAGACCCTGAGATGTGAAACTTTTGGTCGACGACCAAATCTGAGCTCATATGGCGTCTTGTGCAAGATAGTTCTCAAAAACACACGATTGGAGATAAAACAAGCAGCAGAAATAGCTTCAATCTAGAACTTTCTTGGAGTAGTAAACTCATCAAGCATAGTTCATGCCATCTCCACAAGGGTGCGGTTCTTCCTCTCAACCACCTCATTCTGTTGTGGGACATATGGCGAAGAAAACTGATGTTCGACTCCAGAAGAATCACAGAAAGATTCAAATGCAGAATTTTTGAATTCAGAGCCATTATCACTGCGAATGGCTCGAAGAGCACCAGGAAACTCCAAAGCCAAACTACGAGCAAGAGACTGAAAGAAGCCAAACGTTTCCTCTTTTGATTCAAGAAAATAAACCCAAGAGTAGCGAGAGAAATCATCCACAACAACCAAGACATACCACTTCCCCCCAACTGACTGGACCCGAGCAGGACCAACCGTATCCATGTGAAGCAGTTGTCCCGGTCCATCTGTCATAACCATTGTAACAGGCTTGTGGGAGGAAGATGTCATTTTCCCATGACGACATGGTGCACACACAAGATCTTTCGGAGCTTTCAACTTAGGCAAACCCCGAATCAAATCCATACCACTAATGCGGGACAAGTGGTCAAAGCCAATATGACCAAGACGACGATGCCAGAAAAACAAATCCCTATTCTCTGAGGCAATGAGACAACGAAAGGACCAGGAGCAGAAGAGTCGAAGTTAGCAAACAGAAACTCGACCAACTCGAGAAATGTCAAAAACAGGAGATTCAGAAGCATCAAGAACTCGAGACCTGTCCTTTTTGAAACGAACTTCCAGATTTTCATCACAGAGTTGTGAAACAGAGAGCAAATTGTACTTAAGCTTACTTACAAGGGCGACATCCTTCAGCATGAATTTGTCATTGACCTTGATTGTTCCTTTAGCCATCACGCGTCCACTGCTCGCATCCCCAAAAGTGATGGTCTCATCACCAGATGCACGAGTGAGAGAAGTAAACCACTTGGCTTCACCGGTCACGTGGCGTGAGCAACCGGAGTCCACAAGCCAAGAATTACTTCTCCCCACTCCAAAATCCTACAAGAAAGACAAAGCAGATCTCGATGATTCAGTACTGGGGTTAGTGAGAAATGACTTAGGAATCCAGTACTGAACCATGCGAGGAGTACAAGCATCTTTAGTGTTATGAGCAGAATTATATGCAAGATGACCATGTCTGTTTAGCCCCAACCCTGCTAGGTCACGTCGAGGGTGCACATCTCGGCGAGGAAAGTGAGATACACCACTTGAACGACAATGACACGCACACTCGAACCTCTCAGGGACTCTAGTAGCTCTTCTAGTCCTAAGACGTTCTTGTCGCTCTTTTCTAGCCTTTCTAAAGCAGAAACCTACCAAATGACCAGATTTCCCACAATAGGTGCACTCATACTTGGTTTTCTCTACAGGCTTGGTTTGTTTCTGGTTTTGCTTGTGCTCAACTTGTTTTGGATTTTTGGGTCTAGGTAACTCTACAGACTTAGACTTGCTAGTCATAGGTACCATCTTTGGTTCTGAGGTTTTGGGTGAACTAGAACTAGTGTTTCCAATGAAACCTGCAGACTTGAAGGTTATAGGTTTTTGAGCTAGTTCTATCATCCCATCTGTGACACCTAAAATCTTATGGGTACCTATCCTCAAAGACTCAGCAAAATCATAGCCTATACCTTGATTGTTTATGGACACTTTAGATTGGTCTAGGATCATGTTTAACTTTTTCTTTCCTTGAGCAAATCTCTCTAAAGATTGTTGTAGGTAGGAGTTCTCTCTCTTAGCAGACTCAAGATCAACTTTCAGAGAAATGCATGATGAACAAGAATCAATAGATTTGATAGAATCAATGACATTTTTAGCATCTTTTAGTTTAGTTTCCAGGATAGCACAATTAGCACATGAAGAATGAACAGGTTCCTTAGTAGCAAAAGATTCTAACAAATCATTCTTGGTCCTAAGCATGGCAACTTGTTGTCTTAATTCATCATTGTCACTAGTGAGAATGGGACAATTTTCACACCTACCAATCCTATCATGAACAAATTTTTCTTTTAGTTCTTTCAATTCCATCTCAAGCAAACCCATATCAACTTTCATTTCATAGCAAGTAGAGCAAGCAGCACTAGCACTAGAAGGATTCCCAGCTCCTAAAGCACATGATTTCAACTTATCCTTGAGGAGATTAATTTCAGAAAGATATGAAGCACAAGTAGAACAGGTATCCTCCTCAGGAATCATGGATCGAAGCCTAGCAATTTCTAGTGCCAATCCATCATTTTCAGATTTTAGTTTCTCAATTTTGTACTTAGAAGACATATACTTGTCACTAATTTCAATCATCAAGTGTGCCATTCTTTCTTTGCTTAGTTCATCATCAACAGAGTCATTATCTGAGCAAGAATCATCACAAAGAGAACCATCCAAGGAAGGGATATCATCAAGACATACCTCAGGATGCTCCGATGAGACATCCTCATCCTCAAGTGCCATGAGACACAGGTTGATGAAGTCCTCGTTGTTGGCGAGACAGCACATCCCGGAGAAGTCCTTGTCCCCCTTCTCTTGATCATCGTCGTCGGAGTCGATGTCGCTAAGCTGCACCTCCTCAAGAGCCGCCAAGACCTTGTGGATCGCCTTCTTCATCAAATCCTTTCTCCCCTTTCGCCCTTGTCCCTCGGGCTTCTTGGTCGTCTTGTCACTCTTCTTTTTCAACTTGGGACAATTCACTCTTATGTGGTTAGGCTCTCCACACTCAAAACACACAAATGGTTCATTGGTTTTTCCTCCTTTTCTCTCTCTCACATTCTTGTAAGCTCTTGAGAATTTTCTAGCAAAAAGAGCAAGATCATCTTCAGGGATCTTCTCTAATTGCTCCTCAGTGACTGAGTGTAAAGCGGCTAGAGAGAAGCCACCACACACAAAAGCTGAGTCATTAGAAGAAGTACTACCAGAGGGATCAGCTACCAAAGCCACCGAGTGTTTGAGGCCTTTCCGATGGAAAACATCCATCTCATGGGTTTTTAGCTTTGAGTAAAGCCTGTCCATGGTAAAGTCACTCAGAGGTGCACTCTCTGTGATGGAAGTAACTTTCATTTCCCAAACACCATAATCAAGACAATTCAAAAGATGGCGAGCATTATCATTATCAAAAAACTCTTTTCCAACAAATCTCAACTTCGAAACAATTTCTCCAAAACGCTTGAAATAAGAATCAATGGACTCTGCTGGGTGCATCTCAAATCTTTGATATTCTTTATGAAATTGATTCTGACGAACCAATTGAATATCATTGTTTCCCTCATGGAAATTGCACAGAGCGGTCCACATGTCATGAGCGGACTTGTGGTGTTGAACACGATTAAATTCACCAGAAGAAATTCCACCAATGATTGCATTTCTTGCACGATAATTAAAATCAACCTGAGCCACATTTGCAGGCGTGATGTCAGCATCATCGGGCACAGTGTAAGGTGATTTAACCTTATTCCACACATTATGCCCTTGCGACTGGAGGTAGGCCTCCATTCGTGCCTTCCAAATGACAAAATTGTGTCCATCGAAAACAAATGGTTTCGCAGAGTATTTTTCCTCCATAACGGCGTTCGTTGCCACGGTTAGGTTACAACGAACTTAACCTTGCTCTGATACCAATTGAAAGACCAAGAACAGCTATAGAGGGGGGGGGAGTGAATATAGCAATTCAAATCTTGCCCCCGAAAATACTCATGAAGCCGGATTTCTCAAAATCCTTACTAGAACCGCGTCTATTAGAGAAGCCGGATCTAGAAAAGAAGAGAGAAGGAATTCCCGAAACTAGAAGAGGAAGAGAAAAGGTATTCCCAAAACTAGAAGAGAGGTGAGGAGGAGGTAGCAAAACTCATCATCGCAAAGATCAAATTGCAAGCGGAATTTAAATGAACAAGGCAAAAATGAAATCCTTCAAATCATTTCATTCATAGGTGATGCAAAATAACCGCTCAACTAGGAGCAAACATACACCTTCAGAGGAACATTAACACAAACTTAAAATCTCTCGGACAAACACACTCCAAACTAATCCTAATACAAAAGCCTCTCGGGCAAACACACTCCAAACTCACACCGAAACTCTCTCACCAAGCATCTCAAAAGGATTACCAAAGGAGCAACCTCCATCCTTGCATTCAACTCTCTATTTATAGTCTAATACCCCCTAAGACATTGTCACAAATGCCCTTAGGGCGAAACCCTAACACAGGTGTAATCTGGACCATCTGTTCTTCCTTACATTCGAAGGAAAGTGCCTTGATCGCTGCCACGTAACCGATCCGATCCGCATGCCTTGCACAATCCGCGTGCACTCCATCCAAGCCAATCAGCGTGCACCGATCCGCGTCGTGCTCCTCCGAGCCAACACACGTGCTCCACGCATCCCAGCCGAGTGGCCGCTCTCTCCAGATTCCCGCGCACCTCCCGCGCATATGCCATCTGAATGTGGCGTGGGTCCCACATCCCCGCGTCTGCCTCCGAGTCGCGCGAAGAAAAGGACGCCGCGTGTCCCTGGATCCGTACGGATCCCGCACTCGCGTCGTCTCCTTGGGCCACCGATGCCGTGTGTTGCCATGGGCCAGCTTGCCTCAAAGCAGTGGCCCGTCGTCTTGGGCTGCTCGGCTTGGCCTCCCTGCCAGCCGGGCCATCTTGGACCACGTGAACATGCAGGATTGGGTTGGCCTCCCTGCCAACCACAACGCAGCACACATGCACACAAACATGCTAGCTACAGTAAGCCAAATTACTGTAGCAGCTATGCACTTGGACTTTGTACTCTTGCACAGTTTCTTCTCGTTCCGATTTCTTCGCGAATCCGATGCTTGCACACTTGACCTTGTGAAGCCCGTTGCTAAGACCTCACACGGTGTCCGTCCACCGTGTGCAACCTTGTGTCCAATCTTGTCACCCGGCATCCTTGATCGTTCTGGACCTCAACTCCTCCCTGAGTCTAGTCCCGATCCGCCGTTGACCAAGATCGACTCCGATCACCTGCACACACATGAACCAAACAACCGTTGTCTTGGCACAGATGTCGCAACCTGACCAATGTTAATCCACGCACACATTTCTTGCACTTCCGGTACTTGTCAATTTCCCATCACAAATAACTAAAACCACCCATGGTTTCACATTTACGTACTTGAGAAAAGATTTTGGGTAGTCCAAAGTGAAACTTTAATAATAGAACGGATAACATACTTCCCTCCGGGGGCTTGATGTCACAGTAAAAATAGGATGCTCCTGACCCCAAGCAAGGGTTGTGGGTGGAACGGTGAAAAATCTCTATAAGTGAAAGTTAAAACCCAAAGTGCAATGGCATTGATCCACATCATTGTAAAAGTATGAGCCATCGGATGTAACAATCGATACAATACCTACTGTTGGATCGTAGAAAAGTCTCAGTAAAGAAATGATGAAATGTCAAGATTCTTCGAGAGACTTCTATGAGATGGCTGAAAAAGAGGGCGAGAGAAACAAGAGATAGCATCTTCATCTCTAACAATAAATACTTCTTAACCTATCCTCCCAGTAAATAAAATATATTGGGGAAAGTATTACTCCAGTGGCCAATTCAGCACAGTGAATCTCTGTTTTGGTTTGGCGCAAAAAAAAGTATATGATGCCACACACCTTCCATATTTAAATATCATACCTTTGAATTACCCAAAATTGTACTGAACTACACTTGAAATTAAAAAAATCTAATTCTGCAAACTTTATAATTTAAGTAACTTAAACATTTTTTTTATCCTAAGTGTTAGACACATCTTCCAAATTTAGCTTGACATATAAATTAATTCGTATTAGAATCATCCACTAGAGGATGATGGACTGGAGTCCAACACACTACACCTTAGCGCCACCACGCACGTTAAAAAGGTCAAAAAGCCAACAGTCTAACTCTAAATTTACGTCATTCCACAAAAAAAAAACAAATGTATATTAACACTAATTGCAAAATGATATAACATATATTAATTTTCTGTTTTAACTGGATAGTCAAGATAAACTTATTAACATACATTTCACATGTAGATGTATATGGACGGGCTATATGGCCAAAACGCCAACAGAATATAAGGGGGCGTGAAGGGAGCTATGCAATGGTGAGTACGATGGGAAGGTAGCAGCGACGATGAGCGTGTGTTAGGAGGGGTACAAGTATGAGTAATGATGTGTGAGTTTTGAAAAAAAAGAGTGATATGTGTGTCTGCGTTTTTCATTTACGTAATTGTAATAAAAAAATATGTGTGTATTCTCACATGTTAATTTCACTCTACCAATGACTTTTTGACTTTCATTAACCGTAATTCGTCATTTACATTGTGATCACAAATTTCAGCTAATTACTATCAACAACACGTAAACACATTTAAAAAGAGATGTTAAAGTCACGTGGATGCGCAATATAATGTGCTAGTAATTATGAAAGTACTTCCCTCAAGGCACCCGATGCCACTGTAAAAATTGGACGATAAGTGATCTCAGCAAGCGTTGTGAGTGGTATGGTGAACATAAATTACTGGTCATATGCAGGGAAGCATAACATTGTTGTAGTTAGCTAGCTTCTCATGCCATCATTTTTCTCACTTCAAAATATATTTTTTTTCATGAACAATTTATCCCAATTATGATCTGATTATACCATTGTTTTCGTTGCAACTAAATCTTGATAACAAGATCTCAGTTGGTTATATTTAAGTGAAAGAAAATATGTGTACCAACCATTAAAATTTAATATTTCATACATGAGAAGTCAATGTTTCAATTCGAATTTGACCATATTGCATATTTAAAGTTTTTGTGTTGCATTGGATTTTTTCTAAATGTCACATATAGTGTCGTTCGAATGTTACAACAAGTACTTTTGCAAATTGTTGTTACAAAAGTTTGCTTGTTTTCGTGATACTTACTACACTTAAATAAGAACGCAACATCCATAAAAGGTAGTGTTGTAGATCAATGATGTTGCATGCAACTCACGCGACACATGGTATTGATGGCATAAGGTATGCCAAGCATGACCTATCATCGCCCAAGCACTATAAACCAAAAATTTGCAGTTTCTTTTGTTCGAATGGACAATGCCAACTATGTGCTTGCTCTAGCTTTTTCAAGTACAAGAAAATATGTGGTCCCAGACTTTTCTGGCCCACAGATTATGCAAAGCATCTTTTGGCGCCAGTGGATTTTCTTAATAAAACAAGTATTGCTCATTGATTTATTGCTATAAATGCACCCCATCCTTTCACTTACTAACCAGATAGGCCTAAGAATCCTCTTGTGTTCACCATGAAAGGAGAATTTGTGCCTCCATGGTTAGAGCTCTTGCTTTCCACACAGTTTTTTAACACCTGCACTAGCCATCACAACTCCCCTCGCAATGAATGCAACCTGTTTTGCATCGATTGCCAAGCACCAGAAGCTGCCTTTTGCTATTACTGTCGTTCATGTCATCATTCTTCTCATCGTGTAATCCAGGTATGAAATAGTTATTTGGTATCATTGGGCACAAAAGTAATTAGGTATCATCATTCACAAATGATAAATATTTTTACAATCTTTTTTATACATCAAATAGAAATTCGATAAATTATATCTTACAACTATCATACACACATTAACTTTCTAGCATAGTTATGAATATTGTGAGTATGTCACACATATCATGTTCCATCAAAGATGAATTTCACCATTGGTTAAGCAGATCTGAGTAGATTTACTATTTAATCTTTCAGATTAGGCGATCATCATACCACGACGTGGTAAAAGTATCTGAGTTAGAGGATATCCTTGATATCAGCAATGTACAAACCTATGTAATCAACAGTGCAAGGGTTGTGTTTTTGAATGAGCGACCTCAGCTACGTGGTTGTGGTGTTTTGGCAATAAAATCATCGCCATCCTCATTGTCCTCTTATAATTGTGAGACTTGTAGCCGTGTTCTTCTTGATGCATTCCGCTTCTGCTCACTTGGTTGCAATGTAAGTTATAAACCTCTTCAACAAGTACTATTCAAACTAATATTGTTATGCAATTTAATATGTAGTCAAATATTTGGATAATGAAATTTGTGAGTGCAAACATTGTCCACTTTTAAGGAAGCAATAAAAAAATGTGATTTCACACTTAGATGGAATGCTTGTTGTAGGTTGTGCTTTGTTCAATTATTATTTACTTTCACATTTTAAATTAGAACCTTTTACCTTACGTGTTATTCCACATGTTATGACACTAAAATTTTCCACAGCTCATAGGCATAAAAAATGATGTGGAGACAGTTGTAGCTAACGATGGTATTGCCCACAATGATAAAGACATAAAGATTGATGGCAGCAATGGTACTGCAAACACCAATGGTACTGGAAAGGGCATAGAGATTTGTGGCAACAACGGTACTATTGCAAATACTGGAAATGAGGATGAAATATGTAGTGATGCTAGCAAGAATAAGGAAATACTATCATCAACAAGGGTTGTTCGTCACCGACGGAAGGGAATTCCTCGTCGTGCACCATTTTTCTGAATGAAAACTTCTTTCGATGTTACTGAATAAAAAAATAAATGGACCCTTTGTGTTATTATGTCCTCCATAGATCTTTTGTTAGTTCTATTACAGATCTATGGAGCTCATATTAGTTCTATCACAATTTTTGCTATTGTTGAGTTATGGCAATATTCCATAAATTATAATTTTGGTATGATTAAAAATGATTTGGTAGTAATACAATAATAATTTGTGCCTCAAGCTTCTTGGTTGCTTCTTTCATAGCATCAACCAAAAATATGGATCTCGTTGGAAATTTGGTCATAATTCGGCATATTTTAATCCAAAATATTAAGACAATAAACATGATATTTGTAATTTGAGTAGAGCTAGTGACATTGCTAGATGTGTACAATATGAGCATGCTTAATATAGAATAAGCATCAACATAGACAAGAGAACGCAATAATATTGCGACCGACGGTTGTAGGAAACGAAGAACGAACGGTAAGAGTGAAACGTTATACCCTGAGAATGGCCCTCCGCTGGAGTTTGAGGCGGTATTGCCTCCGTTGGTGTTGACGGGAGGCTCCTTCTCCTTGTCTCCAGTATTGTTGTTGTCGCCGGTTGTCGACATGTTGGTGAAGATGATGCAGAGCAGTCGCGCTAGAAGCGCTACCCAAAAACTTGATCGCCCGCCTACCCGTGCAGGTTCTCAAGCGGACGGAGTTTCGGAGGCACCTGCTCGTTCCGATCACCCGTGCGCGCGGGATGAACAGAACCGGGGAAACAGAGAGACGGCGCAGGAACAGAAGGAGAGTATCGCCAAGGAACAATAGCAGCAGGAAGACACACTCTTTGAGAGCCTTTGCCTTGCGTTATATATAGAGAGAGAGAGATCTCCATTACCACACAAATAAATCTCATTTGTTGTGAAGGTTACCACAAAATAAATCTCATTTGTTGTGAAGGTTACCACATAATGAATCTTTCATTTGTTGTGAATGTTACAACAAATAAATCTCTCATTTGTTGTGGATGTTACAACACAATGAATCTCTCATTTGTTGTGGGGGTTACAACACAATGAATTTCATTTGTTAATGGTGACTTTATTCTTGTCTGTTACAAAACGGAAGAGCAGCAGGCAGGCTCGGCTCGGTCGGCCGCCTCGCCTTGCTACGCCCACGGCCGAGGCCGACTCGGCGCGCGTGCATGCGTGTGGCCGTCCAATCATCACCTCAACCGGTCAACAGGGAATATCCAATATCACCCAATTTAAGTTGAGGTTCTTCCACCTAATTTTTCAAGGCAGTATTATTCTCTCTAACATTAATTGTGGGCTCTTGAGATTTTAATTGAATTAAATTGGGCCTAGCCCATTTATTCCAACAATCCCCACCAAATTTCATGGCTCACAAGAAATGTTCTCAAAACTGAACCTGTTAGTTATACCAGTGTTTCAATGGAGAGTGTTAAGTTGAACTTCCACCTAGGAAAAGAACTACACCAGATCACAACTGCACAATGGACTATGCCTTGAATTTTCAGTCTTGTGCGATTCAGGTTTCACTCAAACCCTTAACTGGTACTGGGCTGTCGTTTGGATCCCCTTTGTTTGGAGCGTATAAGTCATACTCCTGGCCTTTTCATGAGTATCTAGAGATCACCCAGATCTCGTGGACTGTGACTAGCAGTCGGACTCATATAGGTGTGTTCCTTTTAAGATGTTCTGTAGGCCAACATCTCTGCTTTATGAAAAGCCACTCGGATCACATTAAGGTGTATAACATCCTACCATACATATTAGAAGAAAAGTGCATCATGAAGATAAGCTCATTTTAGGGTCTCTTCTCTCAGTTACCCAATAGTTTGTTTCGCCATCCAAATTCATGGGATCTCCGATCACAATGGACAGGTTTCCACCATTGTGCAACTCTAAGTGGGTCTCAAGCCCATCTCCCTCGATGCACAGTCTATCACATTATGTGGTAGCCCCTTGGTAAACTGATCTGCCAGATTTTTAGCCGTCTGGACATAGTCCAATGCTATCACTCCGGAGTTTTTCTGCTTTCTGACAGACTTCAGTCTTCTTTTAACATGCCTGGATGACTTCATGTTGTCCTTCGAACTGTTCACTTTAATAATCACTGTTTGATTATGATAGTTCATCAGGATTGCTGGTACTGGTTTTTCAACTACCGGCAAGTCCATCAGGAACTCACGAAGCCATTCGGCCTCAACTGTGGCAGTATCTAAAGCTGTGAGTTCTGCTTCCATTGTTGACCTCGTTAAGATGGTCTGCTTGCAAGACTTCCAGGAAACAGAGCCCCCTCCAAGTGTGAACACATACCCACTTGTGGCCTTTATCTCATTAGCATCAGATATCCAGTTTGAATCACTATAGCCCTCCAGTACTTTTGGGTACACAGTGTAGTGAATTCCAAATCTCATTGTCCCTTTTAGATAGCGCATTACTCTTTCAAGAGCATGCCAATGATCATCTCCCGGATTTGAAACAAACCGGCTCAACTTGCTCACAGCAAATGAGATGTTAGGCCTCGTTGCATTAGCTAAGTACATCAATGAACCAATAATCTGGGAGTATCTCAATTGATCCCTTGCTATTCTTCGGTTTTTCCTTAATAGCACACTAGGATCATAAGGAGTAGGAGCTGCCTTGCAGTCACTGTAACCAAAGCGACTCAGGACCTTGTCCATATAGTGAGATTGCACAAGTGTAATCCCACCCTCATCTCCTCTCAGTAGTTTAATGTTAAGAATAACATCAGCCACTCCCAAATCCTTCATTTCAAAGCTTTTGGACAGGAAGTCCTTGACCTCCCCAATCACATTGAGGCTGGTCCCAAAGATTAATATGTCATTGACATATAAACACAAGATCACTCGCTCTCCCCCACCATAGCGATAGTACACACATTTGTCAGCTTCGTTCACAACAAAGCCAGCAGATGCAAGTGTATTGTCAAACTTCTCATGCCATTGCTTAGGCGCTTGTTTGAGACCATACAAGGACTTCAACATTTGCACACCATTCCCTCTTGACCTTCTAGTACATACCCATCTGGTTGATCCATATAGATCTCCTCCTCCAACTCTCCATTGAGGAAAGCTGTCTTAACATCCATCTGATGGATGAGTAGACCATGAGAGGCTGCCAGAGCGAGTAGTACTCGAATCATGGTCAAGCGAACAACCGGTGAATAAGTGTCGAAAAAGTCCTCGCCTTCTTTTTGGGTATAACCCTTGGCCACAAGCCTTGCCTTGTACTTTTCAATTGTACCATCAGGCCTAAGCTTTTTCTTGAAAACCCATTTGCATCCTACAGGCTTGCACCCATATGGACGCTCGACGACTTCCCAAGTACCATTAGGCATAATTGAGTCCATCTCATTGCGTACCGCTTTCTTCCAGTAGTCAGCGTCAAGAGATGAATATGCCTCTTCAATGGTTCTTGGAGTATCATCCACAAGATATACAATGTAGTCATCTCCAAAAGATATTGTAGTCCTTTGTCTCTTACTCTTTCAAGTTGCTACAATGTTATCCTCCTCAGGATTTTCCTCAAGTGTTTGATCAATGTATTCTATCGGCGCAAAGTGCTCAGGGGATAAAATACGTTCTTCACTAGAAGTGCTAGGTGCATTTTTCATAGGAAATTCATTCTCAAAAAATGTGGCATCTCTGGACTCAGTAATTGTACCAACACGCATGTCGGGTACTCTAGAATTTACTATTAAAAACCTATATCCCACACTGTGGATAGCATAACCAAGGAACCCACAATCTACGGTCTTTGGTCCAAGTTTACGCTTTTTGGCTATAGGTACATTTACCTTGGCCAAACAGCCCCATGTGCGCAGGTGAGAGAGATTTAATTTCTTCATTTCCCATTCCTCGAATTATGTTACTTCCTTATACTTAGTAGGAATTCTATTCAGGACATGACACGCAGTCAATATTGCCTCACCCCACCATTCCTTGGAAAGTCCTGCAGTGTCTAACATGGCATTCACCATCTCAGTTAGAGTGCGGTTCTTTCTTTCGGCTACCCCGTTTGACTGGGGTGAATAGGGAGGAGTCCTCTCATGAATAATTCCATACTCTTCGCAGAAAGAAGTAAACTCATTGGAAAAATACTCTCCACCCCTATCAGACCTCAACCGTTTGATTTTCCTTTCCAGTTGGTTTTCTACCTCAGCCTTATAGATCTTAAAGTAACGTAATGCTTCATCCTTTGTTTTCAATAGGTACACATAGCAGAATCTATTGCAATCATCTATCAGTGTCATGAAATATTTCTTTCCCCCTTTAGTCAACACGCCGTTCATTTCGCACAGATCGGAATGAACAATTTCTAGTGGTGCCAAATTCCTCGCCTCAGATGCCTTGTGAGGCTTGCGAGGTTGTTTCGATTGAATACAAGTATGGCACTTAGAGCCTTTGACTAAAGTGAATATTGGAATTAAACTCATGTTGGCTAAGCGTGTCATACAACCAAAATTCACATGACAAAGTCGCGAATGCCACAGATTGGACTCATCATCATTATCGCTTACATGGTTCACAACTTTATTACACATATCATCCAAGGAAAAGCGGAACAAGCCTCCGCTGTCATAACCTTTTCCAATAAACGTTCCATATTAGATACGACACATTTATTGGATTCAAACACAAGTCTAAAACCATCTCTACACAGTAGAGAGCCGCTAACTAGATACTTCTTTATTGAAAGGATATGATGCACGTTCTTCAGCTGCACGATATTTCCCGAAGTAAACTTCAGATCGATCGTACCAACACCATGAACAGCTGCAAGCGATCCGTTTCCCATCAACAAGGAGGAACATCTCCCAACCTGATAGGAAGAAAACAGGGAAATGTCAGCACACACATGAATATTAGCACCAGTATCAACCCACCAATCAGGTGAGTGACAAACAGAGAGAACTGTAGGTAAAAATTTACCATACCTCGATGTTCCTCCGCCCTCACCAATAACCATGTTTGCAGACTTCTTGTCCTTGCGCTCAGGACAATCCTTGGCCCAATGCCCATACTTGCCACACACAAAGCAATCTCCTTTTGCCTTTCCCTTGCCTTTCTTTTTAAAATTGGTTGTAGCCTTGGTTTTGACGTCAGGTTTGATTTTCTTGTTGTTGTTGTGGGATGCGTGAGGGTTCTTCTTCTGCACCAAATTGGCGCTAGAACCTCCCTCGATCTTTTTGCCCCGGTTGTCCTTTGCCCTTGCCTTCTCCTCAACACCCAAAGAGCCAATGAGATCAGTAACACCGAACTCTTGCCTCTTGTGTTTTAGAGAAGTAGCAAAGTCCGACCAAGAAGGTGGCAATTTGGCAATAATGCCACCCGCCACAAACTTGTCCGGCAACTCACAATTGTTGTTCTCAAGTTCCTTTGCCAACATCTGAATCTCATGAGCCTGTTCCACTATAGAACGGTCATCGACCATCTTGTAGTCATAGAATTGCTCCATGACATAAAGCTCGCTGCCGGCGTCGAAAACTCCGAACTTGGCCTCAAGTGCATCCCACACGTCCTTCCCCGAAGGCATGTGCATGTACACATCCACTATATTGTCAGCGAGTACACTGATCAATGCTCCACGGAACAGGCAATCCGAAGCCTCGAACTTAGCCTCCTCCTCAGGAGAGAGAGGCGGTTCACTCGGTTTGCCCCGTGAGAAAAAGAAACAATGCATCGTCGTCAACCACAAAAGTGTATGTGCTTTCCATCTTTTATAATTTTAACCATCGAAAGCATGTGGTTTTAGTGATGCAGCAAAGCCAACTACCGAAAAAGACCTATCAAGTTTTTGGATTGTTGGAAATTTGGTCATAATTCGGCATATTTTAATCCAAAATATTAAGACAATAAACATGATATTTGTAATTTGAGTATATCTAGTGACATTGCTAGATGTGTACAATATGAGCATGCTTAATATAGAATAAGCATCAACATAGACAAGAGAACGCAATAATATTGCGACCGATACAAATAAATCTCATTTGTTGTGAAGGTTACCACAAAATAAATCTCATTTGTTGTGAAGGTTACCACATAATGAATCTTTCATTTGTTGTTAATGTTACAACAAATAAATCTCTCATTTGTTGTGGATGTTACAACACAATGAATCTCTCATTTGTTGTGGGGGTTACAACACAATGAATTTCATTTGTTAATGGTGACTTTATTCTTGTCTGTTATAAAACGGAAGAGCAGCAGGCAGGCTCGACTCGGTCGGCCGCCTCGCCTTGCTACGCCCACGGCCGAGGCCGACTCGGCGCGTGTGCATGCGTGTGGCTGTCCAACCATCACCTCAACCGGTCAACAGGGAATATCCAATATCACCCTATTTAAGTTGAGGTTCTTCCACCTAATTTTTCAAGGCAGTATTATTATCTCTAACATTACTTGTGGGCTCTTGAGATTTTAATTGAATTAAATTGGGCCTAGCCCATTTATTCCAACAGATCTTTGCTAGCCATACTTGCCATTATACATGTTGTCATTATTAATTTGTGTCTGTGATAGAGCACTGATAAATGCTTGTTTGCATAGGGTTAACCGCCTATGGGAAAAATAATGCATAACCGTAAGGAATCACAATGCCTAACCAAGATATACAATCAAGCCACCCATATTGTTTCATCTCACACCTACTATGGTGGGGTTGGGGCGCAGTGGTAGGGGCCAATGCTGGCCCTCATAAAGTAAGAGACATGGATAGCTAATTGGCATATAGGACCCACTATTGTATGATAATTTGACAACATAACCAGCATAAACGCAAATGAAAGAATACAAAATAAAATACCAAATTTAGACGTAGTGGAAATTACTAACCATTTCTACAAGTCTTGGTGAATATTTGTTTCAGGTGAATTATGGACGAAAATCACCTGTCATGCGAAGAAACACACCTTTGACCAATCAAACACGAGTACACAGATTAGAAAGCCCAGGAACCACAGCAAAACCTATATATTTAAGGCTAACCACCGTGCACTATCATAAGGGCCAATTGGATAGTGACCAGGCCAAAGGGGAGGCTAAAATGAGCCAAAAATGGTTCCGCCGAACAACTATTATGGCCTCCCATGCCCAACTTTGCTAGGGAGGTTCCCACTGACCCTAGGAGTCCATCTAAGCCTGCCCGGCTGAAGACAACCCATCTAGGAGTTCGGCTGAATCAACATCAACTCCTCTCGCCATCTGCCGCCACGTGGAGGACCAGGATACACTCCCAGTAATAGTTGTGGGTGGTTGCTGCCATAAGAACCGTCATAGCTACCTATAAAAGGGTGTTCCCTCCTCACTTTCAAGCACACACAACTCAAGTGGAGTACAACTCACTTTCATATTTATGCTACTCTTTAGTAGAGTAAGAATATAGGAAGAGAGTGAGGGGAAACTCTGAAATGAGTGCCCCAAGTGCCCTCCGGTCGGTCAAACCCACCTATTGCCTCCCCTCCACGTCCACTTCTTTTCAGTTCTAATCTCGCAGGAACAGCGTAGTAACACAACGGTCAATGTGTAGTAACACGGCTCCTTTCTGCAGTAATGATGGCAACTGAATTCTCAATCTTCCGTCGGGTACAGATAACTATTGATTATTTGAGAAAAAAATTTCTCACCGTCTTTTTGAGAAAAAAATTTTCTCGAATGGCTCAGAGGCACTACACGGGACAGGTGATCTCTTTTGACAGGAATAGTTCAAGGTGCTTCCATAATCTTCGAAGAGATCATCCTCGAACTAGAAAGGGATTTGCAAAGGCATAATTTCTTCTTTCTTTGGTTCCTGAGGCTCGGGTGAGGGCTCAAAGGTTGAATTTTGGGATGTAGAAGGTATAGGCTTAGTTTCAACGGTTGAAGCTCCTCATGGGTATACTTGACTTCCTGGAGGATTTCACAATAGACGAAGGGAGGTGTTGTCTAGGATACAATCCCGACCTTCTACCATGCGAATGAGCCTCAAGTCAGAAAAAAGAAGATACGAGGCAGACTTCTTCTCACTCTGCTAAAAGCCAAGAATTTCCATCTATAGGAATACATCACGGGTTAACAGGAAGAAAGCAAGACAACGTCTACTTTTGAGTTATCCCCATTCACCATGTGTCTTCCTAACAGTGCAAGAAGGAGTACTGCCGAACCATGGCTACAAGGCAAGGACAGAGTTCAAAGCCATATGGGTTTTGAAAAGGTAGTGGCTCAAAGAATTCGCCCTTTGGAGCGGAATGATTTTGAATAGATATGTTGCTCCATGGTAGAAGAGAAGAGAAAGGAAGGAAGAAAGCACAAAAGAAAAGATACGAGGATAAACCAAGTTCAAAGATGATACAACAACCGTTCCCCGGCAACTGTGCCAGAAAGCTTGTTGGTATTTATTACGATCACAGAATAATCTACAAGCACATAGATACCATTGTAGCGTTCACCCAAGACTATTCCAAGGTATCGTATCCACAGGAAATATGTGTGTATAATCTAAGAACATGATTCTTACAAGGACAACAACTAAATGGTAGGCTACGGATATAGAGTATTCCTATGGGTTAATTATCTTAATTAAGTTAAGGTAAAACTCTATCAAATGCTTCGGGCGCTGGCTTACCCCTGGTCTACCAAAGAGACTCTAGCCTACAGCTCTATGATGTATCTGAACATGGAGAATTACGAAGGATGAACAGGTTGTCACCACTTGCCGTCTACCTCTGCGACCCGTGGAGTACACAACAAACAAAGGTAACCTCCAGCCTATACACCACGTCTATGCTATTGATTACTACCTTAATCACGGTACCTTCTAAAGACTAAGGTACTCTACCTAAGTAGAGTGTTGAACCCACAACGATGAGAATATATCTTACTTAAATAAGAAAAGAAAATACCAAAGGAGATTACGAATACTTACTTATAAAAGAAGCATCTGTCAAGATACAAGATTGGAGAGAGTGCCGATATCTTTGGCACTCCTTCGGAACTCCATTGGAAGAATGCTGACATCTCCGGCACTTCTCCAGAACTCCCGGAGAAAACTCCGACATTTGGGGCACTCATTTCGGAGCTTCCCCTCACTCTCTTCCTATTCTACTAGAGTAATGCCTGAGTGTATAACCTGAATTAGTGATACGAAAAAGTAAACGAATAAATGCGTCGATGCCAGAATGATAAAAAGCTTAACAGAGAGTTGTACTCCACTTGTTGGTATAATATGGAAGATAGGAGTGGAGGAGCTATTTATAGTGTGAGATGACTTGAGAGAGTTGAGATTCTTAAGGGAATATTCCCCTCCGACTCCTCTCAAGCCTCCACATGTCCTCCAACCCTCATTAGATGGCAGTTTCTTTCCTTGGGACCTACGCTAATGCCTTCAGGAGGGAGATAACGGTTGCCACGTGGAAGCTAGCCGCGAGGGGTGCCAGAGTTGGTTCGGCCGAACTTCTGGCCCACCTGCCGGCCACTCCTTCAGCTGGGTGGCTGCTTGGTGGGCCCCTAACATGATGTACTTTGATTGGGCTCAATTCTAGATGGTTTTGATTGGCATATGGTCCCTCCAATCCGTGTAATTGTTGACGGTCGTTATCGATCAGTTTCACCCGTCAATATTACTGAAATAAAAGAGAACTAGTTACCCTTGCAATGCATATTCACGTTAGAATAAGATATATTCCTCTAGCACTAGGACTACTAACATCTTGCAGAGAATAAACATAAATGGAGGAGAATCGACAGCGAAATGGATGATCAATCAATCGGACGTTGTCGAGAATCAGACTTGCGGACAAGTGGGCTGAGAACACTAATTTCACACGATCAAACCATCCCAAAATTCACAAGTCTACATATGTAAGCAAGAGAGGAGGCCGCCTAATGAAAATGGGCCAGGAAGGCCCAGCCCATGGTTGGCGGCCTCCTCGAGGGGGTCAATTAAACTACCTCCTCGCGAAAAATCACGCGCCGCGAATGCGCACGCGCCAACTAGTTTTGGCGCAAACTGAGCTAGCTGTGGTCCGAGAGATATGAACAACAAAAACCAACCTGTCAAAACTAGAGGATACAAGGGCGCCAGCTCAAGGATTGCCTAAAAATAGCAGAGGCCAAGACCACCATGCCTTAAACATAGGAAATGGGCCTCCTCTCGGTGTCAGCTTATCTTCCCGAGCTTCTCTGCGTCGCCGAGGAGAGAAGGAATCCGATCGAGCGTTTCCCGAGCAGTAGCGACAGAAAATGGCTGTGACGATGGACAACGCCATCAGGTTCATGTTCATCCTTAGCGTCGTCTACGGCGCCGCCTATGCCAAAAAGTCTGAGGCCAAGGTCGCTAGTGCTCCTAGCCTAGCGGCGGCGGCCAACACGGTCTTCGACATCACCGAGCTCGGCGCCGTCGCTGACGGCAAGACAGATAGCACCAAGGTGAGGTCACATGCACAAGAAACGGTCTCTTTTCCCAGCACCTCCATGTATGTACAGATCAGGTGGTTTTCGTCGAGATTCATACGGGTTGGCTTCGGTGGTCGATCGATATGATGTGTGCAGGCGGTCCAGGATGCGTGGGACGCGGCGTGCGGGTTGGCTGGGTCACAGAAGGTGGTGATCCCCAAGGGAGAATTCATGACCGGGCCCCTCAACTTCAGCGGGCCGTGCAAGGGCTACGTCACCGTCCAGATCGATGGCACCATGTTTGGCTCCAACGACATCCCCAAGTACAACAAGGGCAACTGGATCGAGATCCTCCACATCGACAACGTCCTCGTCAACGGCTCCGGCACCCTCGACGGCCAGGGCGCCGCCGTCTGGAAAGACGAATGCAAGATCTTGCCCAACGTACGTAATTAAGAGTATATATAATAAAACAGATCGATCGATCGACAACGTAAGAGTCATTAGTAATATGCATGCATGCATATGTACATAGACGTTGGTGCTGGACTACGTGAAGAACGGGACCGTGTCGGGGCTCAAGCTGGTGAACGCCAAGTTCTTCCACATCAACGTGTACATGTCCAAGGGTGTGACGATCAAGAACGTGACCATCACCGCGGTGGCGAACAGCCCGAACACGGACGGTGTCCACATCGGCGACTCGTCGGAGATCAGCGTGTCGGACTCGACCATCGCGACGGGGGACGACTGCATCTCCGTGGGGCCGGGGAGCTCGCGGATCAGCATCCAGGGGATCACCTGCGGGCCCGGGCAGGGGATCAGCGTGGGGTGCCTGGGCAGGTTCAAGGACGAGAAGGACGTGACGGACGTGACGGTCCGCGACTGCGTGCTCCGCAACACCTCCAACGGCGTCCGGATCAAGTCGTACGAGGACGTGCTGTCCCCGATCACGGCGTCCAGGCTAACGTTCGAGAACATTCGGGTGGACGGGGTGGCCAACCCGGTGATCGTGGACCAGAAGTACTGCCCCGAGAAGGACTGCCCCGAGAAGAAGGGGAGCAAGACGGTGACCATCAAGAACGTGACGTTCCGCAACATCACCGGCACCTCCAACACGCCGGAGGCCGTCAGCCTGCTCTGCTCCGACCAGCTGCCCTGCAGCGGCATGGAGCTGCTCGACGTCAACCTGAAGTACGACGGCAAGGACAACAAGACCATGGCCGTCTGCACCAACGCCAAGGGCATCTCCAAGGGCTCGCTCCAGGCCCTCGCTTGCCTCTGATCTCGATCCATCCATCGTCGATCGGCGTTATATCATCTCTCTATCTATCGTCGTCTGATATATGTATAATTCGCTTATATATAGTATGTACTAGAAACACAACGCGGCTTTGCCGCGCGAAAGTGTACATGCGCCAGCCCAATTGGGCCAAATAGAGGTATTACCTGTTACATTTATATGAACAGGAGTGAATGGCAAAAAAATAAAAATCATTATCAACTCTAGCTGCAATGTTGCCAGGGCAGCGAGGCAAATTAGAAACAAAATACATGTTACTATACATGATCATTACCATAAAAGTATTGATTACTATTAGGGGTGGACAAAAAGCTCATGGCTCGTTAGCTTGCTCAGCTCGTAACAAGCTCGGCTCGACTCGACTTGTTTCATTTTTATACGAGCCGAGCTGGCTTTAAAACTCATTAGAGATAGCGAGCTAGCTCGTGAGCCTTAACAAGCTAGAGTAGGTAATAACTCAGCAAGCCACCGTGTGATAGGACTGAAAGGAGCGATTATATCACCAAGCCAACTAGGGAGAAGTGTGATATCCTTATTATCCATACATAGTCATCGAATACATAGCTTTTAGTTTCACTCTTATATTTCCATGACAAACTATTCGAGCTCACCCCATGTAAGATGAGGACACAGATGATGGGGACCGATGCCAAGTAATGGCATGATTATTTTCGATGAATTTTCTGCACTAAGTAAGAAATGTCAAAGTTAATATTACACATCAGTAAGTGATAATACCATATGCTAATAATGCGTTGCAATAAAAAATGGTATCAATTAATAGCTATAACAAAACTGAAAGAAAAAATTGATGAACAAATCATCAAGCATATGCCTTTAGCCTTTTGCAGCCTGAAAAGAATCCCTTTGTTTATCAACTATTATCAAGCACACCATATAGTAGCATCAAAAGGGATAAAAAAAATGGACCAACGAAATGGCTGCAAAGTGGAAAAGGAGATAACAAATTGAAATATGCTTTTTTAATCTCCAAAGGCACAGGCGGTCCTAAACAAAGAACATCACCATCTAAATTTCATGATACCCTGAGTATAAAAAGGTATCTAAGTTATAACCTTACAATTTTCACGAACAACAAAAGTGATTTGGCCTTCCATTCCTGGTAATAAGAAAGAGAGAAATGAAGGCAAGAGAAATCTTTGTTACTGCCTTACTAGTAGTAAGAAATATTTTCTGCAGGCAGTTGTGCAGAATTGTAGTGCTGATTTTCTGTACCGATGAGATTCTCTCTTTTTTTTCTGAGTTGCTAAATAAACATGTTTTCATCTAGACCAGCATGGTTCATGCTAGCATATTATAAGGGATATGTTTCTCAAGTTGCAGTTGTTATGTACCATGCAAAATTAATTTCACTCAATCAAACAACCCTAAGGGACACTGATTTAATTAAGGTAATGAACAACTAAAATTGTGCGTGGATCGGAGAAGAGAACGATCAATTTTAATTACCTTGAGGCTGGAAGAATCTGAGTGTGAACTTGCCGCGCTCCAAGACCGGCTTCTGGTCATCGATGAGCGGCCAGCCCACCGTGAGTGTGTCAGTGGCATGCAAGCGCAGTCATACAGAGATAAAGTACATATACTTCTTTTTCAGAACCAAATTCGCGTTCTTGAATGCAAGAAGAAGGAGTTGCTGGAAGAACAGGAATCGTTCATTGTACAGGTTGTCATGACAAACCATCAGAACATATATCAAGGAAGTTTACCAATAGAAAATTATATTCAGAAGCCTTGCAGGGAAGACAAGACATTATATTCACGGACATTATTCATAGTGATAACAAAACCTGATCAGCTAAAATATTCAAAATTGACAAAATAAAAATCTATTTTCTTGTCTTCCCTAACCTGATCGTTAGTTTTAGGCAAATGGAATTGAAAACATAAATATTCCTACTCAAAGGAGCCTTTATATTTCTCTGCATGTGTGTTTAATTGTTGTGGAGTGTGGACGAATATAAAGAGCTGTTAGGTTTCTCGGAACTGGTATTTGGGAAAAAAAATCTTAGCTATATGATTAGCAAGACACCGAGAAAATGGAAAACAAAAAACAAAGCACTATGGTCATGATCTATGGTAGCAGCTAAGAACCCTGGATATCATGCTATCTGACCTTAATATGCTCTATGGTTTGCCAGGTGATGGTAAAAGTATGTCCTTTAAAACTAATGACAATACAATGCATGTCTCATGTTAAGTGATAGTTTCTTGAACGGATGGGTAAAATAAATTGATAGGATAATTGGCAACTTGGCATGAAATGAAGTAATGAACTGGAGAGAAATTTAAGCACCATAAAGAAGAGGTAAGTTTATATATAATAGCCACCGGTGCTACAGTACATAATTATCCATTGTGGCATGTTTCTAAGTTATTTTTAGAGATCCTAACAATGCCATCATATTCGGCAAGAGGGATAGCTATTTTTGTTCAGAGATTGGCTTCAGGATTCATCACGACAATTGATTTATGCTCTACCTAACCCGAATACGAAATCTGCAAGTGCAAGCAAGTTATTTGGGAATGGGAGAGACAAGTTAAATTCTAATTGTGCTCACAAAAAAAATTGCAGTGCGGCACATCTAAAGAGGGGGAAATGATACAATTGAAAAGCATTTCAGAATATTCAGGGCATTCGCCATCATCGGATAAAATTAAAATCCATCAAACAAAAACAACAACACAGTGTTTAGCCCGCACATCTCAAGTCTCAACCATCTAATTGGAAGCAAAACAAACGCAGTGTAGGTTTTGAGGTGACCTGAGGTGTGCAGATCGCTCGGCCTGGGCCTCCACGGACACCAGCAGCTCCTGTTGCTGTTGCCTGTTTGCACCCTTTCTGGTGCGGCCAGGTCTGCAGGGTGAGGTTGGGCTTCGTGTTGAGCCTGATGCCGAGAATGATGACGGTGAGGTAGCATGGAAGCTCCCAGTCCACCCACTTACGGAACTCCCCTGCCAGCGGCGACGACCGCTTGAAGAGGTAGCCCTTGGGCCGCTCATCGAGCCAAGGGGTCAACCACCCGACCCATGCCCTCGTCGTGCCTGCTGCAGATGCGCGCCACGCCGCATAGCCACGCTCGCAGCATCCATGCTCCTTCGCCGGCGCAGGCGCGTTCACAGGTGCAGTGAAGAGGTAGGCTCTGTGGGCTAGGGTTTTTAGGGATGGGAATCGGCGAGGTGTGACGGTGGCCAACGTCGGAGGCGGTTCGCGAATCGTCGGAATGGACACGTGTCATGTAAGGGGACGAAGTCCTTCAGATGAGTGTAGGACTTCAGTCCTATATAATTTTCTTCTGGCGAGAAGAGGGGAGAATTTCTCTAGAATGGATGCCAGCTTTTGCGCTAAACACCCTTGAAAGATCAAATTTTACATTTACGTCCTTTGACCATCTCTACCGTTGATTCATAATCCAATAGATGCAAGTGCGAACCAAACCTTGCAATAGCACGCGGCCACGTGGCGCGTGTCTAAAACATGTAAACTTTGCTTCTAGGTTTGGCCACGTGGCCCAATGTGCTGCTAGGGTTTGCACCCTGCAATCGGTATAAGAGATATATGGAGGCTAATTAATTAATTGATTCTTTTTTTTTTGGCCATAGAGAGCCAGCAGGATAAACTGACGATCGAGCAGTTATATTGGTGCTGCATTAATTACTTAATAGCCAGTTATCCTATAATACTATACAAGTGATCCCCACCTAATGTAGTTATTACCTATTTTGCTGTTCTGCGGTTCATCCAAATAAACAGTAACCGTTGGATCAAGTACCAATGGTCTGGATCTTGGTCAGCACAGTCCAATCCTAACAACATGGATCCTGCTTAGCATAGCCCACACGTGAAAGCCCAAAAGCCCATCGGTTGACCTCCCGTCTCTTCCCCACCAAGACCATTGACTGTTCGCTACCCTCCCCACAAAAGCACGCGTGGAACATGGGGCCGCTTGCGCTCCTCTCGCGCCGCTCCCAGCCTTGCACCCCCCACGCAGCGTCTTTTCCTCCCCCACCACTCCGCTTCCTCTACATTGGGTCGGCCCCGCTTCCCAGGAAACCGTCGACGCCCACCAATGTATAGCGCCACTTCCTCTCCTGCCATCTCCCAGCTTCCTATCCCGTTGCTTCCTGGTCTTCTCACCTCCTCATTTGATGAGTTGATAACGTGTGTCATTAAAATGGATTGCTTTATATCCTCTCCTATATCTGTTTCTGTTTGTATTACATCTTCCATGGGCATATACCTGCATCATCATCAATCCTCTTCCGTTTCATTGGTGACCTGGCAGGTGCCATTTTTATTCCTCTCACCCTCCTTTCCTCGCATACCGTTTCTTATTTGTGTATCTACTTTACGTGTGCTCCTTCGTTTTATCAGAATTTTCTCTTGCCTTTTCTGTTGTTGGTTTGCTTCGGAATGTAATGCACCTGTGAAAATTTATTTGACATTTTATTTGTTGGATTCTGTGTGTAAATTCTGATTACGATCCCCAAATTTACGGCAGGTGGAAGAAGCATCACGCTGAAAGGCATATATATTGTCCTGTTCTGGATCAGTCGATCGAGCAATTCATTTGGGGGTTCCATGACTTCCATCTCCTGTTGCAGAGCAATCAATCAGGAAATTCAGTACTTTGGGTTCCATCGATATATGTATCATGTAGGTATGAAATTGCAATTTGCCAAGCTTACCATCATTATTTTATTATATATTCAGATATACAGAGATTTTGTAAAAACTACCTTATCCATCTTTGATGGTTAACTCTTTTTTTTTTTTTGTATTGAATCCGTTTTTCATTACTATATATGTGCACTGTTGTTTATTCAGCTAGAACTTGAATTGTTTCAGTCCAGCACCAGACCATTGGATGGAAGACATGATTCAAATCCAGTCCCTTCAGACTAAGGCCTTCGTCTTGCATGAGCTAGCTGATATATAAACTTGGTTTCATCTTATAAATTTAGTCAATATATGTTTTCTCAATGTTTACAGCAAATCGAAGGGAACATCACTATCTGGTCTTATCAAGCTCGCTCACGCTATGGATTGACACACCTTCAAGTGATTATCAGTTCACTTGCCTATGCACTTCCTATACCAGATTAGCAAGAAGCATTTTTTTTCTTTAATCTCTCATAAACAAACCATACAATTATTTTTTCTTTCCTACCGGCTATATTGTATATACTCTCTGAACAACATAACCGTCATTTGAACTTATACATGACCCTGTTAGATTGCTTATATGGCAGACATATTATATACCAATCAAACTATAGAATTCCTTTGGTAGATTGGCTTTATTTTTATATCTTTCCTTCAATCATACTACTTTTTTCACATAGTATTCCGCAGCATCGCGCGAGGTATCATCTAGTATTAGATGCGGTTAGATTAATTTTGGTCACGAGAGTGACTAAGATTAATTTGTTTTCATGTGTATCTTGCTGTATACATATTTTGATGTACTCGAACATCATGCTCATGCATGCTGGATAAAAATGTAATTCGTTTTTTATGGAAAATAGCTAATTAATAATGGGACACCATGTCCTAAGAGAATTGATACGCAGATGAAAGATGGGCCATGAAAAAATTTGTTACACATAAATAGTGGAAGAAGTGATGTTTTTATCAAGAAAGGACGGATCAAGCGTAGGTGCTGGGAGTACTCAAGTCTCCCTACCGTGTGGATCACATTGATGGAAGGAGAAAGAAGGGGGGAGAAGAGAGGAGGAAGAGAAGGGGGTTGAAGAAAAAAGGAGATGAGTTCCTCCTCTAATCTTGATATGGATCCGCCCCTGTTATCATGCATACTGCTTATGAAGCGTAATAACTAATATGACATGATGCATTCAATCAAAAGCAATGAAGCACACGGTTGAGTTCTTATCTCTACTTTCCCAACTCACCTCCCTCGTTTTTCGCGTTCACGCTTTTCAAACTGCTAAACAATGTGTTTTTTGCAAAAAAAAATTTCTATTTGAAAGTTACTTTAAAAAAGTCATATTAATACATTTTTTAATTTTATTTTAGCTAATACTTAATTAATTATACACTAAACGCCGCTTCGTTTTATATGCTAGGGAGTGCGAACACAGCCCTATATTCCTTGTCGGGTACAGTAGGTAAGAAAACATTTACCAAACAATTTTCTCATGCATATATTGCTGCTGCTGGATGGTGGTGCAGGCGCTGATCGAGCAGATATTTCACACTGAAGTGGTCCGTCCGGATGGTGATGAAACAGTACAAAGATACGCCCGCCAATGCCCTACCGGCCGCGTTGACCAAGCTGATGAGCTCCCGTTCATAGGCCGCGCTAGCTTGGCATCCAGGAAGAGTTCGTCGCAGGCACATTCCTCAGCCCGAACGGCGTGACGAGGAATTGGTGTGAAACGCCGTGTTCTATACATTGGACCGTGCATATCAGTACTTGGGCCCGTTTAGTTCAAAAAAAAGAATTTTTTTTGGTGTTATATCGAACGTTTGACCGGATGTCGAAAAGGGTTTTTAGACACGAATGAAAAATAATTTCATAGCTCGCTGGAAACCACGAGACGAATCTTTTGAGCCTAACTAAGCTATCATTACCACATGTGGGTTACTGTAACACTTATGGTTAATCATGAACTAATTAGACTTAAAAGATTCGTCTTGCGATTTTCATGCAAACTATACAAATAGTTTTTATTTTTATCTATATTTAATGTTCTATACATATATCAAAATTCGATGTGATGTTTTTAGAAAAAAGTTTTTGGAACTAAAATGGGCCTTGGTGGAAACCACTACAAAGATCAAGCTCCCTTCAGCTCGTCAAGGAGTTCATCGATCGATGACCAGAATGGGATATTTGTCGTGCATTATCTTGTCACTCAGGTCGCAATAGTCAATGCAGAAACACCACGTGTAGTCGTGCTTCTTGACCAGCAGCACATTATATGGGGTCGAGAACGTTGACGTGTTGTGTCGGATAGCGAAGCATGTCGTCGCACTGCGGATAGCGCTGGGCGCTCACTTTTCTTCGTTTTTCATTTTCAGCAACTGGCCAACTGCGGATAGCGGTAGGGACGCACCACCACCATGTGCTGTTGAATGAATATGGTGCTAGAGCCTTGGCGAGGACGAACCGGCCCAGTCCTAGGAGGAGCAGATGAATGTGGTGCTCCCGACGGCGAGCGGGCCGCAGAAGACCCCAAGGGTCAAAGTTGGAACACGTCATTGAACTCCTGCAAAAGAGCTGTCATAATGAGACAAGTCATTAGCACATAATTAATTAAGTTTTAATTATTAAAAACTTAAAAAATTGATTTATTTGATTTTTATAGCAATCTTTACGTAGAAAGTTTTCACACGAAATATATCGTTTAGCAATTTAAAAAATATGCTAATGTAAACCGAGTAAATATTTGTATCTTAATTAGTTTAGAACATGGGCGTGTGTTCCTCATCGTACACCGCAAGATAGATGCCTTCTCCACGCACTTGTGGCCCGACAAGAATTTCTCTGGGTATAGTAGTTGAGGCACCTCTCGGCACGGCGCTAGTTCATCTCCTCGGGGCCTTGTTGCCAACCGGTAACACGGCCAACGGTTTGGAGGATGCTGGAGGAATCACAGCGCCTGCGCCGGAGGACGGCCTGGCCAGCGACAGAAGCGCCTTGCCGCTAGACTTATCCTTATTAAACAGGCCCCAAGAAGCAGCTGATCAAGCTTAATTTTAGTGAAAGCCCAGACCAGGCCATTTCAGTAAGGAGTAAGTTTACTTTAGGTCCAATTCTATACATGCCCATGTAATTTCACCCAATCCCTTCTATGCCCCTGAAATTTGTTTGATCTCTTATATACCCCTGAGTTTTTATTTGGATCCCTTACATACCCATTCCGTTAGTTGACCATTAGTTTGACCGTTAGTTATTGTAAAAATTACTTTATTGTCCTTGGTATATTGTTAAAAGCTAAAAATGTTTATGTGTAAATTATTTGAGTTGTGAAAACCAATAAGGAATAAATTACTAAATATTTGTTATGATTTTTAAAAATAAAACATTATTTCATTAAAATAAAAAAGATTTATTGTAAAAAAAAAGTTTTGCATAAAATTTGAAAATTACTTTCCAACAAATATTTAGTGAAAAAAGATTCGTTATGAAAAAACAAAGGGGATGTAATTAGTTTATCACAAATTAGAAAAAAAATTTAAAAATTTTAAATAAATTTCAGATCAAATTTGATGAATTTCGTATATCTTCCCAAAAATTTAAACCTAAATAACATTTAGTTTTTGCTCTTAATTTTCTGGTGAAACTAATGTATGGATTTAATCATAATTTTTAAAAAATAAAAAATAATAAGTTTTATTTTTTAAGTTGGGCATTAAATGATTATATTGCTTGTATTTTGTATAAGTTAATTTTTTCATATGAAAATTTATTGGGTAGGTACCACATATGTATAGATGGGTAATATAGCAATTTTAAAATATTTAACGGTCAACTAATGGTCAACTAACGGAGATGGGTATAGAGGAGATTAAAATGAAAACTCAGGGGTATATAAGGGATGAGGTCAAATTCAGGGGTATTGAAGGGATTGAGTATATTTTCAGGGGTATATATGGAATTTTCTCTTTACTTTATGTCTCTCAATTTATCGCCGAGTTTGAAATACGTCCCTAAACCGTAATACGAGATATGACGTATTCATCAACTCCCAAAACCAGTGTAAATAAGAACCCAAGGCAGTTTGGATGACGGTTTCGACTGACGTGGTGCCTACATGGCGTTGACATAGCACATGGGCAGTAAGTGCAAACCAACACCTAGTTCTTTAGAAAAAGACAGCATTTTCATGTAAAAAAACCTCACCTTTGGCTCTGTTCATCATGAAGAATTCAGTTGGAGGGCAATCACAACCGACTGGAAATCACATGAGCTCTAGAATGATGTAATTAATGATATTGGCATTACGTTTGTCGCCAATTTTAATCAGTTAATTAATGGACTCGTTGCTTCTTGCAACTGTGCCGTTGTTTCTTACGCAGAGTTCGCAACAACGTCCATGATGTCCTCCTCCATCACAGGTGCGTTCATCTTCATGTTGTCGTATTTGATACTCTGGGAATGAGATGATGATACGTCGGTGGATGGCCGAATGCAGGACGGTGGACGGGCACCCTCTGGTGACGTTCGTGATCGCATCGCAGGAGATTGACAGTGTCCGCGTCACCGGCTGCCCGCGCTTCACGATGGGCCCGTCAAACTACGGCGATGTCATATGTCACGGCGGAGGACATGTGGGACCAGATCAAGAAGGTACGGAGCCGCTTCTTGTGCCCGTCTTGCCCGATGCCGTCAACCGCGAGGCTATCGTGGAGCCGCTTCTCCTTCCCAAACCGGTGGCGGAAGCCGACACGGTGGACGTGACATGTAGGCTCACCATTTTTTTTTTACTTGAAATACCTAACGTTACGTCAGCCGTAACTGCTATCCAAACCGTCTTAAAACCTTATTTACACTAGTTTTGGAAGTTAAGGGACATATCATATATCGTATTCACCAGAAGCCACAGCTCACTGCCGCCCGTGAACCGCAGCAACACTGTAAGAACTTCCACGCTAGTCCGGTCCGATAGATCATAGCACATGTCGAATAGTGACACGCCGAAGGTGCCGACAAGGACTGGGTGCCCCAGACGAACACGTTGCACAGCTCCACGTACGTTGTCTCACCTCGTCTTCGGCGAAGTCATCGAACTGGAGTGTGGGTGACCAGGAGTCGTGGTCGACAAGGTAGTAAGAGAAGGAGGTGGTGGAGATCTAGGAGGGGAAGGAGAGTGGCCCGCCACCAAGGTGTTAACGACAAAATTTGGTAGGCCTGGAGTAATCATCGGTTTAAAGTCAGTATCGGCCAATGGAAACTATCAATCGCCAACAGTTATATTCTTGATGGATCCGGATAAAGATCAATTAAAGGAAGCTTATCTAGAAGAGTTTGAGTTCAAGGAGGATTTGACATGCCAGTTTATCTATTAATTAGCCAAGGTTTAGTTTCCTTTTATCTTTAGGAAAGTGTGTTTAGTGTCCGATAAGGATTTTATGTTTACCTTTTTATCTTTAGGAAAGTTTCTTTCTTGTCCTACAAGGACTAGTATCTACCAATGGGTATAAATATGTACACCCGGGGTCATTGTAATTTATCTATCGATCAATACTATTCTTGGTGCATCACCACCCTCTTTTCTGAGGTTTTACTTATCAACTGGCGGAATTTGCCACCTGACGCGGGGCTACATCAATTCAGTTCTATCTTCGGCGAAGGGGTAAGTCCTACGTTCCGTGAGCCCTGGTGAATCTATCGGCTATATTGGTGTTGTACTTCAAGGCTGCATCGCTTCAATCTTTTGGATCGCTCTGGTTTGGTTGATATATTTGCCTACCTGATATCTCAATTCTATCTCTCATTGCATTGTGTTTAGAGACGCATCGGTTTAGTTGGGACTGGCTTGGTTAGGTCTGATCTTCTGTCTTAGCCGATATATCTCTTCAATCACAATACTGTTATAAATAGATTTGTTATATCCATCACATTAGACAGATCTATCGGCTCATCGAGTATTAGATTATAATATATAATCTCGTGTTGCATCAGTTAGGTCCGACCTACTAGATTGTTGTTGATAATATAATTCTTGTTAAGCTAATAGGTTCATGCTAGCGTTTTATTGGGGTGTTAGCCGATAAGTTATTTGGACGTTGCATCGGCTTATAAAGATTACATGCAAGTTGGATTTAGCCGATTGCAACAAATGTTTCACTATTTATCTAGATCGATTGGATTTTATGATATCGAACTTTTAGCCAATGCATGCTTTAACCATCGAATCAGTACTTATCCTATCATACTATTATTAGTCGATTGGTTTCCATTGGATTATCTACATTAGACATATAGTCGATTGCTCAAAACCCTATCGACATCGACTGGAATCGGCATCGGCTAATATCAGCTATCGGCTAGAATTACTCCATCGGCTTTTCAGCCGATCGGCTGTTTTATCTGTTGTTTATATATCTTATCTTATCAGTTACAGGATCAAACTGACTGGCACGCCCGCATCTCATCAACATCTTGGACCTGCACTGGAGTTAAGCAGATCTCGCATGCTAGTGTGTGTTTTTTTATATCAACACAAGGGCAAGCAGCCCAATGGTGCCGATGAAGAGCCCCTCATTGCCGTGGCCGTAGCCGATGGTGACGATGGAGTTTGCCGCGCCGCAGGTGCAGATACTTCCACAATACACGACGAGTCGCGACGGGCTAGCACAAGAGTCCTATAGCTCTGGTGCCATCCCTGCTCCTTTGGCAAGAAGCCCCAAGAGTGGAGCCACAGAGCCAGCCCCTCCTCATGCTCCCCCACAACCTCGGTGGACACGGTGGTGGACTGGTGGAGTGACACGGCCTCCGTGGACACTGCGGCCCATGCTCGGGGGCAACGATGCAGCGATGTTGAGAATCTCGGTGGCAAGCGGCGGCGATGTGTGGTGGCAGGAGAGAACTGCTTCAAGTGAGACGACGAAGAGGAAGAGGAGGAGAAGTGGGAGGAGGATGGGAGGTTGCATAGATGCTGCTCCCGGTCGCTGGGAGTAGGCATTGAGCAACAAAGGCAACGCCGAGCTCGCTCTGCGTCATCTACAACAGCGGCGCCTTCTCGGAGGATGGCGCTACTGTGTACACGTAGTCCTTGCACATTGTTAACGACCAAATTTGGTAAGATATGAACCAGGTTCGACATTGGAATCGAAGCGGATTCGGCAAAGAGTTAGATTCGAAGAACAGAGTATGCATCGGCTGCGAAGGCATCGGCTGAAATGGATCGGACAGAGGACAGCCGATATAGCCGATACAGCCGATTCTGATAAAGACGGTTGTGAAACTGCTTCTAGAATCGATCGACGTGCTTAACAAGGATTGCCACGATAGAGATAAGCTCTCAGATGGGCAATTGTATCTATTAATTAGGATATTTTATGTAATTTCCTTAGAGATATTTTTGGGCAAAAGTCTGCCGTAAAGACTTATGTGTATCTTAGAGTTTGTTAGAGATAAGAGTCGTGTTCGGCAATGACATATCATGTATCTCGGGTATAAATATGACCCGAACCCAATGTAATCGATAACACACAGTTCAATAACACTTTCAGCGCATCGCCACCCTTTTTTACTTTCGTTCTATTTCGACGGGTTCTTGCTTTCGGGTTGAGCTGCATCGATTAAATCTTCAACTAGAGGTAAAGTTGTCATGGCAGTTTGCGTTCTCGGGATTAGTGCTTCCATCTTTATGACATTCTAATCTTGTTTATATAATTCATTGAGTTATCATATATACTTTATAATCTCTGTTAGTTGCGCTATATAACTTGCCATCGACTGGTTTGTTTTGTTGGGAGTAGCCGATAGAGTTAGATCTCGTTATTAATCTAGATTACATCGTATATCTACCATCTCTTAGAGGTTTCCATCATCTTGTTTAGATCTTACAGTTATCTTTATGCTTAATGCTGCATCTGTTGAGTTCGATCTATTAAGATCTATCTATAATTGTAATATCTAGCTTGTTTCATGATCATCAATAGAGATAGTGTCAGAGTTTCAGCCGATCTTACCTGATTTAGCTATTTTTATCTCATATGCTTGTTTGTTATGCTAAGTCTGCCTTTATATTAAGATCTTGTTGCGTTAAAAGTATATTAAGTTTCTTGTTTGATATATCTTACTAGTTTCGATATCTTAGTATAGAGTGGTATCGGAGTATTAGCCGATACATGCTAGATCTATCTGATCGGCTATGCTATAAACGGCTATATAATCGGTACTTTAGTATATATTTCGACTTAAGTGATTTATACTGTCTCAACATGGCGACCGATCTATCCCAATCACTTAGTCTAAATATGTATCAAAGTAAAGATTATATGTTGTTAATATCTATAGCCGATCGAGTAGATTTAGTTTTATCTTATTCATTCATTACTGCCGATCGATTCCAACATGACATCGGCTCGAAGATAAATGATATGTCATCGGCAACTAGACGATCGGCTATCGTTTATGGATTTAACCGCGGTTTTCTTGTCTTTATTCTTATTGATTGCAGGATCAAATCAAATGGCACGCTCACGAACCTAAAAGCAAGATTTTGGACTTGCACAGGAGTTAAGCAGATCTTCCAGGGCAGTGTGTGTTTTTCGCATCAACACATATGTCCTCAGCGCCCAATGGTAGTACCCGAGGCACGACATCAGCACCTCCCCTGCTAGCCACTGTGCGTTGCCCTAGAGAGACGGGGAAGAGAGAGATAGGATGGAGAAGAGTTGGCCGCTAACATGTGGGGCTCACGTGAGCCCTACTCAACACGTTAGTCAAAATCATCCACTGTACTGCGCTGCCTAGGGACCAAAGGTGACGCGGTAAGATGAGAAATGAGCTATACCTGGTATTTTCTATTGAGGGACGAATTTTAGACTCGGTGACAAAGTGAGAGGCCTAAAGTGAACTTAGTCCTGCCGCAAACCAACCGATCGCTCTTCCTTCCAGTTACCGACGAGGGTGGTGCTCAGGCGGCTTCTCCTCCGGTCGTCTTGCGTTCCCGCCGGCGTCAGATATTCCGATGTGTGAGTTGAAGCGAGCTTCCCCTGTATTGTATGACCTATTTCCGCGCGTGGTGGTACTTGTTGCCGTTGTCTCAAGTCGTTCCGAATTCCGATCACGCAGGCATCGGCGCCCGCCGCCTGTTCGGCGGAATGCCTCCGAGCGAGAAGCGCAGCCAAACAGCCGCGTCGAGCGGCGAGGAGCGGATTGGATCCCTCCCGATTCCCGAACGCGCGGTCCTCCGGTACGTGCCCTCCTTCCGTCTTGCAATGAGACGTGCGTGCTCCCCCCCGCTGCTGGTGCGACGTCTGGAAGTCGGTGCCCGTCCTGCGCGTCACAGGGAGCTGTGGCGGTGCGGCGGCGTTCAACAAGTTCGTCAGTCATCTCTGCCTCTTGCGCGAGCGCTCACCTCTGATGGAGTTCGAGCTCAGTTTCTTCAGGTACAATCTTTCAGCCTATCAAGCTCCATGTAAAAAGCAACTCTTCACGGCGGTGAGGTGGAGTGGCGGATCCAGGAAGTTTTTGAGCCTGGGCAAGCTTAATATTATCGCTGATTCTGTCAAAAAATATATTATCGCTGATAAATTCAATTATAAGAACAGCATGGTAGTTAATTTGGCCCTTTCTTTGCTCGTTTGCAAACAGTTAATCTAATTAACCTTCATTAGAACCCATTAAGCAAGGTAATTAGGTACATGGTTAAAGTAATACACTACGTAAGCATTGTAGTAACGTGTTGATGCAAGCATGGAGCCCGGGCGATTGCCCCTGGTGGCCGGGCGCTACCTCCGGCACTGGGGGGTGGGGACTTCGCTGCATCAAAGTTGCAGAGAGTTGGAGCTGCTGCTAGCCAACGTGCTTTTCGTCAGCACTTGACGAACTTTAGAGCTTGAGTGTTTACAGTTTTCTCCAGTTGTCTGGCATTGGAGACTCTACCTGCTAAGTTAGGATTATTTAAACAGAAATACTTATTAATAAGTTCTTAAAATAGCTTCATGGGAATACTGATATTTATTGGAGAAAATAAATGAACAGCTACTATCCATTTAAAGGAGAAAAATAGAAAATATTTGCTGGGTTAGCCACAAATAGAAAAGGGTTACATCTGATACAAATGGACCAGTTTTTGTTGCATTTTTTAAAAACACCTGTTTATATTGCGTTTATTGTGCTTGCTGCTTGCATATACAACAGAAGGTGTGCCATTTTGCATAGTTCAAACTCTGCTGCCATGATAGAAAAACAGTCTTTTCATCTTCAAGGATATTAGTATCCATTCCATGCATTATAAGAGCTACCAACTAAGTACAAAGTCAAAAAATAAAATAAAAATAAATAATCATCTGATAAGCTAAAATATATATGAATGATTGTCTGAAACAAATTGACCACCTATGTATATTCATATGCAAATATGAAACTTTCTGTAAAAATCTTACACACATTAATACCTTTTTATATTTGCAGTTATGAAAGACAAAGTGGCAGTTGGTGTAAAATCTTACCATTACCTCCAACTGCATTTCTTGAAGAGTAAATGGCATGTTAATCAACATGGGCAGGTAATTGTATATATAATATATATTATAGTACGCACTTGCGACTTTTATACAGCATGCGATGCAAGTGTGCACACAGTATAAGTAATTATATATTTGATTCTTGTGTTGGAAAAAAATGTACTTTTCATTGAGACTTGTGTTCTCTAATAAAGTCGTTATGTATATCGAATATCGATTGATGTCAAAAGCATTAGACTTCATATGCAGAACAAGGGCATGTGATGCTTATAAAAGATTTTTTGATAACCTTTTCATATTTATGAGTTAGCAATAATTTCTTAATAAATGGTGCTATACAAAAATGGAGTTTCTATAAGCCTCACTAACTCCTCTTTGAGTACAGGAGCATATAGATGTGTTACTATAGCTCTGTCCTAATGTGACATGAGTTCTCTTGCCATGCCATTTAGAGAAAAAGAAAAAGAGAAGTAATTATTGCATGGATTTCACACCATGTAGATGCTGTCTGGTAGATGCTCTCCTTGTCCTTTTACCCATGTTAATTAATATTGATGAGTTTCTTCTTAAAATAAAGACTTGTAGGTCAACTGCGTTTATTTGGACATTTGGATACGTTTTCCATACTGCAAGAGAAGTGTCTGCGCCGACTTAGAGGGTTGCACCCTCAGTCTTCTCACATGCATTTTTGTAGGGACTGTGGAGACCTCCATTTGCATCTCTTTGTTTCCACTGGACATTATTTTGAATTAATTACCACCCCATTGATTCAGCAACCAGAGGGCATACAAGGAAACGAATGGCACCAACATGTTGACTATATATGTATGCACTGCACGAACCAAGAGCATGTGGCCAGGCTAGGGATGCATAGGTAGCATCACTTTGTTCCTTCGTTTAGGCTACTTCTCCAATGGTTTCTACGCATGAGCATCAGGTGGCAGCATCGGAGATGGAGGCGAAGCTCCTTGTCGAGCAGCTTGTCGGTGTCACTGGTGATGATCATGAGCATTTCCTGTTCAGGATCAAGAACCGTTTTGACCGGTGAATGCACTAACCCCTCTGCATATGTGGCCTCAATTGTCTTTCACCATAATTATATTTGAAACATATTAATGATTGCTTGTAGTGTTGGCTTGGAGCTTCCAACGATAGAGGTGCGTGCCGAGGGGCTTGCGGTGGAGGCACAGGCGTACACTTGGAGATCACCGGCAGCACCCACAGTCTTCACCTCCATTGGCAACACACTTCTGGTATATGTTGCGCAATGATGTGGAAAGTAAAAAATGCATCAAAACATTTCTTGATCTCATATAATCTCCCAGCATACAAAAAAAATAATTTTTTGCCTACATGGATTATTGCATTGCACTAGTGGGTTCTCATCTATAGGTCACTAGGAAGTGTGATATGAACTGTTTTGTGGTCTGTTCTTTAGGACCTTGCAAACGCTCTGCATGTGTTACCAATTACCTGGAAGACCAAGTATACCATCCTGCATGAGACTAATGCCATCATCAAGCCATGCAGGTACCGAGTACAGCAGGGATTATTGTTCTAATATTTATGCTTATTTAGCATATATATCATGATAGTTAATCTTGATGACTTTATATTGTGTGTCTAGGCAATACATATTACATCAAGTTACTGATGAATGCTGATTGTGAAACACATTTGTGCTCACTTGGTCCTAAACAATAGCAGCTGGTAGAACTGCTAGTTTTTTTATAAGAAAAAAGGATTGTAAATCTAGTTGATATTAATTAATTGATCCATGCAACTGAAAGATTTATAAATATTGAACACTACTGTAAATTCTTCCAAAAACTAGCCTCGCTGTAGTGCTTACATGGGCATAGATGGTAGGCATTGTCCCTGTCTTGAATAGTGTTTTTTCTCGTGTAAACTTTATAAATTTCATGTTTGGCAGCATCAGTATTTATAAATATTGAACACTACTATATGCATGGCCCTGTCCTGAAAATTTCTATGTCACCCTGATTAGTTATATATGTCCTTGAATTCAATAATATATTATTGTTGATTTCTGTGATGATTCTCTTGCAGTTAATTTTGATTCTTTTTTTTCCTGCCTTTCTTTCAAGGATGACTTTACTTTTAGGTTCTGCGGGATCAGGAAAAAGCACATTGCTGAAAGCCTTGTCTGGAAAGTTAGATCGAAGGCTGCAGGTCAATTAATATGTTTTATGTTTTTCTGAAGGTTACCATGTCAATCTGTCCTGGAAGGCATTTTTTTCTTACTCTGCTAGATTCGCTCGTCAAGCTGAAGCTTCTGTTAGTTAGTAAATACTATATTTGTCTTATTCTTAGAAAGAGACTTTGATTAATAAATTCTAACTTGAAATAACTAATGACTAGTCACCTTGAATTAAGCAATTCTGTCATTCATTTAAATATAATCAGAAGTCACCTTCATACTTTAACTAGTTTCCAGGGTAAATCATGTTGGTCAATGAACTCTTGGATGGACTATGCTAAAAAAAAATATCATCAACCTCCATGAAGATAACAAAGGAAAATATGCTCATTGATGATTGCAACCAATCACTTGTTAAGCATTTAAACTATTGCAGGCAACTAGACACTCAAATACTCAATCATCTGTTCCAGCATCAAAATTAACGTGTACTCATAAAGCACTACAGGTGTCAGGGAGAGTCACCTACAATGGCCATGGGATGGAACAGTTTGTTCCGGAGAGGACAGCAGCATACATAAGTCAGGAAGACCTTCACGCCGGGGAGATGACCGTGAGGGAGACTCTGGCTTTCTCGGCGAGGTGTCTAGGCACTGGTGACCGCCAAGGTAATTATATATCATTAACACGTCTACGAGTGAACCATAAATATTTTTTTGAATGCAGTGGCAGGAGAGCTACCTGATTATAATTTAATCAGGAGAAACAATGACTTCTCATTGAAACTACTAATTAGTAAGACTGACTTTAGTTAGTATTTCCACGACATGATTTGCATGCTCAACAATTGGAAAAACCTAGGGGCGTATGAGGCAGAAGATCAGAGGTTTGGTCCCTTCCATGATCTGAGAATTACTACTGTAATTACTGTAGCTTAAGTAAATTTCAGACAACTTAACACTATGGGCCCCTCCCAGCAGACAGTTTTCGATCTTTGGCTCCAATTGACATTTTCATGGAGGCTGTTGATTCCACATGTTCTGATGCCATTTTCAAGGAGGAGACTGTTGATTGCACATGTTTTGATGTTCTGTGATTAGTCAGTTAATTAATTGATGTCTGATCTCTGCTTTCAGATTTGCTGACTGAGCTGACGAGGAGAGGGAAGGAAGCAAATGTCACACCAGAACATGACATAGACATGTTCATGAAGGTGATGTAACTCTTTCTTTTATCTGGAGAGACCGAGCTTGGTCTTATTTCTCTATTGTGATAGAATATATATTACTATCTCCGTTTCGCAATGTAAGTCATTCTAGCATTTTCCACATTCATATTGATATTAATGAATCTAGATATATATATCTATTTAGATTTATTAGTATCAATATGAATGTAAAAAATGCTAGAATGACTTACATTGTGAAACGGATGAAGTAATTAATTGCACTTCCATAAATATCATTAATAGTTTCTTAATTGTAAGATTAGTACTATTA